>CP136058.1:207059917-208259917 GCA_032464435.1 Aegilops umbellulata | reverse complement strand
TCTCCGGTTTATATTCGTATCCGGGTTGGTCTCTCCCTATTCCTAACTTATAATACAAGTTTATATACACGTCGGTTTACCGCTACAGATATTGAACCGACTATGGCCTTGGGCCTTTGTCTAGCCTCTGGGCTTTAGCACCTTTAGACTACTGATGAAGTCAACCCGGCCCACTTAGGCCGGTTTACGCCTAGCAGTAATATCCCCAACATTAGGCCCCAGATTGATTTGAATAGGTTCATGTCAATCCTTAGCCAAAATCTTTGTCTTCATCATCTTCCTGTATCTGTTGAACCATCGTGTCGTCATCTTCTTTGGTTGCTGTAAACCGGCATGACGTCATCCTGAAGCCAGCCTTTATAACGCCTTCTTTGTTTAACAGATCCGCACTAATCGAGGCGACAACTCCGAAAATTGTGGCTCCTGGATTCGCGCGCCTGACACATGTTCTTTGCTTCATAAATAGGGCCGAAGGGTCATTTCCTTTCTCTCCTTCATCCCCTTTCTCTTCATCTTCTCCGCGCCGCCAGCCTCGGAGCTCCGCCGCCGCTGCTGATCTCTGCATCGTCTTGGGCCGCTGCATCGACCTAATCGTACCAAAAAACCGCGGTGTCCTTCCGCATCTCCCCCAGCTCCGGTAAGATCTCTGTTTCTACCCATCTGGATCCATACTAGGGTTTCATGTTCTTGCCGTGTTCTTGCTTACTGTTCATGTTCCTGCTCATACCTCTGGATAGATTCAAGGAAACCCTTCTGTGAGTTACCAATGGGCCTTTAGCATTCATCTTGTAGATTCATGTTTCAGTTCATAGATCCAAATAACCTTTCTACCCTTTGAACTAATATTGTTCCGCCTTAAGATTTGAAATATTTCCCTTTTCTGGACTGGCTTTAGATCCATCATTGTAGAGAAGTCTTGTGAAATCTGTTTCTGTATTTATATACCCTCAATTGCCTTCAATGCTCAGATCCGGCGGTTTTAACTTTGGCATAGAAAATGTAAAGGACCAGTATATATCATTAGTCCCCCTGTTTGAACCGCCAGACGTTGCCACCTTGCATAACTCCGGTTTAGATAGGACTGTCTTCAGTTTTAAATAGATATGCCTCCGGTTTAATTCAAACATATACTTGAACCGGAACTGCTTGTCTTGTAGATTTCCCCATGGCCAAGCAAATATATGAATGCAACTGGGTTCCTTCCCGTGTTACGAAAACACAGCTGACCAACTTAGTTCTCACTGGCGCTTTAAGCAGTAAAAACACCGTCCACTGGAGAGTCCCAGGCACAGAATGTCCTCCCACCCCTGAAGAGGGAGTGGTTGTTGTTTCTGCGGATCACCTGGCACGGGGCTTTAGCCCGCCCGGTTCAAAGTTTTATCGGGATGTCTTAGCCAATTTCCAACTGCGCCCACAAGATATCGGTCCCAACTCTGTTACTAATATATGCCACTTCCAAGTGCTTTGCGAAGTGTATTTCCAAGAGGAACCCATAGTGGAATTGTTCCGAGACTTCTTTCACTTGAACCGTCGCACAGAGTTTACTGATGGCCCAAATATGGAACTGGGTGGTATGGCGATTCAGAAAAGGAAAGCGGTCACTTATCCTCATGCGAAACTGCACAGTCATCCCCAGGAGTGGAATAATTCCTGGTTCTATTGCAAAGACACCTCCCCTGCCGAAGAGAATCCATTGCCTGGTCTCCGTCCGGAGCGGCTTAGCAATACTCACCCCTTTCCTCAGAGGTTAACTAGCAAAGAGAGGAGTAAGTACACTCCCCAATTGTCCAAGCTCAGAGCTTTCCTAGCCAATGGTTTAACTGGAGTTGATCTTGCCCGTTGTTGGATATCCTGGAGTATACTGCCCCTCAGCCGACGCTCCGGTTTGATGTGTGAATATACAAGCAGTGTTGACGATCCGCTGCGGCATGTAAACATCCAGCTTACTGATGAAGAAGTCACAGAAGCTGTAAAGAAAATTTTGAACGAACCGGAGCACGTCTGCGCTCGTACCGGCCTGCTTCCTTTTTACGCCACAAACAAACCGCCAGCCGTAAGCCTGCATTCTTCCTTTGTACTAGCTTTGATGCTACCGTACTTGTCTATTACTGATGCCGATATCTATTTGATGCAGGGTAATGATCCGTTTTGGAGCAAGAAAATCACACAAGAGAAAACTGATAAACCGGACAGACCAAACCGGCCTAAGACCAAGGTCATCAAGAAGTCTGCTCATAAAAGGAGAACCACCGCTTCTTCTGATCCGCCCGCTGATGATGATGTGGGTAATCCGGACCTTGAGGTAGAACTTGATTCCCTCGGTTTACTTTTTATACACCTTATTGATGATGATATTTGTCAGGATGATGCCGAAGCTAGCCATGCTGACGATGTAGAGGTAATTGTTCTTTCCTCCGATTCAAGCCTTCCGCCTTCACATAAAATCTGTCAGGCAAACCGCAAAGTTAAATTTTCTCATCCTCTTGCTTATTTGGATCCCAACTTTCTTATGAAGACCCACCAGCATGAGGTGCGCCGCACAACTCGACACAGTGGTCAGGTAGTTACCTCCGCCGGTTTACCGAACAATCCGGTTCGGAAACGTCGTTCAGAGGTCTCTAATTTGCTTGTCAAATTCTGTCCTAAAGCGGGCTGTTTTCGTCAACCGCTTAATCCGTCTGACTCCGATTATCAGGTCACCTCGCACTCATCTTCTGGCGAGTCAACTGGCACCCAGCTGCCTCCACTTAAAACCGTGCTTGGGTAAGCTTGTACTTATCATAATGTTGTTGATTTTTGTAGCTTTCAATATGCACTGTCTTTGACTTTGCTGCTTCCTTTTAGGGCCAAACCAAGGCCAAGTAAGAAAGCTCGCCTGGATAAGGCAGCCGAGGAAGACGTTGCTCCTGAACCGGATGCTACCCCAAATGTTGAAGCGGTCATCTATGAAGATGTGGTTAGTGACCCGCTAGTGCAAAATGAAGTTGTTTCTGCTGAAGAGGGTTTTGTTAACACCTCCGGTCCTGCTGACCAGCCAGCCAGTCCCATCCGGATTGAGAAAACCACCAGTCCCTCCAAACCTGCCGATAAACCGACTGCGCCAGTTCAAACCGGCGAGTCTAAAGATGATGAAGTCATAATCACTGGCATTGGTCATTCTGAACCGGGGAATCCTGTCGCTTTAGCCAAGCATACTGCCAAAGAAGAATTTTCTGCCATGAGCAAAGGCAAATGGGATGTTGATCTGGCAACCTATACTGCTCTCAGCGCCCAAGATATTCATTCTGGTTATTTAAACCGGCTATATACTAGCCGTGATTGTGAAGCCAATCTGGTAAAGATGATGAAGGAAAAATTTGAGGTAATCTCCATGTACTTGTTCTTGTTTATCACTACTGTAGCCCCCAAGAGCCGGTCCAACTTTAGTATAATTGAATCGGGTCTTGTCATAAAACTCAATACTTCAAAGTTCGCTGATGTAGCCCCCAAGGGTCGGTTCAACTTAATATAGTTAGAACCGAGACTTTAATCTTCAAACAGTAGCATCCGAAATATCGTCAGAGCAAATGGCCATTAGCCCCCAAGTGCCAAGTTGAATACTTGTTTTGAGCTTGGGACTTTGATAATTAATTGATAGCTGTAAATCAAATAGGCATTAGCCCCCAAGTACAAAGCGCATAACTTGTTATGTGGTTGGTACTTCATTGGTTAAACCGTATAACTGTCGGATTGCAGGCTGAACTGAAGGTCAAAGAGAACCAAGTCGCCGACCTTCAAGAAAACTTGAAGTCCCAGCAAGCTGAAACCTCCAAGGCCAAGGAGGAGCTAACCAACGCTTTAAGCACCATGGATCAGCTAAAAGAGGGCTTCAAGAAGGAATGGGCTGACTGGGCCACAGAGAAGGCCGCTTTAACCAAGAAGATTGAAAATGCGGAGGCTGCCCTTAAACCGGTAACTGATGAATTAACCAGCGTAAATCGACAAGTGCACGCAATGACTGCCGCCATCTTTGGTAAGCTTCTTGTGACTTGTATAATAATCGTGATCCTCTTATAAACAGCCCGGTTTGTAAACTGCTGATCATGTTATAGGCACTCGCATTAACCACTTGGGGTCGGATGTGCGGATGAAACTGAAATTCGCCTACACCTTAATCGAGCAACTGTACACTGGAGCGCAGCGGATTATCTCAACTGCGTCACATAACAATCCAGCACCCACTTTGATCCAAGATACACTAAAGAGACTGTCAATGCTCCCTGCTCGGATTGATGAGTTAAAAAAGTCTGCTGCTCGAACCGGAGCCATCAATGCCTTAATCCGGGCCAAAGCATGGGTGCCCGATTTTGATCCTGTCGAAGCGGCTCAAGGCTATCCCAGCTTGAAGGAGGATGGATCAGAATTCAGCGAAGAGGATTTAAGAGAGATAAACCGGGTGGTGCGCCCTCTGGCCTGCCAACTGGTAGAGGAAGCAAATTTGTCGCATTATCAAGCTCAGTATAATGATCAGAACAAAAGAGTGGTTGCACCAATCCCTGAAGCGGAAAACCTGATTCCTCCAATCCGTAAGCATACTTATGCCCCTGATATTGAACCGTCTTCACTGATCCATGAAGAAGCTGTCTTTCAAGCATTAATGGGAATCGACTGGACCACTGTTGACTTCCAGCCGCTGGGTAGAGACGAGGAAGCTGAAGCGGCGCAGGATGATCCGGAACAATCAAACCGGGGTGGCCAGCAGGCGTGAACCGGAGGCAGCTTTAACTAGCTTCCTTGTCATATCTTGTCAAGAAAACAATGATCTCATTTGGGCACCAAGCTGCCTTGTAATAAGATAGACAATACTTTTTGCTTCTTGAGATGGCTTCGTGCATCTGTGCTGATACCTTTATTTGGAAGGTCAATTTTACCAACTTATATCTCCTGCAATCATAAAATCTTAAACTACCAGGGCGGTTGTACCGCCATCCGGTTTTATGAATCTTTATGTAGATACGCAAGGAGACTTGCAAATATGATCAAATTTTGTGATACGAAATACCTGCCATTTGTTGGGCACGAAGTAGGCGTGTAGCCTATCTTGAAACGGGGGTTTGATAACCCTAAATCGTCATGGGAGAAAACAGCTCCTGTATATATAACGCCGGCTTACTGCGTAAACCGTGCTTTTGATCATAATAGCCTTTTGTTACTCCAAAAAAGGATGTGAACAGAAAAAAATCAAACCGGGCAAATAATCATCGGTTTAAAAATGGACCGTGTTCTGCCTATTTGGCTGTTTGAACTGGTACAAAGCACTGTCGGTTTAAAAAACGCAACTAAGATAAAATAGCAACTCCTTAAGGAAGGCTATTTAAAGCAAAAACAATGATAAAACTTTTTGCAAAAAGAGAGGCTTTACTGAGCCGATCAGATGGTGTTACCATGGTCAGACGCAACCAAGCTCCCCAAAGGTGTAGCTATGGTGCCAGTTGGCCAGGTCTCCAAATGATTCGTGGCATTACGCCGGCCAAGTGGCATGGCAATGGTTCGGGTTCGACCAAGCCCCCAAGTGACTCTAAGGCCTGTAGGCCGACCAAGAGGCGTGACCGGTTCAGACTTGACCGTGTCCCCAAGTGATCTGGTGGCTTTCGCCGATCAAGAGGTGTTGCATCGGTTCGTACACGACCGAGCCCCCAAGTGATCTGGTGGCTTTCGCCTATCAAAAGGTGTTGCATCGGTTCAGACATGACCGAGCCCCCTGGTGATATTGATAATTTTTGCAAGGGGTAAACCGGAGGTCGTTTTAAAACAGAACAACTCCATGTAACCACACATGATAGAAACGAATAGATACCCCGCTTTAGCTGAGGATCCGGTTTATTATATTGAGAATATATACATTGTCATAATATGTACATAAGCGGAGCCAATCGCTCAGGTGTAGTAAGGCCGAAGATGAGCTATGTTCCATGGCCTGCTGGTCTCCTCCTCTGACTTATGTGAGTCCTTATGCTCTCGAATATCAATCAGATAGTATGACCCGTTGTGCAGATTTTTGCTGACCACTAACGGTCCTTCCCAAGGTGGAGATAACTTATGCATATCGGTTTGATCTTGAATGAGTCGAAGCACCAAATCTCCTTCTTGAAAGGTTCTGGTTCTGACCCGACGGCTGTGATAGCAATGAAGATCTTGTTGATAAATCGCCGAGCGGGCAGCTGATGTGTCTCGCTCTTCATCCAACCGGTCCAATGCGTCTTGTCGGGCCGTCTCATTGTCCGCTTCAACATAAGCCGCAGCCCGAGGTGAATCGTGACGGATATCACTAGGGAGAACCGCCTCTGCTCCATAAACCATGAAGAACGGCGTGTATCCAGTTGATCTGTTGGGCGTGGTATTGATGCTCCATAATACAGAGGGCAATTCTTTGACCCAACAACCTGGTGTCCTCTGCAAGGGAACCATAAGTCGGGGTTTGATGCCTCTCAAGATCTCCTGATTAGCTCTTTCTGCTTGACCATTGGACTGCGGGTGTGCCATTGATGAAACGTCAAGGCGGATGTGCTCTCGTTCACAGAACACTCTCATGGCACCCTTAGATAAATTGGTACCATTATCTGTGATGATACTGTGTGGAAAGCCAAACCGGAAAATCACCTTTTTAATAAACTGAACCGCAGTGGCTGCATCACACTTGCTAACGGGCTCTGCCTCCACCCATTTTGTAAATTTATCAACCGCCACCAGGAGGTGGGTCTTCTTGTCTTTGGACCTTTTGAAAGGCCCAACCATATCCAGCCCCCAGGTTGCAAACGGCCAAGTAATTGGAATCATCCTCAATTCTTGAGCCGGAACATGAGCGCGTCTTGAGAATTTTTGGCAACCATCACATCGCCTGACCAGATCCTCCGCATCAGCATGGGCAGTCAGCCAATAGAAACCGTGGCAAAACGCCTTAGCCACCAAAGACTTTGAACCAGCGTGGTGACCACAATCCCCTTCATGGATCTCACGCAAAATTTCACAGCCTTCCTCAGGAGACACACAACGTTGAAATGCTCCTGATACACTGCAATGATGCGACTCGCCCTTGATGATTGTCATGGACTTGGACCGCCGTATTATTTGTCTGGCCAGAGTCTCATCATCTGGTAACTCGCCCCGGTTCATGTACGCCAGGTAGGGAAGTGTCCAATCCGGAATGACGTGGAGTGCCGCTACCAACTGAGCCTCCGGATCAGGGACAGCCAAATCTGCTTCTCTAGGTAGCTGAACCGATGGGTTGTGTAGTATGTCGAGAAAGACATTGGGCGGGACCGGTTTACGCTGTGAGCCTACCTGGCTCAAAGCGTCTGCTGCTTCATTCTTTCGACGGTCCACGTGGTCCACCTGATAACCCTTGAAATGACCAGCAACAGTATCAACCTCACAACGATATGCAGCCATGAGTGGGTCTTTAGAATCCCAAGTACCAGACACCTGTTGAGCTACCAGGTCTGAATCACCGAAGCACTTAACCCGACTTAAGTTCATCTCTTTAGCCATCCGGAGACCATGGAGCAAGGCTTCGTACTCAGCTGCATTGTTAGTACAAGGGAACATTAAGCGGAGAACATAACAAAACTTGTCACCTCGTGGGGAAGTTAATACGACTCCAGCCCCCGAGCCCTCCAATTGTCGTGATCCGTCGAAATGGATGGTCCGATATGTGTGATCCGGCTTCTCTTCAGGGGCCTGCAGCTCTATCCAGTCATTGATGAAATCGACAAGTGCTTGGGACTTCACCGCCGTCCGAGGCACGCATTTCAAACCATGTGGCCCAAGCTCTATGGCCCACTTAGCAATCCGACCTGTTGCTTCACGGTTCTGGATGATATCACCTAAAGGGGCAGAGCTGACCACTGTTATGGGATGCCCTTGGAAATACTGCTTTAGCTTCCGGCTTGCCATGAAAACTCCATATACCAGCTTCTGCCAATGCGGATATCTTTGTTTAGACTCAATAAGCACTTGCTGATATAATAAACCGGACGCTGAACCGGGTACTCTTTGCCCGCCTCCTTCCGCTCCACCACTATAGCTACACTGACCGCACGAGCATTAGCAGCGACATACAGCAATAATGGTTCCTTGTCAACGGGGGCGGCGAGTACAGGCGGATTGGCCAATTGCCGCTTTAAATCCTCCAAAGCCTGATCAGCGGCAGAACTCCAGACGAACTGATCCGTTTTCTTCAACATCTGATACAACGGGATCGCCTTCTCACCGAGGCGGCTGATAAACCGGCTCAACGCGGCAATCCGGCCAGCCAAACGTTGAACATCATTAATACATTTCGGTTTAGCCAGAGAAGTGATAGCCGTGATCTTCTCCGGATTAGCCTCAATTCCCCTGTTGGACACCAGAAAACCCAATAGCTTGCCTGCTGGTACACCAAAGACACATTTGGCCGGATTGAGCATCATCTTGTACGTCCTTAGGTTATCAAAGGTTTCCTTCAAGTCATCGACCAAAGTCTCCTTCTTCCTTGATTTAACAACGATATCATCCACATAAGCATGCACATTACGACCAATCTGTCTGTGGAGACAATTTTGCACACACCATTGATAGGTTGCCTGGGCACTTTTGAGCCCAAAAGACATAGACACATAGCAGAAGGCTCCAAAAGGAGTTATGAACGCCGTCTTCTCCTGGTCCTTAACTGCCATTTTGATCTGATGATATCCGGAATACGCATCCAGGAAACATAAGTGCTTGCAACCCGCCGTAGCATCAATAATCTGATCAATACGAGGGAGGGCAAAAGGATCCGCGGGACAGGCTTTTTAAGATCAGTATAATCCACACACATGCGCCAGGTGCCATTTTTCTTAAGGACGAGCACCGGATTAGCAAGTCACTCAGGGTGGAAAACTTCGACAATGAAACCAGCTGCTAAGAGCCTGGCCACCTCTTCTCCAATAGCTTGTCGCCTCTCCTCGTTGAACCGACGGAGGAACTGTTTCACCGGTTTGTATTTAGGATCCACGTTAAGAGTGTGCTCAGTGAGTCGCCTCGGTACACCAGGCATGTCAGAAGGCTTCCACACAAAGATGTCCCGATTCTCACGGATAAACTCGATGAGCGCGCTTTCCTATTTCGGATCCAGATTGGCACTGATACTGAACTGCTTGGACGAATCGCCAGGTACGAAGTCAACAAGCTTAGTCTCAGCGGCTGACGAAAACTTCAGAGCCGGATCATGCTCCATGGTAGGCTTCTTTAAAGGAGTCATATCCGTTGGATCAACATTGTCTTTGTAATACTTGAGTTCCTCGGTACTACAAACCGATTCTGTGTAAGCTGCATCTCCTTCTTCGCATTCCAAAGCGATCTTGCGGCTTCCGTGAACCGTGATGGTCCCCTTATGACCTGGCATCTTGAGTTGCAAGTAGACATAACAGGGTCGTGCCATGAATTTCGCATAGGCCGGTCTACCGAACAGGGCGTGATACGGGCTTTTGATTTTCACCACCTCGAATCTCAGCGCCTCAGACCGGGAATCGTGATCATCTCCGAAAGCCACTTCTAATGCTATCTTTCCAATGGGGTATGCTGACTTGCCAGGTACCACACCATGAAAGACCGTATTTGAAGGTCGGAGTTCCTTATCTGTTAGCCCCATTCGACGAAAAGTCTCATAGTACAGGATGTTAATGCTGCTACCTCCATCCATGAGTACCTTGGTGAACTTATAACCTCCAACCTGAGGTGCCACCACTAAAGCCAGCTGACCCGGATTGTCAACCCGGGGAGGGTGATCCTCTCTACTCCATATGATTGGTTGCTCTGACCAGCGCAGATACCGGGGCACGGTCGGTTCAACAGAATTAATTGCCCGCTTCTGGACCTTCCTATCCCGCTTGTCCAAGCTAGTGGTGAATACATGATACTGCCCACTATTTAGCTGCTTTGGATTGCTCTGGTAACCCGACTACTGCTGTTGCTGATTGTTACCACCCTGGCTATTCTGATTATGCTGGTTATTATGCCCGCCCGGGTTACCATTAAATCCTGAACCGGAATTTCCACCACCGTGACTCGGTCCAGATCCAGAACCACCACCAGAGCCGGGGTCGTACCGGAAGGAATTGGAATTCTTGAATTCTTGCATGATATAACAATCTTTCCAAAGGTGGTTTGCCGGTTCCTCCCTTGTTCCATGCTTTGGACAGGGCTGGTTTAACAGATAGTTCAGGCGTTCCAGATTAGGACTGGGCCCTCCACTGCGGTTTTTGCCCTTCCGTCGCTGGCCTCCGTTCTGCATGTTAGTATTGGCCACAAAATCCATGTTGCCATCCACTTTACGCTTGCCTCCACCACCGTTTCCTGCTGAGTGATGGTGCTGACCCCTGAAGTTGCCGTTCTTCTTTCCCTTCCCTGTCTTTTCATCATCAGACTCGGGATCCTTGGTACTATCAGAATCAGCGTACTTTACCAAAGCGCCCATGAGGGTTCCCATGTCAGTACAATGGCGTTTCATTCGTCCTAACTTCAGCTTCAAAGGTCCAAATCGGCAATTGCCTTCCAAGGTTATAACTGCGGTGTCCGCATTGATGCGGTGTGAAGAGTGCAGAACTCGTGAGACCCTGCGCACCCAATGAGTTGTTGATTCTCCTTCCTCCTGGACACAGGCAGCTAACTCCACTATTGACATGGGCTGCTTACACGTGTCTTTCAAATTATTGATGAACCGGTCTTGCAGCTGGGCCCATGAACTGACAGAATTGGGCGGTAAGCTTTTTAACCAAGTGCGGCCTGTCCTTTCAAGCATCATAGTAAAATATTTTGCGCACGCCGCCTCATCAACATCAAGCATCTCCATGGCCATCTCATAACTCTCCACCCACGTCTCTGGGGGTTGATCCGCCGTGTAGTTCGGCACCTTGCGCGGGCCTTTAAAATCCTTGGGCAGGCGCACATTGCGTAAAGCAGGGACAAGACAAGGCACTCCCAAAGTGCTAGAAGTGAGCCCCGGTTCAACCGAAGTGGTGGGACGAACCGGTGTGAACTGATGAGTCTGATACTGCGCTGCTAACTCAGCTTCCCTGCGTGCCCGGGCTCGGTCTACCACCTCCTGGGCATTGGGAGCCGGATTGTTGCCACGGGGTACTTCACGCCACGCGTTACTTGACATAGCTGGTTCCTCCATACGCCTGCTATAACTCTGGGCCGGACGTGGGGTAGAATGAATCCGGTCGCGGCTGTATGAGTATGCTTCCTGTTGGATCAAGGCCGTCCTGAGGAGCTCCTTAACCCGGCGCGTTTCGATCGCCTGTAATGGATCACCTTCAACTGGAATAGCCTCCAGCCGTGCCGCAGCTGCAACGAGGTTATCCATCGGATTGGAGTAGTGACCCGGAGGCGTAGGCACGGCTTGCGGTACACCAGTATTATGACGAGGCAGATCTATTAAACGGGGCTGAACCGGCGCTCCTGCCGCAGGTGCCTCCCCCGGTTTACTACCGGCGGATTATTGATTCCCGCTCCAGGGGTGTTGAAAAGGTTCCTTCCTTCAAAAACTGAAGGCAAACGAGATCGGTATTTCCTCCTCATGACTTCCTGTGAGGCGTTCTGGTCCAGCATGAGTTTATAAGCTTGGGCATCCAAAGGGGCCCGCTCCATGGTCATCCTGACCTCTTCTGCTGCCAGATCTGCTTTGGCCTGGGTAATCTGCTCTCTCACCTTTGCGACCTCCACGTTATGAGCATCTTGATCCACCGGATTAGCCTCTGCCATGAGTGCAGCCAATGCGTTGAATAGATCTGATAACACTTGAACCGGCGGGCGCACCGAGCCTCCTGCTCTGGCAGCCGTTGCTGCTGCTGAACCGGAAATCATCGCCGCGGCTGTCGACGAGTGAGGTGCTGCTTGTGTACCGGCCATGAATATCCCAACCCGGTTGGGTAGATCGGAGGAGTCCGGAATACTGTCGCCATCGGAACAGCCCCCAATCCGGCCATCTTGTAGCTGATACAATGACTTAGTCTCTCCGGTAGATGACTCGTCGCCAGAGTAAACGATGGTTTCACCACCAGATCCTGATCCGTCCTCATAGCTTCCTCCATGGATGACTCCTACGAAGGCATGCTTCACGGCCGGTTTAACCCGGGCAGGTCGTGCACGCTGAGCTGTCTCGACGAGGTCGGTGCAGGTGTCCAGCTCAGGGCCCGGTTCACCGATCTTGCCGATGAAGACATGTATGCCACCAAAGGGGGCCCGGTACCCGTACTCAATTGAGCCGGCCTCGGGGCCCCAGCCTGCGTCGTCGATGTAGATCTTGCCGCGACGACTCTTGGTCATCCGGCCCACGGCGTATCCCTCGAGTCCTTCAAAGCGGCCCTCCAAGAACTTGAAACCATCATGCGATAGCCCCACGGTGGGCGCCAACTGTCGTGGGTTTGTCACGGCAGATGTCCTAGCGAAAGGACTTAGTCGTGGAGCCATCGCAACGGGTTAACTCGAAGGGGTTAAAGCGGACAAGGGACACAGGGAGTTTATACTAGTTCGGCCCCTTCGATGAAGGTAAAAGCCTACGTCTAGTTTGTGATGGAATTGATGGGGTTTCGATGACTAGGGAGCAAACAAGCTTCGCCTAGGCCTTGAGTTATGGTTGTCTGTCCTGAACCGCTATCGGCTTGTCCCCTTATATACACGGGCGACATCCGTCGGTTCATAGAGTCCCAATATCCGGTTTATATTCGTATCCGGGTTGGTCTCTCCCTATTCCTAACTTATAATACAAGTTTATATACACGTCAGTTTACCGCTACAGATATTGAACCGACTATGGCCTTGGGCCTTTGTCTAGCCTATGGGCTTTAGCACCTTTAGACTACTGATGAAGTCAACCCAGCCCACTTAGGCCGGTTTACGCCTAGCAGTAATATCCCCAACAGTGGGTATGAGTCCGCTAGTGACTATGATGAGGAGACTTTGGCTCTTATTACACGTGAAGAACACGGTGGAGATGATTCTGATCATGAGACGCAATACATGGCTCCTGAATATGCTGATAGATATGAATGTTTAGTTTCTCAACGTGTTTTGAGTGTGCAGGTCACACAAGCTTTGCAAAATCAGAGGCATAATTTGTTCCATACAAAGGGAGTTGTGAAGGAATGTTCTGTTCACGTCATCATAGATGGAGGGAGCTGCAACAACTTGGCTAGCATGGAGATGGTGGAGAAGCCATCTCTCACCACAAGACCCCATCCACATCCTTACTACATCCAATGGTTCAACAAAAGCGGCAAGGTTAAGGTAACATGTACTGTTCGTGTGCATTTCAGTATCTCTACATATGCTGATTATGTTGATTCTGATAGGGTACCCATGCAAGCATGTTCCTTATTACTTGGTAGACCATGGCAATTTCATAAAAATTATGTACACCATGGTAGAAATAATCAGTATACTATTGTTCATAAGGATAGCCATATTACTTTGCTTCATATGACTCCTGAATCCATTTTGAAAGATGATATTAATAGAGCTAATAAAGGAAAATAGGAGAAAAATAAGAGTGACAATCAGATTGTGGCAAAATAATTTGAGCAACAAATGAAACCTAATAATAAACCATCTAGTGTTGCTTCTGAAATTAAATTGAAAAGTGCATGTTTACTTGCCACAAAATATGATATTGATGAGCTAGATGTTAGCAAATCTGTTTGCTATGCTTTTGTGTGCAAAGAGGCATTATTTTCATTCGAGGACGTGCCTTCCTCTTTGCCCCCTGCTGTCACTAACACTTTGCAGGAGTTCACTGACGTCTTCCGACAAGACGTGCCACCGGGATTACCACCTATTCGACGGATTGAGCATCAAATTGACTTAATTCCCGGTGCATCGCTACCCAACCGTGCACCATACCGTACCAATCCAGAGGAGACGAAAGAGATTATGCGTCAAGTACAGGAGCTGCACAATAAAGGTTACATACGCGAATCTCTTAGTCCTTGTGTTGTTGCTATTATACTAGTGCCTAAAAAGGATGGTACATCGCGTATGTGTGTTGATTGTAGAGGCATTAATAATATTACTATTCGTTATCGTCATCCTATTCTTAGGCTAGATGATATGCTTGATGAATTGAGTGGTTCTACAATTTTCTCCAAAGTTGATTTGCGTAATGGATACCATCAAATTCGTATGAAATTGGGAGATGAACGGAAAACAACATTTAAAACTAAGTTTGGTTTATATGAGTGGTTAGTCATGCCTTTTGGGTTAATTATGCACCTAGTACTTTCATGAGACTAATGAACAAAGTTTTACTTGCCTTCATTGAATGATTTGTGGTAGTCTATTTTTATACTGATTTATAGTAGATCTTTGGAGGAACATTTGGAACATTTACGTGCTGTTTTTATTGCTCTACGTGATGCACGTTTGTTTGGTAACCTTGGGAAGGGCACCTTCTGCACTGACCGAGCATCTTTTCTTGGCTACGTTGTTACTCCACAGGGAATTGAAGTTGATAAAGCCAAGATTGAAGCTATTGAGAATTGGCCGCGGCCCAAAACGGTCACACAAGTGAGGAGTTTTCTTGGCCTCGCTGGATTCTATAGGCGTTTTGTGAGAGATTTCAACACCATTGCTGCACCTCTCAATGAGCTTACAAAGAAGGATGTGCCTTTTGTTTGGGGTACCACACAGGAAGAAGCCTTCATGGTATTGAAAGATAAGCTGACACATGCTCCTTTACTCCAACTTCCTGATTTTAATAAGACTTTTGAGCTTGAATGTGATGCTAGTGGAATTGGATTAGGAGGTGTGTTATTACAAGATGGTAAACCTGTTGCATACTTTTCTGAAAAATTGAGTGGGCCTAGTCTGAATTATTCTACTTATGATAAAGAATTATATGCTCTTGTTCGGACTTTAGAAACATGGCAACATTTTTTATGGCCCAAAGAATTTGTTATACATTCTAATCATGAATCTTTGAAACATACTAAAAGTCAAGCTAAACTGAATCATAGACATGCTAAATGGATTGAATTCATTGAGACTTTCCCCTATGTCATTAAACACAAGAAGGGCAAAGAAAATGTTATTGCTGATGCATTGTGTCGTCGCTATACTATGCTTTCACAACTTGACTTCAAAATATTAGGTTTGGAGACCATAAAAGATCAATATGTGCTTGATGCTAATTTTAAAGATGTAATGCAGAATTGTAAAGAAGGAAGAACATGGAACAAGTTTTTCATTAATGATGGATTTGTGTTTCGTGTTAACAAGCTATGCATTCCAGCTAGCTCTGTTCGTCTTTTGTTGTTGCAGGAGGCGCATGGAGGAGGATTAATGGGACACTTTGGCGTTGAGAAGACCAAGGATATACTTGTTACGCATTTCTTTTGGCCAAAGATGAGACGTGATGTTGAGCGTTTTGTTGGTCGCTGCACTACATGTCAAAAAACTAAGTCACGACGAAATCCTCATGGTTTATATATGCCTTTGCCTGTACCTAGTTTTCCTTGGGAGGATATATCTATGGACTTTGTTTTAGGTTACCTCGAACAAAGAAGGGGAGGGATAGCATATTGGTTATCGTGGATAGGTTCTCGAAAATGGCACACTTTATACCATGTCATAAAAGCGATTATGATCCTACATGTAATTTGATGAGGACATCAATACCATTGTTATACCCACAACCCCTACTGTTACATATACCGGACCAATTACTAGAGCTCGCGCACGCCAATTAAATTACCAGGTATGTTTCTTGGTAATGATTCTAATGTTCATGAGAATATGATGCTGCCTAAATTGGATACATTTGTTTTGCTTACAAATGAAGGGCCTAGCTTGGAGAAGGATGAACATTGGAGCAAGAACAAGCATGGAGTTGATGGCATGCGCAAGGGGAACAAGAACGGAGTTACAAGTGATGATTTCAAGACGTTGAAGCCACCATAAGGAGTGCATGAAGCCTTGGATGAAATATACAAGATGCCACTTCATAAATGTCGTCCAGAGGCTATTCTAGGTGCTGCGTAACCTTATTATTGGGCCAGGCCCATGTAATTTTGAAATACATAAGTATAGGCTGTTCTTAGAGTCCGTATGTGCGGGGAAAGAAGAGATAGGGTTGGTTTCGGACCCCTTCTCCGAGGGCCACGAAATTCCCCCCTCTTCCTCCATATATACAGCCCTTAGGGCACCGTTTAGACTTTGGGTTTTGTTTAGATTAAAAGTTCGCCATACTTGCAACTTTGCATACTTCGTTTGTGTTCAACGACCAGACAAAGGCGGCACAGAACCCCACCTTCATTAATAAAGCTTTCCTCTTTTATTTGCAATATCCAGATTGCAATCTCAGTTTCTTGCTTGTTCTTCGTTTGCTCGTAGGAAATAGACCCTCGTGGTCAGGTTGATCGTGCTCCGGCATGGTCAATAACCCTTCGGAAGTTGGTTTAGCGATTGCTAAGGCGCGTCTTCGCATGTTCGTAGTCGGATCGTCAAAGTCGACTTCCACAGAAAACGATAGCTATCTCATCGAAACATCGGGACACCTTCGCCTCCATCATAATTATTATGAGAGAGGAAAAATATGGTTGTAGAAATTTTCATGTTACTAAATTACCTCTCGTTATGTTGAGATTGCTATATTTCTTTCTTCTTCCATGCTTATGCTAGTTTTTTCTTATCCTGATAACTTGTTTTCTTATAAAATGCCTATGCATAGGAAGTATGTTAGACTTAAATATGTTTGTCACATGTTTTGTGGTGCTCTGTTTGTGTTTCAATTATTATCTTTCTTGTGAGCATCAATAAATTTTTATGCCTAGCTAGGGGCATAAAACGATATCGCTTGTTGGGAGGTAACCCAATGAATGAATTTATTTTTTTCTTTTTCTTTCTGTTCTTGAGTTTTTGCACAATTATGCTACTATTATGATTGTGTTTTTTGTTTTTTAGTTAGTGTTTGTTCCACACAAAGCCTTTCGGATCATGTTGGGTTACAGTTGTTTTGATCTTGCTGAAAAACAGAAACTTTTGTGCTCACGAAAATAATTTTCATTTTTAACAGAAGCATGATAAAATACCAATTATTTTGGAAGAAGATTTATATACAAATTGCTTAGGTTTTCCTAATTTTCAGAATTGTTGGAGTTTTAGAAGTATTCGAAATATCCAGATTGCTACAGACTGTTCTGTTTTTGACAGATTATGTTTTCTTTGTGTTGTGTGCTTGTTTTGATGATTCTATGGTTTTCTTTGAAGAGTTTTTGCCATACAAAAGTTGGAATACCGTAGATATAATGCCAGAATAAAATTTGAATGGGTTGCAACAGCACTTATAGTAGTGATTTGTTTTCTTATACTAACAGATCTCACGAAGGTTCTGTTGAGTTTTGTGTAATTGAAGTTTTAAAGTTTTGTGAGATGTTATGATGGATGAAGTAATAAGGAGTAAGAAGAGCCTAAGCTTGGGGATGCCCATGGCATCCCAAGCTATCATCCAAACAGAAGCAAGAACCTAAGTTTGGGGATGCCGTGAGTGACATCCCCTCTTTCTTGTAACGACCATCGGTATTTTACTCGAAGCTATATTTTTATTCGTCACATACTATGAGTTTTTCTTGGAGCGTCTTGTATGATATGAGTCTTTGCTTGTTTTGCTTTTTGTTCTAAGTCTTGAATCCTTGTTGGACACACCTATTTAAGAGAGCCAAAATTATGCCATGACTTGTTAGAATTGCTCTCTATGCTTCAATTAAATCTTTATGAGCTATGGAATTGCTCTAGTGCTTCACTTATATCTTTTTGAGCATGGTGTGCTTTAGTATTTTTTGAAGAAATGCTCTCTTGCTTCACTTAGATTTATTCAAGAGTTATTAATTTTTTTAAGAAATCCTCTCTTGCTTCACTTAAATTAATTTGAGAGAAAGAAACATTATGCTCATGATCTTCACTTATATTTGTTTGAGCTTATCAAAAGCAACACATGAAAATTAGTCCCAAAGTGATAGATATCCAAGAAGGATATAATAAAAACTTTCATGAAGATCATTGGACAAAATAAATTTGATTCCTTGTAATAGTTTTGAGATATGATGATGTGATATGTGAGTCATGTTGATGAGTAATTATGCTTTAGTAAGAATATTGGTGTTAAGGTTTGTGATTCCTAATGCAAGCACAAAATTCAACATTTATGCGATGAAATTACATCCTACTTGTGGTGCATTATTCGGTGTTAATTATGCTCAATGCTCACTTATGAGATTTTTTTGTTTCTTTGTTGGTCGCTTCTCAATCTTTTGCTAGCCTTCATTTTGCACTAAGTATGATCACTACTTGTGCATCCAAAATCCTTTAAACCAGTTTTGCCACATGAGTCCACCATACCTACCTATATGCGGTATTCTTTTGTCGTTCTATGAAATTTGTATTCTTACACCATGGACTTAGAGGATTTTACTTTTGCTTGAAAACTTCCACAATGGGGTAGTGCTAGTGATCCCCGTAAATCTGAATTTAGAGATTTTCTTGCTGGTATAACTGTAGAGGAATCTAGAGATATAGCACAAGCTACCATAGGGAGCATTCACTTTCCTGTTATACATTATTTTGCTCTCTTCATAGGTAGGTGCATAACTGGTAAGGATGAAGCATGTCATATGTGTGTGCCTGACCTCAGTATTCTTACGAGTGTTGTGTTAGGAGACCAATCTTATCATATGGGAGCCATTGTTGCACGTAGGTTGCATCATAATAGATATAATGGAGATTTCTTTGGAGGAATTTATGCAACCCGCTTAGCTAATTTTCTTGAGGTGAACGTTCATGAGGATGATATGGAGTGGCCTCCTACTTATTTAGATTTTAATTCTATGGTCTCTCACCAGTTTGTCGAGAGGTATGAATCACCTCTCCAATATCGACTAATCTTTGACAAACGGCGTGTTGTCCGTATTACTCTCCCTGCTCCTGCCTTCTTTGATTATCAGGCAAGAGGAAGATATACTATTACTAGAGAGGAGGCAGATGAGTACGAGAGGAGAGCGGAGGCAGCCCGACGCCACGCTGCAGCTCAGGAGGCGATAAACGCTGCATCACAGTACAACCCCAGCTACACCTACGGGTATCCGCCAGGCTATCCACCGACATTACATTTATGTTTTCACACACTCATTGCTAGATGTCGGTGCTCATACTCTTTCACTGTAATATCCATGCTAGTTTATTTTCTTTTTCTTGCTTTCTTCTTGTTTGTTTGTTAAACCTTGAGAAAAACCAAAAAAAATAGTTGTAGCTTTTAGTTAGTTTACTTTTCTTGCTGTAGTAGTAATAATTAAAAATAAAACCCAAAAATATTTCCCGTTTTCTTTTGCTTGTTGGGAGCTTTCCCGTGTAGATAGTTTTTATTTTCTTTTCTTTTCTTTGGGGGTCGATAGGAGAAGACCATAATTAAATTGTTGAAGTGGCTCTTATATGCATTATTGTTGATTTAACCAAGAGCTCATATTGCCTTGTATTCTCCTGTTTATTAAATGCTCGCAGATTCCATCTTAGTCCAATGCACGTGCACTCTTCTTATTATCCACTTCGTTCGGTCGTGCAAGTGAAAGGCAATTATGATGATATATGATGGACTGACTGAGATGAGAAAAGCTGGTATGAACTCGACCTCTCTTGTTTTTCTAAATATGATGAGTTCATCGTTCCTGATTCAGCTTATTATGAATAAACATGTTTGCAATGACAATTAGAGATCATAGTTGCTCGTGCCATGATTGATTAGCTATGAGTTATAATGGTTTACCTTGCGTGCCAACATGTTATTAAAATGGTTGTGATGTGGTATAGTGGGGTGGTATCCTCCTTTGAATGATTTAAGTGACTTGACTTGGCACATGTTCACACATGTAGTTGAAACAAAATCAACATAGCCTTCACGATTTTTATGTTCATGGTGGATTATATCCTACTCATGCTTGCATCCAATGTTTATTAATTTTTGTGCATGTTCATGACTGTTGTCGCTCTCTAGTTGGTCGCTTCCCAGTCTTTTGCTAGCCTTCACTTGTACTATGCGGGAATACTGCTTGTGCATCCAATCTCTTAAACCCCAAAGTTATTCCATATGAGTCCACTATCCCTTCCTATATGCGGTATCTACCTGCCGTTCAAAGTAAATTTGTATGTGCCAAACTCTAAGCCTTCAAATAAACATTCTGTTTTGTATGCTCGAATAGCTCATGTATCAACTAGGGCTGCCCTTATCTTCCATGTTAGGCGGGTTATTCTCAAGAGGAGTGAACTCTGCTCCTCACTCACGAGAAAATGGCTGGTCACCGGGATGCCCAGTCCCATGCTTTATGCAAACTAAATCAAAATAATTGCAAACAAAACTCCCACTGGGACTGTTGCTAGTTGGAGACACTCGTTGTTTCGAGCAAGTCATGGATTGATGCTTGTTGGTGGAGGGGGAGTATAAACTTTACCATTCTGTTTGGGAACCGCCTATAATCTGTGTAGCATGGAAGATATCGCCATCTCTTAGTTGTTATGTTGACAATCAAAGTATGCCGCTCAAAATATTGTTTATCTCTATTTCAAAACCGAGCTCTGGCACCTCTACAAATCCCTGCTTCCCTCTGCGAAGGGCCTATCTATTTACTTTTATGTTGAGTCATCACCCTCTTATTAAAAAGCACTAGCTCGAGAGCGCAACTGTCATTTGCATCCATTACTATTAATTTATATTGGGTATGACTATGATTGGATCTCTTTTACCATGAATTACAATGTCTAGTCGGTCCTTGATCTTTAAAGGTGCTCTGCATTTATGTTCTGCGGTCTCAGAGGCTAGCGAGATACCATCTTGTTATATCATATTATGATTGTTTTGAGAAAGTGTTGTCATCCGAGATTTATTATTATGGCTCGCTAGTTGATTATGCTATTGATATGAGTAAACATGAGACCTGAGAATTGTTGCAAATGTGGTTAGTCATGATCTTTGCTGAAAACTTGAATGCTGGCTTTACATATTTACAACAACAAGAGCAAGCAGAGTTTGTAAAAGTTTTTCTTTATCACTTTCAGTTTATCAACTGAATTGCTTGAGGACAAGCAAAGGTTTAAGCTTGGGGGAGTTCATACGTCTCCATCGTATCTACTTTTCCAAACACTTTTGCCCTTGTTTTGGACTCTAACTTGCATGATTTGAATGGAACTAACCCCGAACTGACGCTGTTTTCAAGAGAATTGCCATGGTGTTATTTATGTGCAGAAACAAAACTTCTCGGAATGACCTGAAACTTCACGGAACATCTTTTCGGAAATAAAAAAATCGTTGCAAAAGATGAAGGCCAGGGGGCCCACCACCTGTCCACGAGGGTGTGGGCGCCCCCCTAGGGCGCGCCCCCCTACCTCGTGGGCCCCCTGAGGCTCCTCCGACGCCAACTCCAACTCTATATATTTGCTTTTGGAGAGAGAAAAATCAAGGAGAAGAAATCATCGCGTTTTACGATACGGAGCCGCCGCCAAGCCCTAAAACCTCTCGGGAGGGCTAATCTGGAGTCCGTTCGGGGCTCCGGAGAGGGGGATTCGTCACGGTCGTTCGGATAGCCGGACTATACCTTCAGCCGGACTCCATGACTATGAAGATACAAGATTGAAGACTTCGTCCCGTGTCCGGAAGGGACTTTCCTTGGCGTAGAAGGCAAGCTTGGTGATGCGGATATTCAAGATCTCCTACCATTGTAACCAACTTTGTGTAACCCTAACCCTATTCGGTGTCTATATAAACCGAAGGGTTCTAGTCCGTAGGACAACTTCATCATACAACAATCATACCATAGGCTAGCTTCTAGGGTTTAGCCTCCTTGATCTCGTGGTAGATCTACTCTTGTACTACCCATATCATCAATATTAATCAAGCAGGAGTAGGGTTTTACCTCCATCGAGAGGGCCCGAACCTGGGTAAACTTCGTGTCCCTTGTCTCCTGTTACCATCCGGCCTAGACGCACAATTCGGGACCCCCTACCCGAGATCCGCCGGTTTTGACACCGACATTGGTGCTTTCATTGAGAGTTCCTCTGTGTCGTCGCTTTTAGGCCCGATGGCTCCTTTGATCATCAACGACGATGCAGTCCGGGGTGAGACTTCTCTCCCCAGACAGATCTTCGTCTTCGGCGGCTTCGCACTGCGGGCCCATTCGTTTGGCCGCCTGGAGCAGATCGAAAGCTACGCCCCTGGCCATCAGGTCAGGTTTGGAGGTTTGAACTACACGGCTGACATCCGTGGGGACTTGATCTTCGACAGATTCGAGCCACAGCCAAGTGCGCCGCACTGTCTCGATGGGCATGATCTAGCTCTGCCGCCAAACAGTGCCCTAGAGCCCGCACGCGCGTCGGTTCCGACCCTTAATTCAGAACCTGCGGTGCTGATCGAGGGTGAGCAGTTGGACGTCACCCCGGGGGCTGCGATCTCAAAAGCGATCGAGCCGAACGCCAGCCCCGCACTCTGCATGACCCGTGACTCCGAGGATCCGGATTCCCCTCCGGACTTCGAACCTCCCGCGCCCCTGCCAATCAAATCCGATTGGGCGCCGGTCATGGAGTTCACCGCCGCGGACATCTTTCAGCACTCGCCCCTTGGCAACATCCTGAACTCACTAAAGTCTCTCTCTTTATCGGGAGAGCCCTGGTCGGACTATGTCCAGCAAGGATGGGATACAGACGATGAAGAAATTCAAAGCCCACCCACCACCCACTTGGTAGCCACTGTCGATAATTTAAACGACGTGCTCAACTTCGACTCCGAAGACATCGAAGGTATGGACGACGATGCAGGAGATACAGATGAGCCAACGCCCATAGGGCATTGGACGGCCACCCCATCTCATGATGTGTACATGGTGGACACCCCTAAAGGAAACAATAGCGAGGAAAAAGGGGATGGAACGGGGGACCGATCCCTCGAAAAGCAATCAAAGCGCCGGCGTAAACGCCGACCCAAGCCTCGCCTCGATAAAGACCTAGCCATAGAGCAGGATGAGCCGGTAGACGACGAGCAGGCCTTAGAGCAACCGTCCGAACAGGGCAACACGGGTAGAGAAACCGAACATCCCTCCCCCAGCGAAAACGGCACTCCGGACGATCTTACGCCGGACAAAACCACGAAGCAGAAGAATCTCCACAATAGGCTCGTGGCAACAGCATGCAGCCTGAAGAAGCAGAAGCGGAAGCTAAAAACGGCGGAAGATGCACTCAGGATCAGATGGAGCAAAGTAATCAATACCGCAGATAAATACGGCAATAGTCGCCGCACTAAAAGCTATCCAAAGAGAAAGGTACTGCCCGAATTTGACGAAGAGGCCATAGAGCCATCGCATTCAAAAAACAAGAAAGCCACACGGTTGGATAGACGACCCCATAGCCAGCATAAAACGGCAAATGGCGCGGCACTTAAGCCGGCACGCGACCCACTTACGGATTCGCATCAAAAAGATGGCCCAGCCAGGTCCATTTATGGGCCAAGAAAGCAAGCTCTCGTAAGCAATGCAATAAAACCATCATCAGAATCCGGCACACCCAAATACAGGGGCGCCGCACATCCCCTATGCTTCACCGATGAGGTCCTGGATTATGAATTTCTAGAGGGATTCAAACCCATAAACATAGAGGCATATGATGGAACAACAGACCCTGGAGTCTGGATAAAGGATTATATCCTCCATATACATATGGCTAGAGGAGATGATCTCCACGCCATCAAATATTTACCACTAAAGCTCAAAGGACCAGCTCGGCATTGGCTCAAAAGCCTCCCCGAAAACACAATTGGAAGCTGGGAAGAGCTCGAGGACGCTTTCTGAGCAAATTTTCAAGGGACTTATGTCCGTCCTCCGGATGCTGACGACCTCAGTCACATAACACAACAGCCCGGAGAGTCGGCTCGGCAATTCTGGAATAGATTCCTCACTAAAAAGAATCAGATAGTCGACTGTCCGGACGCCGAGGCCTTAGCAGTTTTCAGGCATAACGTCCGAGACGAATGGCTCGCCAGACACCTCGGCCAAGAGAAGCCAAGAACAATGGCCGCACTAACAAGCCTCATGACCCGCTTTTGTGCAGGAGAGGACAGCTGGTTGGCAAGACGCAGCCCCAGCGACCCAAGTACATCCGAAACTAGGGATGGAAATGGAAAACCGCGACGCAACAAGGACCGTCGCCGGACTAAGGAAAAAAGTCCGAAGAGCACGGCAATCAACGCCGGATTCAAAAGCTCACGACAGAATCAGACAAAGCCGCCCTTCCAGGATAACAGAGATGATCCATCCAACTTAAACAAAATCGTGGATAGGACATGTCAAATACACAGTACTCCTGGGAGGCCTGCTAACCTTACCCACAGAGATTGTTGGGTTTTCAAACAATCCGGCAGACTCAACGCCGAACACAAGGGGCTCGAAACACTAAGTGAGGACGAAGACGAACCCCAAAAGCAGAGCACCAGGAAACAAAAGAACTTCCCACAAGAAGTAAAGACAGTAAACTTACTTCACATAATGAAACGTGCGGCGCCCATAAAGGTACGTACCACACCACCTATCCCAAAGAGGTCCCGCCACTGGTTGTCAAAACCAATCATCTTCGATCAATGGGACTATTCTAGAAGTATCAGGAACGCAGGATGGTCTGACTTGGTCCTCGATCCAATAATCGACGGACTCAAGTTTTCAAATGTCCTTATGGACGGAGGAAGTGGACTAAACCTGATATATCAGGACACAATCCGTCGCATGGGGATAGACCCAACAAGAATCCGTCACAGCAAAACCTCCTTTCAAGGGGTAACGCCAGGTCCGGACACCCGATGCATGGGTTTCCTCCGGCTTGAACTTACATTCGGTTACCCCGATAACTTCCGTCGCGAAAAGCTAATTTTCCATGTCGTCCCATTCTCAAGTCGCTATGAAGCACTACTAGGACGCGAAGCTTAAAATGCCCGGTCCACGAGGCATCATCTCTTTAAAGGGGAAGCATTGAGGTGCGCCTCCCACAAGCGGAGGACTGTGCGGCCGCTTTAACAGCCCCACAGTAAAATGGCTTCACCGGCCAAAAAACTTCGGAATAGGTCTTTAAAAGACCACGAGCGCGGATAGACGAGTTCCGTACAAAATTATCATTGATACAGGCTTAGAGGCCATATACCTCCGCACTAGGGGCTCCGTACATATACAATAAGAGACAATAAAGCTCAATTTTTTTATATTTTACTTTATACTTTGTTTATTTTAAAATCTTGTTCAGCACGACCCATTTTCAACTCAGTTCCTCTCTTTTACAGATGAACATCGTGCGGCGCCCGTCCAGGATACGGCACAACGGAGACACAGGCGCAGACGTGCAGTAGGGACCCGTCCTAAGGATTCTTTTTAGATTAAGACCCTGCGTAAACCTTTTTTACTGTCTCTTGTTGCTACATATCCCCTGGTTTTCTCTGCCATAACCAAGGAGGAGACTGGCGTCTTGGCATGTGGCCACGTCAGAATTTTTGCGCGTACCTGGACACTAGGGGCTTTTTAATAAGGAGTGTTGTTTTGCCCGCACTTATAGAGACCGAACACCTTAGGGAGTGTTCGTCGTCGCGAGTTTGGCATTATATGCATCAGCTCCGAATCATGTCCTTGGTCAAATGTTGGGTTGCCCGGCTCCTGAGTTCGGCTACCTTACGTTCCGCTCTATCGGCTAAGGTAGCACCAGGAGAACTACTGCGATTGTGCCCCGGTTAGGCCGGGCGAGCACCTCAGTAGAGAAAGCCGAAAATTGACTGTCATGATGTAGCGTGAGACTGGTCAGCCACTCGATGACCTACCAGAATCTATAGGATTCCTCCGCTTTAACGAAGGGCCGTTTCCCGGCCAGGCACATACGCGCCCCGAACTCGGGCGAGCGTAGTCGCCACCAAGGGGCTACCTAAATAGTCCCCCTGTCAAGCTCCTATGGCTAAGTGAAAGTGTTAAAGCATTATAGTCCGGTTGCCTGGCCCGCTGCGCTATCACCTCCTTTGTAGGACCAAGATGTTGGATTAAGTGTGTAAATGCGTCTTCTGCGAGCACCCCCGCACTATGTGCGTGGGGGGTGAAGCCAATGACTACCATCTTTCAGATTTTGTATATATATTTTAAAACGGCCGCACAGGAGGTGTTCCCAATACTTGAAGGCACAAGTATAAAAGGCCACTACAATTTATCAAAATATTGCTTTATAATTACATATGCTATCCTTACATAGCGTCCTTCTAGCACTGCATCTCTATTACACGAGCGCCCTCAAGGACTTCCTGAAAATAGTGCTCGGAGGGTACTCGGCTTTTGTCCGAATCTCGGGACGCAACAACGGTGGTCTCCATCTCTGCCCAGTATATCTTGACACGGGCAAGAGCCATCCGTGCGCCCTCTATACATGCTGACCTCTTCATCGCATTAATATGCGGCACCACGTCAAGGAATGCTGCACCAAGCTGAAATAACTCTTCGGCTCCGATCTCCACGGCCACAGATGACCCATGACGTACTTCATGGCAAGTGCGGACAACCTATTCAGTTTGGCCCATTGAGCCAGGCGATCGTCCACTGCCAGTGGGCATTCTGGATTGTGGAACTGCGACCAGAAAAGCTTTTCCACTTCGCGATCTTTTAGATCTCGAAAGTGTTCGGTCGCATCAGTAGCACTTGCTGCCAAATCTAGATAGGTGTCCTCCACACTCCACATCCGGTCTAGCGGAGCAAACTCCGGATTGCAAAACTTCCTCCGCAGCATAAAGGGCTTTCCAGCCGCAATCTGTTCGGCCTGACACAGTTCCTCCTTCGCAGCTCTCATCGCAGAGCGAGCGTCCTTGGCATCAGCAACGGCTTTCCCCAAGTCCGTCTGCCTTGCCCGTTCTTCTTCTTCAAGAAGCTTGCAACGATCAGCAGTGCGCTCTAACTTCACGGTCATCTCGGCCATCTCCTCCTTGCTTCGGCAGTGAGCAGCCTGCTCGGCTCTCAGCTCTTCAAGGGCTTTCTGGGCAGCCGCATCGCTCTTTCGGGCTTGTTCTTTAGCTCGGGCAAGTTCTGCCCTAAGATTCTCCACGGCGGCTGCACCATATGCGTCAAGCACATACACTGTAAGACAATGGCATAGAACTCCTCTTACCCAATGCTGCCGGAGGAATTACATACCTTGAGCCTCATCAAGCCGCTGGTTGACAAGCGTGATGTCGGCATTAGCCACGTCCAGTTGCCGCATTAGTTCGGCAAAATCATCAGTTCGGCTCGATTCCGGACACCTCGCCACCTACATTCAAGGGCGACACCTTAGACCTGGGATTATGATCCTCTGCGTGCCATCATTTCTTGACAGCGCGCAGAGTCTCAGGGGCTACTATCTACACAGGGTGCAACTTACTTATGCGCAACTGACAGAAGTGTACATTATCTAACGTACCTCAAAACCCGTCAGTAAACTTTTGACGGCTTCATGCAATCCGCTTTCTGCGGATGAAATCCTTTCAATCACCGTGCCCATCAATGCACTGTGCTCCTCTGAGATAGAAGCTCGCCTCAGCAGAATCTTTAGCTCCTCCGGCCGAACACCAGACGGTGCCAGACTTGTCCTATGGCCTTTTTCAAAAGCCGGACACGGAGCATCTTGGGGGGCCATATGGCTATCTTCCTCCCCTGCCAGATTCGGAGGAACCCTCCGTGACGACACCTCAGCGTTGCCCGCCTCGCTAGGCGGTATGGCAGGGGGAGGCGTCCCGCTCTCCATCATCTCCGGAAGAAGATCCCCCGAAGACGAGCTCTGCTGAGAAGGATTGAGGCCCGAGCTACAAGGTAAAATTTCAATTAATTTTCTCAGATATAAATCAAGGATTTTTCTCATCCCTCAAAAGGGAAACCTTTCTCTACTTACGGCTCGCTGGAGGGCTGATCCCTTTGAGGGCGTAGTTCGGCCGAGGAACTCCCCGGCGTCGGACCCTCTGACGAAGATTTTCCCCCCTGCTTCGAGGCCATGGTCTCCGGGTCGTCAGTGGCAGCCCTCTTCTTCCCCTTAGGAGAGGAATTGTCGGTTCCTCCCTCCGAAGCAGCCTCCTTCGAGGAGGCCATAGTTCCCTTGTTCTTCCCCTTACTTCCCTCCAAAGGCATTATCTTCAACATCCTGACAAGCACGGGATCCGGCCTGGTTTCGGGAAGGGGAGTCGGACACCTGATCAGCTTTGCCTTCGCTATCCACTCCTGTTTAAAAGGACATCTCTTTTAGGGGCAAATTCATGACAATTATACGGATAGCATGTCCGGGCACAAGGTTACTTACTTCAGTATCTGGGCGATTGCAGCTTAGGCCTGCGTCCACGGTCAAATCCGGACACATCGCTTGTGATCCGAAGAACAGCTTATACATCTCCGCGGACGTTGCGCCCATGAAATTCTGGAGAGCCCGCGGTCCCTCTGGATTAAACTCCCACAGGCGAAGGGGGCGACGTTTGCCGGGCAATATCCGGCGAATCAACATGACCTGCGTCACCTTGACCAGGCTGAGGTCTCCTTCTAAGAGATCCCTAATGCGGCCCTGCAACAAGGGCACGTCTTTGGGTAACCCCCAATCTAGCCCTCTGCTGACCCATGACGTTAGCCGTGGTGGGGGACCCGAGCGAAAGGCAGGAGGCGTCACCCACTTAGTGCCCCTGGGAGCGGTGATATAGAACCACTCTCGTTGCCACAAACCGAGCTCCTCTTGAAAAGAGCCCTCGGGCCATGGAGCATCAGCATTCTTGTTTATAACAGCGCCTCTGCACTCTGCGTGCCGTCCCTCGATCATCTTTGGCTCCACTTTAAAAGACTTGAGCCATAATCCGAAATGAGGGGTAACACGGAGGAACGCTTCACACATAACGATGAATGAGGAAATGTGGAGGATGGACTCCGGAGCTAAGTCATGGAATTCCAGCTCGTAATAAAACAACAGCCCCCTCACAAAGGGATCCATCGGGAAGCCTAACCCTCGAAGGAAGTGAGACACGAACACCACGCTCTCACCGGGCTGGGGGCTGGGAATGGCCTGTCCTTGAACAGGCAACCTATGCAAAATTTCGTCGGTCAGGAACTTAGCTTCTCTCAACTTTAGCATGTCCTCTTCCGTGACGGAGGAGGGCGTCCATCGACCTTGAAGGTCGGAACCGGGCATGGTCGAAGGTCCGAAGCGCCTGGAATCTAGAGCCTAGGGTGTTGGAACTCGAGGCGACGGGCGAACTTGTTTGAGGTGGGAAAAAGAAGTAAGGCCTTGGTCTCTTTATAAGAGGTTGAATACCAAGAGCCCCCCCCCCCCGTAACCGTTTGGGACTCGCCTTTAATCGAGGAAACGTGCTAACGGGCACGATTGGGTTACCCACGTCCGTATCAATGAGAATCCCGTAAAAAGGGGCACACGATCTCTGCTTTGACAAGACATGCCAAGGAAACCGCCTCGCAAAACACGCTGAGGTGGAAGAGTAAAAACTATTCGAGAAAAGGACTTGGCCATAGTGTGATGTCACGCTACGGAATACGTCAGCAGATTAGATTTGTGTTAATATTATTCT
The DNA here is from genome assembly GCA_032464435.1 of Aegilops umbellulata. Classification (NCBI taxonomy): domain Eukaryota; kingdom Viridiplantae; phylum Streptophyta; class Magnoliopsida; order Poales; family Poaceae; genus Aegilops; species Aegilops umbellulata. The sequence goes on along the minus strand of CP136058.1, from coordinate 208,230,297 downwards.
CTCTATGGCAATATGTGGAAACTTATTTTGCAGAGCCGGACACTATTCTTGGTGTTTAAAATCTTCTTGAAGAACTTCGAGGGGGAACCCGCCTTGCAATGCCAAAGACAATTTGCGCGCCGGACTCGTTGTCATTGAAGCCTGGTTCAGGGGCTACTGAGGGAGTCCTGGATTAGGGGGTGTTCGGATAGCCGGACTATACCTTCAGCTGGACTCCAGGACTATGAAGATACAAGATTGAAGACTTCGTCCCGTGTCCGGAAGGGACTTTCCTAGGCGTATAAGGCAAGCTTGGCGATGCGGATATTCAAGATCTCCTACCATTGTAACCGACTATGTGTAACCCTAACCCTATCCGGTGTCTATATAAACCGGAGGGTTCTAGTCTGTAGGACAACTTCATCATACAACAATCATACCATAGGCTAGCTTCTAGGGTTTAGCCTCCTTGATCTCGTGGTAGATCTACTCTTGTACTACCCATATCATCAATATTAATCAAGCAGGAGTAGGGTTTTACCTCCATCGAGAGGGCCCGAACCTGGGTAAACTTCGTGTCCCTTCTCTCCTGTTACCATCCGGCCTAGACGCACAGTTCGGGACCCCCTACCCGAGATCCCCGGTTTCAACACCGACAGTCATCATCATCAACCATCCTCCATCACCAATTTCATGATGCTCACCGCCGTGTGTGAGTAATTCCATTGTAGGCTTGCTGGACGATGATGGGTCGGATGAGATCTATCATGTAATCGAGCTAATTTTGATAGGGTTTGATCCCTAGTATCCACTATGTTCTGAGATTGATGTTGCTATGACTTTGCTATGCTTAATGCTTGTCACTAGGGCCCGAGTGCCATGATTTCAGATCTGAACCTATTATGTTTTCATGAATATATGTGTGTTCTTGATCCTATCTTGCAAGTCTATAGTCACCCACTATGTGTTATGATCCGACAACCCCGAAGTGACAATAATCGGGACCACTCCCGGTGATGACCATAGTTTGAGGAGTTTATGTATTCACTATGTGCTAATGCTTTTTCCCGGTTCTCTATTAAAAGGAGGCCTTAATATCCCTTAGTTTCCATTAGGACCCTGCTGCCACGGGAGGGTAGGACAAAAGATGTCATGCAAGTTCTTTTCCATAAGCAGGTATGACTATATTCGGAATACATGATGAATTGGAGCTAGTTCTGTGTCACCCTATGTTATGACTGTTACATGATGAACCGCATCCGGCATAATTATCCATCACCGATCCAATGCCTACGAGCTTTCCGTATACTGGTTCTCGCTTATTTACTTTTCCGTTGTTACTGTTACAATCACTACAAAACACCAAAAATATTACTTTTGCTTTCTTTAGTTTTGTTACCGTTACCACTAGTATCATATTACTTTGCTACTAAACACTTTGCTGTAGATATTAAGTTATCCAGGTGTGGTTGAATTGACAACTCAACTGCTAATGCTTGAGAATATTCTTTGGCTCCCCTTGTGTCGAATCAATAAATTTGGGTTGAATACTCTACCCTCGAAAATTGTTGCGATCCCCTATACTTGTGGGTTATCAGTGATCATGCTGGCGTCATGCACAGTGCAAGCTCTGGCTCGGTCCAGCCACTGTGCTCGTCTCCTCCCTCCTCGTCTTGACCTCCATTCATGTCCTGGAGCTCGCACGTGCTCGACTGCGTCGCCCTACATCGGTGCCTCGTCGTGGTTCGCCATAAATGAGCCGCTAGCTCCATGCCTGTGTCGCGTCCAGCCTTGATAACCCACAAGTATAGGGGATCACAACAGCTTTCGACGGTAGAGTATTCAACCCAAATTTATTGATTCGACACAAGGGGAGCCAAAGAATATTCTCAAGTATTAGCAGCTGAGTTGTCAATTCAACCACACCTGGAAACTTAGTATCTGCAGCAAAGTGCTTAGTAGCAAAGTAATATGATAGTGGTGGTGACGGTAACAAAAGAGTAAAGAAAGCAAAAGTAATATTTTTGGTATTTTGTAGTGATTGTAACAATAGCAACGGGAAAGTAAATAAGCGTAAACTAGTATATGGAAAGCTCATAGGCATTGGATCGGTGATTGTGACGCCCGGGTAATTAAGCTACAGTAATCCCACGCTAATGGAGCCACGTTACCTACGTTACTGTTGCTAATCGATCGTTAGATCAAAACTGGTCCAAAATTCAAATTCAAAATTTGGTAAATAATAAAAGTTTTCAAACATTAAAATAAAAATGTTCGGTTTGTACTAAATATTACATAGATAATTGTGGTGTGGCAGACACAATTTTATAAAATGCATAAATATTTTAAATTGAATTAAAACAGAAGAGAAAATAAATAAAATAAAGAAAATAAAAAAACAAAAAAAAGGAAAAGAAACCCCCCTGGGGCTCCGGCCCAGCAGGCCACCGGCCCAACTGGGCCACGGCCACCAGGCCGGCCCAGCCCCGCATCCCCATTACCCCCCACTCCTCGCCGACCCCAAACCCTAACCGCACCCACTCTCCCCCACCGTTCCCCTCGTCTCCCTCCCAGCGCCACCACACGCAATAGGCACACACAGACGCACAGAGGGGAGGCTCCTCTGTTCGACCCGCCACCCCTGGCCTCCTCCTCGCGGCTCCCTTCCTCCTGCGCCTCCCTCATCAGCTCCGCCCCTGCGACTCCTCTTCCTCCGCACGAAGGCCTCCCGCAACCCGCACCTCTGCATCGCCCTCGCGCTTGCCGGCCCGTCCGGCCGCCGGACCTCGCCGACAGGGTCCCTCTGGCTCCCCTGGGCCCCCTACACGCTCTGATGTGAGCTCTGCTCCTCTCCTCTCTCCCTCCCGTTGCGTGCTTCTGTGGATCGACCTCCGCCACGATTGGACCCCGCGTGCGCCCTCTGTCTCCCGTGCGCATAGCTGCTCGCCCTGTGCCGCCCGAGGGCGCCCATTGCTTGCCCCGCGTCGCTCGCCGTACCCCTGCGCCGCACGCACGCATCGCCGCGCACCGCACGCCCACACCCGCGCCGACCGCACCCTGCAAGCCGCCACTGTGCCCATGCTCACACACTCGTCGCTGCCCCACTGGACCTCGTCACCGGCGTCCATCCCGGCACCTCCGGCGCCGACCACTAGCCCTACTGGATGCGCGCCGACACGCTCGTCCTGCTGCTGCTTGTGGGTGACCAAATGGTCGCCGGGACGCAACTCCGGCGAGCCTCCGCCATGTTCCGTGGCGGCCGACGACTAAGCGCCGACGTCACTAACATGGCGCCTTTTGTTTATCCACTACCCCCTGCATATGGGTCCCGCACTGCTTAATTAACCTGCTAATTAAAACGTTAAGAATAACTAACCTAGACACTGACAGCCGGACCCCACCCTGTTAACTAACTAATTAAATTAACTAAAGCACTGTTGATTAGCTTACTCGCTGACTACTGGGCCCGACTGGTCAGTTTGACCAGTCAACCTGCTGACTGGGCTAGTCCTAGTCAATGACAGGTGGGCCCCATGTTGACCTGTTTACCAGGCAACTAGTCAACTGTTGACCTGATGACTCAGCAGGCTGGCCCCACCTGTCAGCCTGTAATGCCACTGGTGTGTACACTTCTCTGTGTACACCTAGCATTTAGTATTTAATACATTTTCAAATTAAGTAAATTCAAGAAATTCAGAAAATGTTTTAAAACTTTGAAAATTAATAGAAAATAAACCGTAGCTCAGATGAAAATGTTTTCTACATGAAAGTTGCTCAGAACGACGAGACAAATCTGGTTACACCATCCGTTCGTCCGCCACACACTCCTAGCATAGTGAACATGGAACTTTTCCCTCCGGTTCGTCTGTCCGAAAATGCTAAACCTGGGGAAACATTCCCGGATGTTATCCCCCTTCACCGGTAACGTGTAGCACCGTGTTAGAACACGTCTAGCTCTGCATGTTGTCCTGTTATGCTCTTGCTTGCTATGTATTTACTGTTTCTCCCCCCTCTTCTCTCCGGTAGACCCCGAGACTGCCGCTGATGCCGCTGTAATCAACTACGTCACCGACGACCCTCCTTCTTGTCTGAGCAACCAGGCAAGCCCCCCCCCCCTTGATCACCAAATATCGCCTACTCTCTTCTATACTGCTTGCATTAGAGTAGTATAGCATGTTACTGCTTTCCGTTATCCTATCCTGATGCATAGCCTGCCCTTGTTACTACTGTTGTTACCTTTACCTGCTCTCCTACATGCTTAGTTTAGGATGCTAGTTTACCATTAGTGGCCCTACATTCTTGTCCGTCTGTTGTGCTATACTATCGGGTCGTGGTCACTCGGGAGGTGATCACAGGTATATACTATATACATGATACATGTGATGAACAAAGACGGGTCGGCTCGTAGGAGTACCCGCGAGTGATTCACGGATTGGGGGCTGAAAGGACCTTTGTCCCAATGGCCCTCTGTGTGGATCTTTGTGGCGGAGCGACAGGGCAGGTTGAAGTCACCTAGGAGAGAGGTGGGCCTGGCCCTATCGGCGTTCGCAGATACTTAACACGCTTAACGAGATCTGGGTATTTGATCTGAGTCTGGCTACTGGCCTATACGCACTAACCAACTATGCGGGAAAGATATGGGCACTCGGCGTCGTGGTATCATCCGAAGCCTTCGTGACGTCAGCGACTGAGCGGCGCGCGCCGGATTGGACTGGAACGCCATTAGGCTAGGTCTGCTTCCGGCCGCCCTCGCAACGTGCAGGTGTGCTCAGGGCGTTGGGCCCAGACCCCTGCGCGCTTAGGTTTAGACCGGTGTGCTGACCTCTCTGTTGTGTCTAGGTGGGGCTGCGACGTGTTGATCTTCCGAGGCCGGGCATGACCCAGGAAAGTGTGTCCGGCCAAATGGGATCAAGCGTGTTGGGTTATGTGGTGCACCCCTGCAGGGAAGTTAATTTATTCGAATAGCCGTGTCCCTCGGTAAAAGGACGACCCGGAGTTGTACCTTGACCTTATGACAACTAGAATCGGATACTTAATAAAACACACCCTTCCAAGTGCCAGATACAACCCGGTGATTGCTCTCCAACAGGGCATCGATGAGGGGATCCCCGGGTAGGATTATGCTATGCGATGCTACTTGGAGGACTTCAGTCTACTCTCTTCTGTATGCTGCAAGACGGAGGCTGCCGGAAGCGTAGTCTTCGACATGACTAGATATCCCCCCTCTTATTCTGGCATTCTGCAGTTCAGTCCACTAATATGGCCCCTTACACATATATCCATGCATATGTAGTATAGCTCCTTGCTTGCGAGTACTTTGGATGAGTACTCACGGTTACTTTGTTTCCCCCCTTTTCCCCATTCCTCTACCCGATTGCTGCAACCAGACGATGGAGCCCAGGATCCAGACGCCACCGCTGACGACGACTCCTTCTACACTGGAGGTGCCTACTTCTATGTGTAGCCCGCTGACGACGACCAGGAGTAGTTAGGAGGATCCCAGGTAGGAGGCCTGTGCCTCGTTCGATCTGTATCCCAGTTTGTGCTAGCCATCTTATGGCAGACTTCTTTAACTTATGTCTCTACTCAGATATTGTTGCATCCGCTGACTCGTCTATGATCGAGCACTTGTATTCGAGCCCTCGAGGCCCCTGGATTGTATTATGATGCTTGTATGACTTATTTTATTTGTAGAGTTGTGTTGTGATATCTTCTCGTGAGTCCCTGGTCTTGATCATACACATTTGCGTGCATGATTAGTGTACGATTGAATCAGGGGCGTCACAAGTTGGTATCAGAGCTGACTGCCTGTAGGAATCCCCCTTCCATACTCCTTGGCCGAAGTCGAGTCTAGACATTGCAAAACTTTTACTAACATGGCTGTGCGGCCCATGGGCCCACGTCGCCATTGGGTGGTATTAGGATCTTTTACTCCTTGATCTTTACTCCGGGATTCTGAACTCCCTTCTATTCGGGTTAAACGGTTTTTACTAAAATCTAACTTTAGGTTCTCGAAAATACTTTCTACCGAAGAGCCCCTTGTTGCAGATGATCGTCTGCTGCACCAGAAGGATCCGAAGATACTCTCCGATGTTCTCTCGAGACTTTATGGTCACTTATGCAATTCCCTTCCATCGATAAACCCCTATGGATAAGCACGTATACTCGCCATTCATACAATGCTTCCCAGTTGATCTTGTTATTACAAGATACCTCGAAATTCTCTCTGTTGTTCAGAGAATCCTTTGAGCTTACTGCCTTCCTGTTCTTTGTCACCTGAATACCCCTACGGATAATTCTCGCCCTTATCGCATATCCGCTCATTCCCCGTTGTTCATGTGTTTCGCCAAACACTTCAAAATATCATTCGATCTTCCGAAAATCCCGAGCAGCCTATTGCTCTTGAAATTCTCACTTGCTTGCATTATGGTTAATCCCATAAGTTTCGTAATCTTATTGGCCTCCCTTGTCTTTATCATTTTAAGTCCGTTGATTCAATATGTTGAGGATGCTCGCATCCCTCAGTCGAATCCTAGGATTCATCCTTCCGGCTCAGACGTCATTTGGATATGAGATGGTTCTTGACCAATCTATGCCTTGATCGTTTGTGCTTCTAAGACTATTGAACTTATTCATTATCGATCAGAACGATTGCTTCTGATCCCTTGATTTGGAAATCATAAAATTTCTTTACATTAAGCTTTGAATTAGTCAGTTGTTTCTATAATCCGATGCCTTGACATTCCTTCTTCCTTTGATTGAGTACCGATACTCACATCAGCCCCGTTGTGGACCGCCGTACCCATTGCCGGGTTATTATCCAACAATGTCCTTCACAACCAAAATTCTTGTGAGTTCTTTACCTGATACACAATGCCCTTGGTAAATTGTATCATCTGCTTGGCCAACCATGCTCTGCTTTCGAGATGGTGATATTTACTACTGAAGCTTGTGGTATAGGTTTCCTCGATACCCTGACGGGTTGAACCTATGCCTTCCATTATCTGTGTGAACTCGGAAGTTTTCACGAGTCATACTCATCTGGTATTTCACCAGGTAAAACTTTCAACACTAATGCCTTTATCAAAGCGAGAAGTGAATGGAAGGTTATATATTGAAGAAGTGGGAGTCGACCTTGAACTTTTTGTTCATGCCCATGGACCCGATGTGGAACTTATCATAAAAGCTTCTTGTCATAATAACTATTTCCTTGATATGATATCATTTGGTATCTATGTATTGATCCTTTGCAATCGCGGTCCTGACCACATTCTCTCCTTAATTCCATTTCTCAGACAAGTTACAACACTTGTCTTCTGTTGATCGATACATCTCCGCAACCTCTGTTTTGATCTTCCTCGAGTATTAACCTCTGGTATCTCGAGAACTGTGTTGCTTCCTACGAGTCTTCATCCAGTATTGCTTCTCACCGATCTCAGATTTCCCCCAGGTTCTGAGTTATTAGTCACTCGAGAACACTGGTAAGTGAATCGATTCCGCACTCTTATTCAATAACTCTAAGTAATTCTCATTGCTTACGAGTTTAATAATACTTCAAGTCCCTTCCAAGCCTTATTGGCTATATCATTATCGTTTAAACTTTTAACTGTGCTACCTGGTCCTTCTTCTCGGAGCACATTTTTCAATGATGAGCTAATCTTACGTTGATTTTCCTTGTCTTATCATTTCACCTCGAACAACAAACTTGACCCCGAGTTTGTGTCGTATCTGTGGCTCCAATAATCTTTTGATGCATCAGCCCTTTTGCTTGATGTAGTCGCTGATCAATTGCTTCTTCATGGAGCCTCTCGACAAAATGTGTCGTGATCATCATGAACATTCCGAGCTCTTCCGGGATATCAATTGAATTCATGATGAGAAATACCATCCTTGCCCTCGCTGATTTGTGTTGTCATCGACAACTTTATTGCCTTCCCTCCAACCCAAACTTGTTCGTGTTCTGGGTTATACCTTGACTTCCTTGCTATCCAACATTTGTTCTTCTTTAGCTTGGAGTGTTACCGTCTTTTATCTCAAGAATGTTGTTAGAATTTCACCACCTCTTAAGAATTCTTGGTATTGTGATACTTCTCACCATCACCATTCTTTCTTGGTCCTCGTGTTGATTTGATCGAGGCTATTTGGATTCTGCCCTTCTAGCAACCATATTGCTTTGAAGTTAATGGTCGGCCATTCACTCTTATACCTATTGATTACTGAATCACCATTCTGACATTGGTCGTGCAACCCAACCCATATTTCGGGTGCACCTTTCAATCAATGTTTAATTCTGTATGTTTTCGTCGAGTATACCTCCTTATATCATTTGATGCGAAAAATGTTATCTCCTTGTTCACATAACTGTGGAAATCAATCTTTTGGAAATCTCAATGATTTGTTGTTGAGTTCATCAGCCAACCCTCATCCTGTCAATGGTTTAATGATGAACTCATGATTCGGAACTTGCTTCCATAGTCCATTTCCCGAGAATCTTGCAACTCCATCTCATCAAATTGTGTTGCCCCCTTTCCTTCTGAGGCATCATGAGTCTGAGTTATCCTGACACCAATCAGATCTGAATCTCGGCCAGATATGATGGTTGGAACGTTTTCCAAGAGTCACAACATTGGTCCTTATATAACCCGGTAAGGTGGTATCTTTGCTTAGCACCCCTGGCCAAAGGCCCTATTGTTATAGATTCCTTTTTAGCAAGGTTAACCATTCTTCCATGAGGAAATTGTAAGACTTATTTTATAAGTTGTTCCTGATGAATCCTTTGTGTATCCAAGTTCGACCTTTGCTTGAAGACCATGTCAATGCTACCTAGAAGCATGTATGTGGTATTTCGATTATCAACAAGAACATTTGAAGCCCAATGCTAAATGTTTCTTACTCAATTATCCAAACACCATTGTATGGGTAATGTCATGAAATTTCTCTCCCCTTCCTGAAGGGTTTTCTACTTTATATCCTACCAGGGATATCATGCCTTGCTTGTCCTTGGGAAGGGTATACCCCTGGTATATGTGTCAAACACATTTTCCTTTCCATTGTTCTGTTTGATCTGATGATCACATTTTCCTTTCCGTTGATTGTTTAAACCTTCCTCGTAATCCATATGATCTAAGAAGTAATATTCTTCTGCTTATGTAAACACCTTGGTGTACTACCGTGCCGGTAAGACCCTATTGCATTTGTAGATGGCTTTTCGGAAACCAACGATGGACGAGAACCTTGCCTATTGGTCCGCCTCGTTCAACGAGCAGGAAAATGGTTCTCTTCGTCCCTCGCCCTTGGTATCAATGTTGTTGCCAACATAACTGACATCCTACCCTCTGACATGCCTTGCTATTATGACCGTGCAAGATGTCCGCCCCTTTCTACTTTGATACACATAGTGGGCCCATAACCCACAGTTCCACAGGATCGAAACCTGACTCTCCTGTACACCTTGTTGACAAAGTTATCTTGGTTTCGTGTGTAATTCATGAGCCACCTTCCTAGTGATCTGTTCCGGTATCAGATGCAATCCTTAAACTTGATGCTTTGAACCCCTTTCACACTCTTTTTCAGGCATCGAACGATTGTCTTTCCACTTGGAACTCCTTGTTATACCTTCTTACCTTACTCTCGATTTGTTCGACCCGAGAGATACTCATCTGTTCATTCACGGGAAAAACTCCAGACGATTAACCCTTAAGCATTGTGTCGTAGCCGAGCTAACCCTTACCTATTTGTAAGCACGAAGGAACCCCCGAAAAAAAAAGATAAGCAACATTGTAGCGGCCCGTTCTTCCGAAGTTACCCCTTGACCTTCGTACGTACGATGGAGTTCCCGAGGAAAGGATGCCGACTTCATCATGATGACTAAAGCATAGGAATAAAGACATCATTGTAATGGATCAACCTCCTCGAGAAGATCAACCAAGACCGAGAAGGCTCGTTAGAATTTCACGACCAAATCCCTTCCCCCTTACTTCCCCACTTAAATCTCGGCACGAGATTTCTTGTAGTGGAGGAGAATTGTGACGCCCGGGTAATTAAGCTACAGTAATCCCACGCTAATGGAGCCACGTTACCTACGTTACTGTTGCTAATCGATCGTTAGATCAAAACCGATCCCAAATTCAAATTCAAAATTTGGTAAATAATAAAAGTTTTCAAACATTAAAATAAAAATGTTCGGTTTGTACTAAATATTACATAGATAATTGTGGTGTAGCAGACACAGTTTTATAAAATGCATAAATATTTTAAATTGAATTAAAACAGAAGAGAAAATAAATAAAAGAAAGAAAATAAAAAAACAAACAAAAAAGGAAAAGAAACCCCCCCGGGGCTCCGGCCTAGCAGGCCACCGGCCCAACTGGGCCACGGCCACCAGGCCGGCCAGCCCCGCATCCCCATAACCCCCCACTCCTCCCCGACCCCAAACCCTAACCGCACCCACTCTCCCCCACCGTTCCCCTCGTCTCCCTCCCAGCGCCACCACACACAACAGGCACACACAGACGCACAGAGGGGAGGCTCCTCTGTTCGACCCGCCACCCCTGGCCTCCTCCTCGCGGCTCCCTTCCTCCTGCGCCTCCCTCATCAGCTCCGCCCCTGCGACTCCTCTTCCTCTGCACGAAGGCCTCCCGCAACCCGCACCTCTGCATCGCCCTCGCGCCTGCCGGCCCGTCCGGCCGCCGGACCTCGCCGGCAGGGTCCCTCTGGCTCCCCTGGGCCCCCTACATGCTCTGATGTGAGCTCTGCTCCTCTCCTCTCTCCCTCCCATTGCGTGCTTCTGTGGATCGACCTCCGCCATGATTGGACCCCGCGTGCGCCCTCTGTCTCCCGTCCGCGCAGCTGCTCGCCCTGTGCCGCCCGGGGGCGCCCATCGCTTGGCCCGCGTCGCTCGTTGTACCCCTGCGCCGCACGCACGCATCGCCGCGCACCACACGCCCACACCCGCGCCGGCCGCGCCCATCACCGCTCGTGCGCGCCCTGCAAGCCGCCACTGTGCCCATGCTCACACACTCGTCGCTGCCCCACTGGACCTCGTCACCGGTGTCCATCCCGGCACCTCCGGCGCCGACCACTAGCCCCACTGGATGCGCGCCGACACGCTTGTCCTACTGCTACTTGTGGGTGACCAAACGGTCGCCGGGACGCAACTCCGGTGAGCCTCTGCCGTGTTCCGTGGCGGCCGACGACTAAGCGCCGACGTCGCTAACATGGCGCTTTGTTTATCCACTACCCCCTGCATATGGGTCCCGCACTGCTTAATTAACCTGCTAATTAAAACATTAAGAATAACTAACCTAGACACTGACAGCCGGACCCCACCCTGTTAACTAACTAATTAAATTAACTAAAGCACTGTTGATTAGCTTACTCGCTCACTACTGGGCCCGACTGGTCAGTTTGACCAGTCAACCTGCTGACTGGGCTAGTCCGAGTCTATGACAGGTGGGCCCCATGTTGACCTGTTTACCAGGCAACTAGTCAACTGTTGACCTGATGACTCAGCAGGCTGGCCCCACCTGTCAGCCTGTAATGCCACTGGTGTGTACACTTCTCTGTGTACACCTAGCATTTAGTATTTAATACATTTTTGAATTAAGTAAATTCAAGAAATTCAGAAAATGTTTTAAAACTTCGAAAATTAATAGAAAATAAACCGTAGCTCAGATGCAAATGTTTTCTACATGAAAGTTGCTCAGAACGACGAGACAAATCTGGTTACACCATCCGTTCGTCCGCCACACACTCCAAGCATAGTGAACATGGAACTTTTCCCCTCCGGTTCGTCTGTCCGAAAATGCTAAACCTGGGGAAACATTCCCGGATGTTATCCCCCTTCGCCGGTAACGTGTAGCACCGCGTTAGAACACGTCTAGCTCTGCCTGTTGTCTTGTTATGCTCTTGCTTGCTATGTATTTACTGTTTCTTCCCACCTCTTCTCTCCGGTAGACCCCGAGACTGCCGCTGATGCCGCTGTAATCAACTACGTCACTGACGACCCTCCTTCTTGTCTGAGCAACCAGGCAAGCCCCCCCCCCCCCCGCCTTGATCACCAGATATCGCCTACTCTCTTCTATACTGCTTGCGTTAGAGTAGTATAGCATGTTACTGCTTTCCGTTATCCTATCCTGATGCATAGCCTGCCCTTGTAACTACTGTTGTTATCTTTACCTGCTCTCCTACATTCTTAGTTTAGGATGCTAGTTTACCATCAGTGGCCCTACATTCTTGTCCGTCTACTGTGCTATACTATCGGGCCACGGTCACTCGGGAGGTGATCACGGGTATATACTATATACATGATACATGTGATGAACAAAGACGGGTCGGCTCGTAGGAGTACCCGCGAGTGATTCACGGATTGGGGGCTGAAAGGACCTTTGTCCCAACGGCCCTCTGTGTGGATCTTTGTGGCGGAGCGACAGGGCAGGTTGAGGTCACCTAGGAGAGAGGTGGGCCTGGCCCTATCGGCGTTCGCGGATACTTAACACGCTTAACGAGATCTGGGTATTTGATCTGAGTCTGGATACTAGCATATACGCACTAACCAACTACGCGGGAAAGATATGGGCACTCAGCGTCGTGGTATCAGCCGAAGCCTTCGTGACGTCAGCGACTGAGCGGCGCGCGCCAGATTGGACTGGAACGCCATTAGGCTAGGTCTGCTTCCGGCCGCCCTCGCAACGTGCAGGTGTGCTCAGGGCGATGGGCCCAGACCCCTGCACGTTTAGGTTTAGACCGGCGTGCTGACCTCTCTGTTGTGCCTAGGTGGGGCTGCGACGTGTTGATCTTCCGAGGCCGGGCATGACCCAGGAAAGTGTGTCCGGCCAAATGGGATCAAGCGTGTTGGGTTATGTGGTGCACCCCTGCTGGGAAGTTAATCTATTCGAATAGCCGTGTCCCTCGGTAAAAGGACGACCCGGAGTTGTACCTTGACCTTATGACAACTAGAACCGGATACTTAATAAAACACACCCTTCCAAGTGCCAGATACAACCCGGTGATTGCTCTCCAACAGGGCATCGAGGAGGGGATCGCCGGGTAGGATTATGCTATGCGATGCTACTTGGAGGACTTCAGTCTACTCTCTTCTATATGGTGCAAGACAGAGGTTGCCAGAAGAGTAGTCTTCGACAGGATTAGATATCCCCCCTCTTATTCTGGCATTCTGCAATTCAGTCCACTGATATGGCCCCTTACACATATATCCATGCATATGTAGTATAGCTCCTTGCTTGCGAGTACTTTGGATGAGTACTCACGGTTGCTTTGTTTCCCCCCTTTTTCCCATTCCTCTAACCGATTGCTGCAACCAGACGATGGAGCCCAGGATCCAGACGCCACCGCTGACGACGACTCCTTCTACACTGGAGGTGCCTACTTCTACGTGCAGCCCGCTGACGACGACCAGGAGTAGTTAGGAGGATCCCAGGCAGGAGGCATGCGCCTCGTTCGATCTGTATCCCAGTTTGTGCTAGCCATCTTATGGCAGACTTGTTTAACTTATGTCTGTACTCAGATATTGTTGCTTCCGCTGACTCATCTATGATCGAGCACTTGTATTCGAGCCCTCGAGGCCCCTGGCTTGTATTATGATGCTTGTATGACTTATTTTATTTGTAGAGTTGTGTTGTGATATCTTCCCGTGAGTCCCTGATCTTGATCGTACACATTTGCGTGCATGATTAGTGTACGATTGAATCGGGGGCGTCACAGTGATGGATAATTATGCCGGATGCGGTTCATCATGTAACAGTCATAACATAGGGTGACACAGAACTAGCTCCAATTCATCAATGTAATGTAGGCATGTATTCTGAATATAGTCATACATGCTTATGGAAAAGAACTTGCATGACATCTTTTGTCCTACCCTCCCGTGGCAGTGGGGTCCTAATGGAAACTAAGGGATATTAATGCCTCCTTTTAATAGAGAACCGGAACAAAGCATTAGCACATAGTGAATACATGAACTCCTCAAACTATGGTCATCGCCGGGAGTGGTCCCGATTATTGTCACTTTGGGGTTGCCGGATCATAACACATAGTAGGTGACTATAGACTTGCAAGATAGGATCAAGAACACACATATATTCATGAAAACATAATAGGTTCAGATCTGAAATCATGGCACTCGGGCCCTAGTGACAAGAATTAAGCATAGCAAAGTCATAGCAACATCAATCTCAGCATATAGTGGATACTAGGGATCAAACCCTAACAAAACTAACTCGATTACATGATAGATCTCATACAACCCATCACCGTCCAACAAGCCTACGATGGAGTTACTCACGCATGGTGGTGAGCATCATGAAATTGGTGATGGAGGATGGTTCATGATGACGACGGCGACGAATCCCCCTCTCCGGAGCCCCGAACGGACTCCAGATCAGCCCTCCTGAGAGGTTTTAGGGCTTGGCGGCGGCTCCGTATCGTAAAACGTGGTGATTTATTCTCCTCTATTTTTTCTCCCCGAAAGCAAATATATAGAGTTGGAGTTGGCGTCGGAGGAGCTCCAGGGGGCCGACGAGGTAGGGGGCGCACCCCCCACCCTCGTGGACAGGGTGTGGTCCCCCTGGTCTTCATCTTTGGCAAGGATTTTTTATTATTTTTAACTTGACGTTCCGTTGAGTTTCAGGTCATTCCGAGAACTTTTGTTTTCTGCACATAAAACAACATCATGGCAATTCTGCTGAAAACAGCGTCAGTCCGGGTTAGTTCCATTCAAATCATACAAGTTAGAGTCCAAAACAAGGGCAAAAGTGTTTGGAAAAGTAGATACGACGGAGACGTATCAAGCCTCTGCCTGCCATTAAAGCTCAGCCAGGAGCTCGCCCGGGAGCTCTAGAGCCCTCCCCGCGGCTATATATAGGACCCCCGAGCCCTCCCGCAACTCATCCATCTCTCCCTCGCCTCATTTGGTCACCAGGATCGCCCCATCACTACAAAAAAAAGACACATCCGTGACATTTTGGGCCACGCGAAAAAAATTATGTCATACATATGACACTTCTATGGCGATAATTGTGACAAAACCCGGTATCATCATAGATGTGGTGGGATCCTATTCTATGACAAAAAATCATGACATAAAATGGGCTTTTCGTCCTGGGCGGGCCGGAGACACAGCTGCATGACATTCTTTGGGCCGTCCATGACGGAAAAAACCATGGTAGAAGCGAGGGCGAGGAAAATTTCGGGGAGTTCCCGGTTACGGTGGGAGGTCGGGGGCCGAGCAATGTGCGCTTCTCTCGTACACGTACGCGCGTGTGTGCGAGGCGTTGGCTCTAACTGAACCCGAGGGAGGCATTGGGCTCTAACTGAACCTGAGCGATTGCACTGCAGGCTACGCGTTACTGAACCCGATCGATCAATCGATGGCTGTTAACTGAACCCGATCGAGCAATTCCTTCGCTACTGCTGCTAACTGAAGCCGATCGATGCTGCCTCTGGGATGAACAGTGAGCGTTGCGGGGGGGGGGGGGGGGGGGTTGGATGAACAGTGAGCGGTGGCGTTGCCTCTGGATGAACAGGACCCTGTGGTGTGGTGGAGGGTTGGATGAACAGTAGATGGTGGAGGGGTGCCCGTGGAGGGGTGGATGAACAGGACCCCGTGGTGTGGAGGGCTAGATGAACAGTAGACGGTGGAGGGGTGCCTGTGGAGGGGTGGTTGAACAGGACCCCGTGGTGTGGATGGCTGGGTGAACAGTAGACGGTGGAGGGGTGCCCATGGAGGGGTGGTTGAACAGGACCCCGTGGTGTGGAGGGCTGGATGAACATTAGACGGTGGAGGGGTGCCTATGCGGGGGTGGTTGAACAAGACCCCGTGGTGTGGAGGGCTGGATGAACAGTAGACGGTGGAGGGGTGGTTGAACAGTAGCCGGTGGAGTAGCGCATGGTGGAGGCTGGATGAACAGGAGCCCGTGGATGAACAGTCGCAGGTGGAGGCTGGAGGAGGTCGACAGTGGACGAACAGTAGCTCGTGGAGGCTGGAGGGGGTCGACGGTGGAGATGAACAATATCCCGTGGAGTCCCGTTTTGCGGTACGCCACACTCCTCCCGATGAACAAGACCCCCGTTTCGACCGTAGCGCTCCAACACAAGTCCGTTTCGTCCATTTTGCGGTACGCCACACCCCTCCTGATCAACAGGACCCCCGTTTCGACCGTAGGAGGTCCGTTTCGTCCGTTTTGCGGTACGCCACACCCCTCCTGATCAACAGGACCCCCGTTTCGACCATAGGAGGTCTGTTTCCTCCGTTTTGCAGTACGCCAGACCCCTCCCGATGAACAGGATCCCGTTTCGAACGTGGCCGGTCGAACACAAGGCCGTTTCCTCCGTTCTGCGGTACGCCAGGCCTCGTTTCCATTGCCTGTTCCGTCCAAGCCCTCCCGATGAACACGACGCATTCGGTTGCCTCCCCATGAACACGACGACGACGTTGTTTCTCCGTTCCGACCCAGCCATGTACACGAGCCCTCGCCGTACGTATGCGCGAGTAGGCGTTCGAGACTCCGCCCGTATGTAGACATACGTGGCCGTATTTTCTTTCTTGCACCCTGGCCGCTATACGTATGTGTACATGCTACGTGCGCGCCTCTACTACGACACGTGCGCGCCTCTACATCCACCAGTATATATGTACGTACATGTTCGTGACCAGAATGACAACGCTACGTACGCTTCGACCAGGTGGGTCCCGACTGTCAGGCACTTCCTTGCGTGTGAAGATGTAGCTAGTGGGTCCCAGCAGTCAGGGGGGCGAATCATTTGTTTTTTTTGCCCGGACGCACTTCCTTGCGTGCGAAGGTGTAGCTGGTGGGTCCCAGCAGTCAGGGGGAAATGTTTTTTTCGTGAAATACGGTGGCCCATCCGGTGGGTCCCCGCTGTCAGGTGGAGGAATAATTATTTTGCGAGTAATAAGGAGGCACTTCCTTGCTGCGGCCGTGGACCCAGCTATCAGTGTCTTCACGCATAGTACTCTTCCGATGGAAGTCGGTCGTTGACCACATTGACCACGCCGCGCCGAGAGCGCCACGGTGGTGGACCACGGCGAGGCCTAGGAAGGGGACGACACGGAGGCAGGGAAGACTCGGCAGTTGTTTCCCACGCGGAGGGGAGTATGACTGTACGAGGGTTTACTGGTTCGTCTGCCGTCACCAGAGAATAACAGCAGGTGTGGGTGAGTACAGGGATGGCTAGGCCAGCGATGGGAGTATGATCGGGCGGTGAGGCCTACGTGACAGCACAGCCGGCCGCGGGGAGGAGGGAGCAGGCAGTCCCACCGGCGCTTGTTTGAGCGGCTGGAGCAGGAAGAGCAGAGAGTGAAGAAGCACGACGGCCGTTGGATGGACATCCAACAGTAAGTGCTTGTGCTTCAACCTCTTTTTTAGGAAAGCCTCAAATCTGTGGAAAACAGCATACAACCCATCTGCCATTATTTCTAATAATTTACAGCCCATTTGCTAATTCTTAAGGTTTTTTTTGGAGCCCATATTCTTTTTGTTAGCATTACAGCCCATATTGTGGCCACTGTTAAAAAATTATACGAAATTTTGCATATTTCGGTGTGGTCTGAACTGTTTTTAATCCAGAAATTTCGACTCACATTCAAACTGATTTTAAAAATAAATGTATATCAATATAAAATCCAACAAATTCTCCACGCATAATAATTAATGTAATTTAAAATCTTGAAATGAAAAAAAAGATATTTGAAACTAATTGCCGGTTTGATGTGTTTTGAAAATATACAGCCCGTTTCTCATTACTGATGGGCCATTTTCTCGGCCAGCCGAATGAAAGCTCTCCTCGTCTTGAAAGATTTGCAGCCCAACAGGTCTGACAAACCGACTTACTTGGCAAATCACAAAAAAACTGGGTTGTGGTCGTGGACCCAGCTGTCAGCCTCTCCACGTACAGTACTCTTCCGATGGAAGTCGTTCCTTGACCACGTTGACCACGCCGCACGGAGAGCATCACGGTGGTGGACGACGGCGAGGCCTAGGAAGGGGACAACGCGGCAGTGGAAGCCCGCGCGGAGAGGACTACGAGGGTTCACTGGTTCGGCTGCGGTGTGAGGCTGCCGTCACCGCAGGGCCTGGCCAGCGGTGGGAATAGTAGGGGGCGGTGAGGCCTCTGTGGCAGCACAGCCGGCCACGGGAGGCAGGAGCATGCGGCACGACCGGCGCTGCTTTGGGCGGCTAGAGCAAGAAGACCAGAGGTTGAAGAAGCACTACGGTTGTTGGATGGACATCGTACGGTCACTGGAGCTAGAATCGTTCATATTGACTAAGTTGACAAAGCCCTTCATCCCTGTCAACTTAGTAGGCCCACAAGTCAGCCTCCCACCAAGGTGGGTCCCAGCTAGCCGAGGGAGTATTCATTTTTTTGTGCGTAACAAGGAGGCACTTCCGGTGGGTCCGAGCTGACAGCGAGGGGAACTTTTTTTTTTGCGAAATACGATGGCCCGTCCGGTGGGTCCCAGTAGTCAGGTGGAAACATTTTTTTGCAAAATACTGGTGGCCCGTCCGGTGGGTCCCCGCTGTCAGGTGGAGGAATAATTATTTTCTGCGTAATAAGGAGGCACTTCCTTGCGGCTGCCGTGGACACAGCTGTCAGCCTCTCCATGTACGGTACTCTTCTGATGGAAGTCGGTCGTTGACCACATTGACCATGCCGCGCAGAGAGCACCACGGCTATGGACGACGGCGAGGCCTAGAAAGGGGACGACGCGGAGCCGTGCAAGACGCGGCAGTGGATGCCCACGCGTAGAGGAGTACGAGCGTTCACTGGTTCGGCTGCGGTGTGAGGCTACCGTCGCCCCAGAATAACAGGGGGTGTGGGTGAGTGGAGGGATTGGCTGGCCAGTGGTGGGAGTAGTATGGGGGCGGTGAGGCCTCCGCGGTAGCACAGCCGGCCATGGGAGACAGGAGCATGCGGCACGACCGGCGCTGCTTTGGGCGGTTGGAGCAAGAAGACCAGAGGTTGAAGAAGCACTATGGTCGTTGGATGGACATCATACGGTCACTCGAGTATTGACTAAGTTGACAAAGCTCTCCGTCCCCGTCAACTTAGTAGGCCCACAAGTCAGCCCAACAATATGGTGGGTCCCAGCTAGCAGGGGGTATTCATTTTTTTGGGGCGTAATAAGGAGGCACTTCCTTGCGTGCGAAGATATAGCTGGTGGGTCCGACCTGTCAGCGGGGGGAACATTTTTTTCGCGAAATATAGAGGCCCTTCCTGTGGGTTCTAGCTGTCAGGTGGAGGAATCATTATTTTGCGCGTAATAAGGAGGCATTTCTTTGCGTGCGGTCGTGGACCCAGCTGTCAGCCTCTCCACGTAGAGTCCACTTCCGATGGATGTCGTTCATTGACCACGTTGACCAGGCCATGCCGAGAGCACCAGGGCGGTGGACGACGGCGAGGCCTAGGAAGGGAACGACACGGAGCCAGGGAATACTCGGCAGTTGTTTCCCACACGGAGGAGTACGAGGGTTTACTGGTTCGTCTGCCGTCGCCGAAGAATAACAGCATGTGTGGGTGAGTAGAGGGATGGCTAGGCCAGCGATGGGAGTATGGTGGGGCCGTGAGGCCTGCGCGGCAGCATAGCCGGCCGCGGGAGGAGGGAGCAGGCAGTCCCGTCGACGCTTGTTTGAGCGGCTTGAGCATGAAGATCGGAGATTGAAGAAGCATGACAGTCGTTGGATGGACATCCAACAGTCACTGCTGTAGGCTCACAAGTCAACCTCAAATCTGTGGAAAACAGCATACAACCCATCTGCCATTATTTCTAATAATGTACAACCCATTTGCTAATTCTTAAGAATTTTTTTGGAGCCCGTCTTCTTTTTGTTAGCATCACACCCCATATTTTGTCCACGGTTAAAAAGTACACGAAATTTTGCATATTTCGGTGCGGTCAACTGTTTTTAATCCAAAAATATTGATTCACATTCAAACTATTTTGAAAATAATTTATATAAATATAAAATCCAAATAATTGTCCATGCATAAAAATCAATGGAATTTAAGATCTTGTAATGAAAAAAAATTGAAACTAATTCCCGGTTTGATGTGTTCTAAAAATGTACAACCCATTTCTGGGCAAACCGAATGAAACTCTCCTCGTCTTGAAAGATTTGTAGCCCAGCAGGGCCGATAAAGCAAGTACGCCTTGTTTTTGTATTTCTTTAAAAAAATAGAACTGGGCTAGCCTTTTTCAGCAAGAAAAAAACACAACTGGGCTCATGATGTGGTAAACATAAATAAAACCCTGGCTAGACGGGCCACATCCCCCGCACAGCCCCGTTGTTACCCTGATTCGTCGCTAAAACTAGTATAAATAACAACTGCTTGTTCCTCAAAAAAAACTGCGCGACTTGCTAGGTCCCTGGTGTCAGCCGCTCGTAGTGTAATTCTCTCGTTTATTGACTAGTTGACAATGGCGTGAGCCCCAG
The DNA here is from genome assembly GCA_032464435.1 of Aegilops umbellulata. Lineage (NCBI taxonomy): Eukaryota > Viridiplantae > Streptophyta > Magnoliopsida > Poales > Poaceae > Aegilops > Aegilops umbellulata. The sequence goes on along the minus strand of CP136058.1, from coordinate 208,209,850 downwards.
ATGTCTAACCATTAGGAGGAACCATATTTTTGGGCTTGCGTACTACCATGACGCTGGTGGGTCCCTACTGTCATCCTCTCCACGTAAAGTCATCTCCTTGTTCCTCTCGGTTGTTGACGACGTTGACAACGCAAGAGGGCGGCGCACCGCGCACTACGAGCGAACCAAGGCCGCAAGGCGGAGGACGACGGCGAGGCCTCGGACGGGCCGTTGAAGATGCGCCGGTCCAGTCGCAGGCGGAGGGGAGTACGAGGGTTGACTGGTTGGGGCGCGGGTAAGTGTTGGGGCTGACATCGCCGGAGAATAACAGGACGTGTGGCGGAATAGAGGGAGGGACTAGCCAACGTTGGAGGGTACGTACGGTAGGGCGGCGGAGGCGCAGCCAGTCATGGGAGGCGGTAGCAGGCGGAGCCGGCGGGGTGGTTTGGTTTGGGCGGCTGGAGGAAGAAGAAGACAAGAGATAGAAGATACACGACAGATGTTGGATGTCAATCCAACGGCTGGTAGGTAGAATCGTTTGTTGACTGGCTAGTAATTCGACACCACCTTGGATAGGCTATTTCCTCACGGGTCCCAAATGTGAGAATCCAAATCTGTCACGGTCATGCAGCCTTTCCTATGAAAATTTACAGCCCATTTGATGTGCTAGTTCGAAATAAGTTTGTGGGTGCTGGTGGGGGCTAATCACTTGGCTTTTGTAATGTACAATGAGCTCAAGCAGCCGGCGAGAGTGATGTTATTTCCCTTGCTTTGGATTTGTTACAATATTTCACTCTAAATTAAACGAATGGCAAGCCATTTGCCTTGTTTCAAAGAAAATATGACAGTCACAGCCGAGATGAAAAGGGCAGGAACATCTAACTCCAGCTTACAAACTATACAAAAGGACAAGGGTTAATTGTTCATCAGGTTTACAAAAAATAACCAGATTGAACAGGGCAACAACATCTAACTCTAGCACTATTTTAGGCAGTCATAGTCAAATGGATCGGTCAGGTCCATAGAATGAACATCCTGGGTCGTAAAATTTACTGGATTATGACCACAATATGTTGTAAATAGAAGCCCGGCACTTCAGAAGCTCTTTTGCCCACCTGAAACTCCTTTTTTTGCTCTTCGACATACCCATCCGTCAAAACCATGCTGCTGATAAACTTAAGCCTGATGGACAATAGTAACCTGCATTCAGCAGGAAGAATGTGACAAATCTTGTGTTTGCATGGTTAGCTACATATCGTTCTAGCGTTATTGTCTTGAATCGAATCTCATGAGAAGTAAGAAAATCCCGATGCTTACGAATCCACCGATTGGTTATAACTTTCTTACCCGTCCTGTTGCCTAAATAGACATGAAGATTGAAAATAGTTAAGGTCTAAAAGAAGAGTGTCGAAAGAGCAACATCTGAACGGTTAATTCTAGTACACTATATGCGGGCTTCTAATGTGCGTGAAATTATCACCTTTATATACAACTTCTCCAGACATGGAAAGCATTGCAGCAAGCCAATAATCTTGTTCAGATCAAAACTATTCATTTGGATATATAAGATCTTGACAGAATCCAGCACCATTGATAGGCCATCCATGGAGAAACTCTTCATTGAGCATAGAACATAATATTAGTACAAAATGTGTACTCCAAGATGACATATAAATTATGTGCAGAAATTTAAAATGCAGCTTATGGTTACAAGTGTAGATGATAATATAAAGTACCTGAAGAACTATGGAGCCAAACACCATATTGAAATGAGCACATAGATCATGTATTACACCCAAGGTCTCCAGTTTAGGCGCACAGAGGGCGGTTATTTGCAACGGTGAATAACTAGAATCAAGGATCAACCTTTGAAGTCAAGGGGCATCTTGGATGATGAGCTGCCTTCCGTCAAAATAAATTCCAATTCTTACAAGGTTAGGCAACTTTATTTGGAGACAACCGATTCTAACTATGAAAACAAGCACCAAGCACTCCAGCGCAGGGCAACTGGAGTGGATGATGTTGTGCAATGAGGCCTCCGATATACGAACCCGCACAAGTGAAAGTTTCTTGAGAAATGGGAGTCGAAGGTTTAGTACCAGATTGTCTGGTAGGTAGCACTGCGCAAAGGTGGCGGTGTGGAGAGAGGACGAAAACCCCGAGATGGACATCAGTGCTGAGGGCACAAGTTCATGGCGTTAGGTATGTGGTATGTGATTTCCAGGGGAATAGTAAAACTCAAGCAGCTGTAGTTCTGTGAATTCAGGGGATTCCAGCCAGGCGTCCACCGTGCAGGGCATGGTATGCTTGCTCAGGTAGCATGAAGGGATGCAGTGGCTTTGAATGGAGCCCTGGTGGGAGGAGATGATGGCTCTGGGGATTTCAAAATAATTGAAGAGAGATAGCTGACGACAGTCGAGATTAAGGGGAACAGCGCGCCATAGAGGGCGCCACCGAATTGAGAGGACTTGGGTGCGGCAGCAATCCTTGGTGGGGAGAAGCGAGATGATCTCCCCAAGGATGGCGTCCGGGAGATCGCTGATGCGGTCCACCCAAGATTCTACGGGTTCCTGGGATCCGGTGGGGGCGGGGTCGCCGCTTCTCCCCGCGCTGCCGGGTGCAGGATCTACAACAGGCGTCGCCGCTGGCGGGAGCCTCATCTTCTTGGCGCTAGGGTCAGCCGACTCCATTTTCCTCGAGGGTGTCGCGTCACGCTCACGGATTTGAGCAGAGTAACGAATGACGAGCCTAGTTGTAGTGCGAGCGAAGAAGAAGGGGAGCTGGGGGTTTTCTGTAGGAGTGAGGAAGAAGGGGAGATGGGGTTTTCTATAGGAGTGAGGTGAGGAATTTGAGGGTACGAGTGGAGCGAGCTGACGTGAGGTGGGTGGGAGCGAGGAGGAAGAAGAGCACCCAGGTTTTTTGGGGGGGGGGCGGTGTGCTGGGTGTGGGTAGCGCCTCTCATTCAGTAAATATATGGGCTTTTGAATTGATTTTACTATTTACTAGTGTGGATGGGCTGTTTTGTCTTGGGCCCCGAGAAACAATTACTACTAGTATAGTGGAGACACTCTACAGCTACCCAGAAAAACAATTACTACTAGTACAGTGGAGACACTCTACCGCTTCTGGCTCCTCCTTGGTCATTGAAACGTCTCCCTCTACTGAATGTCGTTATACTTTTGCTCACCGACATGCGGGCCATGCAGCGCGTGGGCCCAAATGCCATCCACCAAATTAGAAGGCAGTATGCAGGCAGAGAGTCACCCCGGTCATAGTGCGGCAGTAACGAGCTGTTGTATCACAAAACCCCAACTCCCCGCAGTCTAAGTTTGACGGACGAAGCAACCATCATTTCACTCTTCGCTGAATCCCCTTCTCCCTCATCATCTTCAAGAAAGGCAACACTTGCATCTGCCACTGTTCTTCTCTCCGAACGAAGGGAAGGTAAGCGGATCCGTGATGTTGGTATATTTTCGTTCAGAGGAAAAAAAGAACTTTTGCAAAGCACTAACCAATCCTCACTCTATTTTTTGTTTCATTGTCATTGCGATTGTGTTTTCCTTTCAGTGGTTTCCTAGTATTCGTCAGTTTCATGATGGACCAAGGAGAACCAGGCAAAGATCTGGCGCTATTGGAACAAACGCGGGAGGCTGATCCCCACGAGACAGAGAGCTCCCAGAAGATGGAGGCAACCACCGAGGCGACCCCAGATACTGAGATGCTCAACGCCCCGTTTGAGGTTACAGCCCCCGTGGCACTGCGGGAGCAGTTTTCCCCCTTCGAGGATGTGCCCCCCCCCCCCCCCCGCTGAGCTGCCCAAGGTGATTTCCTTCTTTGCTGATCTCGAATGTGGTTTTTCATCTAAGTATGTGGTGATTTTTTTTTAGAAAAGGAAGTATGTCGTGATTAATAATGCAAAATTTTATTAGCTTCGATGCCATGCTATACATAGTGGTTTAAATAATTGTGTTTCTTATGCTGAAAAGTAATTCAGAATTTGTTTCTGTTTCAATTAGAGCCCTGATGCAGACAAGGATTGTGTGGTTGTACATGTCACTCGCTATGAGGCGGACGACCTAAATATACGCACTAGTAAAACAGAGTTCTTAGGCTGTTGGATCCTGGAAGCCATTTGCGGTTATACCAATGAAGAGTTGTATTCCATCCTCACTGTTGTCAGGCGTGTTGTCCAGGGTGTACTGAAGCACAAGAAGTTCAAAGCTACTCCTTCGTTTGTGAGGAATACTGTTCTTGCCAAGCTTACGCAGGAAGATGACGTGGCATGCCTCCACAAACAAGTTTATCAGTGGCAAGGCCACAAGGTTGTCTTCATGAAGGTTCACAGGATTGAGCTGCTGCGGGACGTCCTCGATGATGTTCATGGCAAGGTCTGTCTTGTGTCCAGCCCAAATTAGATCGAGGCATGAAATAGTTGCCCCAGCTAGTGTTTAATAGTAGTTTGGATTGTGTCTAATTATCCGAACCTTGTCTGTTATCGTCCCCTCTGGGGCTAGTACTCTGTTTGAATCCGTCTATGGGAACTGCTGCTACTTTTGTGTGCCCGTGAATCATGTGAGACCCATCGTAATTGTTGCCGAAACAGATGCGTCCTCACTAGTTTTTTCATGAATATGGCATGGTAAGACATAAGTTGTCACGGTTTATCATACGAGCAGTGTGTGTTTTGATGAAATAGAGCACTCGTTCGAGAACCGTGCGCCGACTATACATAAGTACTTGTAAACACTGTTGGTGCTACCCCACTTGTAAGCAGTTGTGCAAAATACGGCACATTGGCTCAGCTCGCTTCAACACTAGGCTATCGGCCAGCTAACAATCAACAATCTGATGTCTGACATATAAGAAACTATGTATCTTGTTACAGTGGTTCATGCAGTTAATTGAGGCCATAATGTAATAAATTCCAAATGTTCACACGCTAAGTCCAGCGCTCATGTGGAACACTCACATTAAACTCGTCTTCATATAAAACTTGAAAAGCATAAGTTAAGCAATTTTATACATCTCAATTATTCGTAGAACATAACAAACATATACTAGTTCATAGCAAAAGACAAAGTTGTGAGAAGGTTTACAAATCAGGAAAAAACAAGCAAGGCTTCTCTCTGAGCAAAGAGCCTCTCAGCAGGCTTAAATTTCCTGGAGTTCACTCTGGTTTTTTCTTGTTGCCACCATTCAGGGTTAGGTTCTCTCATTCCAGAATAACCAATTATAATTGTGGTCTCAGCTGGAATGTTGAACTGAACCATGCAGAGTACTAACCAGCTGAAAGTCTTGTGCATTCCACTAAATTTAAGCACCGCTATTTGCAGAAATAAGCAGACCACAATGCCTCTTGTCTGCGCACCTGTCCAAAAAACCGTCGTGCAGCCGTGCCAGCTAGTCCTTGGTCCATGGATGAACTGGTAGAAAGTGCATTCCGGACTAGGATGTAGTTGTTTTCGCTCGTCCCTGCACTGCATTCAGGAAGTAAAACGTACGAATCAGCTTCTTTTAGATTGCGTTGGTCATTCTACCTTAGTTACTACCAATGTAGGGATACCTGGAAGATGGGAGGTTAGACGACGGCAACGATGGATAGCCATCTCATTTTGCGCAGTTGTACTAAAACTGAGGTGTGTGCTTTTGATTGCGCGGATAGAAACGATGCGGAGATAGACATCCCGAAACGATATGGAGACAGACATCCCTGTTTGCGCAAATACGAAATACGGTTATTTAAACAGTGACAGATATTACTACTTTCCCCTGTTTCCTCTTAGAACCAAGTCCTAGATTCATGCTACAGCTTTCACACTTTCTTCCCTGTTTGAACCAACGCTTTGAGTCGACTGTATGAACTAGATTTACTTCTAATATTAGTAGAAGTCTAGGTGGCTTCGGAACAGCGGACGGAAGTAGAAAAGGATCCACACGAAGGGAGCTGGGGCAGTACAACAAGGCTGGTTTCGAAGGAATATATACCTGAGGGTCGTCGGCATGTGGCAAAGACGGTGTCGGGAGGCCGCATCTTGGCCACAATACCGCAGGGAGGAAGAAGGGGTCGGAGGCCCTCCCGAGCCGGCGCTCTCTCGGAGAGAACGGCACGACCGCCGATCGGGACGCGCGGGCAGCCGTTGGTCTCCTCCCTCGCCGCCGACGACAGCGTGAACGATGCACCTACACCCCTGCCCCGGTCGAGGCTGCCCGGCCGAATTTGTGACCAACCGTGAGCTGAGAGAGAGTGTGGTCACCTATGTGTTGCTTAGATCTGGAGAGCATGAGAGAGTGAACGAGAGGAACCCTAAGCAAGCGCTGAGGCTCCTGCTTTTCTATATAGTGGAGTGATTTTGTTGTACCAGCTTTAAAAAAATGCGCTCCTATGTGTACCCGCGAGTGGGTGTGAGAGAACTAGTGCGTGCGTGCACCACTTCTCTTTGTGAGAGTACAATATACTATGCCCAAAGAACGTTCGCCGCAAGAGTAATAGTATAAGTGTGTGACGTTTGAGCTAAAATAAAATGTGTGCGCCGTCTTTTGTTTTTTAGAAGTTCTAAGGGTAGGGTGTGAAGAGAACATATGTGCGTGACGTCTACCTGCAGATAGACGGTGGGTGTGACGTGCGAGTCTGCGAGAGGACTCGGGAGAGTCGTGACTCGTGAGGGTGCATGTGCGTGAGAGAGAGGGGGGCACGTATCAATGCAATGCATGTGTCCGTAAATCATTATCCGACAAACGTTCGCCACAAGCCTTTTCCTGACGAACGCCGTAAGAACCGTTAGATCGGCATCCGACGGTGTCAGTTTTGCCATGTCATTTAACAGAATAGCCACTCCTCCTACACACAAATCTTCCACGTGAGTGTTAGCAACTGTCGTATGCTCCCTCCGTTCCGAAATGCAGTGCATACAGCTTTATTGAAAATTCGAACCTCGCAAACTTTTACCGAGTTTTCGTGTACCAAATTGCACATGTAGAATACCATGTATATATCATTTCATTCATCTTCGAGAGGTAACTATAAAGATGGCTGAGGAGTCCAAAAAGGAACACCATCGTATCACCCGCAGCAATTTCAAGCATCCTTTAGTGTCGAGGAATATCATAGGAACTCTATATGATATGACTTTTATAGGATTTTTTCCTTTAGAGCCAATTGGTTCATAGGAATAGATTCTTATACTCCACATTTCAAAGGAAATAAACATGATGTCATTTCTATAGCTTTAGAGCTACTTGGTTCATATGAATGGATTCCTATACTCCCTTAATTTCAAAGGAAAATAAACATTAGCGTATGTTGAATAGAAAAGTTCCTATGATATGAACCAAATTACATCTCTTTTCTAATCCCTCCTCATAGGAATTGAGATACATGTCATCTCTAGATTCAATAGAAAAGTTCCTATGATGTGAACCAAATGACATCTCTTCTCCAATCCCTACTCATAGGAATTGAGATGCTCCATGTCATCTCTTTCCCTACAACTTCCATGTATACATCTTCTATTCCTAAATAGATAGTACAACCCACTAGTAGCTTTTTTCCAAAACATGCAACTATGGCACAAGAACTATATAGTGTGCCAATAACTTTGAAAGATGGTCGCTGGATGAAGCTAACCCGATAGTGCAGAGATAGGCAAATTCGAGCACTACTGGCCGTTGGATATCATCAACATTCCACCAGATCTGCCACATGTACAATTTAGAAGACTCCATGGTTGAACTTAAGCATAATGCACAAACCTCAAAACACAAGCACTTCTCCTTTCTTCTAGAATCTTCTGTATCATAATTGATTATATTTTCTATGAATCGCCATTATTTGTTTTTACTTTATGATTTACAATGCACAACCCCATGAATCTTAACATTTTTATAAAACTAATTGATTTTGAATGAGATGAACTATAATAACTAAACGAACATCTACATCATGCATATATGACTCAAAGCTTTACATGCTATAGTGTGTATTTATTCATAATTTGGTTTCGAAATCGCATGCATTCAATACAAGTGTACCTTACTAGTTTTGAGTAGAGTAGCGAATTTCACGCGGCCCCGGGTATATCAAAATGCATGGCCCATGCATCATTGCCTTTCGGTCGAACCTATGTCCACAATTTTTTGTACATACTATATCTCCACTAGTCCCCGAACCCAAAATGCTACCTCGTTCCTGTAAAACCAAGCGGCCCACACATATTTAAGGCGTCGACTCGAACCCGTTTACTATGATGTGGCCCTGCACGCCGTAGTACTCCTACAAACCCAACCGCCGGACTCATCATCAGTTTTCTTCAAGAGGACGAGGGAGAGGCCGATTTGTAGTGGAGGCGCTTTCAAAAAAAGAATCTGTAGTGGAGACCCCTACCCTAGGGTGCCCTAGGTAGCTATCGCACGCATCATTGTTTTCTCTTTTCTTTATGCTCTTGCGCCCTAGAGTGAAATGATGGTTGCTTCATCCGTCCAGCTTAATGCGGGAAAGGTGGGGCTTTGTGATTTGACCCCTCATCACTCATTTTCTACTACTACGGCGCTACGACCAGGGTGCCTCCAATTCCAACCGCTGCTCCGAACTGTAATTTGGTGCATCGCACGTGGAACAAGATGGTGGATGAGCCACATGTCGACCAAAGGGGTCCTGTTAAGTGTGTCGCCATTTCGTGTGCGGACTGGCCCTGCTTGAGTTGCTACGCAAACACGACAGGAGCAGCCTACCACTTGGTTTTGCTCCTTCGTGAATCCCGACTATATTGATCTAAAAAGATACGTGCTGAACTATCCTCTCCGTCTCAGTTTTTTTATTTTTAGGTGTCTCGGTTTATTGGGCCTGCACGTAGTTCTAGGTCATCCATTTGACTAACTAAATATGAGTTACTATGTCACAAAAAGTATATCATTGGATTGTTAAGCGGATGTAGTTGTATTCAAAAGTCGAGGGCGGGGCTTTTCCTGCGCGGTAGGTGGGGCAGTTCCGCCTAGTCGGTTCGACAGAGACGCGAGAAGAGGAGGGAGTAGGCTGCTGCAAACATAGGGTTGTGTGATTTGACAGCGAGTTACTGCTGGACAGGTGGGGCCCCGTGATTGGACTTGCCATTATCATTTTAACTGCGGTGCTACGACCGGCGTGAGTCTCCCAGATTCCTGACCACCTCCATAGAGGTGCCTCTCCCAATTCTCCACCATGTAGTAGAGGCTGGCTCTTGCATGAGAGCCCACTTCTCCACTTTTTCCTTGCCTCTCTTTCCTCCGCATATGCAAAAATGCCATGTAAAGCGCACTATTGTACTTACTTTTACTTGCTCCTACAGGTGCTTAAGCTTGCCACATAGGCATAAAGTCTGATGTGGCAAGTTAATCAAGAAGAGAGAGACTATTTTGGTGACCCAAGGAAGAAACGGTGCTAAGCGCGTGTACCTAGGTGAAAAGACAATTTTGGGTCTATAGCTAATTAAATGAAGCAAACTTAGCAACACCATTTCATTGGAAGAGGTCACTCCTTGGAAAATGCAATAAATACTAGTACTCCCTGTGTCCCATAATATAAGAATGTTTTTGGCACTACACTAGTGTCAAAAACGTTCTTATATTATGGGACGGAGGGAGTACGAAGAAAGATATAGAGAGGAGTAAAAAATACACTTATAGCCAACCTTGTTGTAGTATGAGTGACTAAGTGATGACTATGTATGACATGCCAACATCAGATAGCCTAACACACCGTGTTAAATCTCCAAGGGCGCGACCGCATGAGCGACGCGACAGCCGTGGTAGGCGCGACCATGATACGGGCTGCTGGCAGCCCTTGGATTTGAGATCAAACGGTCGCATGCTAAGTGGCTGAAAATTTACAGAATAACCCTCCAGGATAGGATATTCACCCATAGGTCTAGAATCACGCTCTCGGAAGCCCGTATCACGGGAGAATGGAAAGCCATTACCCTGCAGTTCGCTCCTACTCGTCCATGCACGTCCGTCAGTACTACGGCGGTTCGCTCCTAGTCGTCCCATCCATTCACATTACGACAGTTCCACTAATCCTAACCCTCCTCCCAAATCCATGGCATCCCAAATCTCCATGATCGGCGGTGAGTACAAGGTTAGAACCATCACCGGTGATGAGTTCGACGTCATCTACATCCGTTCTTCCACGACGGTGAAAGGATGGCTTTCTCGCTTCAGACGCATGTTTGAAAACTCAGATGATTTGTGGGTCGCTGAGCTATATGTTGAGTACACCACAGTCCTGGGACGAGAGAAGGATCTAAAGGACGAAGAGAGGAAAAAGCCCGCCGTGATCCAGGTTTGCGTACATAACGTTTGCTTGGTCTACCACATATGCCATGCCGACGTTGAGTGCCAGGATTTTAAGAACTTCCTCAAGGACAAAACAGTGAAATTCATTACTGTAGACTTTAAGAACGACGAAGAAGTCCTGGATCGGATCGGCCTCGTTGTAGGCAACCCCTTCGACCTCCAGAAGAATCGGCTGGTGCCCTCTCATCAGCCTTCAATGATGACCCTGGCAGGAGCCATGGTTCATCCTTCGTACGGTAAATTGGAGAAACCTCCATACACGTTTCATCGTCATGCATGGCAGCGGAATGTACTAGATATAGACCACATCCTTTACGCTGCAATGGATGGCTACCTTTGCTTTAATATCTACAAGGGTTGGATGAAGAGCAACAGCCAAGTGTGCGGTTCAAGCAAAGAAGTATCGGCCAAGAGGAAGAGGGACAAGGACGAAGTCAAGGACGTGGATGAGGACTCCGAGTAAGGTGGCAGTGTCGTTGCTCATGGTGGTTCTAAACTTCTAATGCGGTGTCTAACGGATTAGTTGCATAGTTTAATTTTAGGTGTGCTTAGTTTAATTTGAGGGGTGTGTTGTGCTGAGCCCCCAGCAGAACTATGTTATGTTTCTTCTCGTTACTTTAACTCTTCAGTATGTACATACTACTTGTATTTCTTTAATTTTAGCACCCCAATTAAGCACGTACTAGCTTTTTTAATAGTACTATATGCATAATTTGGCGACGAGCGCTCTCTATATGTACCACCTTTTTTTTAATTTCAATTTTTGCTCCATGGCGCAATCCATCGATAGTACTACTGTACAAAAGTATACATTTTTTAAAAGGCTAGAGTACTGTTCATCACATATATAGCCAGTTAAATTCTCAACCTAGAACGACGTGCATGCCATGTAGTAAACCGATACGGAGGAAGTATAGTAAAAATGAGGTGATTTTACCGAGCGATCGGCGGGGGAGCATGGCCTGTCATGCGGTCCCACGTGTCATGATGTACCAAGGCGATGCACGCGTCCCTCTTGAGGCAGAAGCAATACTAGTACGTGGTTTGAGATGATGGCGAACCGAAGTGTGAAATAATGGTTGCTTCGTCCATCTGGGAAGGTGCGGCATTGTGATTTTACGTCTCATTGCTCATTACTACTACTGGGACGGTACGAGTGGAGTGCGTCCCCCCTGCGGTTCTGCACTGTTATTTGGTGCTTGACACGTCGACCCGGTTGCTATATGTCCCACATGTCGGTGACAGGAAGTACAGAATTCATGAAAGGGAGCGTCGACGGAGGAGTATACTAGAGAATTCATGAAAGGGAGTGACTTAGTTTTGAAAAAATCTGTTTTTACGGAGTATGTACCCACTAGGGTTTATAGGGCTCATCTAAAAAACATCCGTTTTTCCGTTTGATAAGTCTCAATTCTACTATACTAGTAGTAGTACCATTACATGTAGGATTTCGAGGTGCGTTAGATCACCCGACGCAAGCAGTGTCAAGAGGAAACTAACCAATGCATGTACAAGTTCATGGAAATTTAGTGGTCATTCATGCATTCGTTATAATTAATGCCTCGGTAAACATAACTTCTTGAGAAAAACTAGCGTACTAATTACTTGTGCAAACTACGAAATTAATTCGACCACTCACCGTCTACCTTGGTTGGAGAGATTTTGAAATTGAGCCATAAACTGGAAAGGAGGGAGTAGTAACTTTTGTCTCGATTACTATTTGTGGCCTTGTATAGATGCAAAATGTATTTTTTATAGTGGCCTTGTATAAGTAAAGGGAGGGAGTACTAACCAAAGTACTCCCTCCGGTCCTTTTTACTCTGCACATTGGATTTGCTGAAAGTCAAACTTAGCTAAGTTTGACCAAATTTATATTAGAAATTATTAGCATCTATAATATCTAATAAATATAATATGAAAATATATTCCGAGATGAATCTAATGATATTGGTGTTGTTATGTAAATGTCAATAATTTTTTATATAAACTTGGTCAAAGTTGGATGAGATTGACTTTAGACAAACCTAATATGCAGAGTAAAAAGGACCGGAGGGAGTACGTACTAGTAGGGACGAGGAGTAAATGGAGGGAGTAGTAAAATTTTCTCCTCATGCTGCGAGCCACCGAGCTCGTGGGCGAGGGAGCGGGCGTAAGGCGTAGTAAGCAAGCTTCACCTCATCCTGCGAGCCACCGCGCCCGTGGGTGGGGGAGACGGCGTACTAAGCAAGCTTCTCCTCGTTCTGCGAGTTGACGGGACACATCAAAAGTACTCCAGTGTATAGAGCCTTGCCTCTAAGGTAGGCCCCACATGGTTTGCCTCTTTTTTTAATTTAACATAACGCGTCAAGTCGCAATTTGTTTGTTCACCCCTGGTAGACGAACCTCCCTCCACCAAGTGGACAACCAGTACACGTGCCAAATTACCACGTGGGCTGCCTTTTTTGTACAGAAATGAGCTCCACCGTGTACCCACGCGGGTGTGGTTGGGAAAGAGACGGGAGTACGTGCGCCGTGCGTGCACCTCTTCTCTTCGTGCACGTACCCCACCTACATGGGCGTGTGTGAGAGAGATAGAAACCTAGACATAATGCGCCGTCCATCCCCATGCCTCCGCCCAGTCCGACCACCAGTCACCACCACGCCCCACTCCTCCTCACCTTATCTCTCATCTTTCTCCCTCCATTTTTATATACAAGGGGCCGCTATGAAAATTACAATTTGCAGATATACAAGGCCACTAACACTAATCGATGCAATATTAATGGTGTTTGCCTCGTGGTACTAGCAAAGGAGGACATTAATTATCCCTTGCATGCATGCGGGAGTTTGTAAAAAATGCATCTTGATGTTCCGTGCAATGCACGGACATCTTGCTAGTCCATGAAAACAACAAATGGCAAAATTTCACGGCGAACGAGGGATTTGAATATGTTGGTAGGGGCTGTTTGGATCTTGCCCGGTGTAGCCAAAATATTGGCGACTACTTCGCCATGGCCGGCACCGGCTCGAGTTCATCCTAACATTCCCCTCTTCTGTGGAGCCCATGTGGGGTCGACGAAGGTCCTCACAACAAAAGGATCCGGCAAGACACCTGCTGTGTACGCCGGCGTCGCCTCCGCGGTGGCCTTCATGGGACCCAAGCGGCGGCGGCCTCCCGTGTTCTACTTCTCCTCGAAGATGGCGGCGGACGCGGAGGCACTGGCCACCGACTCGCCGCTCTCCGCGCACCCGGCTTCTGTCGCTGCTTGCATGGCGCGGCTGCCGGCATGGGAGTCTCGGCCACATAAACGGGAGACGCTGTACGAGGTGGCGGTGTGGACGGTAGCAATGACGCCCGTGCGCTGCTCCTCGTCGAGCTGGCCTGGAGTGGCGAGTTGCTGAACCGCACGCCGGCTTGGGGCGGCAACTAGCTCCGTCGGGCGAGGGGAGGGAGGTGGATCAGCGAGCTGCATAGCTCGTATTCGGCGGGCTACCCAGCCGGCTTGGATGCGGAATAACTAGTCTTCGTAAGCCATTGTAAGAGTGGACAAAATGGTGGAGGAGATAGGGGAGCGGTGGAGGTGTGCGATTCTTGGCCGGCGTTTGGCCTCATTTAAATAGGAGATTAAATATACGGCGAACGGGAGGAGCTCGGCCGGCGTTGCGTTTAACGCCGGCCCGGGCATGAACGGACGTGTGTCTAGAGTGGGTTTCTCGGCTTCCACACGGGCGGGCTTCATGGAGGCGTTTGAATGCGGCACGGAGGCGCGTTCAGCCGGGCGTGCCGCGAGTGGCGCTCTCGACTCTGACCTAGGACACCGCGCCGTTCTTCCACTGACGTGTGGGCTCTTCGGGCGCATGGCCTGCATGTCAGTGACCTAACGCGGGCAACGCACAGCAGAGGAACCATTGGTGGGCCAGGGCGGTCAGAAGCGGGCATTTCATAAACCGATGATTGTTCATTGAGTGTGACATCATCTTTTTTAATGTAGATAAGCCTACTATGTTGATAGCCCGTTCAATACGTTGTGATTCATAAAGACCGTTGCAAACATCAATGTTCTGCTTATCACACATAAGATTGATTGATACCCGTAACAATCCATGTCCTTAACAAAGGGTGCATGCACATATAGGTTGAGCGTGTGTCTTGCGTCGTGTGTTGTGTGCATGCAGGCGTGCGAGTGTTGTGTGTGTGCAAGGGTACGTTTCAGTGTTGCATGCATGGGTGCGTACGTGTGTGTGTTCGTGAGTGCATGTGTACGTGTCAGTGTTGCACGCCACCATGCGTGCGTGTGTACGTGTCAGTGTTGCACGCCTACATGCGTGCGTGTCTTGCATGCGTGCATGTGTACGTGCGGGGTGAGGCTACACGTCAGTCGACTGACTTTTTCGTCTCTGGTCATTAGATTTTCCAGCCGTTGGATACGAAATCAAGGGCCTCCAGTTTATCATCAAACTCCACCTCCCCTGAGACGCCAGCCACCACCGGCTGAATCGCCAGCCCCCGCTGCCCGCGGCCGGCCCGCCCTCCCCGAAACCACTCCCCACCGCCAGTCCGCCGCCGCACCGGCCATCCCTCTAGCCCCCCCCCCCCCCCGCCGAGCTTTTTCTCCGGGGATCCCCACCCCACCGCCCAATGAACGCCACCCAACCGCCGGTGACTGCCAACCAGAGGTCTCACGACTCCGAATACCCACCAACCACTAATTTATTACCATTTTTGTCCTTCATATACGTGCTGACGGGTGGGGCCTATGGTAATGTGCGCTGCTGAATGTGGACCGTTTGACTCGTCAATTGATCATGTTATCAACAAATTACGGAGCTGTATGGTGAGCCAGTGACCGTATGATCACCCTAAAATGTACTCCTATTTTATTAACACGGTACAGACTCAAACTACCATTTCTTTCTTTCATATACGGGCTGACAGGTGGGCCCCACGGTTACGTGCCCCGATGGTGCAACACTAGTTGCGCCGCGTGGAACGTTTGACTGGTCAATTGGTTGTGTCATCAACAAAATACGAAGTTGTACGGGTGAGCCAGTGACCGTATAATCATGATATGTATTTGTTTAACACGGTATAGACGTAAGGGCTCATATATACGCGCAAGCACTCACCACTATAAGCGCACACACGCGAACCCTACCCCTGTGAGCACCTTCAAGAGAGTGGGCCAGCATATATGATCTTGAGATTTTACGAAGTCACCATAGATGCCTCGTAGTCGAGTGGAACGTCTCCTCCCACTGAACGTACATCGCCGGAAAATACTGAAATTAACACTAGATGAATGCGAGCACCGGGACTTTAACCTTGGTGGGCTCGAGAAACCACTGTCCTCTAACCATCCAACCACATGTTGGTTAGCACGACAAAATGTATGTGGTGGCCGTGATGAGCTTATTCTGAAGTCCAGTGACCATATCGTGCTTTCGCTTCAAATACAATGACCGTAAGTGTCGTCAACAAAATACGGAGCACGCATCAAATGCAAAGTCCGTCAATGTCATCAACAAAATATGGAGACGTATCGTGAGCTAAATACCGTTGTACTATTATATATGCTTATTTTCTTAGTGGCCGATTGCGTGAGTGGTGTGGTGGGCACATCATTTCTAGTTGTGGTGGGTCAACATGAAGACTCATGGGTCGGTTCCATCCTGCGCCACATATAGTTCGGACCGAGACGTGTTATACGAAGACCCATGTGGAGGACTCGGCGTACAACACGAAGCTACCAGAGTCGCGGAGGACTCTATCCCCACTAGTGATAAGCCGACTATATATGATTTGTAACCCTAGGCCCTTAGTATGTTATACAAGCTTGGGGGCTAGTTCGTCGATAGTATACACACACGCACAATGCCTGGTATTCATGTGTACTTTGTGCACACCCCTATCACTAATATACAGTACCAGGAGTAGGCTCTTTCTTCAACTGCAATTGAATTCTAGCATGTGCATGTGTTTATTTCATATTATCGATCCATAGAGTGAGAGTGGTTTGAAATACAGGCAATGGATGCTTTTGCAATTCATATGTAAACATTAATTAGTGCACTCCATGTTGTTAGTGTGAAGCACTTTATACATTTGTCACTTGCATGGATACATTCCAAATTGCTAGCTACGAAATAGAATACATGTCGAATTCAACATAAAGGGGGTTTCGAAGATTCGAATTCATAGGAAGTGCAATCATCTATTTGAACCCGAGATAATGGCATTTGTAAATAAGATGTAAAAGGGGGCATCAATCTTTGTTGTGAGTTTGAACATGCTATATATATTCATATGCATATATAACTTTTTTTTTGCAACCAAGGAGATTATATCTGGAACCATGCATGAACTGAGGTAAGTTGCATATTTTTTAATATATACTCGTGTACAATGTATATTCAAATGTACCCCCTCCATTCCAAAATAATCGTAGCTTTAGGATTTTCAAGAGTAAAGATTTGTGAAGTTTGACAAATCCTGAAAGTTCAATTCAAGAGAACCGAAAACGTTAATGCTTCTTCTCCAAAATATTGAACGAAGCGCCAAATAGGCCTCTGGTCACCCGAAACCGCGCGAGACTAATGTTTTGGTGGTAGGAAATTACTGTCCTGACTCTGGCCCGTGTAGCCTATCGGCCCGATGTCCAAAGGTCTAAACTGGGGTAGGTTTGTAACTTCACCAAGACGCCAGAGAAGCATTCATACACCGTGGGCGCCTACCCATGCGCTCGGCCAAAATCTATCCCGCCCACATTTGGGACACATGACATGACTGTCCTACCCCCAACCCGCAATATGTTTGAAATTTTAGATGGGGGGAAAGTTTGTAACTTTCCCCAGATTTCAAACAAGCGCGTCTCAAACCGAAACATTGTTCCCCCTTAGTTCCTCGCCTCCCTCCGTTTCCCCATTCATACTCCGTGGGTGCGAAAACGCCCTCTCCACCAGCCGCGAAACCCCAGCCTCCTCTGTCCTCCACCCCATAGCGGCCAATCCACCGCCGCCCTCCTCCATCATGCCGGAGCCGGTACCCCGACGTCGTCGTCCAACACAACCGCAACCGCAACACCCTCAAGGACTTAGCAGCTGAAGCCGAGGCAGAGATACCTCCACGACGCCGACGCCGACGTGCACCGTACCAGAACCACTCCGACCACGCCGTTCTGCGCCTCACTTCTGCGGCTCCACTGTCGCAACTGTCCACCGCACCGGAGCTGTTCCCGCTACGCCGTTGTTCACCGCCTCGGATTTGCTTCCCCGCCGCCGACAGACGGCCACCGCACCACACTCAACAACTTGGCCATGGGTTCGTACAAGGCTGCACCGTCCTCCACAACTTCTGGTTTCCGGCGAACAACAAGAGGATCGTCGGAAAAATAGAAGGAGGACACAGCACTGCCAGCAGAAAGAGGTACTCCTCTTCCCTTATTCGTCCAAATCTTACGTCTCCGCTCACCGTATTCATCCCGCGAAAGAAACTAGTTGAGCGCTTCTTCCTGCATCTTCTTCGTGATACTAAATGCACAAGGTTTCCTCCCTTTTACTATTTCACCTTTGCTAGAAGTCAGTAGCCCGCCTGGATTTCAATTCAGGGTCAGTCGAACCGCAATTAAAAGAAGCAGCACCCGCTTAGGCACGCGGACCACCTAGTCCGCTTGTTCCCCGGGGAAGCGGGGTGTGGGGCGTATGAGCTGCTTGCGCCCGATCTGGAGGTCGGCGGGGCTTGAATGGATGGCCGGGGGGCGGTGCCAAGCACGGCGGTGCGGTGAGGTCGAGGGGAGGGCCCAGGCAGGGGTGGAATACTGGGCCGATGGTCGCTAGCGTTTCGAGGAAGATCGTCAACACTGACTGGCTGGAGGTAGATGAAGGCGATCTGCCCGTTCTTTGTACATCGAACGGTGCAGAAAAAATGGACTGGCCTATTTGCTTTTAGTCGACTATTTTTCAATAGAATCCTGTAGTAATTTAGTGTGCCATGCATGTTGTAGAGCTATCATATGTCTCCCGTCATTTATTTCTCACCGACCTGCTATCTGCTACCTTTACACTGTACTAATTGTGCACACACTTCACCCATACTCACACTATTGTTTTTTATGCATGGGTATTTCAGACTCTGACACAGTGTTGATGAATGCAGAAAAGAAAAGACAGAAGTCGCTCCAGTGTAATTTGAAGATAAGCACTAAGCGTTCCAGCACTCTAACGGGTGCAGTGTCAGCAGTTGGAGACAGTAAACGTAGCTCTGCAGTTGATGATCTCAATTGCCACACACAACCATCCCAGGTGCTTGCTTTAACTTCGTGCTGTCAAATGTGGTTGCATGTTGCATATGGTGTCTAGCTTGTATTGCTTCCAATTTGGTTAAATTTCATCTGCTTAGTTAACACATTATACCTGTGAATATGACATGCCTTCCTGTTTTCGGTACATACTACGTCTTTCTATTAACCATGTTCTTACATCAAACTACTTTTCTTGTGTATCCGTCATCAATGCTCCTAATTTGTTAAATTGCATCTCCTTAGCTTACACATTATACATGTGAATATGACACGCCTTCCTGTTTTTGGTACATACTACATCTGCCTATCGCACCATGTTCTTACATCAAACTATTGTTCTTGTGTATCCTGCGTCTATCGCTTATGATGAGACAGTCACGCGCGTTGGTTAATATGAGACGCAATACTCTTATAAAGAATGCAATTTCATCCTCTCCACATGATTCTCAAGAAACAGCAAGCCTAAATGAAGATACTGAACGTAGCTCTGTACCTGAAGACCGCACTTTCCCTACACCACCATCACAGGTGCTCGCTCTAACTTCGCATTGTGATATGTGGTTGCATGTTGCATACGGTGTCTAGCTTGTAATGCTTCTAATTAGGGTAAATTGCATCTACTTAGTTTACACACTATACCTGTGAATATTGTTGGAAATATGCCCTAGAGGCAATAATAAAATGGTTATTATTACATTTCCTTGTTCATGATAATTGTCTATTGTTCATGCTATAATTTTATTAACTGGAAACCGTAATACATGTGTGAATACATAGACCACAACATGTCCCTAGTGAGCCTCTAGTTGACTAGCTCGTTGATCAATAGATGATTATGGTTTCCTGACCATGGACATTGGATGTCATTGATAATGAGATCACATCATTAGGAGAATGATGTGATGGACAAGACCCAATCCTAAGCATAGCACAAGATCGTGTGGTTCGTTTGCTAGAGCTTTTCTGATGTCAAGTATCATTTCCTTAGACCATGAGATTGTGCAACTCCCGGATACCGTAGGAGTGCTTTGGGTGTATCAAACGTCACAACGTAATTGGGTGACTATAAAGGTGCACTACAGGTATCTCCAAAAGTGTCTGTTGGGTTGGCACGAATCGAGACTGGGATTTGTCACTCCGTATGACGGAGAGGTATCTCTGGGCCCACTCGGTAATGCATCATCATAATGAGCTCAGTGTGACTAAGCAGTTAGTCACGGGATCATGCGTTACGGGACGAGTAAAGTGACTTGCCGGTAACGAGATTAAACGAGGTATTGGGATACCGACGATCGAATCTCGGGCAAGTAACATACCGATTGACAAAGGGAATTGAATACGGGATTGATCGAATCCCCGACATCGTGGTTCATCCGATGAGATCATCATGGAACATGTGGGAGCCAATATGGGTATCCAGATCCCGCTATTGGTTATTGGCCGGAGAGGTGTCTCGGTCATGTCTGCATGGTTCCCGAACCCGTAGGGTCTACACACTTAAGGTTCGGTGATGCTAGAGTTGTTATGGGAAATAGTATGTGGTTACCGAAGGTAGTTCGGAGTCCCGGATGAGATCCCGGATGTCACGAGGAATTCCGAAATGGTTCGGCGGTGAAAATTGATATATTGGACGAAGGGTATTGGAGTCCGGAAGTGTTCTGGGGGTACCAGGCTATGGCCAGCATGACCGAAAGGTGTTTCGGGAGCCCCGGCAAGTGCTGGAGGGCCTCATGGGCCAAAGGGGAAGGGGAAAACCAGCCCACTAAGGGGTGGTGTGCCCCCCACACCCTTTCCCACGTTACTTGGGGAGGTGGGGCGCCTCCACCTGGCTTGGGAGGCAAGCCTCCACCTGCTTGGCTTTGGGGCCAAGTCTCCCTAGGATTTTCCCTAGGGAGATCCAATCTGCTTGGCCGCCGCCCCCTAGGGGAAACACTAGGGCGCCTCCCCCTCTCCCCTTGCCCCTATATATAGTGGAGGTTGGGAGGGCAGCCGCACCTCTTCCCTAGCGCAGCCCTCCCTCCTCCTACACCTCCTCCTCCTCCATAGTGCTTGGCGAAGCCCTGCAGGAATACCACGAGCTCTACCACCATGTCGTCGTGCTGCCAGAGCTCTCCCTCAACTTCTCCTCTCCCCTTGCTGGATCAAGAAGGAGGAGACATCCCCGGGCTGTACGTGTGTTGAACGCGGAGGCGCCGTCCGTTCAGCGCTAGATCGGATCTTCTGCGATTTGAATCGTCGCGAGTACGACTCCATCAACCGCGTTCTTGTAACGCTTCCGCTTAGTGATCTTCAAGGGTATGAAGATGCAATCCCCCTCTCTCGTTGCTAGCATCTCCTAGATTGATCTTGGTGACACGTAGGAAAATTTTGAATTATTGCTACATTCCCCAACAGTGGTGTCAGAGCTAGGTCTATGCGTAGATTTTATGCACGAGTAGAACACAAAGTAGTTGTGGGCGATGATTTGTTCAATTTGCTTTCCGTTACTAGTCTTATCTTGATTCGGTGGTATTGTGGGATGAAGCGGCCCGGACCGACCTTACACGTACACTTACGTGAGACAGGTTCCACCGACTGACATGCACTTGATGCATAAGGTGGCTAGCGGGTGTTTGTCTCTCCCACTTTAGTCGGATCGGATTCGATGAAGAGGGTCCATATGAAGGGTAAATAGCAATTGGCATATCACCGTTGTGGCTTTTGCATCGGTAAGAAACGTTCTTGCTAGAAACCCATAGCAGCCACGTAAAACATGCAACAACAATTAGAGGACGTCTAACTTGTTTTTGCATGGTATGTTATATGATGTGATATGGCCAAAAGGATGTGATGAATGATATATGTGATGTATGAGATTGATCATGTTCTTGTAATAGGAATCACGACTTGCATGTCGATGAGTATGACAACCGGCAGGAGTCATAGGAGTTGTCTTAATTTATTGTATGACATGCGTGTCATTGAAAGCGCCATGTAATTACTTTACTTTATTGCTAACCGTTAGCCATAGTAGTAGAAGTAATAGTTGGCGAGACAACTTCATGAAGACACGATGATGGAGATCATGATGATGGAGATCATGGTGTCATGCCGGTGACGAAGGTGATTATGCCGCGCCTCAAAGATGGAGATCAAAAGGCGCAAGATGATATTGGCCATATCATGTCACTTTATGATTTGCATGTGATGTTTGTCATGTTTACATCTTATTTTCTTAGAACGACGGTAGCATAAATAAGATGATCCCCCGCAATAATTTCAAGAAAGTGTTCCCCCTAACTGTGCATCGTTGCGAAGGTTCGTTGTTTCGAAGCACCACGTGATGATCGGGTGTGATAGATTCTAACGTTCGCATACAACGGGTGTAAGCCAGATTTACACATGCGAAACACTTAGGTTGACTTGACAAGCCTAGCATGTACAGACATGGCCTCGGAACACGAGAGACCGAAAGGTCGAACATGAGTCGTATGGTAGATGCGATCAACACGAAGATGTTCACCGATGATGACTAGTCCGTCTCACGTGATGATTAGACACGGCCTAGTTGACTCGGATCGTGTATCACTTAGATGACTAGAGGGATGTCTAAGTGGGAGTTAATTAAATAATTTGATTAGATGAACTTAATTATCATGAACATAGTCAAAAGGTCTTTGCAAATTATGTCATAGCTCACGCTTTGGTTCTACTGTTTTAGATATGTTCCTAGAGAAAATTTAGTTGAAAGTTGATAGTAGCAATTATGCGGACTGGGTCCGTAAACTGAGGATTGTCCTCATTGCTACGCAGAAGGATTATGTCCTTAATGCACCGCTCGGTGTGCTGAACCTCGAGCGTCGTCTGTGGATGTTGCGAATATCTGACATACACGTTTTTTATGACTACGTGATACTTCAGTGAGTAATGCTAACGGTTTAGAATTGAGGCGCCAAAGACGTTTTCTGAAACGTCGCAGGACATATGAGATGTTCCAAAGACTGAAATTGGGATTTCAGACTAGTGCCCACGTCAAGAGGTATGAGACCTCTGACAAGTTTCTTAAGCCTGCAAACTAAGGGAGAAAAGCTCAATCGTTGAGCATGTGCTCAAATTGTCTGAGTACTACAATCGCTTGAATCGAGTGGGAGTTAATCTTCCAGATGAGATAGTGATGGTTCTCCATAGTCACTGCCACCAAGCTATTAGAGCTTCGTGATGAACTATAACATATCAGGGATAGACATGATGATCCTTGAGCAATTCGTGATGTTTCACACCGCGAAAGTAGAAATCAAGTAGGAGCATCAATTGTTGATGGTTAGTAAAACCACTAGTTTTAAGAAGGGCAAGGGAAAGAAGGAATACTTCATGAAACGACAAATCAGTTGCTGCTCCAGTGAAGAAACCCAAGGTTGAACCCAAACCCGAGACTAAGTGCTTCTATAATGAGGGGAACGGTCACTGACGCGGAACTACCCTAGATACTTGGTAGATGAGAAGGCTGGCAAGGTCGACAGAAGTATTTTGGATATATGTTATATTAATGTGTACTTTACTAGTACTCCTAGTAGCACCAGGGTAATAAATACTAGTTCGGTTGCTAAGTGTTAGTAACTCGAAATAAAAGCTACGGAATAAACGGAGACTAGCTAAAGGTGAGCTGACGAGATGTGTTGGAAGTGTTTCCAAGGTTGATGTGATCAAGCATCGCACGCTCCCTCTACCATCGAGATTGGTGTTTAACCTAAATAATTGTTATTTGGTGTTTGCGTTGAGCATAGACATGATTGGATTATGTTTATCGCAATACGGTTATTCATTTAAGGAGAATAATGGTTACTCTATTTATTTGAATAATACCTTTGATGGTCTTGCACCTAAAATGAATGGTTTATTGAATCTCGATCGTAGTGATACACATGTTCCTGCCAAAAGATATAAAGATAGTAATGATAGTACCACATACTTGTGGCACTGCCATTTGAGTCATATTGGTATAAAACGCATGAAGAAGCTCCATGTTGATGGATCTTTGTACTCACTCGTATTTGGAAAGATTGAGACATGCGAACCATGTCTATTGGTATATATGCATGAAGAAAGTCCATACAGATGGATCGTTTGGACTCACTTGATTTTGAATCACTTGAGACATGCAAATCATACCACATGGGCAAGATGACTGAAAGGCCTCGTTTTCAGTAAGATGGAACAAGAAAGCAACTTGTTGGAAGTAATACATTTGATGTGTGCAATCCAATGAGTGTTGAGGCATGCAGTGGATATCTTTATGCTCTTACTTCACAGATGATTTGAGTAGATGCTGAGAATATTTACTTGATGAAACACAAGTCTGAATTATTGAAAGGTTCAAGTAACTTCAGAGTGAAGTTGAAGATCGTCGTCACAAGAGGATAAAATGTCTATGATATGATCATAGAGATGAACATCTGAGTTACGAGTTTGGCACACAATTAAGACATTGTGGAAATTGTTTCACAACTAATACCGCCTGGAACACCATAGTGTGATGGTGTGTCCGAACATCATAGATGCACCCTATTAGATGTGGGGCATACCATGATGTCTCCTATCAAATTACCACTATCGTTTATGGGTTAGGCATTAGAGACAATCGCATTCACTTTAAATAGGGAACCTCGCAATTCCGTTGAGACGACACCGTATGAACTATGGTTTAGAAAAACCTAAATTGTGGTTTCTTAAAATTTTGGGGCTACGACGCTTATGTGAAAAAGTTTCAGGCTGATAAGCTCGAACCCAAAGCGAATAAATGAATCTTCATAGAATACCCAAAACAGTTGGGTATACCTCCTATTTCAGATCCGGAAGCAAAAGTGATTGTTTCTAGAAACGGGTCCTTTCTCGAGGAAAAGTTTCTCTCGAAAGAATTGAGTGGGAGGATGGTGGAGACTTGATGAGGTTATTGAACCGTCACTTCAACTAGTGTCTAGCAGGGCACAGGACGTTGTTCATGTGGCACCTACACCAATTGAAGTGGAAGCTTATGATAGTGATCATGAAACTTCGGATCAAGTCACTACCAAACCTCGTAGGTCGATAAGGATGCGTACTACTTCAGAGTGGTACGTAATCCTGTCTTGGAAGTCATGTTGCTAGACAACAACGAACCTACGAGCTATGGAGAAGCGATGGTGGGCCCGGATTCCAACAAATGGCTCAAGGCCATAAAATCCGAGAGGATCCATGTGTGAAAACAAAGTATAGACTTCGGAAGAACTACTTGATGGTCGTAAGGCTATTGGGTACAGATGGATTTTAAAAGGAAGACGGACAATGATGGTAAGTATCACCATTAAGAAAGCTTGACTTGTCGTTAAGATGTTTTCCGACAAGTTCAAGGAGTTGACTACGGTTGTATGTGATACAACCATAAGGTTTTGTCAATCCTGAAAGATGCTAACAGGTATGCAAAGCACCAGCAATCCTTCTAAGGACTGGAGTAAGCATCTCGGAGTTGGAATATACGCTTTGATGAGATGATCAAAGATTTTGGGTTTATACAAAGTTTATGAGAAACTTGTAATTCCAAAGAAGTGAGTGGGAGCACTATAGAATTTTTGATGAGTATATGTTGTTAACATATTGTTGATCAGAAATGATGTAGAATTTCTGGAAAGCATACAGGGTTATTTGAAAAGTGTTTTTCAATGGAAAACCTGGATTAAGCTACTTGAACATTGAGCATCAAGATCTATTAGGATAGATCAAAAAACGCTTAATAGTACTTTCAAATGAATACATACCGTGACAAGGTTTTGAAAGGAGTTCAAAATAGATCAGCAAAGAAGGAGTTCTTGGTTGTGTTACAAGGTGTGAGTGTTGAGTAAGACTCAAGACCTGACCATGGCAGAAGAGAGAGAAAGGACGAAGGTCGTCCCCTATGCTTTAGACGTAGGCTGTACAGTATGCTACGCTATGTACCGCACCTGAAGTGTGCCTTGCCATGAGTCAGTCAAGGGGTACAAGTGTGATCCAGGAATGGATCACATGACAGCGGTCGAACTTATCCTTAGTAACTAGTGGAATAAGGAATTTTCTCGATTATGGAGGTGGTAAAAGAGTTCGTCGTAAAGGGTTACGTCGATGCAAACTTTGACACTAATCCGGATAACTCTGAGTAGTAAACCGGATTAGTATAGTAGAGCAGTCATTTGGAATAGCTCCAAGTGGCGCATGGTAGCTACATCTACAAGATCACATAGAGATTTGTAAAGCACACACGGATCTGAAAGGTTCAGACCCGTTGACTAATAACCTCTCTCACAAGCGAGATATGATCAAACCCCATGGGTGCTTGATTCATTACAATCACATAGTGATGTGAACTAGATTATTGACTCCAGTGCAAGTGGGAGACTGTTGGAAATATGCCCTAGAGGCAATAATAAAATGGTTATTATTATATTTCCTTGTTCATGATAATTGTCTATTGTTCATGCTATAATTGTATTAACTGGAAACCGTAATACATGTGTGAATACATAGACCACAACATGTCCCTAGTGATCCTCTAGTTGACTAGCTCGTTGATCAATAGATGGTAATGGTTTCCTGACCATGGACATTGGATGTCATTGATAACGAGATCACATCATTAGGAGAATGATGTGATGGACAAGACCCAATCCTAAGCATAGCACAAGATCGTGTAGTTCGTTTGCTAGAGCTTTTCTAATGTCAAGTATCATTTCCTTAGACCATGAGATTGTGCAACTCCCGAATACCGTAGGAGTGCTTCGGGTGTATCAAACGTCACAACGTAACTGGGTGACTATAAAGGTGCACTACAGGTATCTCCAAAAGTGTCTGTTGGGTTGGCACGAATCGAGACTAGGATTTGTCACTCCGTATGACGGAGAGGTATCTCTGGGCCCACTCGGTAATGCATCATCATAATGAGCTCAATGTGACTAAGCAGTTAGTCACAGGATCATGCGTTACGGAACGAGTAAAGTGACTTGCCGGTAACGAGATTAAACGAGGTATTGGGATACCAACGATCGAATCTCGGGCAAGTAACATACCAATTGACAAAGGGAATTGAATACGGGATTGATCGAATCCCCGACATTGTGGTTCATTCGATGAGATCATTGTGGAACATGTGAGAGCCAATATGGGTATCCAGATCCCGCTATTGGTTATTGGCCAGAGAGGTGTCTCGGTCATGTCTGCATGGTTCCCGAACCCGTAGGGTCTACACACTTAAGGTTTGGTGACGCTAGAGTTGTTATGGGAAATAGTATGTGGTTACCGAAGGTAGTTCGGAGTCCCGGATGAGATCCCGGATGTCACGAGCAATTACGAAATGGTCCGGCGGTGAAGATTGATATATTGGACGAAGGGTATTGGAGTCCGGAAGTGTTTTGGGGGTACCAGGCTATGGCCAACATGACCGAAAAGTGTGTCTGGAGCCCCGGCAAGTGTTGGAGGGCCTCATGGGCCAAAGGGGAAGGGGCAAACCAGCCCACTAAGGGGTGGTGCGCCCCCCAAACCCTTTACCACGTTACTTGGGGAGGTGGGGCGCCTCCACCTGGCTTGGGAGGCAAGCCTCCACCTGCTTGGCTTTGGGGGCAAGTCTCCCTAGGATTTTCCCTAGGGAGATCCAATCTGCTTGGCCGCCACCCCCTAGGGGAAACCCTAGGGCGCCTCCCCTTATCCCCTTGCCCCTACGTATAGTGGAGCGGTGGGAGGGCAGCCGCACCTCTTCCCTGGCGCAGCCCTCCCTCCTCCTACACCTCCTCCTCCTTCATAGTGCTTGGCGAATCCTTGCAGGAATACCGCGAGCTCCACCACCACGCCGTCGTGCTGCCGGAGCTCTCCCTCAACTTCTCCTCTCCCCTTGCTGGATCAAGAAGGAGGAGACGTCCCCGGGCTGTACGTGTGTTGAACACGGAGGCGCCGTCCGTTCAGCGCTAGATCGGATCTTCCGTGATTTGAATCGCCGCGAGTACGACTCCCTCAACTGCGTTCTTGTAACGCTTCCGCTTAGCGATCTTCAAGGGTATGAAGATGCAATCCCCCTCTCTCGTTGCTAGCATCTCCTAGATTGATCTTGGTGACACATAGGAAAATTTTGAATTATTGCTACGTTCCCCAACAAATATGACATGCCTTCCTATTTTTGGTACACACTACATCTATGTGTTAACCTTGTTCTTACATGAAACTACCTCTCTTCTGTATCCTGCATCAATCACTTACGATGAGTCACCTTTATTCGTTGCATATTGCATATTATTTCTAGCCTGTTGCCATGTCTTGCTTCTAATTTGGTCAAATACATTTGTTAGGGCACCCTTTTAATTTGGCAGAGTGATATTGGTTTCATCTTTCATATGGTTTCTAGCTTGCATCGATTCTAACAAGTTCAAGCACCTTGTGCTTAGTTTACACTTTATACATCATACATGTCAATATGTCACGCCGTCCTGTTTTTCATACATATTCCATCCTCCTATCATGCGGCTGCCTTACATGAAAGTAGTGTTCATCAATATCATGCATCAATGAGTTGTGAAGAGCAAATTTTATTCCTTTTTCTTGTGGGTTTGACTTGACAATGCAAAATCAAGAAAGAGGAAGGAAAATAGTAAGGAAGGCGATGATGGTGGTCCTCTGCAGCAACGTAAACGGAGCATCTGTACCGATTCTCCTTGATGAGGACATCAATACCATTGTTACACCCACGGCCCCTACTGTTATATATACTGGACCAATTACTAGAGCTCGCGCACGCTAATTAAATTACCAGGTACTTCCGTTTCTTGGTAATGATTCTAATGTTCATGAGAATATGATACTGCCTAAATTGGATGCATTTGTTTTGCTTACAAATGAAGGGCCTAGCTTGGAGAAGGATGAACATTGGAGCAAGAACACGCATGGAGTTGATGGCATGCGCAAGGGGATCAAGAACGGAGTTACAAGTGATGATTTCAGGACTTTGAAGCCACCATAAGGAGTGCATGAAGCCTTGGACGAAATATACAAGATGCCACTTCATAATATTCGTCCATAGGCTATTCTAGGTGTTGCGTCACCTTATTATTGGGCCAGGCCCATGTAAATTCGAAATACTTTATAGGCTATTTTTAGAGTCCGTATGTGTGGGGAAACAAGAGTTAGGGTTGGTTTCGGACCCCACCCTCAAGGGCCACGAAATTCCCTCCTCTTCCTCCATATATACAACCCTTAGGGCATCGTTTAGACTTTGGGTTTTGCTTAGATTAAAAGTTCGCCATAGCTGCAACTTTGCGTACTTCGTTTGTGTTCAACGACCAGACCAAGGCGTCACAGAACCCCACCTTCATTAATAAAGCTTTCCTCTTTTATTCGCAATATCCAGATTGCAATCTCAGTTTCTTGCTTGTTCTTCATTTGCTCGCAGGAAATAGACCCTCGTGGTCAGGTTGATCGTGCTCCGGCGTGGTCAATAACCCCTTGGAAGTTGGTTTAGCGATTGCTAAGGCGCGACGTCGTCGCACGTTCGTAGTCGGATCGTCAAAGTCGACTCCCATAGAAAACGATTGCTATCTCATCAAAACATCAGGACACCTCTGCCTCTATCACTCCCTGTACTGATAGTGCATTACAAGGTCCAAGTCTCCGCTCCCCTACTCCACCATCCAAGGTACTTGCTCTAACTTGGCAGTGTGATATCTGGTTGCATGTTGCATATGGTGTCTAGGTCGTATTGCTCCTAATTAGTGTAAACTGCATCTGCTTAGCTTACACATGATACATGTGAATATGACACGCTTTCCTGTTTTTGGTACATACTATATCTTATGATAAGGCACCTTTAAGTCGCCACTGTGATATTGGTTGTGTCTTGCATATGATTTCTAGTATGTACTGCTTCTAATTTGTTGAAACGCCATACAGTTTTAACTTGGCAGAGTGATATTGGTTGCATCTTTCATATGGTGTCTAGCTTGCAGTGCTTCTAATTTGTTGAAATGCCTTCTGCTTAGTTACCACATCATAGGTGTGAATATGTCACACCATCCTGTTTTTCATACATATTCCATCCTCGCATCATGTGTTTGCCTTTCATCCGAGTAGTGTTCGTCAGTATCATGCATGAATGAGTTCTGAAGAGCGAATTTTATTCATTTTTCTTATTGGTTTGACTTCACAATGCAAAATCATTACAGCTGAAGGTAATTAGTCCGGCAGTGGATGATGGTGTTCCTTCGGAGCAACTCAAACAGGGGGTCTCTACAGATTCTACTCTGCCATCCTCCCAACAAGATTCGCAAGAGAACACAAGGCTGGACAGTCAACGTAGTTGTGTAGATGATGAGCACATCTCCCCTGCTCCACCATCACAGGTGCTTGCTCTAACTTGACACTATTATATGTGGTTGCATGTTGCGTATGATGTCTAGCTTGTATTGCTTCTAACTTGAATTGCATCTGCTTACTTTACACATAATGCATGTGAATATGACCCGTGTTCCTGTTTCTAGAACATACGTGTACATGATGAGCACATCTCCCCTACTCTACCATCACAGGTGCTTGCTCTTACTTGGAACTGTTATACGTGGTTACGTTTTCCGTATGATGTCTAGTTTGTATTGCTTCTGATTATATTGAATTGTATCTGCATAGCTTACAACTTATACCTGCAACGATCACTTACCCATAAGACACATTTAACTTGGGACTGTGATGTAGGTTGCATCTTGCATTGTCTTCTAGCTTGTACTGCTTCTAATTTCTTGAAATGGCACTTACGACGAGACACTTTTTACCTGATAGAGTGATATTGGTTGCATGTTCATATGGTGCCTAGCTTTCATTTCTTCTAATTTTGTTGAAATGCCTTCCGCTTACTGTTTTTTCATACATATTCCATCCTCCTATCGTACGTGTGAATATGAAACACTGTCTTTTTTTGTATATATTCCATCCTCCTATCCTGCGCTTGCCTTACATCAAAGTAGTGTTCGTCTGTATCATGCATCAACCAGTTATGCAGAGCCAATTTTATTCATCTTCTTGTGGTTTTGACTTCATAAGGCAATATCAGAAAATAGGAAGGAAAAGAGTAAGTTAGGGGATGTTGGTGGTCCTTCGCACCAACGCAAACAGAGACTCTCTAGATTTGCCACTGCTACTGCTAATGAAGTTGAAGTCCCAAGTCTACATGATGAGTTCATCTCCCGTACTCCACCATCGTAGGTGCTTGCTCTAAGTTGACAGTGTGATAATTGGTTTCATGTTGCAAATGTTGTCTAGCCTGTATTTCTTCTATTTTTGATTAAATTGCACCTGCTGAGTTTATATGTTATACATGTGCATATGACATGGCTTTCTGTGCCTAGAATACACTACATCTATCTATCGTACCATGTTCTTACATCAAAGTACTGCTGTTGTGTATCCCGCATCAGTCACTCATGATTGGACGCTTTTAACATGGCAGTTTGATAGTGGTTGCATCTTGCATTGATTTCTACGTTGTACTGCTTCTAATTTTTAGAATTGCCACTTACGACAAGACACTTTTAACTTGGCAGAGTAATATTGGTTGCATCTTTCATATGGTGTCTAGCTTGCATTACTTCTATTTTCTTGAAAATCCTTCTGCTTGTAAGTGCATCTAGTGCCCCTTAGTGATTTTGGTGTATTGAAGACTTATAGGTTAAGCATCTGATGTGTTTATGCGTGTACACAGGTCTATAAGTCTATGAGGAGTTTGATATTTACAGTAAAAGTCGACCCCTAAAAATGAAGTTCTTCGACCAAAGACTTTGATATTCTGAAGACTTTCTGAAGACTTTGAAAGTGAAGAAATTGGTGTGACCTTCAAGACATGGTATTCGTTTGAGGAACGTGAAGCATGAAGACTTTTGTTTTCGTAGTTTCATTTTTCTCTTTCTTGAGTCATAGGAAACACCGTACTGTTAAAGGGGGTCGAGGAAATACTAAGGAGAAAATTTCCATGTGATGCTCAACTCAAATCCTACACCTACCAATCCCTTCGAGTGAAGCCATTGGAAATCTCATACAGTTCAGTCAATTTCTTCAGTGACGGAGACGCAGTTCTTCTAGTCACTGAGGACTTTACTCTGACTGAGGAGTTAGGAATTCGCAAGTGGGAATTGCCTATACAGTGAGGAACATGATAGCCCTGAGGAATTTGTACTCCAAATTTCCGACCGTTGCTGTGCCACGCGCCAGCTGTCCTAAAATATCTTGTCCACCTAACGGTCATATCATTGAAGGGCATTTTATGTCTTATCATGTCGGGCTGCTCCCTAGGCTATAAATAGCCGCCCCCCTTCAACCACTAGCTGGTTGGCTGCTCCGCGTGAACTTGACACTTGTCATTTGAGAGCAACCCATCCTCCGAGGACTTTGAGCGAAAATCATCAAGTGAGGAAAATCCAAACCCAAACCCAAAACACCTACAAACCCAAAGTGATTGAGCATCACTGAAGAAATTGATCCTGCGTGGATCCGACGCTTGTTACCTTTGAAGAATGTGCTTCTTCTAGACGGTTAGGCGTCAAGGTCTAGAGCATCCAAGAGGAATTGTGGATCGCCGAGTGACCAAGTCTGTGAAGGTTTGGAAGTCACCTGAAGACTTACCACGAGTGATTGGATGAGGACTGTGTGTCCTTAGTTCAAGGGGAATACGGTGAGGACTTGGTGTCCCGAGCTGCGTGCTCAGGACTAGGTGTCCGGGACTGTGTGTCCTCGAGTTTAAATACTCAGCCGCTCCAACCAGACGTACAACTGAGACAACAGTTGGAACTGGTCTACCAAATCATTGTCTTCACCAAGCTTACTGGTTCCATTTCCTCAACACCTTCATTTCCTCATTACTGTGTTGTCTGTTTGTTCATATCTGTGTTTGAAGACTTTGACTGAAGACTTTCACAAATTCCTAAGTTCAATTTCTTCAGTCTGTCTGTCTTCGTCTAGAGTTGTCCTGTGCCTACACTTTCTGTACTCTGTGTTTGTCTTCATTTCATCATGATGACCATGCATGTAATCTGTATGTTTACTTCTGAGTACTTATTCCGCTGCTAGTATTTCTTCGCTAAGGAATTTCCTCACGAGCAAATTCCTCAGTGAAGAATTTCATAAAAATCGCCTATTCACCCCCCCTCTAGTCGATATAACGCACTTTCAATTGGTATCAGAGCAAGGTACTCCCTTGTTCTGTGTGATTTTGGTTTAACCGCCTGGAGTTTTAGTTATGTCGACTGCAGGTATGATCAAAGTCTCTGCTGGGTGTCCTACCTTTGATGGGACGGACTACCCCTACTGGAAGAACAAGATGCGCATGCATCTTGAGGCAATTGATAACGATCTCTGGTATGTTGTGGAAAATGGTGTTCCCTCCATCTCACCCTCACTGAACGCTACCGATGTGAAGAGATTCAAGCAACTTGATTCCCAAGCGAAGAATATCATATGTGGTCATCTGAGCAAAGGACAGTACGGTAGAGTGAGTGCTTTGGAAACTGCTAAGCTTATCTGGGATAGGCTGTCAAAAGTCAATGAAGGAGTTTCAACTCAGCGTGATTCTCGAGTTGATGTTCTTCGAAATCTCTTCAACCGCTTCAAAAGACTCGACAATGAAAATGTTCAGCAAACCTTCGATCGCCTCACTGACATCTCAAATGAGCTTCAAGCACTTGGTGCCACTCACATCACCGACCATGAGGTGGTGAAGAAATTGCTGAGATCGCTTGATTCCTCATTTGACACTCTGGCACTGATGATTCAAGAGCGTGCTGATTACAAGTCACTTGACCCCGCTGATATCCTCGAGAGGCTAAACACTCATGAATTCCAGCTTGCTGAGAAGAGAGATCTCTACGGTTCGAGCTATGGCAGATCACGTGCACTGAAGGCCAAGGTAGTATCTGAGTCCGAAGATGAAGACTCTGATAGCAGCCTTGGTGATCCTGAAGAACTGAGTCATGATCTGGCGCTGCTTGTGAAGAAATTCCAGAAGTTCTCAAGACGTGGTCGTTTTGGAAAATCCTCAAGGAGCAACGATTCCTCAACCAGTGACTATAAGAAGAGGCTTTGTCACAAGTGCAAGAAACCAGGACATTACATTCAAGATTGTCCTTAGTGGGAAAAGGAATAAAAGAAGAAGAAATACAAGGATTACAGTTCTGATGATGCGAAGAAAAAGAAGAAATCCTCAAAATCTTCATCATCAAAATCCTCGAAGTCTTCGTCTCACAAGAAGAGCAGCTCCAAGAAGGCTCGGGCATTCATTGGCAAGGAAATGGACTCTGAGGCTGAATCTGAAGCATATGAGGTTCGTAAGTTGCACTAATTCATCTGCAGGATGATCAACCCAAAGCCACTGAATGGGTACTTGATAGTGGATGTACAAATCACATGACCGGTGACAAGAATCTGTTGATGGATGCTCCCTTATCAGCATCACACATGAAGCATATCATCTTCGCTGATAAAAGCAAAAGTCAGGTATTGGGTCTAGGTAAGGTTGCCATCACAAAGGATCGACACATGGACAAAGTCATGCTTGTTGAGTCCTTAGGATACAATCTTATGTCTGTCTCAATGCTTTGTGATCTTGATATGGTTGTTGTCTTCGGCAAGTATCGTTGTGTTGTGATTATGGAATCTGACAAATCCAAAGTCTTCGAAGGCTTTAGGAAAGGAGACTTGTATATTGTTGATTTCTCTGCAGATTCACAACCTGCCGTGTGCCTACTTGCAAAAGCTTCAGAAGGATGGCTATGGCATCGACGACTCGGTCATGCTGGCATGAGGAATCTGCACACGCTTGCGAAGAAGAAGCATGTCATTGGCATTGAGAATGTCAAATTCCTCAAGGATCACTTATGCGGTGCCTGTGAAGCTGGAAAGATGACCAAGGCCAAGCATCCAGCGAAGACTATCATGACCACTACTCGTCCATTCGAATTGCTTCACATGGATCTCTTCGGTCCTAACCATTATTCCTCTGTCTCTAATGAGGCATCTCAATATGGTTTTGTTATTGTTGATGATTACTCTCGTTACACATGGGTGCACCTTGTATCTTACAAAACTGAAGTGCAGGAAGTCTTCAAACGATTTTCCTCGAGGGCTTCAACTAACTTTGGTGTGAAGATCAAGCACATCAGAAGTGACAATGGCACTGAGTTCAAGAATTCGGGTCTCGATGACTATTTTGATGAACTTGGTATTACTCATGAATTATCTGCTCCTTATACTCCTCAACAGAATGGCGTCGTGGAGCGCAAGAACAGGACTCTTGCTGAGATGGCTCGCACTATGCTCGATGAGTACAAAACCCCTCGTCGTTTCTGGGTTGATGCAATTGATACTGCGTGCCATATCATCAACAGAGTATATCTTCACAAATTCTTCAAGAAGACTGCCTATGAACTCCTCACTGACAAGAAACCCAATGTGAGTTATTTCAAAGTCTTCGGTGCTAAATGCTGGATTAGAGATCCTCATCACAACTCTAAATTTGCGCCGAAAGCACATGAAGGTTTCATGCTTGGTTACGGAAAGGACTCGCACACCTACAGAGTCTTCAACAATGTTCTTCACAAGATTGTTGAAACTGTAGATGTGCGGTTCGATGAAACTAATGGCTCGCAAAGAGAGCACCTACCTTCTGTGTTAGATGAACCAGCACCTGAGGAATCGATCAAGCACAAGGCTACTGAAGATATCATTCCTACTGAAGAATCTGCTGAAGAATTCATTCCAGAACGTGAAGAACGTCGAACTGATGCACCTGAAGAAAATGCTGAGGAAATTGATGCTGAAGAAAATGCTGATCAAATTCCTCAACGGCAACCAACTCACCCTCGTGTTGCAAAAGAAGTGCAAATGGAGAAGATCATCGATGACATTAGAGCACCAGGTCCTCTCACACGCTCAAAAGCTTCACATCTATCTAACTTTTGTGGGCACTTTGCTTTGTCTCTATCACAGAGCCCACTAAGGTAGATGAAGAATTTCTGGAGCCTGAGTGGATTCAGGCCATGCAAGAAGAATTACATCAGTTCAAGCTCAACAACGTATGGGAACTGGTCAATCGTCCCGATCCTCGCAAGCATAACATCATTGGTACAAAGTGGATCTACCGCAACAAGCAAGATGAAAATGGTGTTGTGGTGAGGAATAAGGCACGACTAGTAGCACAAGGCTACACACAGGTTGAAGGAATTGATTTCGATGAAACTTTTGCACCTGTTGCTAGACTTGAAGCTATTCGCATATTACTTGCTTATGCTAACCATCATGATATCATCTTATACCAAATGGATGTGAAAAGTGCATTCCTCAATGGTAAGATTGAGGAAGAAGTATATGTTGCTCAACCACCAGGTTTTGAAGATCCAAAACATCCTGACAAAGTCTTCAGACTTAACAAGGCCCTCTATGGCCTCAAGCAGGCCCCACGGGCGTGGTATGACACATTGAAGGAATTCTTCATGAAGAAAGGCTTCACACCCGGTTCACTCGATCCCACTCTTTTTACTAAATCATATGATGGTGAACTGTTTGTGTGCCAAATATATGTTGATGATATCATCTTTGGCTGTACTGACCAACGTTATAGTGATGAATTTGCCTATATGATGAGTGAAGAATATCAAATGTCTATGATGGGAGAATTGAAATTCTTCTTAGGTCTACAAATTCGTCAACAGCACAATGGGATATTCATATCTCAGGAGAAATACCTCAAGGATGTCCGGAAGAAATTCGGCATGCAAGACTGCAAAGGTCTCAAAATTCCTATGCCCACAAATGGTCATCTATGCACTGATGAAAATGGTACTGACTTCGATCACAAGGTATATCGCTCCATGATTGGCTCTTTATTGTACTTATGTGCATCTAGGCCAGATATAATGCTTAGTGTTTGCATGTGTGCACGATTTCAAGCTGCACCGAAGGAATCACACCATACAGTTGTGAAGCATATTCTTCGATATCTAGCTCACACACCAACACTAGGATTATGGTACCCCAAGGGCTCAGACTTTGACCTCATTGGATATTCTGATTCTGACTATGTTGGTGACCGTGTGGATCGCAAGTCAACATCTGGTACTTGTCATTTCCTCGGACGATCCTTGGTCTGTTGGTCCTCGAAGAAACAGAACTGCGTATCACTGTCTACTGCTGAAGCTGAGTACATTGCTGCTGGTTCTTGCTGTGCTCAACTACTATGGATGAAGCAAACACTCAAAGACTATGGAGTCAATGTGAAGAATGTGCCTCTTCTCTGTGACAATGAGAGTGCCATCAAGATTGCTCACAACCCAGTTCAGCACTCGAAGACAAAGCACATTCAGATTCGTCATCATTTTCTTCGTGATCATGTGTTGAAGGGCGACATTTCTATTGAGCATGTGAAGACTGAAGAACAGCAAGCCGATATCTTCACTAAGCCCTTGGATGAGAAGAGATTTAGCAAGTTGCGGTGTGAGCTAAATATCTTAGAATCTTCAAATGTACTTTGAAAATGCACTCATCCTAACACTTATGCAAAATTGATGACTTAGATGTGCAACACATGAAGAAACGTTTTTCTTCAATCAATGAAGAATAACACTCTAAGTGTGAAGAAATTAATGAAGAATTTGATTCTCAGAACCCTACGACAACTGTACGCGGTGTCTGAAATCATCATTCTTACACGGTGGGTCACGCCACCACAAAAGTTGAAAATCTTCAATTTGAGTTTTTCCTCAACTTTTGAAATTCTTCAGTTTTTCAAATTCTTCAAACTTTACAAAGTCTTCACTTGTGCCGTCATTTTTCTTCATTGGCTATATATATATATGTATATGAGTTTATGTCCTCTACAGCATTCACTTATAGCTATTTCTTCAAGTTGGATTTTTTTTTGCTAAGTGAATGTGATCGGACCCTTCCCCTCTATGCTATACTCAACCCAGTCTATTCACAAATTCTTCATGTGCGTTCTATTTGAAACTCGTTCAAATTCTTCACTGTGTCCTTGTCAGCTGAAGAAATTGCGAACGGAACGTTAAAACTAATCTTATCCAAACCTTCGGTTTTGCCGCTCAATCCGTTCCACTTCCCACGATGGATTATTTTACTCACCCACGATCTTACACGATCTCCACTACACAGTATGTGGGTGACACATGTCAAGTGAAGGAGAACGGCCAGGGGCATGTTAGTCCTAAATCTTCGGACAAGCAGTTTTTACTGCGGCTATAAATACCACTCCGTCGCCATCTTCACTTCTTTACTCCGCTCGATCTCACTTCCCCCCCCCCCCCCGCTCGAGCTTACAAACCCTAGCGCCGCCGCTACTCCATCGTCGCCGGTGAGGAAGAGCTTCACTGCCTTGACCTCATCGCCGACGTACTCGCGCCGACTGCGGAAATCTTCACCTCCGCCACCGCTGTAGACGTCTTCCTCCGCCAAGTTAGGGCGTGGAAGATCTGCATTGACGAACTTCTCTGTTCCAACTCACAGTTCGTCGTGTTCTTCATTCAGGGTAATTAAAAGCTATTTTTACTGCCCTCTTTGATTCAAAGTTTCTCTACAAAATCTTCAAAGGTGTTTTATTCTTCAAATCCTCACACACAAAACACCTCACTCATTCTCTGTTCTTGATTCATTTCCCTAAGTCTAAATTTCTTCAAGATTCCTCAATTGTGTGGATTCTCAATCTATACAACTCTAGAACCTAAGATATATATGGAGCTTAGTGAAATTCCTCAAGACGAATCTGGTCAAATTCCTCAAAACTTGTTCTTTATGAAAAACCCTCTGAGAACGCATATGACCTCTTCAAATTCCTCGCAACTATACTCTGTTCACAGGTACACATGTCCGCTGCTGAATCCTTAGGTTCTCATCAACTTAACTCATTTGCAGTGTTCCTCGAAGAAAAGTTGCATACATCTTCAGAGAATTCCATTGTTCAAATTCCTCATCTGAAGAAAATGGTTGAAGGTAAAAGGCCGCAGAAAGGAGGAAAGAGACCAGAGGTCATGACTGCATTTGAAATCCCTGAGGACATTTATGCTGGGTATTGCACACCTGATGAATCCAAATTTGGTAAAGAAGACAAAAATCAGCGCAAGGTGCGCATCCAAAGGATTGAAAGGAGATGGGCACGTGAGTGGAGGGAGTACAGATACGTCACTCCCAAGTACATGAAGAAATTCGCAGTAAACCCTCCATGCCCAAGACCTCCATTGGCACCTGGCCAAGTGGCTGATCCCACAAGCATCAGAAGAGGAGAGGATTTTCCTCAAGAATGGGCTAAGCGCCAGCGTAAACTGCAAAAGCAAGCAAAAGAAGCAGTGAGGAAATTCAATGAAGAATCTGCTGCTGCTGCTGCCACTGAGGCTTCTGCCAAGCCGAGGAAATCAATGATGAAGAAGCCTGCTCGTAAGCCAAGTGCTTCACCTTCAATGCCCTCACGGCCAAGTTCCTCAGCTGCGCCCTCACGGCCAGAATCTTCAAAATCTTCAAAGCAAATTCCTCATGCTGCTCCTGCTCCCACAAAATCCTCAGCTCCTGTGCATCTGGCCTCATGCCAAAGGACAACTGGCATCTCTATTGCCTCTGGTGTCTCAGCTAGTTCCTCAGCTGGACCCTCGTTACTGAAGAAAAAGGCTACCGCTGGACGCGGCACTCGCCCAAGTCCAAAGAAGCAAGTGGTCTTCACTATGCCCTCTGATGATGATGAAGCTGATGAAGAAGAACTCACTGAAATCATCAGAGACCACCAAGAAAGGGCTGCTAAAGCCAAAGGCACACCTGTGCCCCTGCTTTTGGATCCAAGGGTGATCCTAGATTATATTGATCTCTGGCACAAGGATCCCAACACTCCTATGCCTGATTTCAAGCTGACACCTGGCCAAAGTCACATGCTGACTCACTTCATCCAAGAGGAGAACTGGAAATATGATAGGGCCAGAGAGATCAAGAAATCCCAGTACCGCAAAGAGAAGCTGTTGAAGAAAAATGTTCTCAAAATGAAGCCTGAGGAACTTGTCAAGATGCAGGCTGAGATCAAAGCCCTCAGCGACAACTTTGACTCGTACTATGCTGATTGGCAAGGAACCAAGGTCAGATTTGTGAGGCTGACTGATACCTTCACCAAGGGTACTGCCTCAAAGCAACAAATTCCTCAAGCTGAAGCATCAGTTCAGCAAACTGAAGAACATGCCAGCACCGCTGATGAAGTTCAGGCTGCTGAAGAAAATGCTAGTTCCAAGGCTGATGACTCTGCTCCAGCCGTTGATGAAACTGCCAGGGCATCCACTAGTGGTGCGCCTGAAGAAAATGAAGTGACCAGGGCAACTGCATCAGTTGTGCCTGAAGAAACTGAACCAGATTCCTCAGCTCCACCTGCACCAACTCCAACTCCAGTTCTTCCCTCTGCTTTAGATGTGAAGAAAACCAAGGCTGCAGAGCGAGCTGCAGTAAAGAAAAGGAAAGCATCAAGTGCTTCAGAATCTTCAGTCCCAAAGAAGATGAAGCCCATGACCAGCTCATTTGCCAATCCAATTGATGTTGTTCCTATCTCCTCCATGCCATCAAAGGACCTTGTTCCTTTTGGTGAATATTATGAGATCCCCAGTGGATCAGATGAAGAAACTCAGTCTGCTGCTTCCTCAGAGCAGATTGATGAAGAAATTGAAGTGGATACAATCACTTCAACCCCAATAGTATCATCACCAATGCCTTAGTTTGATGCTGAAGAGGCTTATGTTGAAGAAATTGATGATGAAGATGTGGATGTTGGAAGCACAACTCCAGTAATGAATGACGACTTTTGGGAAAGTCAGCATCCCAATTCCCCACTCTTCACTCCCCTGCAGCAAATTCCCCACTCTTCTTCACCAACCATAAAATTGGGCTCTGATGCAACTCATCCCACTGCTTCTGTGAATGAAGAAATTTCAGCCACTAGTGCTGAAGAAACTGCTGCTGAAACAGACAAGGTGACTGCACCTGAGGAACATACTGAAATTCCTCAGCCTGAAGAACCTGAGCTTGTGATTCCTGAGGTCGTGATGCAACTCACTGACACTCCTCTGCCAAGGCCAAAGGATCCATTCTCACGCAAACAGAAATTCAAGGCTGAAGACTTCTATAGCGAGCACGTATTCTTCACTGAATACAATCCTTATGACTCTGCTCGCATAAGGAAGAGGCGTTTCTGGACTGCCAGCCAAGCAAATTTCTATTCCTCAGTGCTTTACAACAAAGACAAAGTCTTCGACCATGCACATATTCCTCACGTGGATATGGAGTCTATGCCGTGCTTCACGCCAATCCTCAGTGTTCTTCACGATGCTGGGCTGCTTAATTTCTGCACTGATATATGCGATTGGAATGAAGAACTTATTCTTCAGTTCTATGCTACACTGCACATCAGCGGCAACTCTGAAGATGTCAATTCATGGGTTCTGGACTGGATGACTAAAAATACACATTACAAGGCCCCAGCAACTGAATTGCTTCGCTGCCTTTCTCTTAGTCCACCCACTGAAGATGCGCGTTGCGTGTATGATGAACCTGAACTGTCAAACCACTATATGCAAGTGCTCATGAAGCCTCTGAAGCTAGGGCAATCACCTCGTACCAAATTCCTCGTCAAGGAATTTCTGTATGTGCCTAGGACTGTCTATCGCATTCTGACGAAGACAATATGTCCCATCAAAGGACATGATTCTTCCGATGAAGAAATTGTTGACATCATGAAGAATATGCTTTTCAATATCATACATGGCGTTCCCATAAACTTCCATGATTTCTTCATGAGGACTCTGGCCAACATTGCTATGTCACCATTTGAGCTGAAGCCTTATGCACCTTGGATTATGAGATTCATCAGGACAAGGTCTTCACTCAACTACAAGGCTGAAACCCTCAACCACTGCAGCTACTTGCCTCCTATTGAAGTCCTCAAAAGGACATTTTCCTCAGCTGATGAAAAGGGCAAGGCCACTGCTGTGATAGATGAAGGCATTCGTCCATTGGATGGTCAATTTCGCAAGGCTGCTTCTTATTCCACCAATGATGACTCTGCCACACATGACTCTGCTACTAATACTGCCAAGACAAATCCTCAAGCTACAGAACCCAGGGTGATGACTGATCGTGAGTTACTCCTCAGTCTTCATCAAAAGGTTGATCGCAATCACAAATGGGTCAAGCGTCAGTTCGGTTCAATTCTTCACAACATGACTGCCACATATAATGCAGTGAAGAAAAACCATTACTACCTTCATGAAACCTTCAACCGCACCTGGCCTGTTCTGTCTCAAGTATATAGTGCTGAAGATTTAAAGAACATGGGCCTCAAAGAAGAATTTGCCTGGTCGGCACCTCCGCCGAAGAAATTCAAGAAGGTCAAGGTTCCTTCTCTGGTGGCCAGTTCATATTCTTCATCGCGCGACACTGATGAAAATGAAGACTTGGACGACACTGCAGCAGGCCCTACTTCAACAACTGACCCCAACAACACTGGCGCTCCTCCATCGACTTGAATATCTTCAGGGGCGTTAGTTCTCAGTTTCTAGCCTTTTGGTCATTTGATGACAAAGGGGGAGAAATCTGAGTTAGTCTTCAAGCGGGTCTATAATAAGGGCATTTTTTAAGTTACAACTCTCGTTCTTTCGAAACTTTTAATTGGATTGAGTTGTAATCTTAAACCCTATGGTGCTCGGTGCTCTGATACTTTTGTCGCTCTATGCTCTGATACTTCGATACATGCTTGAGCTCTGATGCTTTTGATGCGCTATTCTGCATGCTTATTCCTCATTAATGTTATCGCACGCATACTGAATTGCATCAGGCACCATATTTCATCATGCATTTCAAATTCTTCATATCATGTATCAAATGCGTGTATGAATTACAAGATATAGGGGGAGATCTCCATGATTTAACTCTTCAAGTGTGCATTGCTTCAAAAGCAAATTCCTCACTATGCACAACTTCAGGGGGAGTTCTTCTATATCTTGCAATCACATTCCTCAATATTAGTTTCTACACTTCACATATTTATCCCCGTTGAAAACTTAACCTATATTGTCATCAATCACCAAAAAGGGGGAGATTGTAAGTGCATCTAGTGCCCCTTAGTGATTTTGGTGTATTGAAGACTTATAGGTTAAGCATCTGATGTGTTTATGAGTGTACATAGGTCTATAAGTCTATGAGGAGTTTGATATTTACAGTAAAAGTCGACCCCTAAAAATGAAGTTCTTCGACCAAAGACTTTGATATTCTGAAGACTTTCTGAAGACTTTCTGAAGACTTTGAAAGTGAAGAAATTGGTGTGACC
Source organism: Aegilops umbellulata (assembly GCA_032464435.1). NCBI lineage: Eukaryota > Viridiplantae > Streptophyta > Magnoliopsida > Poales > Poaceae > Aegilops > Aegilops umbellulata. Next base: position 208,166,914 of record CP136058.1, on the reverse strand, counting down.
TTGAAGACATGGTATTCGTTTGAGGAACGTGAAGCGTGAAGACTTTTGTTTTCGTAGTTTCATTTTTCTCTTTCTTGAGTCATAGGAAACACCGTACTGTTAAAGGGGGTCGAGGAAATACTAAGGAGAAAATTTCCATGTGATGCTCAACTCAAATCCTACACCTACCAATCCCTTCGAGTGAAGCCATTGGAAATCTCATATAGTTCAGTCAATTTCTTCAGTGACAGAGACGCAGTTCTTCTGGTCACTGAGGACTTTGCTCTGACTGAGGAGTTAGGAATTCGCCAGTGCGAATTGCCTATACAGTGAGGAACATGATAGCCCTGAGGAATTTGTACTCCAAATTTCCGACCGTTGCTGTGCCACGCGCCAGCTGTCCTAAAATATCTTGTCCACCTAACGGTCATATCATTGAAGGGCATTTATGTCTTATCATGTCGGGCTGCTCCCTAGGCTATAAATAGCCGCCCCCCTTCAACCACTAGCTGGTTGGCTGCTCCGCGTGAACTTGACACTTGTCATTTGAGAGCAACCCATCCTCCGAGGACTTTGAGCGAAAATCATCAAGTGAGGAAAATCCAAACCCAAACCCAAAACATCTACAAACCCAAAGTGATTGAGCATCACTGAAGAAATTGATCCTGCGTGGATCCGACGCTTGTTACCTTTGAAGACTGTGCTTCTTCCAGACGGTTAGGCGTCAAGGTCTAGAGCATCCAAGAGGAATTGTGGATCGCCGAGTGACCAAGTCCGTGAAGGTTTGGAAGTCACCTGAAGACTTACCACGAGTGATTGGACGAGGACTGTGTGTCCTTAGTTCAAGGAGAATACGGTGAGGACTTGGTGTCTCGAGCTGCATGCTCAGGACTGGGTGTCCGGGACTGTGTGTCCTCGAGTTTAAATACTCAGCCGCTCCAACCAGACGTACAACTGAGACAGCAGTTGGAACTGGTCTACCAAATCATTGTCTTCACCAAGCTTACTGGCTCCATTTCCTCAACACCTTCATTTCCTCATTACTATATTGTCTGTTTGTTCATATCTGTGTTTGAAGACTTTGACTGAAGACTTTCACAAATTCCTAAGTTCAATTTCTTCAGTCTGTCTGTCTTCATCTAGAGTTATCCTGTGCCTACGCTTTCTGTACTCTGTGTTTGTCTTCATTTCATCATGATGACCATGCATGTAATCTGTTATGTTTACTTCTGAGTACTTATTCCGCTGCTAGTATTTCTTCGCTAAGGAATTTCCTCACGAGCAAATTCCTCAATGAAGAATTTCATAAAAATCGCCTATTCACCCCCCCTCTAGTCGATATAACGCACTTTCACTGCTTAGTTTGCACATCGTAGCTGTGAATATGTCATGTCGTCCTGTTTTTCTTACATATTCCATCCTCATACGGTTGTCTTACATCAAAGTATTGCTTGTCTGTATCATGCATCAATGAGTTCTGAAGAGTGATTTTATTCTTTTGTGTTGTGGGTACATCTTGACATGGCAAAGTCAAAAAAGAGCAAGGAAAATAATATAGTAGGGAGTGTTGTTACCCGTCGGGTGAAACAGAAAAGGTTCTGCCGTCGAGATTCTGCTGGTACTTATAGTGCAGTAGAAGGTCCAAGTCCACCGGCTAAATCTACAAACACAGTATCACCTGCTCCACCAGCTGCAGCATCCACTTCAACTGTACCAACATCTCAACCAGTTACTCATTCGTTTGCTTCGGAACTGGCCAGTTCCCAAGCTGCCTTCACACCTAACACTACTTCTGAAGCACTGCTGACACAACAGGACTTGGCAAGATCAGATGAACCTCATGAGCATCAACACCAAGACGGTACCTGACCGAGTCAAGTTGCAGTTGCATGCTCCTTTATATGTACTCTCACAGTTTGATGTACACTAACACTTTCCATATTCGTTGTTGAACTAGCACCACGGCGCAAGCGGAAACAGACATCAGGGATAATGCTTGACAGATTAACAAAATCTAAAGGAGGAAGAACGGAGATCCATTTTGAGGCAGGTTTAAAAAGGCCACGTGATGCTATAGAGTCAGCCAAGTTAGTATCAGAGGCAGCCGTTGCCGTTAGGTGTCATGCACGTATCCTCCCAACGTGGATCCAGTACAGGAATGAGAAAGACAATACCCAGTTTAACACCTTCCTTGATCATTTATCCGTAAGTAATGTTATTCATCGCAATTAGTAATATTGTCTTGCTCTGTCCCATACTTTCTAGCTTCCTCCTAATAAGACTCACATTCTTTTTTCAACAGATGAGGTTCAAGTTGGATCCGAAAGATGATGCAACTAGACAAGCATGCACTCATGTTTTTCAGTCTGCTATGCAACAGTATCGGTACCACCTTAGAAAATCTCACTTTGAAGGCAAGGCTAACAATGAAATCGCCCAAACATCTCCAGTGGAATATATTACATATGAAGACAGGTTAGCCCTCGTTAAACACTGGTCTGATCCAAAGTATCAGGTAGGCTATATGTATTTGATCAGACCACATATTGAACTTGTATTTATGTATGTACCTTACAAGTGTATCTTCTTCTAGGCTAACTGTTTGAAGAACAAAACCAACCGTTCTAAAGTGAAATTCCAACAGACAACAGGATCTCGTAGCTATATTGCACACTGCGAGGCTCTTGTAAATAGCTGCTACTTCCTTCTTTTTTTTGCCATATTATCATATCTATATTGACTTGTTCCAAATACAGAGGAAATCCCGTGCGGACCAAAAAGAACCTGAACCGAGTGCAGTGCAAATCTTCAAGGATTGCTAGACCAGCAAGATGAAGGGCATGAGCACACCAGTTCAAGCCGCTGTTGTAAGTCCTTACTCCTCCTGCCTTGAACAGATAGGTACTGTGATGTGTTCATTTAACTACTTGGTTTGCAGCCAATGTCAGTTACTCTGTTCACTTTTATTCACAGTTGTCTTAACGTATCATTTCACCTTACATGGTTTAAAAGAGATGAAGGATATTCTTTTGGTCTTGATCTGTAATCTAGTTGTTATGTTCACGTGCGCACACAATGATAAAATAGCATATTTGTTTTATATCTGTTTGCCCATGATATGAATGATGTCATACTATGTTCATCCTACTTTAAACCATGTCTCTTTATCCTTAGATGTCAACGAATGTGAGGAAATAGACAATACAGTAGGCATGCTACATGGACATATGTTCCGAAAGTGATTTTATTATGTAGTTGGCACTACACAACATGCTAATGTATTACAGTAGTTCACCAAAATAAGTTATGTATAAACATTTAACCTACTTTGTTTGTTTTTGTCTCATTAGTAACTTATCTGGTACACTAATCTACAAGTTCAAACTTTCAGGAAGCTATGGAACAAATGATTGAACAACCACAACCACCTGAAGGTGATGAGGCTACTACAGGCACAATGTCACCTCTTGCTGCAGTGCGTCAGTATCTCTCCACTAACGGTGCAAAATCACCTTCCTGCGTAATTCTCGGTTGGTTGTCAAGGTAACCTCGTCCAAATCGCCTACTGAACAAAATCTTCCTGCTAGACAGAGTGATATATCTGTTCTCCAGACATAAGTCCAATCCCTAATGGACGTTGTTTCGGAAACAATAATAGTGGTTGAGAAATGTCGTCAAGATATGAATGGTTTTGAAACCAGACTATCAGACATTCGCTTCGTTGTTCAAGAGCAATGGCGGAAAAAAGGTGGAGATCGTGCTGCTCCATCAGATTCTACAGCCTGAAACATTAGCACGCAGGTCAAATGATATGTGCTTCTATACATCTGATGGTGCTTTTATCTGGAAGGACTGTAAACTTTATACCAACAAGCCTTTTGTTGTATGGTTGGAATTTATTTTGTTGTGATACAACATTTATGATGCTGCCTCAGGCTGCAGTAATTACGACGCTATTTTTGTATAGTGTAGGTTTATCTTAGTAATGTATTTGGCCGAAAGCTTCATAGGAGCCCAACATGCTAACATTCGTTGGGCCCATTCCAATTGGGCTAAAAACGATTACGGGCCGAAATTGGCATGTAGCCCACTAAAAATATCTGGGCCTAAATCAGCATAAGCTTTCATATTTTTCTGGTAGGCCTGTGCCCATAGTGGGCCTTTAACAGGCCTAAACATAATTTGGGCCCTCAGTAAATATAGGTCGTTTACAGGTGTAAATATCTCGAGCCCATAAAAAACATGGGCCTTTAATAGACCGAAAGTGAGATTGGGCCCTAACTGTGCCAAATAACCCACTGGACTTAGCAGGCCGAAATGGTGGCCCATTTACGATGCGGATCGGACAGGCCGAAATTCGGACGGGCCGTAAATGCGCCGACCTAATACACGGGCCTTTAACAGGCCGGAACTTTGATCGGGCTACATTATTGTCATTTTTATATGGGTCGTTAATGGGCCTGATATGACGTTGGGCCACATATGGCCCATGGTTTACGTTCGGCGTTAACAGGCCGAAAATGACAACAGGCCGAAAGTGGCCCAAAGCTATAGTGGGCCTCTAATAGGCCGAATGTCAGACATGGCCGAATATGACCCAAATCCTTCACGGTCGTTTATTGGCTGAAATTTTGATGGCCTGTAAATGGGCCCAAATGAAGCCGGACCTTTAACAGGCCGGAAATACACCGGGCCGTAATTCGGCCCAATTACTTAGCGGATTGTTAACGGGCCAGAAGTGACCATGGGCCGCGTTGATGACAAGTTTAGGACAGGCCGTTGACGGGCCGATTTGATAGAGAATGTTGGGTCTTTAGCTGGGCCGGCCCATTATGGTCGGCAGAATCTTATGGGCCTTTAGCTGGGCTGGCCCATTATGGTCCGCAAAATCTTGTGGGCCTTTAGCTGGGTCGGCCCATTATGGTCTGCAAAATCGTGTGGGCCTTTAGCTGGGCCGGCCCATTATGGTCCGCTAAATTTTGTGGGCCTTTAGCTGGGCCGGCCCATTATGGTCTGCTAAATCTTATGGGCCTTCGGTTGGGTCGACCCATTTAAACTTTGTGGGCCACTTTTGGGCCGGCCCACGTGTCAACATATCATAGGCCCATCTCGACCGTTGGATGAGTGACACCTGCGCCAACGCGGAGCTGACGCGTGGATCCGTCAGCCAATGGGAATTTTACACGTGGAAAATCGGCATTGGTCGTGGCTGTTAACGGGTTATCGGATCGAAAATCCGTCCCGATAGCTTAACGGCATTCCGTTACGGTGGATGCCACGTGTCGGTCACCCTTGACGAAAGCACTTCTGTGAGACGCGATTTATCGTCGTGGAAGTGGACACTTCTGTGATGATAATTTTGGCAATGTCATGAAACACTTCTATGACAGCACAGGTATGACTATCTTGATTCTGTCATAAATTTGTCATGGATATACATGCATGACAGAAAACGCGACCTACTGTGACAAACACGTATCATCATGGAAGTGTATTTTTTTAGTGCATCTAGCCGAAGTTCGCCTCTGTCCTCCATGGCCGCCTCGGCCTCGGCTTGGTTCCGACCAACCGGAGCCTCCCCTCCTCCTCCTACCATGTCCACCGACTCCCCCTCGTCCCTCTGAGCCGCCCCACCACCTCGCCCCTCGACGGAGTGCACCGTGGCCGTGGCCTCCACGTTCGGCCGCCGCCCCTCCTCTCGGACACCACTCCAGCTCGGCCATCCGGAGCTCCTCCCTCTCTCTCGTCTCCACCACGGCACTCCCCACACCTCCGCCAGCCTCCTCATCTCCTCCGTTCATCGCCAGAGTGCCCGCATCACCGGAGATCCCCGCCTTCCGAAGCTTCCTGGCGCCTCCCGTCGCCGTGACCTCCCCTACTCTCCACTCCTCCCCGACGCCGCCTTACCCTCTGAACGGGTGCGCCATGGCCTCCCGCACCCGCCGGTGGCCTCGACTCGGCCGGAGATGGCCGGAGCCGGTCGGCCCCCTCGCCTGAGCGCCCCTGCCTGGCCTCGTTCCTCCTCTGTTCCACGCATGAGCGAATAGAGGGAGCAAGCCGACGTGCACCCGACCCCCTTCCCCTACCCCTGGGCCCCACGCGCCAGTGGCCCAGGCGCCACGTGGCAAGTGGAAACGGTTTTCCCAAAGTATGTCTCCTCATTTCTAAAAGCGTATTTATTTTCTACTTCGGCCTTAAGTACGTTTTCTAAGCCAGAAAGTGTGTTTTATCAAATATGTGTCTGCCTTATCCACTCAGGGACCCGTTGGTAATGAAAATATTCACAGATTGGTCCTTCTTCTTCAACACCTCATAACTCCGCAACCGTAACTCCGATTGAGGCGAAACCTGCGCTCACTTCTTCGTCTCGTCGAGCTCTTTCTGTTGGTGCCATTTTCACTAAGTGTTCACACTATGAAAATGACCTTTATGCCCTTACCTCTAATCAGCCCCCTCCGAGAGAAAACCGTCCGGCGTTTTGTTCCGCGGCTTCACCACACTTCTTCCTGGAGTCTCCGTCACCCCAGGCAAGCCACAATACCGACTTGCATGATAGTCATGAAGTAGCCATGGTTTTCAACTTGAATATTTATTAAATGTTTGCTTGTTTAAAATATGGTTATCGTTGTTTCGGTAATGTTTCTGGGTTAGTGCTTACTTTCTTGCTATGTTGTTATGGACCTGAATGTCATGCCCTGCTAGTTGCTGGTATTCCTTTCATATGCTTATGCCTGATAGTAGTACATGTTGATGTTGGTGATGGTCTTTGGTGCACGACTGCTCTCTGTCCCGAGTACCGTTGTTAAGCATGTTCCATTACATCCAGTTGGTTAAATGCTTGCATGATGGCATTGTTGATATGTTCTTGCACGATATTTATTGTTGATGCTAGTGGTCATGTTATGCAATGAGTAGTGTTGCACTGGTAATATTCATGCTAGTCAGTATATCATGCTTAGTTGGATATGATTCATTGTTGATATGGTGGATAGTTATGTGGTTCTCTCATGATTATGTTGATATCATGCTCATGCATTGTAATTGCATCATGTATTTTATCATGGCTCAACATATTTGCATTCAAGTTTAACCGGATTAAATTGAACTTGAACAACTGTTGTCTGAGTCATGGTGCCACCATATCGAACTGACCAGTGCAACCACGCTTACCTTTATGGGAAGGTCCTAACTGGGTCTATTGTCGTGCCTCTCGCTGGTGCCTCCAACGAGGGAAGGTTATGGGCGTGCGGTACCCTGGCCCGGTAAGCAGACATAACCTTGTGTGCCCGTTGTTGTTGTTATGGATCCTTGTCCCCATTCGAGACTGTTTATGTTTTCGCCATGATGGTGGTCGTTGTGTCTTTGGTAGACACGGGGCCACCCAGGACTAGCCCAGTGGGGAGTGAGTCGGAGTGGCCGGGAGAGTGTCACGGCAGTAGATCGGTTTTGCGGAACACCGTTGGTCCAGCTTAATGGGAGTGCAAGGCCATGGGTTCCGTAGTGTGGGTACAGTGTACTAACCTCTACAGAGTGTATACTAAATCTATTGATAGCCGCGCCCGCAGATAAGGGCCCAGTTCGTGTCGGTCACACTGTGAGTCAACAGTAATAATAATAATGTGCTTAATAACAACCCCGGTTCGATGATGAGATAAGTTGGTTGTGACCGCCGGAAAGATCACCATTTGAGCCCAAGTGTTGGTCATGGTTGTGATCGCCGGAATGATCACCGTGGTATCGAGGATACCAAGTTGTTGGATATCCGTGATGTTGTGCGAGAATCGTGGGTAAAGATCAAGCTCCTTGTGGTCATTTGATGATTACTACGGTATTGTTTATACCAAGCTTGATTTGATCCTGAGATGATCGTGTAATGTCCGAAGTTGGTAAGTGATGCATGTGATGGTTACGAGGTAACCCGAGCAGAATAAATGGTGCATGTAGTGTCATCATGTTGCATGCTAGTATCATCAGATTTATATGTTCATGCCATGATCATATTGTTCTAGCAGTATTATGTTCATGTTGTTCATGCCATGTTATCTTGATGATCTCATGATAATTCCTGCTTAACCTGTAATTGCCATGCTGTTGTTTGTCTTGAATGCTTCTGGTTATTGCGAGCTTGCAAGTACATTCAATGTATTGACCTGGCGTGTCATGCTAGTTTGCAGGTCGTGCCTGGATTGCTTGCTTGTTTGGTGTTGTTCCTGTGTTCGCGGGCTAGGATAAACGTTCCAGCCAGAGTCCCTGCGGATTGGAGTCCATCATCGTCGTTCGTTGTTCCGCTGCCAGTAGTTGTTCCGCAGCTTCGAGTTGTTATGCTGCTTGTATAGAGCAACTGTGGTTGGCATAGTGTCGTCATGCCGATGTTATTCATTGTAATATCGGAACCCTTGTATTCATATTCGTATTGTAATAGAGAGCTAGTTTGTTCTATACTAAGCAGTGTCGTATTCCAGAAGACTTCACCTCGATCTCTAGGTTGGAATACGGGGCGTTCCGGTTTTCTCTGAGCCGGGGTGCCACAATGGAGAGGATAGTGAGAGAGTGAGCCACCAAAAAGAGTGTGAGTGCCACAAGCCAAAAGTGAGTGCCTCCACAATGAGCTACAAGAAAAACTTAATGCTTTTAGCCACCAAAAGAGATATGAGAGATGTGTGTGAGAGACCATCGAGTGTTCTTCACTACGTCCTAGTGTGCAAAGCTGAAGCGGAAAGAACTAAAACCTCTCACCATCTACCTCTAGTGTTGTCTGAACTAATGCAGGAGTTCACAGACGTGTTTACCGATGAGCTACCTCCCAGACTACCTCCACTACGCGGCATCGAACACTGCATCGACCTCATCCCCGGTGCACCCTGCCAAACAAGGCACCATACCGCGTCAACCCCGAAAAAACCAAGGAAATACAAATGCAAGTACAACACCTCATTGACAATGGGCATGTATGTTAGAGCTTAAGTCCTTGCGTCGTTCTGGTTATTCTTGTGCCTAAAAGGGGTGGTAGTTTTCACATGTGTTCTGATTGCCATCCCATAAACGCTATCACCGTTCGTTATAGGCATCCCATTCCATGCCTTGATGATATGCTAGATGAGCTTAGCGGAGCCACCATTTTCTCAAAAATTGATCTTAAAAGTGGCTATTACCAAATTCGCATTCAAGAGGGTGATGAATGATAACCGCTTACAAAACCAATTTTGGCTTGTATGAGTGGTTAGTCATGCTTATGGGCTTGTCCGAAGCACCTAGCACTTTCATGTGTGTGATGCATTATGTTCTTCGCAAATACATCGGCATGTGTGTTGTGGTCTACTTTGATGATATACTTGTGTTTAGCGAATCTCTAGAAGATCATGTCACTCATCTTAGGGATGTTTTGCAAGTTCTTAGAAATGAGCGCCTTTATGCTAACATGGAGAAATGCACTTTTGGTGTTGACAAGCTTGTTTTCTTGGGATTTGTTGTGTCGTCTAAGGGTGTTCATGTTGACGAGACTAAGATTGACGCTATTAAAACTTGGCCACAACCAACCAACTTGCAACAAGTGCGTAGCTTCCTTGGCTTAGCCGGTTTCTATCATTGCTTTAGTAAGATGTTTAGCACCATTGGTTCACCATTACATGCTTTGAGTAAGAAGAATGCACCCTTCACATGGGGACCTTCTCTAGCTACCGCATTTGAGGAGCTTAAGAACATCCTCACACATGCTCCATTACTTGCCTTACCTAATTTTGATAAACCTTTTGAAGTGCATTGTGACACTAGTGGTATTGGCATAGGTGGCGTGTTGATGCAAGAGAAGTGACCCATTGCTTACTTTAGTGAAAAGCTCTATGGCGCACAACTTAACTACCCCATATATGACAAAGAATTGTATGCTTTGGTAGGAGCCTTACATGTTTGGGAACATTATCTTCGCCCTCATGAATGTTCTTCATATGGATCATGAAACGCTTAAATATCTTAAGGGTCAAACGAAATTGAATAAGCGCATGCCAATGGAGTGAGTTCATTGAGTCTTTCCTTATGTAATCAAGTACATCAAAGGTAAGGAAAATGTTGTGGCAGACGCTCGATCCCGCAAATGCATGCATGTAACTCAACTTGAATTAAATGTCATAGGATTTGAGCATATCAAAGACTTGTATGCCATGATGTTTCCTTTGCAACAACTTATGCCAAATGCTTGACTCATGTTTCTTGGGAGAGATATTATAACAAGGTTGGTTATCTAATGCAAGCTAACAAACTTTGCATACCTGAGTCTTCTCTTTGTTTGTTGATTTTGTAAGAGGCTCACGGTGGATGACTTATATATGGTTACTTTGGATGCGACAAGACATTCGCTACACTCTCCAAGAACAGCTTTTGGCCTAAAATGTTTCGCGACATCTCTCGCTACACCAGTCGGTGCTCTACATGTCGCAAAGCTAAGTCTAAAGCTCAATCCCATGGTCTCTATATGCCACTTCCTATTCCGTATCACCCATGGGAAGATATTAGTATGGACTTTGTGTTTGATTTTCCTAGAACCCACAATGGAAAAGACTCGGTATTTGTTGTTGTGGACCATTTCTCTAAGATGACACACTTTGTTCCATGCAGCAAGATAGATAATGCTTCACATGTTGCAAATATCTTTTGTAGGGAAATCTTGAGTCTACATGGAGTGCCCAAGACGATAGTGTCGGACCGTGACATAAAGTTCCTTAGCTACTTTTGGAAGACCCTATGCGCCAATCTCAGGATCAAGCTACTCTTCTCTTCGGCAGACCATCGACAAACCGATGGCCAAATGGAGGACACCAACCGGACATTGTCTACACTTCTTTGAGTCTTGATCAAGAAGAACATCAAGGAGTGGGAGGAATGCTTACCCATCACTGAGTACGCCTACAATCGAGCAAGACAATCTACTACTGGCAAGTCCCCCTTCGAGGTCGTCTATGGATTCAACCCATTCTCCCCATTGGACATTCTACCCCTACCTCTACAGAGTGCGTCAACATGGACGCGGGTGCATGCTCAAGCTATCTCAAGAAGGTGCATGAAGATACAAGGCAAACAATCGAGCGCCAAGTACAGCGACTCGTGTCCAAGCTCAACATCAACAAGCAACCCATGATATTCAACATTGGAGATCTTGCATAGTTACACCTTCGCAAGGACCGTTTCCCCAACAAACACAAGTCCAAGCTACTACCTCAAGCCGACGAACCCTTCAAGGTGCTAGCATGATACAACAACAATGCCTACAAGATCGACATCTCGTGTGAAAAGTACAATATGAGTGACATCTTCAATGTCACAGATCTATCCCCCTTCCATGGTGATGAAGATTTCGATCCAAGGTCAGATCTTTCCCAAGGGGGGTGATGCAAAGCATCCCAAGGTCATTCCCATTGACCTACCTTTGTCTATCCAAGTACCAAGTGGACTGATGACACATGCACGTGCAAGATCTCTTGAGACCGAGGTGACATCACTCCTCTCACAATTCCCTTTCAGAACACATGAGACATGGCTACTACCTCAAGTGGAGACACTTTGTATACTCAGGTACCAAGGAACTAGCCATGGACAAGCTAAGGAGTAATGTCGAACGAAGGGAGAAGAGGAACGTGAAAACGGAGAAGAAAACGTGCAACTCAGAGGCTGCCCGGATGATCCGGACCAAGTCCCCAACAATCCAGACCTTCTCCCGGATGATCCAAACTCCATGCGCAAAGAGTACAGCAACCCTCCCGATGAAGCCAGATCATCCAGGACTTCGCCCAGCTCATCTGGACCCAGTCGGACATCCAGACTAGGTCCCGGACATCCGGATGATCCGGACAGTCGCGTGGATCATCCAGACCCCCGAAGCCCGGATCATCTAGACCACCATCCAGATCTTCTGGACCACGCCTGTGTGTGTGTGACTTGGGCCGAAGCCCATGTAACTCTACCTACCCCTAGACTATATATACTCCAACTCCGCCCATGTTTTAGGGTTAGCATTGTGATAGCTCAACAATGAGATTGAGCCTTGCTCATCCACTTATCTCTACTCCTATGGAGACCAACACCTCCTAGGAGAAGATCCCCCAAGTGGATTCAAGACCCCCTTGTGGGAAGATCCTCCAAGGATTCAAGACCTCTTTCCTCATAGAATTGGATGAACTAGTTCCCCTTTTGTATCTCCCTTTGTTGACTTTGGATCTTGTATCTCCCCTTTGTGTATGTGAATTTAGCACATGTGTGATTGGATCTAGTTGATTTGTGTGTTTTCCTCTCTTGTTTTCATCGTGTTCTTCGGGAAATCCCCTCCATTTCGTGAAAGATCGGCCATTAGGGTTCCACCCTACATAAGCTTTGCTCATCCACTTACCTCTCTGATGCAGATCAAGGCCTCCATGTGAGAATATCCCCCAAGTGGATTCAAGACCCCTTCACGGGAAGATCCTCCTAGGATTCAAGACCTCTCTCCTTAAAGGATTGGAATGAACTAGCTACCCTTTTTACCCTCTTATGTTGGATTTGGATCCTTGTATCTCCTTTTGAGCATGTGGATTTAGCACATATGTGATTTGGATCTTGTTGATTGGATGTTTCCGTCTCGTGTTCTTTGTGTTCTTCACGGGATCCCCTTCATTTAGTGAAAGATCAGCCTTTAGGGTTCCACCCTACATCATCTAAGGAATTATGCATACGTTGATTTTCTCTTGTTATAAATCATCAATTTGTGACGAAAATATCTCATAGTATAACAATCAATTTGGGACTCAACACAAGTGTTCTTCTAAGATTGTGCCCTCAAAGTTGTCGGCATCATCGTTACATTTAATTATGCCCATGATCAGAAAAATAGAACCATCATGCAACACTTTAGCTGGTCCTAGAGGCAAGACTAGGAATCTATTTTACCATTTATAATTCTCCTTGTGCACACGAGTTTTCCTCTGAGTGTTTTGGTTTCTGTAGACTCGAGAACCATTGCAGTTACAGCATATAGAACATAAACATTAATTACAAACATGGAAATATATAATACTTTTATTATTACCTCTAGGGCATATTTCCAACAAGGAAATCCTCACGATCAAATGCACGTGTCAAGAAATCCAGCTGACCAAGGTGAATTGCGATAGCGGTGTCAACCAGCTCGACGGGAGGCCAACTGTCAGTGATCATAATCACCACTACGCATTGGAGTTCTGGCTCTATCTCGCCGTGGTGGCATCTGGAGTGATGAAGTAGAAATCCACTGCATGAGGAACAGCAGGGTCCATGGGAATAGCCAGGGTGGCCAGCGAGTGGGCGAATGGGCAGCAAAGCCGACGGAGGAGGCCCATGCAGTCGAGATGTCAGGACCCCGATCCTAAGTCACACCGATCTAGCCTGTAACACGTCATATCACATTGCGGCCTCACGCACGGTATTCCCACGGTTGCAGCCTTACCTTGGCCAGGACCGTTTGCGCCTTTTGGCTCACGTATATGACTGTGTCGCTAGCATCCATATGACATAGAACCCGGGCCGAGGTGACTAGTCGTAAACCCAAGGTGGCACAAGCTTACAGGGACATGCATACATGACCCAGCAATGCGCATGTCGGTCAACAGCGTGTGCAACCGAGTCATAGCAAGCTACAAGGACTCCAGTAAAACATCGTGTGACATTTCCCCGAAGGGATAGACACAAGAGCAAAGAAGGACACATGCCGATCAATGCATGTGTTCCGGAGCAGTAGCAAGCTACCACGACTCAGTAGAAGCACTAGGAGACATTTCTCCATAAAACAGGCTACCAAGAATAAACAACTAGGTGTCGAATCCCACACATACCAAGCATTTCAAAATCATACACTCAATATGCTCAATATGTGCAAATACAACATGGCATCACAACAAAACTCTACGACTCAAAGTATTTATTTAAAAGGCTCCGGAGAGCCATATCTAACATATCCATACAGGTAGGGGTCACACAACCCAACACTCAAGTCATACAAACATACAAGCACATGCGGAACTGTAACACCCCAAAATTTTGAACTTGATTTATTAATTAAAATTTTGCCAGGAGATTAAATTTTTATTTTCTGGGTTTATCCTTTAAATTTCAGATCACTCTGTCCCTCTGAATTTTTGAGTTTTTCCTTCTAGGAAGAAACCTTTCAAAAATATTGTTGGACTTATTTATCTCCCCAAGACCATTTATTTTTATCAGTGGAATTGTTTCTGAAATTATTTTCCTTGAACTCTATTTCCTTTAAAATGGTTTTTCATAAGTTTAAGAGCCTCTTTTGCACTACAACCCTTTGATAAATTTATTTAAAATTACAACCAAAATTTGGGGATGTCATGTGATGTTTTTAAATCACTTTTACGCAAAAATATCCTTTATTCATTGGAGATTTTGAGCTCTACCCCAGATTGTCAAAACTGGTCCAGTTGGTAGTTTTGCACTACAACCTATTTAAATATTTCTTTAAAGCTTCCACCAAAATTATGGGATGTTAGTAGTAGTGTATAATTCAACTTTATGCAAAAACCCATTGATGTTCTTTGAAAAAATTGAGTAAATCATCCTCATCTTCATTCTGGTCCAGCTTGGCATTTTCTACTGCAACCCTAATATATTTTGCTCTAGTAACCATGAGCTTTTTCCTGCTTTTATTCCTCCCTACAAAACCCCTAAGTCCAGGAGAATGGACCCATTGGAGTACGTTTGGCCCATGCAACAAATGCCTTTTATTTTCTGTCCAGAATTGGTTTTCTCAAAAACTTGCACTAACAAGTTTCTATTTTTGCCAAACTAACCTTGCCAACCTCTTCATCATCTAAATAGACTAGGATCTGGAGATTTTGGCCACCCCAAGAGTTGCCTAGATGCCCTTGGCATTCTTTCAAGCACCTTGTGTACACGGCCAGTTTTGGCTTAGTTTTTGGTTTGTGTTATGAACTTGATCCCCTCACCAAACCATCATGTCCACTAATCCCCTAGCTAGTGATAACATAGCCCTGTTAATTTGTGGTTGCATCCAAGCCTCCTAGCTCACCAGGGCATTTCGTCGAGCGGTCACCGTGCATGCTCTAGGCGCGGCCAGAGCGCGCGTTTTGCACGTGCGTGCGCCCGAGTCGCCGCGTCCCACTGTCGCCTCCCCGCGCCCGTTCTGGTCCCTTCCCGCTCCCAGCCGACACACCCGACCTCTCCCTCACCGTAGAGCCGCCCTGGCCCCTCCCTGGCGCCCCACAGCACCGCCACCGCAAGCCGTCGACGGCCGCAGCAGGCCACTGCCACGGACGGCGCCGCCTGAGCCACAGCAGCGCGCCAGCTGCCCCTGGAGCAGCTCAAGCTTATCATCGAACACGTCCGCTAGCGCCCGTCACTGCCACGCGCCCCCTGACTACAAAACGGCGGTCGCCGACGATCCTATCCACGGCCACCGCGGAACCGGCCTTGATCACCTATAAAAGGAGCCCCGAGCTCATCCAGACCCTCAGGCAACCCTGTGCCATCCCCCTAGCGCTCCCGTAGCCAGCCAACGACGGAGGGAGGCCGTCTTCCTCATCTCCGGCTAGTTTGGCTGCCGCCACGCTCTGGTTCCATTCGTCGCAAGCAGAGCCTCCCCCGCCCATCCAGCGCCACCATCCTCTTCCCCTCGACCTTGCAGAGCCGCCCCACCCTTCAAACTTGATCGGGAACCACCGTAGCCCAAACCCCCAATCCCTCCCGAAATCACCTCCGCCATAGAGCTCACCGCTGGAGACTCCCTCCACCCCCGCCAGCCTGTCGACCACCGGGAGGACCGCCCTGGACTGGCGGATCCATCCCTGCCCTTAGAACCCCGTGGGGAGCCACCGTTCATCGGCGGCGATTGCCGGAGGCCCGCCCCGCTCGGCCAGAGAGAAGAAAGAGGCGCGGGCGACTGGTCAAACCTGACCAGTGGGCCCAAGGACCCACTGTCAGTGACCCAGCCCCGCCGAAACGTGGCTTAAGTGGAAGCGTATTCCATGGAATACGTCTTCGCTAAGCAGAAAGCGCAAGCCCCCCCCGAAACGTTTTCTTTTTCTGATTTTTATTAAAATAGAATTTTGACTAAACTTTGACTGGCTATAACTTTTTAAATATAAGCCCAATTGACTTGATTCTTTTTCTGTTATTTCTCAAATTTGGTCTAGTTTATTTTCATATTTATTGGAAAATTTCCAAACACCTTGTTTGTGATGTTTTTAAACTATGTGTTAATTCAAAATTCTCTTAAAATAGGATTTTTTTTAAGAAGAGGACAACTTTCAAAAATATTTGGAATGCACCCTGCCTCTCCGCAACTTAAAGGCAAGCATTCTGAACCCTGGCATAATGTTTTTGTGGGTTGTTTGATACGGTTACAACACCACCTTGACTTGGAGCATTCGTTATTTTATGTGACGATATGATCATACGCATGAGTGCATAATGAAAATTCTTGCTGTTGGAAATGGATATACTTGTGATAGTAATCACCCTCGTATACCTTCATGCCTACCGGGAGGAAGCCGGGAAAGTCTCTGTCTTGTGCAGACACGAGCTTGTCTCCGGTCTCCGTCGAGACGGTTGTGTCCGGTACGGCATAGTAAGGCATGATGAGTGGTGATTTTGTGTGTTGGTTGAAACATATTTGTTATGCTAACCATGCAGGGAATACTTAAACCTCCTGAGTCGACCATAGATCGAGTCCTGTTCCAGTAACCCCCATACTTGTTTCGTACTACCACTAGTCCCTGCCACAGGTAGGGTACGGTTCTGTAAGTTGTCAACCCCTTTCCTAGCACACACCGTACAGAGAGGCCATGGTCGAAGATACCATAGGCCTCCGGTAGGCATGCCACCTGGTCCGGGGCATGGGTGTTTTCGGTTGGAGCCAAAGGGGTAGCTCCCCCTAGTTTGCGCGCGGTATAAATTTTGTGATCCCATGCTAATCGAGGTTGTAGCCTCCCCACTTAGAGTTTTGCTTAACGGGTGTCGTGGGTGATTCCTGACACCGGTAAGTTAGGCTGGTGTGTGCGGTCAGGTGTGTTTTCAATTCAAATATCGTAGACGGAATTAGCCCCGATGGACTAAAGGAATCCGTTACTCGTGGGTAAAGAGTACACCCTCTGCAGAGATTATATCTATTCGAATAGCCGTGTCCATGGGTAAGGACTACAGTCTGGGATGGGTCAAGTGTCGGTCTTAGTGTCGGTCTTCGGAGGAAAAACTACCAAACCAGAACGTGGAATCGTGACTTGTGACTCATGATGATTATGATTACTATTATTATGGACTAACCATTTACATTGTTTGAATTATTGAGTATCCCTGGGACGGTTCTACCTCCTGGATATTTACTGTGATGATCCTTTATAAGCCCTTTATGTGGTGTCGCTCAGACGCCCGACTGTGGCATGCTTATTATTTAATTTACTTATAAGCCCTTTATGTGGTGTCGCTGAGACGCCCAACTATGGCATGCTTGTTATTCATTTACTTTATAAGCCCTTTATGTGGTGTCGCTGAGACGCCCGACTGTGGCATGCTTGTTATTCATTTACTTTATAAGCCATTTATGTGGTGTCGCATAGACGCCCGACTGCGACATGTTTGTTACTTATTTCACTTATAAGCCCTTTATGTGGTGTCGCTCAGACGCCCGACTGAGGCTTGCTTTATATTATTGTCCTTTCAAGGCATCGCTTCAGACACCCGATCGGTGCATTCGATTCCTACTCTACGATTGCATATTCATGTTTTATATGAATAACTTACTTGCGTGCATCACGAATTTTATTTTGTAACATACAAAGTGATCATGGCATATTTCCGAGCATCATTATTATCTGTTATATTATACCGGTGTTCATAATGTTTGCGAGTACATTCAAAGTACTCACTGGCTTGTCCCTGGCTATTGTCTTGGCCAGACTTCTTGCATGGAGAGGAGCGTTGCGATGACAGCCCCGAAACATACGAAATGGTGATAGCAGCCTCGCGAAGATAGGAGTTATCATGGTTAGCTATTCCTGTGGGAAATGGAGTCCCATCGCCACTGATGAACCTCAAACCGCTTCCGCCATCAACCACTAGCAACCATTTGATGTACTCATAGACCAGAATGGTCTTGTACTACATATTTTGTATTTTTGCTTGGAATTTCTGTATCAAGTTGGTGCCTCATCAGCTAACAGTAATCCTGGGGCTGGTGAGCACAAGGACCATTTTTGGGAAATTGATACCCCAAAAATCCGGTCCTGACAGGAACCTAAACTTGTTTGAGTACAGACAACTGGAAAGAAAGAAGGCTTGGTGTAGCCCGACTATCTACAAGGCCGTTCACGGGCTCGAGGTTGCCACCTGGGTAGCAAGGTACTCGTTAACATCAAGGTCTACATAGAAACCATCGGAGGGGGCGGTGTTCTCCTCTGCAACAGTTTATTAAGAAAACATGAGTACAAAGGTACTCAGCAAGTCTTACATCAGATACTATCATACATGCATCATTATGAACAAGGGTAGTGGTGTTTATTACAGCATGCCAGCTCTGACTCTTGGCTATCCTATACTATGCTTGTTAGTAGTTTGAATAAGATGAGATAACGCACACGAGTCCACTAATCACCACGACAATACTCTACCGTGGATCCTCTCCCGTCTTACTACGAGAGGGCCATCCACGGCACTCACACTTGTCTTGAGACTTTTATGAGTAGCCATTAACTTGTCTATGAACTGCATAAGCACCCAAGTAGTGCATTACCGCGGATGAGACTATTCGAGTAGTTTGATAACCCTGGAGGGGTGTAGTTCACACACGCTTCCACCACTTATCGTCGTTTACACGACATTTTCTTGGCAACCTTCAAGTGGAAGCCCAGCGAGGGTGTCGGCTATGACCTGACTAACCACACAAGTCTCTAGTCCAGGTTTATCACCTATTCAGCTTCCATCCGCAAGGAAGTCCGGTCGAGGTTTCCACTACGGCCCAAACGATGTGTGCAGGGTTCCCGAGTCACAAAACGGGCGACTCGGTACACCGGGCCACTTTGCCTGCCGCATCACAGCCCACCCTAGGGTCAGTGCTACGCACGACCTCCAGCATACTACAAACACCATAAACTACTTGCAACTCCTGGACAGAGGATGAGGCAATTAATAAGCCGAGAGGGTCCGCTGGTTTCGGGCCCAACGCGTGGTAGTAGCTGATCTTGGATCACACACACAGAACTCAGTTCTTAAGGACGGTTCCAATGAAACAACCCACCATGTACTCCTACATGACCTCTCATCGATACCTTTACCAAAACATGTTCAACACTTCACTCTCATTACCGACACAACCATTTCACTCTAATCAATCACTAGATTAACCAGACTTGACACAACTCTAAGCATAGCAGGCATAGCATGGTAGGAACACAACATGGCTCAAACAACTCCTACACATGCTAGTGGGTTTCACCTAGTTACTGTGGCAAAGACAGGTCATGTAGAGGAAAGGGGTTCAACTACCATAGCAAACAGTAGTTTGAAATGTTGTTGTCTTAATGCACTAAATGAGAGCAGGAGCGAGAAGATGGGATTGTATCGAAATGATCAATGTGGGTTGCTTGCCTGACAGAGTGGTCGATGGGTACTACCCTTCAACTGGATACTCGTGGATATCCATGGGAGCAGAACCTACCACCGAGATCACACCGGTAACACAATCAATACAAGGCAATATGCAACAATATGATGCATGCTCATGTCATGGCAAAATGAATGTGTTGAGCTAATGCAACTAAAACTAGAAGGGTTTGAGCCTATTGAACCAAAGGTTCAAATTCAAACCTAAGTTATGAATTTACAAAGTGCATTAACTTGTTTAGATCTATACATCAAGGTTAAGTTGCTTTATCATGCACGAAACAAGTACCAATGAATAGATTGGATTTTTCTGATAATTTTTCATATATAAATCTTTTCCATCTGAGCTATAGATTATTTTCTATGATGTTTAGAAGTTCAGCCCCTTTTTCTGGAATTTCTGCTTATTTAGAAATTAAACTAATTCCAGAAAAGGAATACTGCGTCAGCACTCCGTCATCATGATGTCAGCCGGTCAACGGGGCGGCCCAAGTCAAAATGACCAGTGGGTCCTGCGTGCCAGCCTAACAGAACTAAACTAATTTTAATTAAACCTAATATAGTTTAATTAATAGGGCGGGCCCCACATGTCATTGACATAGGGGAGGTCAAATCCCTAGTCAACCGGGGCTAACCCGTCGGCGTTAAGCCGCCGGCAGCAGCAGATGCGGCAGGGCGCTGCGGAAACGGGCTATGGTGCCCTGTTCTTTGTGTGGTTGGGCTCGTTTGAGAGCCCAGACCAACGCGCATAAGGTGGTGGCGCCAGCAGAGCCTGGGGCGGTCGGAGGCGATGGCGAGGAGTTCCGCCGCGGCGGTCGTAACACGGGTGTGGGCGGGAGCGGCGCTGCGGGGCACAAGCAAGCGAGCTAGCGCTCTAGGGGGCTGCTCAACGCAGTGAGCGCGTTAGGCACGACGACCGGGCCATTTTGTGGCTGGGGGCGCGTCGGCATGATAAAATACTTTGTGTGATGAAGATGGAGTATAGCCAGACTATATGATTTTGTAGGGATAACTTTCTTTGGCCATGATATTTTGAGAAGACATGATTGCTTTATTTGTATGCTTAAAGTATTATTGTTTTTATGTCAATATTAAACTTTTGTTTTGAATTTTATGTATCTGAATATTCTTGCCACAATAAAGAAGATTACATGGATAAATATGTTAGGTAGAATTCCACATCAAAAATTCTGTTTTTAACATTTACCTACTCGAGGACGGGCAAGAATTAAGCTTGGGGACGCCTGATACATCTCCAACGTATCTATAATTTTTGATTGTTCCATGCTATTATATTATCTGTTTTGGATGTTTTATATGCATTAATATGCTAATTTATGTTATTTTTGGGACTAACCTATTAACCTAGAGCCCAGTGCCAGTTTCTGTTTTTCCTTGTTTTTGAGTTTTACAGAAAAGGAATATCAAATGGAGTCCAAACTAGTTGAAAATTTACGGTGATTTTTTATGGACCAGAAGAGACCCACAGAGCATCAGAGTTGGGCTAGAAGAGTCCCGAGGAGACCACAAGCCAAGGCCCCCCTAGGGCGCCCCCCTGGCATGTGGGCTCCTCGGGAACCCCCTGACTTGTTTCCGACGTCGCTATAAGCCTCTGTAGCCATGAAAAACCAACCAGGAGCCCATTCTGGCACCCTGCTGGACGGGGAAACCATCACCGGAGGCCATCTTCATCATCCTGCGGTCTCCATGACAACGAGGGAGTGGTTCACCCTCGGGGATGAGTGTATGTATCAGTAGCTATATGTTTGATCTCTCTCTCTCTCTCTCTCTCTCTCTCTCGTGTTCTTGATTTGGCACGATCTTGATGTACTGCGAGCTTTGTTATTATAGTTGGATCATATGGTGTTTCTCCCCCTCTACCCTCTTGTGATGAATTGAGTCTTGCTCTCTGAGGTTTCGTTATGTTGGATTGAGTATTGTATTTGAGAACACTTGATATATGTCCTTCCAGAAACTTGTGAACAAGGCCATCAGTGCTGAAATTGGCCAGTCTGACTAAGAGGCTACACGCAAGCACCCCCGTGATTTTGGTTCATCATCCGGTTCTGGCTCCCAGAAGCGCCGGGTGTGGGTTCAAAATACTGCACTGCCACCTAGATTCACCCCGGGGCCATCCTATGACGCGCCTCACCCAAATCAGCAGTTTGCACCACCCAAGGCCTATGGTGGACCAACAGCCAATGCTTTTCCGCGCACTAACACTGTGACATGCTTCAAGTGCGGAGAGCTAACACGTCTCCAACGTATCTATAATTTTTTATTGTTCCATGCTATTATATTATCTGTTTGGGATGTTTTATGTGCATTAATATGCTATTTTATATTATTTTTGGGACTAACCTATTAGCCTAGAGCCCAGTGCCAGTTTCTGTTTTTTTCCTTGTTTTTGAGTTTTACAGAAAAGGAAGATCAAACGGAGTCCAAACGATCTAAAAATTTACGGTGATTTTTTATGGATCATAAGAGACCCACGGAGCATCAGAGTTGGGCCAGAAGAGTCCCGAGGCGACCACAAGCCTAGGGAGCGCTCCCCCTGGCTTATGGGCTCCTTGGGACCCCCCCTGATTTGTTTCCGACACCAAAAATTCCTATAAATATAGAAACCTCCGAAAAGAACCCTAGATCGGAAGTTCCGCCGCCATAAGCCTCTGTAGCCATGAAAAACCAATCGGGAGCCTGTTTCAGCACCCTGCCGGAGGGGAAACCATCACCGGAGGCCATATTCATCTTCCCGGCGGTCTCCATGATGAGGAGAGAGTAGTTCACCCTCAGGGCTGAGGGTATGTACCAGTAGCTATGTGTTTGATCTCTCTCTCTCTCTCTCATGTTCTTGATTTGGCATGATCTTGATGTACCGCGAGCTTTGTTATTATAATTGGATCATATGGTGTTTCTACCCCTCTACCTTCTTGTGATGGATACCGCGAGCTTTGTTATTGTAATTGGATCATATGTGTTTCTACCCCTCTACCTTCTTGTGATACTTATAAGAAACATTTTTATTATGACTAGTGCAATCATCATTAGTACTTTGGATATTCAAAGAATTCATACTAACAACATTGCAATCATGCTCATCATTCAAAGATTCTTTGGCAAACGTTTTATAGAATTCTTCTTCTATCAAATGAGCACAATTTCCTTCCCATCATTTTCACGGAAGACATTATAAAGATGAATAATATGATGCAACCTCAATTTCATTTTTTGTAGTTTTATTTTTATAAACCAAACTAATGATTAAACAAGAAACTAAAAGTTTTGATTGTAAGATCTAAAGATATACCTTCAAGCACTCACCTCCCCAGCAACGGCGCGAGAAAAGAGCTTGATGTCTACTACGCAACTTTATTCTTGTCGACTCGCGTTGAGCCTCCAAGCACAGAGTTTTGTAGGACAGTAGAAATTTTCCCTCAAGTGGATGACCTAAGGTTTATCAATCCGTGGGAGGTGTAGGATGAAGATGGTCTCTCTCAAACAACCCTGGAACCAAATAACAAAAAGTCTCTTGTGTCCCCAACACACCAAATACAACGGTAATTTGTATAGGTGCACTAGTTCAGCGAAGAGATGGTGATACAAGTGTAATATGGATAGTAGATATAGGTTTTTGTATTAAGAACAATAAAAAACAGCAAGGTAGCAGTTGATAAAATGGAGCACAAACAGTATTGCAATGCTTGAAAATGAGGCCTAGGGTCCGTACTTTCGCTAGTGCAATCTCTCAACAATGCTAATATAATTGGATCATATAACCATCCCTCAACGTGCAATGAAGAATCACTCCAAAGTTCTTATCTAGCGGAGAACATAAGAAGAAATTGTCTGTAGCTATTCTTTCCAATCGATCTATCTAGAGTTCGTACTAAAATAACACCAAAGCAAATT
The DNA here is from genome assembly GCA_032464435.1 of Aegilops umbellulata. Lineage (NCBI taxonomy): Eukaryota > Viridiplantae > Streptophyta > Magnoliopsida > Poales > Poaceae > Aegilops > Aegilops umbellulata. The sequence continues at coordinate 208,143,391 of CP136058.1, read as the reverse complement.
CAAATTTATAATACTCGATCCAATACAAAGAATCTCAAAGAGTGCCGCAAGATTTCTATCAGAGAAACAAAGACGAGAACGTGTATCAACCCCTATGCATAGATTACTCCAATGTCACCTCGGGAATCCGCGAGTTGACTGCCAATACATATATCAAGTGAATCAAAATAATACCCCATTGTCACCACGGGTATTCATATGCAAGACATATATCAAGTGCTCTCAAATCCATACAACAAGATAGAGAGGGAGAAACACCATATGATCCAACTATATTAACAAAGCCCCCCATACATCAATATCATGCCATCAAGAACATGAGGGAGAGAGAGAGAGAGAGATTAAACACATAGCTACTGGTACAAACCCTCAGCCCCGAGGGTGGACTACTCCCTCCTCATCATGGAGACCATAAGGATAATGAAGATGGCCTCCGGTGATGATTTCCCCCTCCGGCAGGGTGCCAGAACGGGCTCCCGGTTGTTTTTTCGTGGCTACAGAGTCTTGCGGCGGCGGAACTTCCAATCTATGGTTATTTCTGGGGTGGTTTGGTATTTATAGGATTTTTCAGTGTTGGAATCACGCGAAGATGGGCCACGAGGAGGGAACAACCCACTAGGGCGCGCCTGGGCCCCCTCACATGCCCTGGTGTCTTGTGCCCTACTCCTTCACCTTCTGGCCATTCCATGAAGCTTTGGGTGTCTCTTTTGTTCCAGAAAAAATCATCAAAAAGTTTTAGCTCATTTGGGGAACTTCCATTTCTACACAAAAAACAACACCACGGTAGTTCTACTGAAAACAGTGTCAGTCCGGGTTAGTTCCATGCAAATCATACCAAAATCATATAAATTTATTGTAAACATGGCATGAATACTTCATAAATTATAGATACGTTGGAGACGTATCACTGACCAAATTGACGGGTCGATAATCTACAACCATCCGATCCTTTCCATCCTTCTTCTTGACGAAGAGGACGGGACCATCCCAAGGAGAAGAACTAGGGCGGATGAAACCCTTTTGCAAGGACTCATCGAGTTGTTTCTTTAGCTCGGCTAGTTCTAAGTGTGCCATCTTATAGGGTGTTCTAGAGATCGGAACAGGTCCTGGAATAAGATCTATCACGAACTCTACATCTCTGTCAGGTGGAATGCCTGATAGTTCTTGTAGGAAGACATCCGGAAAGTCACGGACTACCGGAATATCTTTGAGGTTTGGAAGAGGGTCGGCGTTAAGAGAGTGGAGCTGACGCTCGGACACTCGGGTCAAAACATTGATTATCTTGCCCGATGGGTGGGTAAGTTGAACAGTTCTAGTGGAGCAATCAATCTTAGCATAATGGGCTGACATCCCGTCCATACCCAAGGTTATGTTTATGTCCGAGGACTTGAGAGCATGCGAGGAACACAAGTCTATAGACAAGAATTTCATTTCCATGGCTTACTCTAGAAGTTTGCCATCTAGAACCAGGAGTTTGAATTTCCATGGAAGTGGGCATGTCACAAAATCTCATGTTGTGCATTCCAGCATAACTCTCAGAAATGAATGAATGAGATGTTCCAGTATCGAAAAGAACAGATGTTGGATGACAATTAACAAGGGGCGTACCAAGAACGACGTTGGGGTCATCATGAGCCTCCTCGGCTGAGACATAGTTCACATGGCCACGTGAAGTGGTGGATGGCTTGGCATAGTACACCTTTCCTATTGGCTTACCATGGCCAACAGACTTTCTAGGCTCGTTGGAAGTATTGTTCTGAGCACACTCGCACATATAGTGGCCTCGCTCTTGATGTCTACTACACAACCTTCTTCTCGGAGACTCGTGTTGGGGCTCCAAGCGCAGAGTTTTGTAGGACAGTAGCAATTTTCTCTCAAGTGGATGACCTAAGGTTTATCAATCCGTGGGAGGCGTAGGATGAAGATGGTCTCTCTCAAACAACCCTGCAACCAAATAACAAAGAGTCTCTTGTGTCCCCAACACACCCAATACAATGGTAAATTGTATAGGTGCACTACTTCGGCGAAGAGATGGTGATACAAGTGTAATATGGATAGTAGATATAAGTTTTTATAATCTTAAAATATAAAAACAGCAACGTAACTCGTAACAAAAGTGAAAAAAACTATACTGCAATGCTTGAAAACAAGGCCTAGGGTTCATACTTTCACTAGTGCAAATTCTTTCAACAATGATAACATAAATGAATCATATAACAATCCCTCAACGTGCAACAAAGAATCACTCCAACGTTTCTATCAGAGAACGTAGGAAAAAAACGTGCATCAACCCCTATACATAGATTACCCCTGTGTCACCTCGAGAATCCGCGAGTTGACCGCCAAAACATAAATCAAGTGAATCGATAGAACATCCCATTGTCACCACAGATATCCCATCTAAGACATACATCAAGTGTTCTCAAATCCAATACTCAATCCAACATAACGAAACCTCAAAGAGCAGGACTCAATCCATCACAAGAAGGTAGAGGGGTAGAAACACCATATGATCCAATTACAATAACAAAGCTCACGGTATCCAGCACAAGAAGGTAGAGGGGTAGAAACACCATATGATCCAATTATAATAACAAAGCTCATGGTACATCAAGATCGTGCCAAATCAAAAACACGAGAGAGAGAGAGAGAGAGAGAGAGAGAGAGAGATCAAACACATAGCTACTGGTACATACCCTCAGCCCCGAGGGTGAACTTCTCTCCTCATCATGGAGACCGCCGGGAAGATGAAGATGGCCTCCGGTGATGGATTCCCCCTCCGGCAGGGTGCCGAAATGGGCTCCCGATTGGTTTTTCATGGCTACAGAGGCTTACGGCGGCGGAACTTCCGATATAGGGTTCTTTTCGGAGGTTTCTATATTTATAGGACTTTTCGGCGTCAGCAACAAATCAGGGGGGTCCCCGAGGAGCCCACAAGCCAGGGGCGCGCTCCCTAGGCTTGTGGTCGCCTTGGGACTCTTCTCGCCCAACTCTGATGCTCCGTGGGTCTCTTCTGGTCCATAAAAAATCTCCGTAAATTTTTAGCTCGTTTGGACTCCGTTTGATCTTCCTTTTCTGTAAAACTCAAAAACAAGGAAAAAAACAGAAACTGGCACTGGGCTCTAGGTTAATAGGTTAGTCCCAAAAATAATATAAAATAGCATATTAATGCATATAAAACATCCCAAACAGATAATATAATAGCATGGAACAATCAAAAATTATAGATACGTTGGAGACGTGTTAGCTCTCCGCACTTGAAGCATGTCATAGTGTTAGTGCGCGGAAAAGCATTGGCAGTTGGTCCACCATGGGCCTTGGCTGGTGCAAACTGCTGATTTGGGCGAGGCGCGTCATAGGATGGCCCCGTGGTGAATCTGGGTGGCAGTGCACTATTTGGAACCCACACCCGGCGCTTCTGGGAGCCAGAATCGGAAGATGAACCAAAATCACGGGGGTGCTTGCATGTATCCTCTTAGTAAAACTGGCCAATTTTAGCACTAATGGCCTTGTTCACAAGTTTCTAGAAGGACATACATCAAGTGTTCTCAAATCCAATACTCAATCCAACATAACGAAACCTCAAAGAGCAAGACTCAATTCATCACAAGAGGGTAGAGGGGGAGAAACACCATATGATCCAACTATAATAACAAAGCTCGCGGTACATCAAGATTGTGCCAAATGAAGAACACGAGAGAGAGAGAGAGGGAGATCAAACATATAGCTACTGATACATACACTCATCCCCGAGGGTGAACTACTCCCTCGTCGTCATGGAGACCGCAGGATGATGAAGATGGCCTCCGGTGATGGTTCCCCCTCCAGCAGGGTGCCAGAACAGGATCCTGATTGGTTTTTCATGGCTGCAGAGGCTTACAGCAGCATCGGAAACAAGTCACGGGGGTTCCCGAGGAGCCCACATGCCAGGGGGCGCGCCCTAGGGGGGGCTAGGCTTGTGGTCTCCTCGGGACTCTTCTAGCCCAACTCCGATGCTCTGTGGGTCTCTTCTGGTCCATAAAAAATCACCGTAAATTTTCAGCTCGTTTGGACTCCGTTTGATATTCCTTTTCTGTAAAACTCAAAAACAAGGGAAAACAGAAACTGGCACTGGGTTCTAGGTTTATAGGTTGGTCCCAAAAATAATATAAATTAGCATATTAATGCATATAAATCATCCAAAACAGATAATATAATAGCATGGAACAATCAAAAATTATAGATACATTGGAGACGTATCAAGCATCCCCAAGCTTAATTCTTGCTCATCCTCGAGTAGGTAAATGTTAAAAACAGAATTTTTGATGGAATTCTACCTAACATAATTATCCATGTAATATTCTTTATTGTGGCAAGAGTATTCATATCCATAAGATTCAAAACAAAAGTTTAATATTGACATAAAAACAATAATACTTTAAGCATACTAATAAAGCAATCATGTCTTCTCAAAATATCATGGCCAAAGAAAGTTATCCCTACAAAATCATATAGTCTGGCTATACTCCATCTTCATCACACAAAGTATTTTATCATGCATAGCCCCAATGATAAGTGAAACAATTGTTCCATACTTTTGATGTTCTCAAACTTTTTCAACTTTCACGCAATACATGAGTGTGAGCCGTGTATATAGAACTATAGGTGGAATAGAATATGGTGGTTGTGGAGAAGACAAAAAGAAGGAGAAAGTCTCACATCAACCACGCATATTAACGGTCTATGGAGACACCGATCAATAGATATCACTGTGAGTGAGTAGGGATTGCCATGTGAAAGTGCTAGTTATCGACTAGAGGGGGGTGAATAGGCGAGTCTTCAAAACATGAGAGTTTCGAAGACAAACAATAGAAATGAACCTATTGATATGCAGCGGAAGGTAGACTACACTACGCAAGTCATAGTCAAGTATGCAATGAAGTGAAAGCACGAAGACTAATAGCAGCTAGGTAGTAAAGATCAGGATGGAAGATAGTATGAAGCCAAACAATGATAGTAGTCACACAGTGAAGTCAAACAGGTAGTGCTAGCAGGCAATGACTTCATCAAGACAAACTGTAAGTAAAGAGAGGGAAATGACAGAACCAGTCACTTGGTGAGGACACAGGATTTGTTGGACCAGTTCCAGTTGCTCTGACAACTGTACGTCTAGTTAGGGAGGCTGAGATTCAACTCAGCAGACCACGTCTTCACCTTATTCCCCTTGAGCTAAGGACACACAGTCCTCGCCCAATCACTTTTGTAAGTCTTCAAGGTAGACTTCCAAACCTTCACAGACTTTGTTCACCGGCGATCCACAACGACTCTTGGATGCTACGCCTAACCGGCTGGAGGATTCACAGTCCTCAAGTGTAACAAGTCTTCAGGTCAAGAGAACAGAAAGACTTCAGTGATGCCTAACACTCTTTGGCTCTAGGTGTTTGGACTTTGTCCTCGCAAGGATTTCTCTCTCTCAAAAGCTTCGGAGGTGGGTTGCTCTCAAACGACAAAAGTTGTGCACTAACTCTGAGCAGCCACCAATTTATGGTGTAGGGGGTGGGCTATTTATAGCCACTAGGCAACCCGACCTGATTTGTCCGAAATGACCCTGGGTCACTAGGGAACTAACACGTGTTCCAACGGTCAGATTTCAAACACACGCGACAGCTTGACTTGGGCTACAAGTAAAGCTGACTCATCCAGCTTTGGATAAGATTTGCTCTCATTGTCTTCGCTCGAAGACATAGGATTTGGTTGAGCATCACTTCAGTCACTCTGACTTTGTTCACTGGGACCCCACTTAACAGTACGGTGGTTCCTATGACTCAACAAAGAAGAAAAGGAAACAACGAAACAACTAAGTCTTCGCGCTCCATAGTCTTCACGCGATGTCTTCTCATGTCATAGTCTTCAATGTGAATATCTTCACATACCACCTTTGTCTTCAATGTCTTCATACATTTTTAGGGGTCATCTCCGGTAGGTAAACCGAATCAATGAGGAACTACTACCTGTGTTATCCTGCAATTCTCACAAACACATTAGTCCCTCAACCAGGTTTGTCGTCAATACTCCAAAACCAACTAGGGGTGGCACTAGATGCACTTACAATCTCCCCCTTTTTGGTGATTGATGACAAACTAGTTGAAGTTTTCAACGGGGATAAAAGTATGTGAAATTGTAAAGGATTTAGGTATTGTCTTCATAAGTAGCAAAAGGCTCCCCCTGAATATGTGCATATAAGAATTTTGCTTTTGGAATGCAAATGCACATGGCATGTTGTACTCGTGGAGATCCTCTTCAACTTATGAAGACAATTCATCATGCATGATTTGATATAACAAAGATAATGACATGCATAATGGAAAAATGGACGTCTGCAATATGACTTCGTGCGGGATTTATCATCGCACATGTGGAATTTATCATCGCATCTCAGAATAGCAAACAAGTAGCAGACGACCATCAAGTTTAAGTGTTAGAACTCAAAGAACCAAATGTATCAAAAGCAAGAGTTGTAAACACTAGGCAAAATATAAAGCAACCGCCCCATATGGACCCACTTGAAAACTATCAACTCATATGCTTCTCCCCCTTTTGTCAGTAAGGACCAAAAAGGTTTGAAGACATAGAGCCTCTGATGCGGAGCATCCCATGGTCATCTCCATGTACACCATCATAGCAGCTCGAGTCCCAAGTGGACCTACCGGAATTAAGGTGAACCCGCTCTTCTTCGAGAATATCATGAATATCCATTGGACTTGCTTGCTACCTCACCAAAGTGCTCTATGTGTCCTTAGATACAAAGACCGACGACCACAAGCTGGTGAGGAACACCCCAAAGGAGTAGGAGAAGGACCCCAAGGCCACAAGGAGGAAGAAGGAGTGCAACAAGATGAACTCTGCACCTCCTAGGCGACCCCGTGCCCACGGGCCTCGAAGACCCCGTGCGCACGGACTACTCAGAGAGCTGGCGCTGGAGCACCCCGTGCACACAGGCCTGTACCGTGCCCACGGGACCCCCGTGCGCACGGGCTCATCAGGATGGACGGTCGAGAGTCACCTGTTGGGCCTCCACTTCGTCCCCTTCCTCCACCTACCTATATATACCCCTATCCCTCCTCCATTTAGACTTAGCAAAGTATAGGAGAGACATTAGAGAGCTTTGCTCCTTGTACCCACTCCTCTAGGAGATCAAGACCTCCTAAGGAGAAGATCCCCTTGTGGATATCAAGGCCTGCTCTTGGAGAAGGATCCCCATCATAGGATCATCAAGACCTCTTTCCTCATAGGATTGGGATGAACTAGTTACCTCTTGTATCTTCTTGTGTTGGATTTGGACCATGGTATCTCTCTTTGTGTAATTGGACCTAGCAGATGTGTGATTGGATCAAGTCAATTTGAGTGTTCCTCTTGTTTTCCCCCTTTGTGTTCTTCTTGTTCTTGGGGATTCCCCCTCGATTCATGAAAGATCTTCACTTAAGGTTCCACCCTACAACATCTTGGTATCATGAGCCATGGTTTCTCACGGAATTGGAGCCCCCCTTCGTGTTTTCTAGCCTTGTTTTGTGTGATTTCGTCCTAAATTCGAAAATTCCCCACCAAAAATAGCCCCAATTTTTTTTGTGGTGTGTTGGTTTGAAGAGGTTTTATTGGAATTGATCCATGGATTTGCTTGGTTTCAAGTGGATATAGCCTTCCCCCATCTTTTCCCCACCATCCATCCCCAAAATCTTCCCAATTTTGCCCAAGAAATCTCCAATTTCCGCCACGAAATCGTGAATTTTCCACCTACCCCGTGCCCCGCGAACTCTCTGGTGACCCCGTGTCCTCGGTACGTGTACCGTGCGTGTGGGACCCCGTGTCCACAGGCCCTGGACCCCGTGCGCACGACCCCCCTACAGCAGCGGCGAGCATTTCACGTTTTTGCTCATAACTTCCACCCCCCGAACTCCGATTTGGGTGTTCTTTGGCTCGTGGAAAAGCTAGCGACGTGCCCGAGCTGATCATCTTGGTTTTACCACCATTTTACTCCATCAAAATTTGACATTTCGGCATCTTTGCCTAGGCCTTCCACCATATCATCCGCAAACCCGCCATAGCCTTCCGCAACCTAACCCATTTTGCTCCATTTAGCATTTGTGGATGTTTGAGTGGTGACTTGAGTCTCCTAAGGTGTTTCGGCTACTTAGGGGCGGTTGCTTCTTCATCAACCACCACCACCACTTCCGCATTGTCATCCCCGCTACCGCCATTTGATATTTTCCTTTGGAGATTTTGAGTTTGCGGTTTTTACCGTTTCCTAAGGTGTTTCGGGCTTAGGGACGGGTCTACATCATCTTGGTATCTCCATCAAGAACACCGCCACTCATCATCGCCACGAGATCGTCTTCGACATCGACCACTTCACCATTTTGACACCCTAACCGTAAGCAAGAACAGTAACCTCTATATCATCTTGGTACCGTGGTATCCCATCATTGTACATTCTTGCCATTACATTGTTGACCCCTTAGCCCATTTTGCATTACTTGCCTATCAAGACTAGCCATTTGAGTATTGTCGGGCCACGTTACTTGTGCACATTAGTGATCCACCCTTCCATTGCATATATACCATATCATATTGGTATCATCATATCATCCCTTGTGTCGCAAGATTGTTCCCTCATATACACAATTGCTATCTTGGTTTGTGCATTTCGCATAGTGGCCATATCAAAAAAAAAGAATAAGCTTTTAAGCAAAAGAAAAGAGAGCAAAGAGCTTGTAAGCAAGTGCCATAGCATCATACCACATTGCACATAAGATTGTCATATCCGATCATCTTGGATCATCTTGAGAAGAACAACGGGAACATCATACACATAGCATACTTGGGATAGAAAGCTCATACATTTGCATCTTATAGGTTGTGCACAAGTGTCGTATCCGCCTATTGAGAAATCGTGCTAGCGTCTCTCTTGAGTTGTGCAACACGACCGTTTTCCGTGGATTCCACATTTTGTGCTCATTCCTTGGTTGCACGACCTCATTTATCTATCCGTGTGTGTGTTTCCGTGTACCACCCATTGCTATTGGTCTACTTGTTTCACTTGCGAATTTGTGAATCTTTTCCAACATTATTGACTCTTGCTAACATTTTGCATCAATTTTTGTGCCACTATCCTCACCAAGCTCCACCATAAGCCTTACTTGTGTAGGTGTGAGAATTGACAAGATCCGGTACCAATTGTGCTATTTCCTTAATACATTATTGAGTGATCATTGATCCATCTTCAACATTGGAAAGGTACATTTGGTCTAGTTCTTTCCTTTCTTCCACTCACATTTGCTCGAGTCTTGTGATGGATAGGCAAGGCATTTCATCTCCGGTCTTCCACGACAACGACGACGCGAACAACTACATCACCAAAATGTCCATCTTCGGACTACAACACGAAATGCAAGGCGCACAATCTACCTTGCGAGAGCGCCTCGACAACCTCGCCATCGACATACACCACTCCGAAGCAAGGAAAAGGGACTACATCGACACCAAGTTGGGCGAGCTAAAGGATCAACTACGAGATTTGGTGGCCGACTACAAGTCTTCTTCTCCTTCATCATCCTCAAGGTGGCGGCGGGCAAGTCGATCATCTTCGGAGCGCAAAAATGATGCAAGCGCAAGTCGTCCATGTCCACATCTCCACGGCGACTACCATCACGTTCGTGATCCACATCGTCATGAAGGGCAAGTCACCTCCAAGCAACATGTGCATGAAGACGATGAACGACATCTACTATGAGCTCAAGTGCGACAACGACACCATCATGAAGATGCTCCACAAGCGCAAATGCACAAGTTCCAAAAAGCTCTACTTCACGACAAGTCCAAGTTTCAAGAGCACAAGAGAAGACCGCGAGACGAGCACCACCAAGACGGAGCTACCACAACAACCACTTTGGCATCTTCGCCAAGTGCTATGAAGGCATCTTCGCCTTTGGACGTATGGCATATTCGCCTACTTCTCGTGAGTTCTCCTACATCGACATCTTCTACAACAAGGCGACCACCTACGAGCGAGGGCGACACTTCCATCTTCTGAAGCCCCTCAAGGATGATGGCCGAGCATGGGAAATTCCCTTCGGTCATGGAGACGAGCTATGAGGTGCCACATCATATGGGCCTCCAACAACAAGACGGCGACAAGAAGGTTGAGCATAGGACTATCCCGTCAACCAAGGCAGCGATAGGAGTTGAGCGTGGAGACATTTGCACCACCATCTCTCCGACACCCACATATGAAGAGATGCCTCAATTCCCATGTGAGGTTGAGAGCCATTTGAGTGACTCCACCAACCATACGAGTGAGAGCATCCAAGAGGGAGTGAGTGAGCCACAACACTTAGTGAGTGAGGTAGTTGACACAACATGTGAGGCCATTATGATTTCTAATGACTTAACCTCTACTCCTAGTGTGTTTTCTTGTTTGGTGCTAGGTCTCCTACATGACGACATGCCTATCCTCGATGAGTCCATACCTCCCATGGAGACGACGATGGCCATGGTGGAAAACGATGCACCCCCCACATGGTTCCATCAAGATGAAGACGACAACGAGTGGATCTTCAACACCTCACCTACAACACATGAGCGATGCTCCAAAGGTAACATAGTTGATGGTGCTTCTCTTGTCCCACTAGTGGACTATCTTACCAATGATTGCTTGCATGATGTTGACACAAATATTACCATGCTTCATGCTAGTGCGACTTCCTCATGTCATGACTTACCAATTTATGATAAATATGACGATGATCATGTTGAGTTGCCTAGTTGTGATGCTATGCTCCATCGGATATCATGTGAAAATTCTATTGGTCACGTCATGTTTGACAATCCATTGAACTTGTCATATGCTATGAGTGAGATCTCCAATATTACTTCATTTCAATCTCAACATAGTAACTATGCATGTCCTATTAAAATAAGTCCAATTTGCACTTATGGCATAGATGACGAGATGATGGTCATTGGCTTTTGTTTCTCTTGCGATGATATTGATATGATTCCTTTGCAAAATTTGTGCAATTCATCTCATATGCCATGCCATGAAAATTATTGTGTATCGCCTGATTACACCCCTTGTGTGCACCACATGCATACCATTCCTCACAATGCTCTAGATATTGCGAATGATGCGTTACATACTTTGAGTCTCCATTATGTTATACATAAGAACAAACCTCTCATGATGGATGACATGTTTCTATATCATGCAACTCATCTATTTGAGCATTGGCTATTTGGTGCTAACCAACACAAGCACGTGTGCATCATGATGGATGATGTGTACATCTACCACGCACACACAATTTTCCCTTTGTTTTTGTTGTGTGTAGGTACTCACGTATACTCGTCAACCTCTCAATCCCAAGAGTTGACGAAACGAGCTCTTGAGAGCAATGATGATTTGGGATCCCGTGGACTATCCTTCCCACCATTCCTTTTGCGCAAGGACTACGCACATCTCTTTTACTTGTCTCTCACATGGCTATGGGCTATTTACCATTTGTCACCTTATGCTCATTTTCCCGTGTTCACTTTGCATTTTATGCTTGCTTCTATGCCTTTGCCATGCAATTGTGACCCTTGCTTGCATCTACCCATGCTTCATCATTATAGTACTCCTATGTGTATTTGCATGCTTGGTGGAGATCCTTGTTGCTATTGCCATGTTTATCATGTGCCTCATGCTATTGATGCTTGTTGTGTTGGGAGAGTCATGATGTTCCATTGCTATTTACTTAGGACTTCTTGCCAATACAATGATGATACTTTACTCATATCTTCTTTCCATGCTTGTGATATGTCATGTGCATCATATATGCCCACCATTTACACACATGACATGATTGCCATGACTCCTTCTAGTATGTTGCATCTTCACACTACTAGCTTGCTTGACTTGATTACTACGATTGCTTGCTTGGTTGCATCACCAATGTTCCTTTATTACTTGCTTTCTTGGGTTGATGACATATATGTTCACGCCTCTCACTTGATTTGTCTTGATCATTGTCTCTTGTCTCCATTAGTTGCACTTCTCATATGCCATTCTAGTAAGTGCACCCATGCTATGTTTATTGATCTTGGAGACTTAGACATATTACTTGTGAAGCACGTTTGTTTGGCTGAGTTTATTATAGTTGGTTGTACTCACATCATATGCCTCCATGACATGTCACCCTACCTTGCCCTTCCTTATGATACACATGATAAATTCACTTGTTGGGCATTTCCCTTCCCGAATGATAGGCTTTGCGTTCACGCTAACCTCATGGGTTTTTCCAAGTGTTTGTCATGTTCTTTCGTTTTGAAGGTCTTGCAAGGTGGTACCATCATGAGCTATCTTCATCATGGGAAGGCATACACGTTGCATAGCACCAACATCTTAGAGCACCTCACCGAGCGACAAGGCATCAATTCCTACCATGTACATGGCGATACGGTTTACGATTCGAGGTCGGATCTCTCCCAAGGGGGAGGGGATGATGCGGAGCATCCCATGGTCATCTCCATGTACATCGTCATAGCAGCTCGAGTCCCAAGTGGACCTATCGGAATTAAGGTGAACCCGCTCTTCTTCAAGAATATCATGAATATCCATTGGACTTGCTTGCTACCTCACCAAAGTGCTCTATGTGTCCTTAGATACGAAGACCGACAACCGCAAGCTGGTGAGGAACACCCCAAAGGAGTAGGAGAAGGACCCCAAGGCCACAAGGAGGAAGAAGGAGTGCAACAAGATGAACTCTGCACCTCCTAGGCGACCCCGTGCCCACGGGCCTCGAAGACCCCGTGCGCACGGACTACTCAGAGAGCTGGCGCTGGAGCACCCCATGCACACGGGCCTGTACCGTGCGCACGGGTTCATTAGGATGGACGGCCGAGAGTCACCTGTTGGGCCTCCACTTTGTCCCCTTCCTGCACCTACCTATATATACCCCTCTCCCTCCTCCATTTAGACTTAGCAAAGTATAGGAGAGACATTAGAGAGCTTTGCTCCTTGTACCCACTCCTCTAGGAGATCAAGACCTCCTAAGGAGAAGATCCCCTTGTGGATATCAAGGCCTCCTCTTGGAGAAGGATCCCCGTCATAGGATCATCAAGACCTCTTTCCTCATAGGATTGGGATGAACTAGTTACCTCTTGTATCTTCTTGTGTTGGATTTGGACCTTGGTATCTCTCTTTGTGTAATTGGACCTAGCACATGTGTGATTGGGTCAAGTCAATTTGAGTGTTCCTCTTGTTTTCCCCTTTGTGTTCTTCTTGTTCATTCACTTAGTGTTCCACCCTACAACAGCCTCTACTTGTTCCCAGAAGGAGTAGGAGAAGATGCAGGGTCGACGTCGGGGTTTGGCGATGCAAAAGAACTTGGTGCAGTGTCGATACGCACTGAAGTTGGAGGTGGTGAAGTAGCATCATCTTGATCATCTATCACTCTGGCATTCACCGTTGCAGCTGAGGAGGAATAATCAGAGTCTTCAAGAGAGGGAGTTCTACGCAAGGCAGCAATCCTTGGAGGAGTGGAGTCAAACTTGAATCTTTCAGTGAAGCCATCGTCTTGAAGATCTGCTTCAGCACTCAGCAATGTCAAACTCTTCCATGACCTCTGACAGGTTTCATGTGTGACAAAAGCATTCTTGGTGGCAAGATTGCGAATGCGATTGACGTCAACCAAGAGGCTTTGCATCTGCCGCTTCAGCCAATAGTGATGCTTATCCTGTTTCTGATGCAGGGCAACGAGAAGCTCTCGGTCATTGAGAACACGAGATCGCTTACGAGGCCTTGGAGCAATAGTGCTTTTAGTGGCTTCAGTTTGAGCATGGTGAGGTAAGCATGTATTGCCAGCCAAAGGATAAACACGAGTGACTGCCTGGACTCCTTCAATGGGCTGTGTGAAGCTTTGGTGATTAGCATTGTGAAGACAAACAGGCTCCTTGGCAGGCTCGGGGTATATGGCTTCAACTGAAATATCAACCTCTGGCAGAAAGATCAGATGGTTGCGAGCAGAGGGCTGATAGTTGACAGCTGAATTTAGCTTGATGAGGCGCATAACCCATGGAGCATAGAAATTCAGTCCAAAGAGATCAGAGCCTGATACTGCCAACTGCCTGATAAAGAAGTCTTGATCATTGAAGCTGATGTTGTTGAAGATATAAAAGACCAAAGTCTTCATTGCTCCTTCAAGTTTTGCTGCTGAAGAATGTCCTTTGACAGGCCATAGAGTTAGCCTGATGATATGATAAATAGTGCAGGGCAGATACTCTAGGTCTTCGACAAAGAACTCCTTTGGGTAATCAGCGTCATGTGGCAGAGGCTTCATCATGCTCAGCATTTGGCTCATGTTGGGCTCTGGTTTCTTAAAGATGCTCTCCAAAGCATTGCGGTGAAGCTGACAACCAGGTTCATATAGTTCACCTGGAGTGGGTAGACCAGTGAGCTCAATAATGTCAAAAGCTTTAGCTTCATGGTGTACGTTGCCTGTCATTCACTCAAGGACCCATGTCTTCGGATCCCTTTTGTAGCTGCGAGTGTGGAGGGTGGCATAGAATTGCAGCAGAAGCTCTTCATTCCAATGCTTCTTATCAGTCACAAAATTCAGCAATCCAGCATCACGGAAGCATTCAAAGGCTTCTTCAAGGCATGACAATCCAGCAATGGCTTCACAGTCAATAGGCATATGAGGGAAGATGCGCCCTTGGTCATAAAGAACACAAGAATAATAACTGCACTGCTGATAGCTCCAGAACCGATCGGATGAAATCCTTGGCTTGGAATAGGGGTTCTTGGCGCTATCAAAGAAAGTGTTGTGTCCAATGAAGCCATTTGCATTGGAGGACCCTTGTGAAGTGGCAGTACCTAGAAACCTGGGCAGTCTTGGCTTTGGCTTCTGGACCTGAGGCCTGTGCTCGACATGGTAATCAAATTGCGGACCAGCAGGAGGTGGAGGAACCAGAATAGGCCATCTGAAACTGACCAGCTGACCATAGTTGTATGCTTGCTCGATAGTATGTGGCCTGGGAGGCGGTATAGGAGCAGTGGCAGTGACTTCGGGCTGCAGATTTGCATCAGGTGCAGCATTGACTTCGGGTGCTATCACTTCGGGCACTACATTGACTTCAGGCGCCACATTAGCTTCAGCCATGACAACGTCATTGGCTTCAGTGTTGGTGTTTGTGGTCACCTCAGTGTTGTTAACCTCCACTTGAGTAGCTGGAGGGTCGGACACGTTCTCCTCGAGAACAACCTCAGGGTTGGTTGGGGATGTAGCAACACGTTCTTCTTCTTCTATTGGTTCTTCTTGGTCATCGGCTGATGCAGCCGGAATATCTTCAGCTGTGTTGGCTTCAGACTCAGGGTTGTTCATAGTTGGAGAGGCGTCAGGAAATACTTGGCGTGAAACTGATTGGCGCTCTTATCCTTCTGGAACACTTGACAGAGTGACCTGTGGCCTTGGTCCTGTGTGAAGCTTGTGGAACGCTGGCAATGCTTGTGGAGATGGAGTTGGTTGGGCCACAAAGTCTTCATCTTCAAGCACCGGAGTGGTGACTTGAGTTGGGGGAGTAACTGGTGTTTCTGCTTGACGGGGGGAGTCTTGAGGGTGATCAGCCCATGAGTCATCCTGAGCAATTGGCGTCAAAGGACGACCAATGCTGATGAGTTCGTTGTTCGTAAGAACAGGCGATGATACCACATTTGCTCGATCTGAGGAAGGACTTCATCATCTTCAACATTGTCTTGATGACCAATGTCTTCAGCTGTGGTGGGATCAATAGCTGGAATGTCTTCAGCTTCCGGAGCCTCTGGGGAAGCAGGCTCATGAACTATCATTCGACGTTCTTGTTGTGCAGATTCAGGACGAGCAACAGAAATCGGCTCGACGACAAGGGGCTCTGTTGTAGCAGCCCGATCTCTCTTCTTGGTCTTGCGCTTCTTGGTGGGTGGAGCATCATCAGTGGTGTTCTTGGTCTTGCGCTTTCCTTTAGCTTCAGCTGCCCTTGTCTTCTGAAGCTCTGAAGCCACTGTGGGGACCTTAGGCTTCACGCCTGTCATGCTTGCGGGGAAGACAATGCGAGGTTCTTCCCGCCTGGATGGTTCAACTTGGTCCACAGTTGGCTTCTTTTTCTTGGCAGCCATCTTGGGGTCGATGCCAGGATGCCCAAGTGCCTTGCACTCTCAGCTTCATTGTAAGCTTGAACACACTTGGCAGCGATAATCTTCATGCGCTCACGAGAACCTTTGGCTTCATCACGTTTCTTGTGAAATGCTTCCTTGAGCTCATGCAACATGACCTTGAAGTTTTGGACGTCTGCCACACTGAGCTTGGCCATGTGCTTCTTGAACTGAGCCTTTTCATAATCGATCTTGTGCTTTAGCTCAACAATTTTCTGAGCAAGAGCCAGCTCAGGAGCAATGGCACCATGGAAGGAGACGCTTAGGCCAATGGGAAGTTGCAGATCGTCAAAGCTGAGATTGGGGGTGTCAAACCACTCATCAATGAAGCTGTTCAATACTTCCATGTCAAAGAGAGGCAGATCATTGAAGATTTCCGCCTCTTGCTTGCTCTTTATCAGCTGCTCAAGAGCATCATCAGCAAGATCATCGTTGCTCGACAGATCGATGGCATCGTTTTGATTCCTCAGAACAGCAGCAGGGGTCAGAGCTGGACCAGTGGTGTCCATGGGCTTCTTCTTCTTTTTCTCGGACTTGGAGATGCGTGAGAGATCTTCAGACTGCACACTTGGTGCAGGAGGAGAAGTGGTCAGAGGCTTCACTCGCAAAGCTTTTGGTGCAAGGGAAGGCTTCGAACCTTTAGGTTTCTTCACCTTCTTAGGCTTCGGTGGTGCAGGTGCTTCGTCAGAATCAGCTTCATCTACAGGTTGATCCTCGACTGTCCCTTGAAAAATAATATGAGTGATGAGACCTTCTAGGTTGTAGAAGGGCCCAACAAGATTGGGTTCAGCTTCGCGTGTGCCATCGGCACGAGGAGCAGAGGGACCAGGGTTGAAGTCTAATCCCCGCGACTTCTTTTTTTCTTTGGCCGAGTTCTTGGCAAACTGGAAGTTGCGCTTGAACAGATTGTCGTCACGACACCATAGTAATGAAGACGGGTCGACATCTGCAGGCTGTGGTCTACGGACCATGCCAGGGTAGAAGCCTTGTTCAATGGCTTTAGCTCTGGACCTGGGTGGAAGATTCTTGTACAAGATGTCTCCCCAAGGTCGCTTGATGGCATTCTTATCAGCATATTCCTGGGTCACGAACATGTACTTGTACCATTGTTCTGCCCAATATCTTCGAATCCATTGGATTCGGGTTTTTCGCTGATTGTAGTCCTCCTCTAGATCTGTCTTGTACAACTCATAGAGGTCTGGTGGCAAATCCTTCGATGTGTTCCCACGGTGCTGTCTGCCACCCTTCCATGTAGACTTATCTGTTGCCATGAAGTTCAGACTGAATGGCTTCAACACTGTCAAAGGCTTTCGTCTGCTGGTCAGACAGGAACTGGCTTCAGGAGAGTTGATATGATGCTATAAGAATTCTTCAAATGAATGCAGACTATGAGAACCAAGGGATTCTCCCACGGACATGTACCTGTGACAGCATTAGAGATGCGAGGGAAGGGAAAGAGGTCATATGCATTCTCAGAAAATTCTGAAGATAAATCAGTTTAGAAGACTTTGACCTCATAGCGCGAAGACATTCACTTATATGTTGAGAGTTGGTTCCAGATTTGTACGAATCCAAGAATAAGTACAAGTGGGGACTCTAACTACGTGTGAAGCATAAGTGAATATACTAGGCATCATATGAGATGCAGACAGGATAGATCCAAATTTGTGGAGGCAGAAACCACTTTTGGTAGAAAGGATGAATCTGTAGGATCAAAAAGATGGTAAAAAGAGGGTTTTAATTTACCACACAATGAACTGCTAGACGGAGTAGAAGATGAGGCCGAGCAGTTCGATCTTCCGTGCCCTAACTTGGCGATGGAGGACACCTACGGCGGCAGCGGAGAAGACGATGTCCGCGGCCGGCGTGAAGACGACGTCGGTGAGGTCGCGGCAGCTAAGCGCTTCGTCGTCGGCGTCGTCGAGAGCTAGCGGTGGCGCTAGGGTTTGTCGAGGTGGAGAGGTGGAAGAAAGATTTTGACCGCGATTGGATGTGCATTTATAGGGAAAGGGACGGCGCAGCACAATTACGCAGGTGCCCCTGGCGGTTCACATCTGAGGGACACGGGGCGAACATGCAACACATTGGGAGTTGTCCCACGTTCCCACGCCCGCCAGGACTGTCGGATGGTCGTTTCGACTTCTCTGGATTTCAGGCAATAAGAATTGAGCATTTAAAACTGATTTAATGTTTGTCTTTGTATCTGCTGCTGGCAAGGACGCAGAGAAGACATTCGACAGTTTCAACAAAATGCATATGATTTGGATAGATAGAATTTGAGGTAGAAAGCATAGAGAGGTTAGGGTCCGATCACATTCACTTAATTCAAAAGATTCAAACGAGAAGACATAGCTATAAGTGAATGCTGTAGAGGACAAAACACTAGTATATGTATATATCAGAATAAAACCAAATCATCATTGTGAAGAAAAACATGAAGTCATGTTGATATTGAAGACAAACCAAATGCAAAGACATGGCAAATGTAACGCCATGAGAAAAACACTACAAACAGAAGAATTTGGTGGTGGCGTTACCCACCATATAGGAAGTATTAGACCAGACACGGCGCACAATTATCGTGGCGCTCCGAACTCGAATTCTGCATTAATGTATTCACACTTAAAGTGTACGTCTTCATTGATTGAATATATACTTTACTTCGTGTGTTGCACATCTAAGTCATCAACATGCATAAGTGTTAGGATGTGTGCCTGATCACAGGACATTCGAGGATTCCAAGATACTTAGCTCACACCGCAACTTGCAAAACCTTTTCTCATCCAAGGGCTTTGTGAAGATATCTGCCAATTGCTCTTCAGTGTTGACGTGAATGATGTCAATATCTTCCTTCATAACATGATCTCTGAGAAAGTGATGACGAATTTCAATGTGCTTTGTCTTCGAGTGCTGAACTGGGTTGTTGGCAATCTTGATGGCGCTTTCGTTGTCGCAGTAGAGTGGTACTTGTTTCAGATGGATGCCATAGTCCTTGAGTATTTGCTTCATCCATAGAAGCTGAGCGCAGCAAGATCCAGCAGCAATGTATTCAGATTCAGCAGTGGAGAGTGATACACAGTTCTACTTCTTTGAAGACCAACAGACAAGTGATCGTCCCAGAACGTGACATGTGCCTGATGTAGACTTGTGATCCACCTTGTCACCAGCATAATCACCATCCGAGAATCCAACAAAATCAAACTCTGAGCCCTTTGGATACCATAATCCTAATGTTGGGGTGTAAGCCAAATATCGAAGAATTCGCTTCACAGCTAAGTGATGCGACTCCTTTGGTGCTGCTTGAAATCGAGCACACATGCAAACACTAAGCATAATATCTGCCCTAGATGCACATAAATAAAGTAAAGAACCAATCATGGAGCGTTATACCTTTTGATCGAACTCTTTACCATTGGCGTCAGGACCCAGATGACTCTTGGTTGGCATTGGCGTCGTGTAACCTTTGCAGTCTTGCATTCCAAACTTCTTCAGGCAATCTTTGAGATATTTCTCTTGAGATATGAAGATGACATTGCTTTGCTGACGAATTTGAAGACCAAGGAAGAACTTCAGCTCACCCATCATGGACATCTGATATTGCTCTTGCATCATGTGTCCAAATTCATCACTGTATTTCCGGTTGGTGCAGCCAAAGATAATGTCATCCACGTATATTTGGCACACAAACAGTTCACCATCATATGTCTTCGTGAAGAGTGTGGGATCCAGGGAACCAGGTTTGAAGCCTTTGCTCTTCAGGAAGTCTTTGAGTGTATCATATCAAGCGCGAGGGGCTCGTTTGAGGCCATATAGTGCCTTATTTAGCTTGTACACCATATCAGGATGTTTTGGATCTTCAAAGCCAAGAGGTTGTGCAACATACACTTCTTCTTCAATATTGCCGTTGAGAAATGCACTCTTTACATCCATTTGATACAGCAGGATGTTGTGATGATTTGCATAGGCTAGCAGTATGCGAATAGCTTCAAGCCTAGCCACGGGAGCAAATGTTTCATCGAAATCAATCCCTTCAACTTGAGTGTATCCTTGAGCAACGAGACGAGCCTTGTTTCTGACAACTTGACCATACTCATCTTGTTTGTTGTGATATATCCATTTTGTGCCTATTATGTTGTGCTTGCGGGGGTCAGGACGCTTGACAAGTTCCCAGACATTGTTCAGCTTGAACTGTTGAAGCTCTTCTTGCATAGCTTGAATCCATTCAGGTTCCATGAAGGCTTCAGCAACTTTCTTGGGTTCAGATATTGAGACAAATGCAAAGTGCCCACAGAAATTTGCTAGCTGTGTTGCTCTGGAACGAGTGAGTGGACCAGGCGCATTGATGCTATCAATTATCTTCTCAATCTGTACTTCATTTGCAACACGAGGATGAACCAGACGAAGATTTTGCTCTAGCTGATCATTGTCATCGTTGGGAGGATTGTCTTCGGGCTAAGCATTGTCTTCAGGTTGATTAGGTGCAGAAATGATAAGTTCCTCTTCAGGTTGTGCTTCATTTGGTATGATTTCTCCAGTTCCCATGAGCTTGATGGATTCACTAGGTGGAACTTCATCTAGCACATTTGGCAGGTGCTCTCTTTGCGAGCCGTTAGTCTCATCGAACCGCACATCCACAGTTTCAACCACTTTATAGTGAAAGAGGTTGAAGACTCTGTAGGAGTGCGAATCCTTTCCGTGACCAAGCATAAAACCTTCATGTGCTTTCGGTGCAAATTTTGAAGTGTGATGTGGATCCTTGATCCAGCGCCTAGCACCAAATACTCTGAAGCAACTAACATTTGGCTTCTTACCAGTGAGGAGTTCATAGGATGTTTTCTTCATAAGCTTGTGAAGATAAACACGGTTGATGACATGGCATGCAGTATCAATAGCTTCAGGCCAGAACTTACTTGGAGTCTTGTATTCATCGAGCATCGTCCGAGCCATCTCAATGAGTGTTCTGTTCTTACGCTCCATGATGCCATTCTGCTGAGGTGTGTACAGAGTTGAGAACTCATGAGTGATGCCTAATGTATCCAAGTAAAGGTCGAGGCCGGTGTTCTTGAACTCTATGCCGTTGTGACTTCTGATGTGCTTGATCTTGACGCCATAGTTGTTCATGGCACGGTTGGCGAAACGTCTGAAGACATCCTGCACTTCAGTCTTGTAGAGAATTATGTGCACCCACGTGTATCTTAAATAATCATCAACAATGATGAAGCCATAGAGACAAGCAGTAGTAGTGAGAGTAGAGTAGTGAGTAGGGCCAAATAAGTCCATGGGTAGCAGCTCGAAGGGTTGAGATGTCGTCATGATTGTCTTCGAGGGATGCTTGGCCCTAGTCATCTTCCCAGCTTCGCAGGCACCGCACAAATGATAATTCTTGAACTTGACGCCCTCGATGCCTATGACATGCTTCTTCTTTGCGAGAGTGTGTAAGTTCCTCATGCCAGCATGCCCTAGCCTCCGATGCCAGAGCCAACACTCTGAAGCTTTTGCTAGAAGACATACTGCAAGTTGTGGTCCTGCTGAGAAATCTACCATGTACAGATCATCTTTCTGGTACCCTTCAAAGACTAGAGACTTGTCGGATTCCATTAAAACAAGGCAACGATATTTTCCAAATATCACAATCATGTTCAAGTCACAAAGCATTGAGAGAGACATTAAGTTGAAACCAAGGGATTCAACAAGCATCACTTTATCCATGTGCTGATCCTTTGAGATTGCAACTCTACCTAGACCCAATACCTTGCTTTTACCAGTGTCAGCAAATGTGAGGTGACTCTTGTCAGATGGACATAAGGTTGAGTCCATGAGAAGACTTCGATCACCAGTCATAAGATTAGTGCATCCGCTATCCATAATCCACTCTAAAGCATGAGGTGTCGTACCCTATAGTACAGTTAGGGGGATAGGCTTCACCAAGAGTATTGTGAAGCATAAACATTTGACGAGCAAGAGGATTATCAAAGCTCAGATCAAGATTAGGACTGATAGGATGATTGGCAAGCGATTCAGGAACAAAATACATAGTAAGACCATTTGGGCATTTGATCTTGCGCCCTACAAAATGTTTTAGGTCCCCAGCAATAGCATCGGACGCCTTTGATTTCTGGCTGGAGACCTTTCCCTGCAAAAGAAAGTTAATTCTTCTTAACCACCCACATTTTCAGGGGTGGCTTAGAAGCAATGAGTCTAAGTGCAGCATCTGAGAAATTTGGCTTTGAAGCCCTAGCAAATAGCCTTGCAGGAGGTGAATATTACTCATATGAATAAGCAGAATAGTTCTTAGTTTTATGAATATAGCGGTTTGAAGAAACACACTCATATTCATAAGTCTGAGTATGGTTTCCCTGCAAAACATTGGCGTTAGGGTGACTCGGGTGAGTCCTTTGTCTGTATGACGCCTTTGGACCATATGAAGCCTTTGGTCTGGGATTTGTCTTCTTCCCAGGCGATGTCATGATGACATTCACAGGAAGATTCTCAAGACAA
Source organism: Aegilops umbellulata (assembly GCA_032464435.1). Classification (NCBI taxonomy): domain Eukaryota; kingdom Viridiplantae; phylum Streptophyta; class Magnoliopsida; order Poales; family Poaceae; genus Aegilops; species Aegilops umbellulata. The sequence goes on along the minus strand of CP136058.1, from coordinate 208,120,692 downwards.
CTTTTGGGAACCCAGATCTTCTTCATAGGTGGCCCATTCCTGTAGTTAGTACCAATATACATGGCAAACACTTCACCATTCTGATTCTTAAACAGTTTATAGTTTGCATCAAAGGATTCATCAATGATAACAGGGTTAGCACAAGTGAAGCCAATAATGTGGATGGATCCACTGAATGTCCCTTTGCAGCAACCCATGTGGTTTTGGGGTACTGCCCAGGCTTCCAGTAGGAGCCATCAACATTCATTTTCCTCTCGAACCCAACACCCTCTTTCCTAGGGTTTTGGTTCAGAATCTGCTTTTTGAGGACATCGCACAGTGTCTGGTGCCCTTCGAGACTTTTGTACATCCCTGTTTCAAGCAATGTCTTCAACCTAGCATTTTTATCAGCAATAGTAGTGGTATCCTCAGCAGAGGGGTTAGTAACCACATCAGCAGTTGAAGATATTGCAATAGTAGCAGCAGTAGAACATTCAGCAACAGAAGTAGCGTTATCACGCTCAAGGCATTTTAGACATGGTGGTTCAAATCCTTCTTGAGCGGAACTGATTTGTTGAACGCGAAGTGACTCGTTCTCTTTTTGAAGATCTTCATGAGCTGCTCTCAATTTCTCAAGCTCTTGCTTCCTTTGAAGATAATCATAGGAGAGCTTTTCATGAGTGGTCGAGAGCGTTTCATGACGACTTTCAAGTTCTTGGTACTTAACATGATTTATTTTATCTCTTCAATTAAGGACTGAGAACGGGTCATTTCCGTGTCCAACAGGTCATCGCTTTTGTCTAACAGTTTTTGAGTATGTTCCATTGCTTTCTGTTGTTCAGTTGCAATTTTAGCAAGTGTTTTGTAGCTGGGTTTGGATTCACAATCAGAGTCATCTTCACTTGATGTTTGAAAGTAAGCATCACGTGATTTTACCTTGGCACCACGTGCCATGAAGCAGTAGGTGGGAGCAGAGTCGTCCTTGTCATTAGCATCAGCGTTGGTGACGGGGCCATTGTCTTCAGTGTTGAAGATGGACTTGGCAACGTAGGCTGTAGCTAGAGCTAGACTTGCAACGCCAGGGTCAGACTCCTCCTCAGACTCCACCTCCGCCTCCTCAGAAGCAGACTCCTCCTCTGAATCCATCTCCTTGCCAACAAAAGCACGAGCCTTGCCAGATGAGCTCTTCTTATGAGATGAAGACTTGGATGAGGAATTGGAAGAAGACTTTGAGGATTTCTTCTTCTTCTTGTCATCAAAATCATATTCCTTGCTCTTCTTCTTCTTGTTGTTCTCATTGTCCCACTGTGGACACTCAGAGATGTAGTGTCCAGGTTTCTTGCACTTGTGACATGTTCTCTTCTTGTAGTCATGAGTGGAAGCTTCATTATTTCTTGAGCTGGATCGTGAAGACTTTCTGAAGCCCTTCTTCTTAGTGAACTTTTGGTACTTCTTCACAAGCATAGCAAGTTCCTTTCCAATGTCTTTAGGATCATTAGAACTGCAGTCAGATTCTTCTTCAGATGAGGAAACAGCTTTTGCCTTCAAAGCACGAGTTCGGCCATAGTTGGGACCATAGATATCTCTTTTCTCAGATAGCTGGAACTCATGTGTGTTGAGCCTCTCAAGTATGTCAGACGGATCGGGTGTCTTGAAGTCAGGGCGTTCTTATATCATCAAGGCAAGGGTGTCGAACGAGCTGTCAAGTGATCTCAGTAGTGTTTTGACAATTTCATGCTTGGTGATCTCAGTGGCGTCGAGAGCACGAAGCTCATTTGTGATGTCAGTGAGGCGATCAAACGTGAGCTAGACATTCTCATTGTCGTTTCTCTTGAAGCGGTTGAAGAGGTTGTGAAGAACACTGATCCTTTGATCTCTCCGGGTTGATACGCCTTCGTTGACCTTGGAGAGCCCGTCCCAGGCTAGCTTCGACGTTTCCAGAGCACTCACACGGCCATACTGTCCTTTGGTCAGATGACCACAGATGATGTTCTTGGCAGTAGAATCCAGTTGAATAAACTTCTTGACATCAGCAGGGGTGACACCTTCACCAGTCTTGGGAACACCATTCTTAACGACATACCAGAGGTCGACATCAATGGCTTCAAGATGCATGCGCATCTTATTCTTCCAGTAGGGATATTCAGTTCCATCGAAGACGAGGCAAGTAGTGGAAACTTTGATTATCCCTGCAGTTGACATAGCTAAAACTCCAGGTGGTTAAACCAAATCACACAGAACAAGGGAGTACCTAGCTCTGATACCAATTGAAAGTGCTAGTTATCGACTAGAGGGGGGTGAATAGGCGATTTTTATGAAAGTCTTCAAAACATGAGAGTTTCGAAGACAAACAATAGAAATGAACCTATTGATATGCAGCGGAAGGTAGACTACACTACGCAAGCCATAGTCAAGTATGCAATGAAGTGAAAGCACGAAGACTAATAGCAGCTAGGTAGTAAAGATTAGGATGGAAGATAGTATGAAGCCAAACAATGATAGTAGTCACACAGTGAAGTCAAACAGGTAGTGCTAGCAGGAAATGACTTCACGAAGACAAACTGTAAGTAAAGAGAGGGAGAGGATAGACCAGTCACTTGGTGAGGACACATGATTTGTTGGACCAGTTCCAGTTGCTGTGACAACTGTACGTCTGGTTAGGGAGGCTAAGATTCAACTCAGAAGACCATGTCTTCACCTTATTCCCCTTGAGCTAAGGACACCTAGTCCTCGCCCAATCACTCTGGTAAGTCTTCAAGGTAGACTTCCAAACCTTCACAGACTTCGTTCACCGGCGATCCACAATGACTCTTGGATGCTCAGAACGCGACCCCTAACCGGCTGGAGGATTCACAGTCCTCAAGTGTAACAAGTCTTCAGGTCACATGGACAGAAAGACTTCAGTGATGCCTAACACTCTTTGGCTCTAGGTGTTTGGGCTTTGTCCTCGCAAGGATTTCTCTCTCTCAAAAGCTTCGGAGGTGGGTTGCTCTCAAACGACAAAAGCCGTGCACTAACTCTGAGCAGCCACCAAATTTATCTTATAGGGGGGTCGGCTATTTATATCCACTAGGCAACCCGACCTGATTTGTCCGAAATGACCCTGGGTCACTAGGGAACTGACACGTGTTCCAACGGTCATATTTCAAACACATGCAGCAGCTTGACTTGGGCTACAAGTAAAGCTGACTCATCCAGCTCTGGATAAGATTTGCTCTCATTGTCTTTGCTCAAAGACATAGGATTTGGTTGAGCATCACTTCAGTCACTCTGACTTTGTTCACTGGGACCCCACTTAACAGTACGGTGGTTCCTATGACTCAACAAAGAAGAAAAGGAAACAACAAAACAACTAAGTCTTTGCACTCCATAGTCTTCACACAATGTCTTCTCATGTCATAATCTTCGATGTGAATATCTTCACATACCACCTTTGTCTTCAATGTCTTCATACATTTTTAGGGGTCATCTCCGGTAGGTAAACCGAATCAATGAGGGCTACAACCTGCGTTATCCTGCAATTCTCACAAACACATTAGTCCCTCAACTAGGTTTGTCGTCAATACTCCAAAACCAACTAGGGGTGGCACTAGATGCACTTACACCATGCAGTGGATGCACTAGAGCTATAAGTGTATGAGAGCTCAAAAATAAACTAAGTGGTGTGCATCCAACTTGCTTGCTCATGAAGACCTGGGGAAATTTGAGGAAGCCCATCATAGGAATATACAAGCCAAGTTCTATAATGAAAAATTACCACTATTAAATGAAAGTGACAAAATAAGAGACTCTCTATCATGAAGAACATGGTGCTACTTTGAAGCACAAGTGTGGTAAAAGGATAGTAACATTGTCCCTTCTCTCTTTTTCTCTCATTTTTTTATGTTTCTCCCCTTTTTGGGCTCTTTGGCCTCTCTTTTTTTATTTTGGGCTCTTTGGCCTCTTTTTATTATTTTTTAAGTCCAGAGTCTCATCCCATCTTGTGAGGGAATCATATCCTCCATCATCCTTTCCTCACATGGGAAAATGCTCTAATAATGATGATCATCACACTTTTACATACTTACAACTCAAGAATTACAACTTGATACTAGAACAAAGATATGACTCTATATAAATGCCTCCGGTGGTGTACCGGGATATGCAATGATCAACAGTGACATGTATTCCCTATGTGCCACCATTTTGAGAGCTAAATATTTTCTGGATGAAGATTGAATGAATGCGAGTCTGAAAAAAGGATCTTCTTTCACTTGGCAAAGCATTATGGCCGGAGTGGAATCTCTCAAAAAGGTAATATTTGGAGAGTTGGTAATGGACAGAATATTGATATTTGGAGAGATGCATGGATCCCGAATGGCGCCAATAGGAAAATTATCACTCCTAGAAGAGGGCGGCTTCTAACAAAAGTGGTTGATCTTATAGATCCAATCAACAATTGTTAGGATGAAGATTTGGTAAGACAGACGTTGTGGCCAATTGATGTCCAGAGGGTGCTTACAGTCCCCCTCCCCACGTATGACATGTCGGATTTCATAGCTTGGAGTTTTACAAAGAATGAATTGTTCACAGTTCATTCTGCTTATCTGGAGGAATGGAAAACGCAACATGGGAGGAAATTGCAACACTCAAATGGCATGGGAGGAACAAGTGTCAATACTATTTGGAGCATGATTTGGAAATTATCTTGTCCAGCAAAAGTGAAGATCTTTATTTGGCGTACCTTACATGGAACCCTCCCGTGTCGTGTTACACTTGCTAATAGACATATGAAAGTTTCGCCCACCTGCCCATCATGTTCAAACGGGCATGAAGATACTAAACACTTATTATTTTTGTGTCAAAAGTCAAAAGAGGCTTGGGAGAAACTGGGATTGCATGAAGCCATTAAAAAAGCATGCGCGGTCGATCGTGCGGGAGAGGCAGTACTCAAATTTCTACTTCTTATGCCAGAGGTATCTACAGTGGGCATACAAAATGTTCGCGAACTGATCGCTATAACAGCCTGGTATTTATGGTGGGAAAGACGTTCGCTAGTCCATCAGGGGAAGACCCAAGATGCATACCAAATTTCGATGGGAGTCCATGCTATAACAACAAACTATGTTAGTGCCCAATCCTCCAAGGCAACAAATAGAATAGAGGGATGGACAAGACCCCCTCTAGGTTTTGTGAAATTAAATGTCGATGCTCCTTTCGATCAAGACATGCTTAGAGGCACAATGGGAGTTGTACTTAGATATGATAAAGGAAGATTTATTGTTGGAGGGAATTGGAAGATGGATTGGTGTGCATATGTCTTAACAGCATAAGCCATGGCACTACTCTTTGTCTTATTACTTGCACAAAAGGCGGGAAGCAACTGACTTGTTGTTAACTCTGACAGTATGGAAGTAATTGACACGATGAAGAATGGATGACATACAGCGGGAGTGGCGGCAGCTGTGTTTGATGATTGTTATTTTATGGCTTGTGATTTTCGGTTAGTTAGATTTGAACATTGCAATAGGAAGGCAAATAAAGTAGCTCATGAAATTGCTAGAGTAGCTAAAGTTTCTGAGACAAGGGATTGGTTTGAGGAACCTTTGAATGATATTGTAAATATTCTTATAGACGATGTAACCATTATTACTAATAAATAAAGAGGATGTTTTACTTCAAAAAAAAGAGTGACATGTATAAAAAATATGAACGGTGGCCTTGTCACAAATACTATGCCAACTACATGATCATGCAAAGCAATATGACAATGATGGTGCGTGTCATAATAAAACAGAACAGTGGAAGTAGCATGGAAATATATCTCGGAATGGCTATGGAAATGCCATAATAGGTAGGTATGGTGGCTGTTTTGAGGAAGGTATATGGTGGGTGTAATGCACCGGCGAGAGTTGTGCGGTACTAGAGAGGATAGCAATGGTGGAAGGGTGAGAGTGCGTATAATCCATGGACTCAACATTAGTCTTAAAGAACTCAAATACTTATTGCAAAAAATTATCAGCCATGGAAACAAAATACTACACGCATGCTCCTAGGGGGATAGATTGGTAGTAAGAGACCATCACTCGTCCCCGGCCGCCACTCATAAGGAAGGCAATCAACAAATAAATCATGCTCCGACTTCATCACATAACAGTTCGCCATACGTGCATGCTACGGGAATCACAAACTTTAACACAAGTATTTCTACCAATCCACAATTACTCACTAGCATGACTCTAATATCACCATCTTTATATCTCAAAAAAAATTCAAGGAATCAAACTTCTCACATATTCAATGCTCTTCATGAAAGTTTTTATTATATCCCTCTTGGATGCCCATCATATTAGGACTAAATTCATAACCTAAGAAAAATTCCATACTATTTAAGACTCTCCACATAATATAAGTGAAGCATGAGAGTTCATAAAAAAATTTCAAAATAAAACCACCGCCGTGCTCTAAAAAGATATAAGTGAAGCACTAGAGCAACTACCCAGCTCAAAAGATATAAGTGAAGCACATAGGGTATTCTAATAAATCCATGATTAATGTGTGTCCCTCCAAAAAGGTGTGTACAGCAAGGATGATTGTGGCAAACTGAAAGCAAAGACTCATATAATACAAGATGCTCCAAGCAAAACACATATCATGTGGGGAATAAAATATAGCCTCAAGTAAATTTACCGACGGATTGAAGACGAAAGAGGGGATGCCATCCGGGGCATCCCCAAGCTTAGATGCTTGGTTGTCCTTGAATATTACCTTGGGGTGCCTTGGGCATCCCCAAGCTTAGGCTCTTGCCACTCCTTAGTCCATAGTCCATCAAATCTTTACCCAAAACTTGAAAACTTCACAACACAAAACTCAACAGAAAACTCATGAGATCCGTTAGTATAATAAAATAAATCACCACTTAGGTACTATTGTGAACTCATTCAAAATTTATATTGGTGTTATATCTATGGCATTCCAACTTCTCCATGGTACATACCCTCCGATACTACCCATAGATTCATCATAATAAGCAAACAACACAAAGAAAAAACAGCATATGTCAAAAACAGAACAGTCTGTAGCAATCTGGAAACTTCGTATACTTCTGTAACTCCAAAAAATCTGAAAAATTAGGACAATCTAGCAAAATTGTACATCAATCTTGTGTAAAAAATTCAGATCAAAATCACGCTTCTGTGAATTTCTAAAATTCTGGCAATGAGGCCAAAAGCTTTTGTTTTTCAGCAAGATCAAATCAACTATCACTATAGACCATCCCAAAGGTCTTGCTTGGCACTTTATTGAAACAAAAGCTATAAAACATGATTACTATGGTAGCATAATCATGTGAACGCACAAAAACAGTAGGGGTATATATTGGGTTGTCTCCCAACAAGCGCTTTTCTTTAATGCCTTTTTAGCTAGGCATGATGATGCCAATGATGCTCACATAAAAGATGAGAGTTGAAATATAATGGGAGCATCATGAAGCATATGAATATCACATTTGTAAGTGCATCTAGTGCCACCCCTAGTTGGTTTTGGAGTATTGACGACAAACCTGGTTGAAGGACTAATGTGTTTGTGAGAATTGCAGGATAACACAGGTAGTAGTCCCTCATTGATTCGGTTTACCTACGGAGATGACCCCTAAAAATGTATGAAGACATTGAAGACAATGGTGGTATGTGAAGATATTCACTTTAAAGACTATGACAAGAGAAGACATCGTGTGAAGACTATGGAGCGCGAAGACTTAGTTGTTTCGTTGTTTCCTTTTCTTCTTTGTTGAGTCATAAGAACCACAGTATTGTTAAGTGAGGTCCCACTGAACACTGTCACAGTGACTGAAGTGATGCTCAACCAAATCCTATGTCTTCGAGCAAAGACAATGAGAGAAAATCTTATCCAGAGTTGGATGAGTCAGCTTTACTGGTAGCCCAAGCAAAGCTGCCGCGTGTGTTTGAAATCTGAGCGTTGGAACACGTGTCAATTCCTTAGTGACCCAGGGTCATTTCAGACAAATCAGGTCGGGTTGCCTAGTGGCTATAAATAGCCCACCCCTACACCATAAATCGGTGGCTGCTCAGAGTTAGTGCACGACTTTTTTCGTTTGAGAGCAACCCACCTCTGAAGCCTTTGAGAGAGACAAATCCTTGCGAGGACAAAGCCCAAACATGCAGAGCCAAAGAGTGTTAGGCATCACTGAAGTCTTTCTGTCCGCGTGACCTGAAGACTTGTTACACTTGAGGACTGTGAATCCTCCAGCCGGTTAGGCGTCGCGTTCTGAGCATCCAAGAGTCATTGTGGATCGTCGGTGAACGAAGTCTGTGAAGGTTTGGAAGTCTACCTTGAAGACTTACCAGAGTGATTGGGCGAGGACTGGGTGTCCTTAGCTCAAGGGGAATAAGGTGAAGACACGGTCTTCTGTGTTAAATCTCAGCCTCCCTAACCAGACGTACAGTTGTCACAGCAACTGGAACTGGTCCAACAAATCCTTGTCTTCGCCAAGTGACTGGTTCTATCCTCTCCCTCTCTTTACTTACAGTTTGTCTTCGTGAAGTCATTGCCTGCTTGCACTACCTGTTTGACTTCACTGTGTGACTACTATCGTTGTTTGGCTTCATACTATCTTCCAGCCTGATCTTTACTACCTAGCTGCTATTAGTCTTCGTGCTTTCACTTCATTTAATACTTGACTATGCTTGCTTAGTGTAGTCTACCTTCCGCTTCATATCAATAGGTTCATTTCTATTGTTTGTCTTCGATACTCTCATGTTTTGAAGACTTTCATAAAAATCGCCTATTCACCCCCCCCCCCCTCTAGTTGATAACTAGCACTTTCAATTGGTATCAGAGCAAGGTACTCCCTTGTTCTGTGTGATTTGGTATAACCACCTAGAGTTTTAGCTATGTCGACTGCAGGGATAATCAAAGTCTCCGCTGCTTGCCCCGTCTTCGATGGAACTGAATATCCCTACTGGAAGAATAAGATGTGCATGCATCTTGAAGCCATTGATTTCGACCTCTGGTATGTCATCAAGAATGGTGTTCCCAAGACTGGTGAAGGTGTCACCCCTGCTGATGTCAAGAAGTTCATTCAACTGGATTCTAGTGCCAAGAACATCATCTATGGTCATCTGACCAAAGGAAAGTATGGCCGTGTGAGTGCTCTGAAAACGTCAAATCTAGTCTGGGACTGGCTCTCCAAGGTCAACGAAGGCGTCTCAACCCAGAGAGATCAAAGGATCAGTGTTCTTCGCAACCTCTTCAACCGCTTCAAGAAAAACGACAATGAGAATGTCCAGATCACGTTTGATCGCCTCACTGACATCACAAATGAGCTTCATGCTCTCGGCGCCACTGAGATCACCAAGCATGAAATCGTCAAGACACTTCGGAGATCACTTGACAGCTCGTTCGACACCCTTGCCCTGATGATACAAGAACGCCCTGACTTCAAGACACTCGATCCGTCTGACATACCTGAGAAGCTCAACACACATGAGTTCCAGCTATCTGAGAAAAGAGATATCTATGGTCCCAACTATGGCCGAACTCGTGCTTTGAAGGCAAAAGTTGTTTCCTCATCTGAAGAAGAATCTGATTGCAGTTCTGATGATCCTGGAGACATTGGAAAGGAGCTTGCTATGCTTGTGAAGAAGTTCCAGAAGTTCACTAAGAAGAAGGGCTTCAGAAAGTCTTCACGATCCTGCTCAAGAAATGATGAAGCTTCCACTCATGAGTACAAGAACAGAACATGTCACAAGTGCAAGAAACCTGGACACTACATCTCTGAGTGTCCACAGTGGGACAATGAGAACAACAAGAAGAAGAAGAGCAAGGAATATGATTCTGATGACAAGAAGAAGAGGAAATCCTCAAAGTCTTCTTCCAAGTCTTCATCCCATAAGAAGAGCTCATCTGGCAAGGCTCGTGCTTTTGTTGGCAAGTAGATGGATTCAGAGGAGGAGTCTGCTTCTGAGAAGGCGGAGGTGGAGTCTGAGGAGGAGTCCAACTCTGGTGTTGCAAGTCTGGCTCTAGCTACAGCTTACGTTGCCAAGTCCATCTTCAACACTGAAGACAATGGCCCCGTCACCAACGCTCATGCTAATGACAAGGACGACTCTGCTCCCACCTACTGCTTCATGGCACGCGATGCCAAGGTAAAATCACGCGATGCTTACTTTCAAACATGAAGTGAAGATGACTCTGATTGTGAATCCAAACCTCGCTACAAAACACTTGCTAAAATTACAACTGAACAACAGAAAGCTATGGAACACACTCAAAAACTGTTAGACAAAAGCGATGACCTGTTGGACGCGGAAATGACCCGATCTCAATCCTTAATTGAAGACATAAAAAATCTTCATGTTAAGTACGAGCAACTTGAAAGTCGTCATGAAACGCTCTCAACCACTCATGAGAAACTTTCCTATGATTATCTTCAAAGGAAGCAAGATCTTGAGAAATTGAGAGCGGCTCATGATGATCTTCAAAAAGAGAATGAGTCACTTCGCGCTCAACAGATCAGTCCCGCTTAGGAAGGATTCGAACCACCATGTCTAAAATGCCTTGAGCGTGATAACGCTACTTCTATTGCTGAATGTTCTACTGCTGCTTCTGTTGCAATATCTTCAACTGTTGATGTGGTAACTAACCCCTCTGCTGACGATACCACTACTATTGCTGATGAAAATGCTAGGTTGAAGACATTGCTTGAAACAGGGATGTAAAAATGTCTCAAAGGGCATCAGACACTGTGCGATGTCCTCAAAAAGCATATTCTGAACCGAAACCCAAGGAAAGAGGGTGTTGGGTTCGAGAGGAAAATGAATGTTGATGGCTCCTACTGGAAGCCTGAGGAGTACCCCAAAACCACATGGGTTGCTGCAAAGGGACCTTTAGTGGATCCATCCACCTTATCTGGCTTCACTTGTGCTAACCCTATTATCATTGATGAAACCTTTGATGCAAACTGTAAACTATTTAAGAATCAGAATGGTGAAGTGTTTGCCAGGTATATTGGTAATAACTGCAGGAATGGGCCACCTATGAAGAAGATCTGGGTTCCCAAAAGTTGTCTTGAGAATCTTCCTGTGAATGTCATCATGACACTGCCTGGGAAGAAGAAAAATCCCAGACGAAAGGCTTCATATGGTCCAAAGGCTTCATACAGACAGAGAGATTTGTAACACCCCGAGAATCGTGCTATAGTAATCTCATGCCTAATGATGCCATGTCATCATAATTAAGTTGCTAGTCCTCAATGTGTTTCAAACTAAGCTCAATTTCAAATTTAAAATGAAGTCAAATAAATTATTTCTCCAAATAGTAAAACGAAAATGTCCGCTGTGTTGAAAATATTCATTAACTAATTGTCATGAATGATTCAACATCATTTTAGATATTTATTATCCGCAGAAAATTAAAACAGTTCCAAATCAGCATTTTTAAATGCTTTTCTATTTTTTTGAAAAATCCAAATCAATTCAAACTCCTCCCAAAATTTTTGTAGCAGTGCTAAATATTGCAAAGTATTTATGTAGCACAATTTCATATTTTACAAAAGTCTCTTTTTGGCCTAAAATTTTGCAAATCAGAAAAGATTAAAGAAATCAGATAAGGAGAAAGAGAGAAGGCCAAAACCTCACCATGCACTCTAGCCCAATGCCTACAGCAGCACAGCCCAGCCCACTTAGCACTCTTCTTCTTTCTTCTGTTCATATAGGCACCATGGACAGAGCGTGTGCGTCGACGCCGCCAATGTCCACGCGTCGGACATCCATCCCTCGTCGACGCCTATAAGGCCTTCCCCGCGCCCTGGACGAACCCTAGATGCTCTCCCCTCTTCCTCTCGCACCGTTTCTACCTCACAACACAAACCCCGAGCGAAGCCGTCGCCGTGCCGTCGTGGTCTCCGTGGCCATGGTCATCCCCGAGCTACAACAAGATGCCTAGAGGCACCGACGTCCTCTTCTCCATCGACTTCAACCATCGGAGCAAGCTGGGAGGGCCTCGCGCGTCGCCATCGAGCTCATCTCCGCCTCTGCATCTCTATGCTCGCCGTCTTCGATTCGTCCTCGCCAGAGCCTCCCCGAGCCCGCTTTGCTCACCTACAGGCTCAATGTGAGCTGCTCTCCCGGTTCCCCTTTTCTTTCCCCTCTAATTTGTCATCGTTTGGCCGCCCCTCGTGTTGGCCTCCATGACAGCGAGCTCGGCTATGCGCGCCCGCGCGCCCCCTGTCCGCGCGCACGCAATGCTTCGTCGCGCCCTCCGTTTCCTGGCCGCCCCAAGGCGTGCGCCCCGTCTCGCCTCTGGCCGCACCCGCGGCCCTGCCTGCTACATGTGCTACTGCTGCTCACTACTCTGTTGCACGTTGCCGCTGCCGCCATACTGCTGTTGTGCTACGGCTGCTGCTCCTGTTCGAGGTTGTGCTCCGTTCCACTGTTGTCACTGCATATTGCTGCTAGGCTGCTCCTTTCCCTTCTTGCTGCCCGCTGCTGCTTTCCGGCTCGGCGGCTGTGTTAGCTGCTACTGCTATGCTTTGCTGCTGCCGAGCTCGATAGCATTTGCCTCAGCTCACCAGTCCACGGCCTTCTACACGCGCTCGCCGTGCTGCACTTGGGGCCATAGCCGGCCAGGCATGCGTGCACCCAGAGCATCCGGCGCTCCTACGCATGCCTTGCATGCTCATGTGCATGCCTGCAGCCAGCCACCATCCTTGGATGAGTGCTGGGATTTGTTTAGTGTTAGGTAAACTTGGTTGGCCCAATGACATGTCGACCTCTTTTTAATTCTACACTAGTTTAATTTTTGTGCCAATGACAAGTGGGCCACCCCTCCACTATTGACCAGTCAGTTGACCAACCCCCTGGGTCCCGCTGTCATACACATAGCCTAGTGTAGCACTAGGTAACAAAAGTATTTTACTATTTTATTTTCGAATTAGTAATTTCAGAAAAGGCATTAAACTTTAGAAAAACATAGAAAATAATCCGTAACTCAGATGAAAATGTTTTCTACATGAAAGTTGCTCAGAACGACGAGACGAATCCGAATACGCGGTCTGTTTACCTGTCAGATGCATCTAACTATCTGAACATGGAACATTCCCCCTCCGGTCTTTTGTTTGACACAGGTCCGGAACCGGGAATACCTTCCCGGTTGAATTCCCCCTTCACCTCTATTGTGCAGCACTACGTTAGAACACCCCTAGTTCTGCTTTTCGTCATGAAATGCTTAGTGGTACCTCTGTTTGCTCTTTATTTACTGTTTCTTCCCCCCTCTTCTTCTCCGGTAGACTTCGAGACCGTTGTTGATGCCGCTGTGATCGACTACGTCGACGACGACCCTTCTTCCCTTTCAGCGGAGCTTCCAGGCAAGCCCCTCTTTGATCATCCCGATATCGCCCATTCCATTCTCTCATGCTTGCATTAGATTTTGCTACTGTTATTGTTGGCTCCTATTCTGATGCATAGCCTGCTTTTGTAACCTGCTTATTGTTACCTACCTGCTTATCTTAAACTGCTTAGTATAGGTTGGTTAGTGATCCATCAGTGACCCCCACCTTGTCCTTGATGCCCCTGCTTCATCATCGAAGACCCGATCAACGGGATCGAAGACCAGGCCCCGGCACCGCACATCACTTTCCCCTTAGTTGCTCGACACTACTGGGTTACTATCGAGTGCCGAGGGTGAGACCTCAGTAGCACTTCTAATGTTAACCCTGTAGTGTAGCTATTCGGTCATGGTCATCGAGGGTGATTTCCTCCTTAACCACTTCCGATACGACTCTATCGTGCAACCCCTCAAGTGTGAACCTCGAGGGTGGATCCTCTTACATTCACCTTGATGATTACATAGAGTGGAATTCACCGGGGGTGATTCCTCGGGTTTTCCCCTTGATGTTTGGACACACAGATACTTGGATTTTACAACTGTTGCTTGGAAAGGCGGGTCGACCCTGAGGGGTACCCGCGAGTGATGTGGAGACGGGTTGACCTGGAGGGTGCCCGCGAGATAATTACGAGGCATGACCGGGCATTCCTAGCCCTTGCCGCAAGTCCTCGAGACGGGGCAACAGGGTCACATCTTTCGTGAGTCTCTGCTTGTTACCGCGTGCTCCTAATCCACTACGATTTGGATATTTGATCCGAGGGGCCTCTGGCCTGATAGCACTAACCATCACGTGGGCATAGTATGGGCATTCTGCGTTGTATGCATTAGCCGAAGCTTAATAGACGTCAGTGACTGAGCGGCGTGCGCCAGGTTGGACTGCGTAAGAACCTGCCTTTTTGAAGGAGGTAGCTAGGTCTGCTCACCGGCCGCCCTCGCAATGTGCAGGAGTTCTCGAGGAGATGGCCCATGACCCCTGGGGGCATAGGTTTAGTCCGGCGTGCTGACCTCTCTATTAAGCCTAGGTCGGGTTGCGGCATATTGTTTGGCCGAGGCCGGACATGACCCAGGGAAGTGTGTCCGACCGGAGTTAATCGAGCGTGGTGGGTAAGTTGGTACACCCTTGCAGGGAAGAAAACATCTATCGATAGCCTGTCCTTTGGTAACGGACACTTGGAGTTGTATCCTGATCGAACAACTCGAACTGGATACCTGAGATGAGACACAGATATGAGAAATGGATAGTATGGCTCTGGGATTGCTTTCTCGCAGGGAGTCGAGAAAGGATCTCTGGCCGAGGTTGATAACACTTCTACTACTTTACTTTATGCTACTCTACTCCCTCCTGTTGCTGCAAGATGGCGGTTTCCAGAAGATGCTGGTCTTCGATAGGCTAGGCTTTCCCCTTCCCATCTGGCATTCTGCAGTCCAGTCCACAGATACAACCCTTTTCATTGATACCGATGCATATGTAGTGTAGATCCTTGCTTGCGAGTACTTTGGATGAGTACTCACGGTTTCTTTGCTCCCCATTTTCCCCCTTTCTTCTTCTTGCCGGTTGATGAAACCAGATGTCGGAGCCCAGGAGCCAGATGCCATCGCCGATGCCTACTACTACGTGGAGACCGCCAACGACCAGGAGTAGTTAGGAGGCTCCCAGGCAGGAGGCCTTGCCTTATCGATCGATGTTGCTTTTGTGCTAGCCTTCTTAAGGCAAACTTGTTTAACTCATGCCTGTAGTCAGATAATGTTGCTTCCGCTGACTCTTGTGTATTCGAGCTTATGTATTCGAGCCCTCGAGGCCCCTGGCTTGTAATATAAAGCTTGTATTATTTTAATTTGTGTCTAGAGTTGTGTTGTGATATCTTCCCGTGAGTCCCTAATCTTGATCGTACACATTTGCGTGTATGATTAGTGTACGATCAAGTCGTGGGCGTCACGGGACTCACCTGAGTCACCCTAACGCCAATGTTTTGCAGGGAAATCATACTCAAACTTATGAATATGAGCGTGTTTCTTCAAACCGCCATGTTCATAAAACTAAGAACTTTTCTGCTTATTCATATGAGTATCATTCATCTCCTGCAAGGCTATTTGCTAGGGCTCCAAAGCCAAAGTTCTCAGATGCTGCACTTAGACTCATTGCTTCTAAGCCACCCCTGAAGATGTGGGTGGTTAAGAAGAATTAACTTTCTTTTGCAGGGAAAGGTCACCAACCGGAAATCAAAGGCGTCTGATGATATTGCTGGGGACCTAAAACATCTTGTAGGGCACAAGATCAAATGCCCAAATGGTCTCACTATGTATTTTGTTCCTGAATCGCTTGCCAATCATCCTATCAGTCCAAATCTTGATCTGA
The DNA here is from genome assembly GCA_032464435.1 of Aegilops umbellulata. NCBI lineage: Eukaryota > Viridiplantae > Streptophyta > Magnoliopsida > Poales > Poaceae > Aegilops > Aegilops umbellulata. Next base: position 208,104,974 of record CP136058.1, on the reverse strand, counting down.
GCTTTGATAATCCTCTTATGCGTCAAATGTTTATGCTTCACAATACTCTTGGTGAAGCCTATCCCCCTAACTATATTGTAGGGTATGACACTTCATGCTTCAGAATGGATTATGGACAGCGGATGCACTAATCACATGACTAGTGATCGAAGTCTTCTCATGGACTCAACTTTACGTCCATCTGACAAGAGTCACATCACATTTGCTGACACTGGTAAATGCAAGGTATTGGGTCTAGGTAGAGTTGCAATCTCAAAGGATCAGCACATGGATAAAGTGGTGCTTGTTGAATCCCTTGGTTTCAACTTAATGTCTGTCTCAATGCTTTGCGATTTGAACATGATTGTGATATTTGGGAAATATCATTGCCTTGTACTAATGGAATCTGACAAGTCTCTAGTCTTTGAAGGGTATCGAAAGGATGACTTCTACATGGTAGATTTCTCAGCAGGACCACAGCTTGTCGTATGTCTTCTTGCAAAAGCTTCAGAGTGCTGGCTCTGGCATCGGAGGCTAGGGCATGCTAGCATGAGGAACTTACACACTCTCGCAAAGAAGAAGCATGTCATAGGCATCCAGGGCGTCAAGTTCAAGAAGGATCACTTATGCGGTGCCTGCGAAGCTGGAAAGATGACAAGGGCCAAGCATCCCTCGAAGACAATCATGACGACATCTCAACCTTCGAGCTGCTATACATGGACTTATTTGGCCCTACTCACTACTCTACTCTCACTACTACTGCTTGTCTCTATGGCTTCGTCATTGTCGATGATTATTCAAGATATACGTGGGTGCATATAATTCTCTACAAGACTGAACAACTATGGCATCAAGATCAAGCATATCAGAAGTGACAACGGCACAGAGTTCAAGAACACCGGCCTCGACCTCTACCTGGATACATTGGGCATCACTCATGAGTTCTCAGCTCCGTACACACCTCAGAAGAATGGCATTGTGGAGCGCAAGAATAGAACACTCATTGAGATGGCTCGAATGATGCTCCATGAATACAAGACTCCAAGAAAGTTCTGGCCTGAAGCCATTGATACTGCATGCCACGTCATCAACCGTGTTTATCTTCACAAGCTTCTGAAGAAGACATCCTATGAACTCCTCAATGGTAAGAAGCCAAATGTCAGTTACTTCAGAGTATTTGGTGCTAGGTGCTGGATCAAGGATCCACATCACACTTCAAAATTTGCACCGAAAGCACATGAAACTTTTATGCTTGGTTACGGAAAGGATTCGCACTCCTACAGAGTCTTCAACCTCTTTCACTATAAAGTGGTTGAAACTATGGATGTGCGGTTCGATGAGACTAACGGCTCGCAAAGAGAGCACCTGCCAAATGTGCTAGATGAAGTTCCACCTAGTGAATCCATCAAGCTAATGGGAACTGGAGAAATCATACTGTCTGAAGCACAGCCTGAAGAGTAACTTATCATTTCTGCACCTAATCAACCTGAAGACAATGCTCAGCCCGAAGACAATCCTTCAAACGATGACAATGATCAGCAAGAGCAAAATCTTCGTCCAGTTCATCCTCGTGTTGCAAATGAAGTACAGATTGAGAAGATAATTGATAGCATCAATGCACCTGGTCCACTCACTCGTTCAACAGCAACATAGCTAGTAAATTTCTGTGGGCACTTTGCATTTGTCTCAATATCTGAACCCAAGAAAGTTGATGAAGCCTTCATGGAACCTGAATGGATTCAAGCTATGCAAGAAGAGCTTCAACATTTCAAGCTGAACAATGTCTGGGAACTTGTCAAGCGTCCTGACCCCCGCAAGCACAACATAATAGGCACAAAATGGATATATTGCAACAAGCAAGATGAGCGTGGTCAAGTCATCAGAAACAAGGCCCGTCTTGTTGCTCAAGGATACACTCAAGTTGAAGGGAGTGACTTCGGTGAAACATTTGCTCCCGTGGCTAGGCTCGAAGCCATCCGCATACTACTAGCCTATGCAAATCATCACAACATCCTTCTGTATCAAATGGATGTGAAGAGTGCTTTTCTCAACGGCAAGATTGAAGAAGAAGTGTATGTTGCACAACCTCCTCGCTTTGAAGATCCAAAACATCCTGACATGGTATAGAAGCTTAACAAGGGACTGTATGGCCTCAAACAAGCCCCTCGCGCTTGGTATGACACACTCAAAGACTTCCTGAAGAGCAAAGTCTTCAAACCTGGTTCCCTAGATCCTACACTCTTCACGAAGACATATGATGGTGAACTTTTTGTGTACCAAATATATGTGGATGACATTATCTTCGGCTGCACCAACCAGAAATACAATGATGAGTTTGGACACATGATGCAAGAGCAATATCAGATGTCCATGATGGGTGAGCTGAAGTTGTTCCTTGGTCTTCAAATTCGTCAGCAAAGCAATGGCATCTTCATATCTCAAGAGAAATTCCTCAAAGACTGCCTGAAGAAGTTTGGAATGCAAGACTGCAAAGGTTACACGACACCAATGCCAACCAAGAGTCATCTGGGTCCTGACGCCAATGGTAAAGAGTTCGATCAAAAGGTATACCGCTCCATGATTGGTTCTTTACTGTATTTATGTGCATCTAGGCTAGATATCATGCTTAGTGTTTGCATGTGTGCTCGATTCCAAGCGGCACCAAAGGAATTGCATCACTTAGCTGTGAAGCGAATTCTTCGATATTTGGCTTACACCCCAACATTAAGATTATGGTATCCGAAGGGCTCAGATTTTGATCTAGTTGGATTCTCGGATGCTCATTATGCTGGTGACAAGGTGGATCGCAAGTCTACATCAGGCACATGTCACTTTCTGGGACGATCACTTGTCTGTTGGTCTTCAAAGAAGCAGAACAATGTATCACTCTCCACTGCTGAATCTGAATACATTGCTGCTGGATCTTACTGCGCTCAGCTTCTATGGATGAAGCAAACACTCAAAGACTATGGCATCCATCTGAAACAAGTACCACTCTACTGCGACAATGAAAGCGCCATCAAGATTGCCAACAACCCAGTTTAGCACTCGAAGACAAAGAACATTGACATTCGTCATCACTTTCTCAGAGATCATGTCATGAAGGAAGATATTGATATCATACACGTCAACACTAAAGATCAATTGGCAGATATCTTCACAAAGCCCTTGGGTGAGAAAAGGTTTTGCAAGTTGCGGTGTGAGCTAAATATCTTGGAATCCTCGAATGTCCTGTGATCAGGCACACATCCTAACACTTATGCATGTTGATGACTTAGATGTGCAACACACAAAGTAATGTATGTCTTCAATCAATGAAGACTTACACTCTGAGTGTGAATACATTAATGCGGAATTTGACTTTGGAGCGCCACGATAATAGTGCGCCGTGTCTGGGTCTAATACTTCCTATATGGTGGGTAACGCCACCACCAAATTCTTCTTTTGAAGTGTTTCTCTCATGGCGTTACATTTGCTAAGTTTCGCATTTAGTTTGTTAACATGACTTCATGTTTATCTTATTCTGATATATATATATATATATTTTATATATATATATATATATATATATATATTTGTGTTCTTACCTCTACAACATTCACTTATAGCTAAGTCTTCTCGTTTGAATCTTTTGAACTAAGTGAATGTGATCAGACCCTAACCTCTCTATGCTTCTACCTCAAACTCTATCTATCCAAATCATATGCATTCTGTTGAAACCATCGAATGTCTTCTCTGCGTCCTTGTCAGCAGAAGATACAGAGACAAACATTAAATCTGTTTTAAATGCTCATTTCTTATTATCTGGAACCCGGAGATGCCGGAACGACCACCCGACAGTCCAGGCGTGCATGGGAACATGGAACAACTCCCAATGTGTTGCATGTTCGCCATGTGTCCCTCAGATGTGAACCACCAGGGGCACCTGCGTAATTGCGTTGTGCCGCCCCTCTCCCTATAAATGCACATCCCATCGCGGTCAAAAATCCTTCTCCCAACTCTCCACCTCGACAAACCCTAGCACCACCGCTAGCTCTCGATGACGCCGGCGACGAAGCGCTTAGCTGCCGCGACCTCTCCGACGCCGTCCTCACGCCGGCCGCGGACATCGTCTTCTCCGCCGCCGCCTTAGGTGTCCTCCCTCGCCAAGTTAGGGCACGGAAGATCGAACTGCTTGGCCTAATCTTCTACTCCGTCTAGCAGTTCATTGTGTGGTAAATTAAAACTCTCTTTTTTTTACTGTCTTTTTGATCCGATAGATTCAATCTTCCTACCAAAAGTGGTTTCTGCCTCCACAAATTTGGATCTATCCTTTTTTGCATCTCATATGATGCCTAGTATATTCACTTATGCTTCACACGTAGTTAGATTCCTCACTTGTACCTATTCTTGGATTCGTACAAATCTGGGACCAACTCTCAACATATAAGTGAATGTCTTCGCGCTATGAGGTCAATGTCTTCTAAACTCATTTATCTTCAAAATCTTCTAAGAATGCATATGACCTCTTCCCCTTCCCTCGCATCTCTAATGTTGTCACAGGTACATGTCCATGGGAGAATCCCTTGGTTCTCATAGTCTGCATTCATTTGCAGAATTCTTACAGCATCATATCAACTCTCCTGATGTGGAGTGGAACTCCGTACGGCCGATCTTTCACGAAAGGAGTGGATCCCAACTAAGGACACGAAGAACACGAGGGGAAAAGGAGGGAAAACACAAGAGGAAACACTCAACCAACGAGAATATAGTCACACATGCGCTAGATCGATGAACACAAAGGTAAGATACAAGATCCAAAGTCAACAACGGACGATACAAACGGTAACCGGTTCTTCTCCGTAAGGAGGTCTTCATGGGGCCAACCAAGAGGGGGTCTTGAATCCAAGGGGATCTTCTCCGTAGAGGGGCCGCACTCTCGAGGAGACGATCCCATATGGATGAGCAAAAGCTATCCTCACATATGAGCTACTACTTTGCTAACCCTAAAAATGGGGAGGAGGAGGTCTATTTATAGCCCAAGGGGCGAAGGGGTAAGTGAGGGGACGAAACGGGTACACGGGCCTCGGCCCAAGTCACGCACGCAGGCGGTGGCCAGATGATCCAGGAGTTGATCCGGATGATCCGGGCTTTGGGGGTCCGGATGATCCGGGCCGGCGTCCGGATGATCCGGTAGTGTTGGAGCAGCTGCGGGAGGGCCGGATGTCCGGTTCTTGGTCCGGACGTCCGGCTGTGGCCGGATGATTCGGGTCTGGGTCCGAATGATCCGGCTTCATGTTGAAGCTTCGGGTGTCGTTGGGCATCTTAGCCGGATCGTCCGGGTCGGGGTCCGGATCGTCCGGGCTGGGGCCGGATCGTCCGGGCTTCTGCTGACTTAGCCATTTTCCTTCTCCATCTCCACGTCCATCTTCGTCTTTGGATTCTCCTTGCTCCTTGACGTCTCCATGGCTAACTCCTTGATACCTGAGTATGCACAATGTCTCTGTTTGAGGTAGTAGCCATGTCTCATGTTCATCGAAGTGGAATTGTGAGAGGAGAGATGTCACCTCGGTCTCGAGAGCTCTTGCACGTGATCGAGTCATGGGACCACTAGGCACTTGGTGAGACGATGGTAGGTCCATGGGGATGACCTTGGGATGCTCCGCATCATCTCCCCTCCCTTGGGAAAGATCCGACCTCAGATCGAAATCCTCATCACCATGGTACGGGGAGAGATCTTTGACGTTGAAGATGTCGCTCATGGAGTACTTGTCACGTGGGATGTCGATCTTGTATGCGTTGTTGTTGTAGCGTGCAAGCACCTTGAAGGGTCCATCGGCTCGTGGTAGGAGTTTGGACTTGCGCTCGTTGGGGAAGCGTTCCTTGCGGAGGTGTATCCACACAAGATCGCCAATGTTGAAGATCATGGGGTGCTTGTTGACATTGAGCTTGGTCGCGAGTCGTTGTACTTGGCGCTCGATGGTGTGCCTTGTATCATCATGCATCTTCTTGAGGTGGTTGACTCAGGCACTCGTGTCCATGTTTGTGCGCTCTTGTAGTGGTAGAGGTAGAATGTCCAATGGGGACAACGGGTTAAAGCCGTAGACGACCTCGAAGGGGGACTTGCCAGTAGTCGAATGTCTTGCGCGGTTGTAGGCGTACTCGGAGATGGGTAAGCACTCTTCCCACTCCTTGATGTTCTTCTTGATTAGCATGCGAAGAAGGGTGGAGAGTGTACGGTTTGTCACCTCTGTTTGGCCGTCGGTTTGTGGATGATATGCCATGGAGAATAGTAGCTTGATTCCGAGCTTGGCGCATAAGGTCTTCCAAAAGTAACTCAAGAACTTGACATCGCGGTCCGAGACAATCGTCTTTGGCACTCCATGAAGTCGCAAGATTTTCCTACAAAAGAGATTGGCAACATGTGAAGCATCGTCTATCTTGTTGCAAGGAATGAAATGTGCCACTTTAGAGAATCGGACCACAACAACAAAATGGAATCTTTGCCATTTCGAGTTCTAGGCAAACCAAGCACAAAATCCATGCTAATATCTTCCCATGGTTGGAATGGAATTGGAAGAGGCATATATAAGCCATGATATTGAGCTTTAGACATAGCTTTGCGGCATGTAGAGCATCGGTTGGTGAAGCGGTTGACGTCGTGGAACATCTTAGGCCAAAAGTAGTTCTTGGAGAGCGTAGCGAATGTCTTGTTGCGTCCAAAATGTCTTAGTAGTCCTCCTCCATGAGATTCTTGCAAAAGTAGCAAACGAAGAGAAGACTCGGGAATGCAAAGTTTGCTAGCTCTCATAAGATATCCATCTTTGATGTAATAGCGTTTCCAAGATTTGTGCGTTAAGCATTTGGCATAAGGAATGGCAAAAGTAGGATCATGCTCATACAAGTGTGCTCAAAGCCAATGACATTATGAGAGTATGATGATATCATAATACCAAGATGATACCAATGGGAAGTTGATACCACAAGGGTGTAGTCGTTCGTAGTAGTCCTTGGCGAAGATGGGCGGTGGTGATGTTGATGTTGAACCGTCCCTAGGTAATCTAAACACGATAGGAAACGGTGGGCCACAACTCAAATTCTCAAAACCAAACGCGACAAAAAGTGTCGGAGTAGGTAGCGGTCAAGTGGTGGTAAGGGTTGGGGTATTGGAAGGGTTTGCAGGGGGGTTTGCGGAAGTTAGGTGGTGGTGGTCGAAGTGGGTATGCGGAGGCGTAGGCGGCGGTGGTCAAAAACTGCAGGAAATGCAGTTTGGTCAGGGGAAGCCGGATAATCCGGGCCAGGAGCCGGATGATTCGGACGGATCTGGATGATCCGGGCAAACAGCCTGTCATGGAATTGTCACGGCAGATGTCCTTAGTGCCAAGACTTAGTCGCGAGGCCAACGCATCTATGTGGTAGCTTGAGATGGGTTGGGCGGAATCAAGAGAGCAACACGCAAGACAAAGATTTAGACAGCTTCGGGCCCCGGGAAACATCATCCGGTAACAACCATACATGCTGTTTGTGGCTAGGTCTCATTATGATCACGAGGGAGTCGCCGGTAACCCGGCTCTTTGTGTCTAGCCCTAGAGATTGTTTCTTCTTGCTTGTCCCCATGTGGGGAGCCCTGCCCCTCCTTATATATGTTGGAGGGGCGGTTTACATGTGGAGTCCTATTAGGCTTAGGACTAGTCTATCTTCTATTACAAGTTGGATACAAATCCAGGTCTTACTTCCTCGTAAAGGAAATATTCCTCATGCCTTCCGTCTTAAGCTGGCCCACCATAACATGAGTCGGCCTTCTGGGCCTTGGGCCTAGTCTTCTATCTGACCCGCCCACCGGGTTACTAACGAGTCGCCAAGATCGGGCGGGTTATGTGTGAATCGCCAAGCTCATGCGGGTCACCAGTGAGTCGCCACGCTCCAGCCGGGTCATACATCCGGCGGGTTATACCGCGGGGTATATCCCCAACATTAGCCCCCAGTTTAATTTGGATTTATCCATGTTAAACTGATCCTGCAAAACACAAGAACAAATTTGACAGGTTGTGCTCCGGGTTAAACATTCTTGTAAGCCGGCACCTGATCATCCTTTAAATCCTTGTCATTTCCTCCTGGATGCGTATTCATGATCTCATAGCAAATCTCCTTTAGCAGATGCGTTCAAATATTACCAATGTAAAAAATCCGAGCACTTGTTCTGAAAAATCCGGGTCAATAGGCCAGCTTCATAATCAATTTCCTAACATTGGCTCTTGGAGAGAGATATTGTAAGAAATAATCCACTTGAGTCGGCTTCCAAAGCGTCGGCTTAAAAAATATAGGTCTTGAAATACTCATTTGATTTTCAACCGGCTTAAAGATGCAGATCTTGCCGAGTTATAATTTCCAAAATCTCCGGGTTATAAAATAATGATCATGCGGAGTCATAATTTTGTTGACACCGGGTCATGATTGTTGCAGACACCGGGTTAATCTGGTCTGCTCCAAACTGAGAATTTGAAGATTTTTTCTCCCTTATATGCATATCACCTGTAGCCCCCAAGTGTCGGGTTGTCATGCTTGCAGCAACCTAGGACTTGTAATAGCCTTATGCTCATGAAAACTTCAACCAGTGTAGCCCCCAAGGACCGGGTCATTATGCAATAATGAGTAGGGACTTTGTAGATATAACCATGTAAACTTGAACAGCAACGTGTAGCCCCCAAGGGCTAGCTCAGTAAGATAATATTGAGCTGGGGCTTGATATATACTTGAATTTTTTGACAGGAGCAATTGGTAGCCCCCAAGGGTCGACTCATTACAATGGGATGAGTCGGGTCTTCAATAAGTTGATCAAAAAATGACTTTACATTAGCCCCCAAGTGCCATGATGCATGCTGGCAGTGACATGGGACTTGCATATTTGATATAAACCCAATCTGAATAATGTAGCCCCCAAGTGCCGGGTTGTAAGCCTGCAGCGACTCGGGACTATTCCTTCCATTGTAGAATAAATCATATCCATTGAAAATAATAGTCGTTGCGCTAAAGCAACTTTGAAAACCTCAATCATAACACTGGTTATTGATAATCATAATAGAAATCCAGCCATGTTGGCTATTCAAGATTTGAATAATATAATCTGGTATGAAAACCTCAATCATTCAGTATCATAACGAAAATCCAGCCATGTTGGCTATTAAAGATTTGAATAAGCCGGTTTGAAAACCTCAATCATTCAATATCATAACGAGAATCCAGCCAAGTTTGGTTATTTAAAGATTTCAAATACCTTATCTGTTGACAAGTAAATCTGGAGTTTAAATACCCGGCGGCTCCTGGCCGATGGCGATTTAATACGCCTTCATTGTAAACCCGAATTTTTATGACCCGGCGGCTTTTAGCCTTTTGAGAAAAAATCCAGAACGGATAATCATTTTGAAGCATCAACTTTGGTAATGAGCTTGAACTTAATCATTTATATGTCATATTTCTGCAAATCATGCAGAGAGTTTAAACAACATATGCCCTGGCGACTTAGCGTCAAAACCAAGGCGGGTCATAATATCTCACATATAACCACTGTGATATTGAATTTGTATTGCCGGCTTACATGACCTGTGCAGTAAGGGTGATAACCCAATCCTTAGAAGCCAATGCCTCCACATAGATGATGATTGTCATAAACTGGCGACTTATAGTCAAAAGTCAAGCCGGGTTAAGCATAAAACACTTATATATATTTGAGATATAATCCCAAAAAGGTCTCAAGTTAAGTAATTGTGGCTGCAATAAACTTTACTAGAGACAGAATACAACTTTTTGAGGCTTCTGATTCGGATACGATCAGTAAACCGTTCCAAAGGGGTTAAGCTAAGATTCGAATACGATCATATAGCCCCCAGTGGCTTTGGCGATGCCGATCAAGTGGGTATCGACAGCTATGTTCTCTTTGGTTCGAATACGACCTATGTTTGAACAGGAAGCCCCCAAGTGACCATAAGAGTTGTTTAATGACGCTGATTCGAATACGATCCACGTCAGGCCCAAAGGGGTGAAGCTATGATTCAAATATGATCAAGAAGCCCCCAAGTGGGTTTGGCAGTATGCCGATCAAGAGGGTTTCGACAGCTATGTTCTCTTTGGTTCGAATATGACCTATGTTTGAACAAGAAGCCCCCAAGTGACCATATAAATTTTGGCATTGCGCCGATCAAGAGGGTACTGATAGTTATGCTCGATGAGCAGGAAGCCCCCAAGTGATCATAATAAGATAAGCCGTAAGGCAGGATATCCAAGTTTGAACCGCGCATCATGGCCGCAAGTTCTTTTGGCAACCTTTAATTTTTCTGAGAACTCGAACTTGCGAGAGATTAAATCTTTTGAACCAGAACTTCAAACCGGATTTAAAAGCTTCAAAACTTTGTGAGAGACAAATTTACCTTGAGCCGGATTTTGAACCGGATTTGATAGCTTCAAAGCTTTGCGGGAGAGAGATGTCTCTTGAGCTATATTTTAAACCGGAATCTTCATTTTGAGCCGGAAATTTTTCTGACGGCCTTTAAATATTCGTCAATAAAGAGTAGCCTCCAGGGCCGGGTTATCTTCCCTTCAATGACCCGGAGTTCTTGAATTCATTGAAACCGGCTAATTTTACCGAGCCATACCATTGTAGCCCCCGAGTCTCAAGATGACTCGAAGAGTTGGCTTGAGATTCTCCATATTTGACCATAGCAGAAGGTGTATATCATTGGCGTTGATAACGCGATGTGAATCCACAGAAGGTTGAGGTGACTGTGGCGGGTTATAAATGATCCCGTATGAGCCGTGTCAGCAACTCGGCCAATGGTTCCTTCCAACTGGTTATTTCAAGCTTAACCAAACTGTAGTGGCGGCGATTTGTGCGCCTGCCCATTGAGCCATCCATTGCAGACGACGGTTGATAATATATGATAATTTGCCTCCAATTTGTTGGAAGAGAAAACCGGGCTTCTCAAGTAATGACTTGCTCATACTCAATAAACAGCTCATCCAGACAAATACAGCCCAGTGTGCTGATGTAGACCAGGCCGCGAGAGACGGACGGTAAAGACGACCACAACATCTGAGGCGGCACAGACAGATGAACCAGCCGCGGTGTTGTAAACTGGTGCGGACGGGCAAGTTGTCCTCCTTGTTGTAAACCGGCGTGGTCGCGAGAAACGGCCACGACGTTGTAAGCCGGCGCGGTCGCGAGAGACGGCCACGGCGTTGTAAGCCGGTGCGGGAGTCCGTTGAGTAACGACAACCACCTGTGCCAAAAAGTGTTGGCGTGCCTCCATCTCCGCGGTATAATATCACGTTTTGTCATAAATAATTGCCCTGCATAAACAATATTGCAGACCAAGGCAAAGATAAGCTTGTTCTTTGACAAAAAACAACATGTTCTAATAAACAAACTTGGATAGATATCACCTGATTTGTTTGGACGACGGATGATCTGTTTATCGCGAGAGAGACGGCTGAACACGCCCCCGTCAGCTCAGGACCGTAGGAGCGGCTCTGATTTGTTGATATACATATCGGAGTCAACCGCGATATTAAAGGACAGAGCGGACGCGTGAGTCGGCTGCGGCATTGTAAGCCGCGCGGACAGACAGGTCGGCCGTGGGCGCGGACGGTTGAGCGGGCGCGGGTATGGTCGAATGAACCGGCTACAGGCGTGGTCCCGGTGAGTTGATGTAGACCGGACCACTGAGACGGCGATTTGCGCACATCTGTTAAGCCTTTTGATATAGTGCGGATATAAACTCGACCTCCAATGACAGCGCGCAGGGACCATATCATACTTTAATCACGAGGTAATTGACCTGTGTATACAATAACATACCGTGAAAAAAGCTTTGGATGATACCTAATTATACCAGTAAAAGTTTAGAAAAATAGCACCTAGTATTCTTGTCAAATAAACAAGGATGCTGGTGTTGGATGAATTTTCTGGTAGCCTGGCATGGTACAGATGCTTGCACGGCCTCCAGTGTCAACGTAGGTTGGACTGCAAACTGTCGGGCCCTTCACGCGTTCATCGAACACAGTCGTGTAGACGGGTACGAGAACGGCGTCTGACCACAATAAGCCTAGCGTCTTCACTGTTGAGCAGTAATGGAGTATTTGATACATCACTTTGACTAGTCTTATCCTTCACGTGATGGATGATGGTCCTTCTTGGGGACTGTGCTATTGTGCTTTTCAATTAGCACTAGTGTAAGTCTTTGGAGAGCAACCATCCACGGAGAAGTATCTCGCCGCATCATATTTCTTGTCTCCGACTCACTCTCCTTCTCTCCCTTTTTTTTCTTTTTGCTCACAGAGGAAGCGGACGAGAGCAGCCGGCTGCAGACGCCGGTGACGCACGCAGGAGGCGTATAAACCGGAGGCGAGGCTTCAGCCGCAGCCGCGGCGAGGGCGAGCGGAGGAAGTGACTTGTGGTCATGTAGCAGAGGCGGCAGAGGCGGAGAGCCGGTCGGCGCATGTGGCATAGACGACTCAGGGCCGAAGCGGGTCAACGGAGACGGCGGCTCACATCATCAGGCTATGCAATAGCATGTGCCATAGACGACTCAGGGCCGAAGCGGGTCAACGGAGACGGCGGCTCACGTCATCAGACTATTAAATCCTTCCTCAAAGTATATGCGTGTACAATAGTTGTACTAGTTGATGTCTTTTTACGTGCAGGAGCTAGAAAATCCATCAGGTTTTGTTTTTTTTGCATTGATCAGCACTTGGCCCCTTGATTCCTGTGCGTGTGCTAGGTTGATCCGAAAACTTTATGGGACTGAATCAGCTTTCTTGATCGCGGCTGTACCAACAGATGTGCTAGGTTGATCTGAAAACTTTACGGGACTGAATCAACTTTCTTGATCGCCGCTGTACCAACAGATGTGCTAGGTTGATCTGAAAACTTTACGGGACTCAATCAACTGTCTTGATCACTGCTCGGACTTGGACAGATGTACATAGAGCAGCAAAAGCGACCCAGCGAATCAGACACGGTGGCTAGATTTGACAACGGCGCAGTTGAAGTTCGAGTCAGCCTCGGTGTACTCTGTAGTATGATCGCTGTAGCGGAAAATCCAATCGATCTCAGCGATCGGTGATGGTGCTTTGTAGATATCTCAGCGGAATAGTAAAGACGCTGCAGCCTTGAGCGACGTCCACGCGTAGTGGATCCTATCCTGGCCATAGCGCAACTGCAGCTCAACATACATAACATCTCTCAAATCCTGTACTACCGGCTCGAAAAGTTTTTATCGCCGATCTGATCATCAAAATAATGAATTTGCCGATTTCTTCTCCATCCGACGAATTACAATCTTCTTGATCCCTGAGATAGTGCCCTCCAAGAACTCAACACCACCATGTGTGTGCCCCACGGTGGGCGCCAACTGTCATGGAATTGTCACGGCAGATGTCCTTAGTGCCAGGACTTAGTCGCGAGGCCAACGCATCTATGTGGTAGTTTGAGAGGGGTTGGGCGGAATCAAGAGAGCAACACGCAAGACAAAGATTTAGACAGCTTCGGGCCCCGGGAAACATCATCCGGTAACAACCCTACATGTTGTTTGTGGCTAGGTCACATTATGATCACGAGGGAGTCGCCGGTAAGCCGGCTCTTTGTGTCTAGCCCAAGAGATTGTTTCTTCTTGCTTGTCCCCCTTTGGGGAGCCCTGCCCCTCCTTACATATGTTGGAGGGGCGGTTTACATGTGGAGTCCTATTAGGATTAGGACTAGTCTATCTTCTATTATAAGTTGGATACAAATCCGGGTCTTACTTCCTCGTAAAGGAAATATTCCTCATGCCTTCCGTCTTAAGCTGGCCCACCATAACATGAGCCGGCCTTCTGGGCCTTGGGCCTAGTCTTCTATCTGACCCGGCCGCCGGGTTACTAACGAGTCGCCAAGATCGGGCGGGTTATCTGTGAATCGCCAAGCTCCATGCGGGTCACCAGTGAGTCGCCACGCTCCAGCCGGGTCATACATCCGGCGGGTTATACCGCGGGGTATATCCCCGACACAGCCGGATGATCCGGGCGGGTCAATCTCGCTCGGGAATGGCTCGGGATGAACTCGAAAACGGCCACAAATTCGGGGATTTCGCGGATTTTGGAGGGATTGCGAGGTGGAGATGGTGGGGGAAGGCTAGATCCGCTTGCAACACAACAAACTCACGGATCAAAACCAACAAAACATCATCAAAACTCACAAATCACAAGAAAAAATTTTGGGCTATTTTTGTGGGGATTTTCGGATTTGGACGAAAAACAACAAAATCAAGCTAGAAAACAAAGAGGGGAGGCTCCGAAATCGTGATCAACCTGGCTCTGATACCAAGATGATGTGGAGTGGATCCCAACTAAGGACACGAAGAACACGAGGTGAAAACGAGGGAAAACACAAGAGGAAACACTCAACCAACGAGAATATAGTCACACATGCGCTAGATCAATGAACACAAAGGTTAGATACAAGATCCAAAGTCAACAACGGACGATACAAACGGTAACCGGTTCTTCTTCATAAGGAGGTCTTGATAGGGCCACCCAAGAGGGGGTCTTGAATCCAAGGGGATCTTCTCCATAGAGGGGCCGCGGTCACTCTCGAGGAGACGATCCGATATGGATGAGCAAAAGCTATCCTCACATATGAGCTACTACTTTGCTAACCCTAAAAATGGGGAGGAGGTGGTCTATTTATAGCCCAAGGGGCGAAGGGGTAAGTGAGGGGACGAAACGGGTACACGGGCCTCGGCCCAAGTCACGCACGCAGGCGGTGGCCGGATGATCCGGGAGTTGATCCGGATGATCCGGGCTTCGGGGGCCGGATGATCCGAGTCGGCGTCCGGATGATCCGGTAGTGTTGGAGTAGCTGCGGGAGGGCCGGATGTCCGGGTCCTGGTCCGGATGATCCGGGTCTGGGTCCGGGTGATCCGGCTTCATGTTGAAGCTTCGAGTGTCGTTGGGCATCTTAGCGGGATCGTCCGGGCCGAGGTCCGGATCGTCCGGGCTGGGGCCGGATCATCCAGACGGCGGTCCGGATCGTCCAGGCTTCTGCTGACTTAGCCATTTTCCTTCTCCGTCTCCACGTCCATCTTCGTCTTCGGATTCTCCTTGCTCCTTGACGTCTCCATGGCTAACTCCTTGATGCCTGAGTATGCACAATGTCTCCGTTTGAGGTAGTAGCCATGTCTCATGTTCATCGAAGTGGAATTGTGAGAGGAGAGATGTCACCTCGGTCTCGAGAGCTCTTGCACGTGATCGAGTCATGGGCCCACTAGGCACTTGGTGAGTCGATGGTAGGTCCATGGGGATGACCTTGGGATGCTCCGCATCATCTCCCGAAGCCAGTTCATGTCTGACCAGCAGACGGAAGCCTTTGACGGTGTTGAAGCCATTCAGTCTGAACTACATGGCCATAGATAAGTCAGCAAGGAAGGGAGGCAGACAGCGCTGTGGGGGAACATCAAGAGATTAGCCACCTGACCTCTATTAGCTATACAAGACAGATCCAGAGGAGGACTACAATCAGCGCAAAACATGAATCCAATGGATTCGAAGATATTGGGCAGAACAATGGTACAAGTACAGGTTCATGACCCAGGAATATGCTGAAAAGAATGCTATCAAGCGACCCTGGGGAGACATCTTGTACAAAAATCTTCCACCCAGGTCCAGAGCTGAAGCCATTGAACAAGGCTTCTACCCTTGCATGGTCCGTGGACCACAGCCTACTGATGCCGACCCGTCTTCGTTGCTCTGGTGTCGTGACGACAATCTGTTCAAGCGCAACTTTCAGTTTGCCAAGAACTCGGCCAAAGAGAACAAGAAGTCGCGGGGATTAGACTTCAACCCGTCCCCTCAGCTCCTCGTGCCGATGGCACACTCAAAGCTGAACCTAATCTTGTTGGGCCCTTCTACAACCTAGAATGTCTCATCACTCATATTATGGTTCAAGGGACAGCCGTGGATCAATCTGCAGATGACGCTGATTCTGACGAAGCGCCTGCACCACCGAAGCCTAAGAAACTGAAGAAACCCAAGGCTTCGAAGCCTTCCACTGCACCAAGAGCTTCGTGAGCGAAGCCTCTGGCCACTGCTCCTCCTGCACCAAGTGTGCAGTGTGAAGATCTCTCACGCATCTCCAAGTATGATAAGAAGAACAAGAAGAAGAAGAAGCCCATGCAATCTGCTAGTCAAGCACTGACTCCAGCTGCCGTTCTGAGAAATGAAAACGACGCCATTGATCTGTCGAGTGACGATGATCTAGCCGATGATGCTCTTGAGCTGCTGATAAAGAGCAAGCAAGAGGTGGAAATCTTCAATGATTTGCCTCTCGTTGACGTGAAAGTGTTAAACAGTTTCATTGATGAGTGGTTTGACACCCCCAATCTCAGCTTTGATGATCTGCAACTCCCCATTGGCCTCAGCGTCTCCTTCCATGGCGCCATTGCTCCTGAGCTGGCTCTTGCTCAGAAAATCATTGAACTGAAGCACAAAATTGATTATGAGAAGGCTCAGTTCAAGAAGCATATGGCCCAGCTCAGTGTGACAGACGTCCAAAGCATTAAGACAATGATGCATGAGCTCAAGGAGGCGTTTCACAAGAAACTTGATGAAGCCAAAGGTTCTCGAGAGCGAATGAAGCATCTGGCTGCCAAGTGTGTTTAAGCCTACAATGAAGCTGAGAAGCGCAAGGCACTTGGGCGTCCTGGCATCGACCCCAAGATGGCTGCCAAGCAGAAGAAGCCTACTGTGGACCAAGCTGAAGCATCCAGGCGGGAAGAACCTCGCATTGTCTTCCCCGCCAGTATGACAGGCGTGAAGCCTAAGATCCCCACAATGGCTTCGGAGATCAAGAAAACAAGGGCAGCTGAAGCCAAAGCCAGAAAGCGCAAGACCAAGAACACCATTGACGAGGCTCCACCTGCCAAGAAGCGTAAAACCAAGAAGAAAGATCGGGCTACTCCCACAGAGCCCCTTGTCGTCGAGCCAATTTTGGTTGCTCGTCCTACATCTGCACAATAAGAGCGTCGTTTGATAGTTCATGAGCCTGCTTCCCCAGAGGCTCCTGAAGCTGAAGACATTCCAGCTGTCAACCCCACCGCAGCTGAAGACATTGGTCATCAAGACAATGTTGAAGATGATGAAGTCCTTCCTCAGATCAAGCACAATGTGGTATCATCGCCTATTCTCACGAACAACGAACTCATCAGCATTGGTCGTCCTTTGACGCCAGTTGCTTAGGATGACTCATGGGCTGATCACCCTCAAGACTCCCCCCGTGAAGAAGAATCACCAACTACTCCCCCAACTCAAGTCACCACTCCGATGCTTGAAGATGATGACTTTGAGGCCCAACCTACTCCATCTCCACAAGCGTCGCCAGCATTTCACAGGCTTCGTAAAGGACCAAGGCCACAAGTCACTCTGTCGAGTGTTCCAGAAGGAGAAGAGCACCAATCAGTATCTCGCCAAGTATTTCCTAAAGACTCTCCAACTATGAACAACTCAGAGTCTGAAGCCAAAGCAGCTGAAGATATTCCGGCTGCATCAGCCGATGAACAAGAAGAACCAGGAGATGAAGAAGAATGTGTTGCTACACCCCCAACCAACCCTGAAGTTGTTCTCGAGGAGAACGTGTCCGACCCTCCAGCTAATCGAGTGGAGGTTGATAACAATGAGGCGACCACCAACACCAATACTGAAGCCAATGACATTGTCATGGTTGAAGCTACTGTGGTGCATGAAGTTAATGTGGTGCCAGAAGTGATCGCGCCTGAAGCCAATGTTGCACCTGATGCACATCTGCAGCCTGTAGTCAATGCCAATGCCACTGCCCCTGCTCCTGTACCGCCTCCAAGGCCACACACCATCGAGCAAGCATATGATCATGGTCAGCTGGTCACTTTCAGATGGCCCATTCTGGTTCTCCGCCTCCTGCTGGTCCTCAATTTGACTACCATGTCGAGCACAGGCCTCAGGTCCAGAAGCCTAAGCCAAGGTTGCCCAGGTTTCCAGGTACTGCCACTTCACCAGGGTCATTCAATGCAAATGGCTTCATTGCGCACAACACCTTCTTTGATAGTGCCAGGAACCCCTATTCCAAGCCAAGGATTTCATCTGATCGGTTCTAGAGCTATCAGCAGCGCAGTTACTATTCTTGTGTTCTCTATGACCAAGGGCGCATCTTTCCACATATGCGTCTCGACAGTGAAGCCATTGCTGGACTGCACTGCCTTGAAGAAGCCCTTGACTGCTTCCGTGATGCTAGTCTGCTGAACTTTGTGACTGATAAGGAGCATTGGAATGAAGAGCTTCTGCTACAATTTTATGCTACACTCCACATTCGCGGCTACAACAGGGATCCGAAGACATGGGTCCTTGAGTGGATGACAAGCAACATACATCATGAAGCTAAAGCTCTTGACATTATTGAGCTCACTGGTCTGCCCACTCCAGGTGAACTATATGAACCTGGTTGTCAACTTCACCGCAATGCTTTGGAGAGCCTCTTTCAGAAGCCCGAGCCCAACATGAGCCAAATGCTGAGCATGATGAAGCCTCTGCCACGCGACGCTGAATACCCAAGAGAGTTCTTTGTTGAAGACCTATAGTATTTGCCCCGAATAATCTATCATATCATAAGGCGAACTCTATGGCCCATCAAGGGGCATTCTTCTGCAGCGAAGCTTGAAGGAGCAATGAAGACATTGGTCTTTTATATCTTCAATGGCATCAGCTTCAATGCTTAGGACTTCTTTATCAGGCAATTGGCTGCATCAGGCTTTGATCTCTTTGCTCTGAAGTTCTACGCTCCATGGGTTATGCACCTGATCAAGCTTCACTCTGCTGTCACCTATCAGCCTTCTGCTCGCAACCATCTGATATTTTTGCCAGAGGTTGATATGCTAGTTGAAGCCATATACCCAGAGCCTGCCAAGGAGCCTGTTTGTCTTCACAATGCTTATCACCAAAGCTTCACACAGCCTATTGAAGGAGTTCAGGCTGTCACTCGTGTTTATCCTTTGGCTGGCAATACACGTGGCCCTCACCGTACCAACACTGAAGCCACTGAGAGCACTATTGCTTAAAGGCCTCGGAAGCGATCTCGTGTTCTCAATGACCGAGAGCTTCTCGTCGCCCTGCATCAAAAACGGGATAAGCATCACTACTGGCTGAAGCGGCAAATGCAAAGCCTCTTGGTGGACGTCAATCGTATTCGCAATCTTGCCACCAAGAATGCATTTGTCACACATGAAACCTGTCGGAGGTCATGGAAGAGTTTGACGTTGCTCAGTGTTGAAGCAGATCTTCAAGACGATGGCTTCACTGAAAGATTCATGTTTGACTCCACTCCTCCAAGGAATGATGTCTTGTGTCGGACTCCCTATCTTGAAGACTCTGACTATTCCTCCTCAGCTGCAACGGTGAATGCCAGAGTCATAGATGATCAAGATGATGCTACTTCACCACCTCTAACTTCGGCGCGTATCGACACTGCACCAAGTTCTTCTGCACCGCCAAACGCCAACGATGACCCAACAGCTTCTCCTACTCCTTCTAGGAATGAGTAGAGGCTCTATGTCTTCAAACCTTTTTGGTCCTTACTGACAAAAGGGGGAGAAGCATATGAGTTGATAGTCTCAAGCGGGTCCATATGGGCGGTTGCTTTATATTTTGGGTAGTGTTTACAACTCTCGCTGCTTTTGATACATTTAGTTCTTTGAGTTGTAACACTTAAACTTGATGGTCGTCTGCTACTTGTTTGCTATTCTGTGATGCGATGGTAAATTCCGCATGTGCGATGATAAATCCCACACGAAGTCATACTGAAGACGTCCATTTTTCATTTTGCATGTCATTATCCTCGTTATATCAAATCATGCATGATGAATTGTCTTCATAAGTTAAAGAGGATCTCCACAAGTACAACCTGCCATGTGCATTTGCATTCCAAAAGCAAAATTACTTATATGCACATCTTCAGGGGGAGCTTGTTGCTACTTATGAAGACAATACCTTAATCCTTTACAATTTCACATACTTTTATCCCCGTTGAAAACTTAAACCAGTCTGTCATCAATCACCAAAAAGGGGGAGATTGTAAGTGCATCTAGTGCCACCCCTAGTTGGTTTTGGAGTATTGACGACAAACCTGGTTGAGGGACTAATGTGTTTGTGAGAATTGCAGGATAACACAGGTAGTAGTCCCTCATTGATTCGGTTTACCTACCGGAGATGACCCCTAAAAATGTATGAAGACGTTGAAGACAATGGTGGTATGTGAAGATATTCACTTTGAAGACTATGACAAGAGAAGACATCGTGTGAAGACTATGGAGCGCGAAGACTTAGTTTTTTCGTTGTTTCCTTTTCTTCTTTGTTGAGTCATAGGAACCACCATACTGTTAAGTGGGGTCCAGTGAACAAAGTCAGAGTGACTGAAGTGATGCTCAACCAAATCCTATGTCTTCGAGCGAAGACAATGAGAGCAAATCTTATCTAGAGTTGGATGAGTCAGCTTTACTTTTAGCCCAAGCAAAGCTGTCGCGTGTGTTTGAAATTTGACCGTTGGAACACGTGTCAGTTCCTTAGTGACCCAGGGTCATTTCGGACAAATTAGGTTGGGTTTCCTAGTGGCTATAAATAGCCCACCCCCTACACCATAAATTAGTGGCTGCTCAGAGTTAGTGCACGGCTTTTGTCGTTTGAGAGCAACCCACCTCCGAAGCCTTTGAGAGAGAGAAATCCTTGCGAGGACAAAGCCCAAACACCCAGAGCCAAAGAGTGTTAGGCATCACTGAAGTCTTTCTGTTTGCGTGACCTGAAGACTTGTTACACTTGAGGACTGTGAATCCTCCAGCCGGTTAGGCGTCATGTTCTGAGCATCCAAGAGTCATTGTGGATCGCCGGTGAACGAAGTCTGTGAAGGTTTGGAAGTCTACCTTGAAGACTTACATGAGTGATTGGGCGAGGACTGGGTGTCCTTAGCTCAAGGGGAATAAGGTGAAGACACGGTCTTCTGAGTTAAATCTCAGCCTCCCTAACCAGGCGTACAGTTGTCACAGTAACTGGAACTGGTCCAACAAATCCTTGTCTTGGCCAAGTGACTGGTTCTATCCTCTTCCTCTCTTTACTTATAGTTTGTCTTCGTGAAGTCATTGCCTGCTTGCACTACTTGTTTGACTTCACTTTGTGACTACTATCGTTGTTTGGCTTCATACTATCTTCTATCCTGATCTTTACTACCTAGCTGCTATTAGTCTTCGTGCTTTCACTTCATTGAATACTTGACTATGGCTTGCTTAGTGTAGTCTACCTTCTGCTACATATCAATAGGTTCATTTCTATTGTTTGTCTTCGAAACTCTCATGTTTTGAAGACTTTCATAAAAATCGCCTATTCACCCCCCCCCCCTCTAGTCGATAACTAGCACTTTCGACATTTAAGTCTAACCCACTTCCTATGCATAGGGATTTTGTGAGCAAACAATTTATGGGAGCAAGAATCGACAGGCATAGGAAGGCCAAACAAGCAAAACTTCAAGATTTCCAACACATAGAGAAGAAACTTTATATTATTGAGAGATATGTAAAAGCATATGTTCCTCTATCATAGTAATTTTCATTAGCATCATGAATGAATTCAACAATACAGCTATCACATAAAAGCATTATTTTCATGATCCACATGCATAAAAAATTTATTACTCTCCACAAAAGCAAATTTTTTATCGTCAATAGTAGTGGAAGCAAAATCAACAAAATAACTATCATGTGAGGCATAATGCAATTGAAAATTAAAATCATGATGACAAGTTTCGTGGTTATCATTATTCTTTATAGCATACATGTCATCACAATAATCATCATAGATAGCAACTTTGTTCTCATAATCAATTGGAACCTCTTCCAAAATAGTGGAATCATCATTAAATAAAGTCATGACCTCTCTGAATCCACTTTCGTCATTAAAATAAGATTCAACACCCTCCAAAGTAGTGGGATAATTATTATCTAAAGTTGACACCCTTCCAAACCCACTTTCATCAATATAATCATCATAAATAGGAGGCATGCTATCATCATAATAAATTTGCTCATCAAAACTTGGGGGACAAAAAAATATCATCTTCATCAAACATAGCATCCCCACGCTTGTAGCTTTGCACATCACTAGCATCATGGATATTCAAATAATTCATACTAACAACATTGCAATCATGCTCAACATTCAGAGATTTTATGCCAATCATTTTATTTAATTTTTCTTCTAACACTTGAGCACAATTTTCCTTTCCATCATTTTCATGAGAGACATTAAAAAGATGAAGCATATGAGGCGACCTCAATTCCTTTTTTGTAGTTTTCTTTTATGGACTAAACTAGTGATAAAACAAGAAACTAAAAGATTCAATTGCAAGACCTAACGATATACCTTCAAGCACTCACCTCCCTGGCAACGGGGCCAGAAAAGAGCTTGATGTCTACTACGCAACCTTCTTCTTGTAGACTTGTGTTGGGCCTCCAAGCGCAGAGTTTTGTAGGACAGTAGCAATTTTCCCTCAAGTGGATGACCTAAAGTTTATCAATCCGTGGGAGGCATAGGATGAAGATGGTCTCTCTCAAACAACCCTGCAACCAAATAACAAAGAGTCTCTTGTGTCCCCAACACACCCAATACAATGGTAAATTGTATAGGTGCACTAGTTCGGCGAAGAGTTGTGATACAAGTGTAATATGGATAGTAGATATAGGTTTTTGTAATCTTAAAATATAAAAACAGCAAGGTAACTAGTAACAAAAGTGAGCAAAATGGAATTGTAATGCTTGAAAACAAGGCCTAGGGTTCATACTTTCACTAGTGAAAATTCTCTCAACAATGATAACATAATTGAATCATATAACAATCCCACAACGTGCAACAAAGAATCACTCCAAAGTTTCTATCAGAGAATGTAAGACAAAAATGTGCATCAACCCATATGCATAGATTACCCCAATGTCACCTCGGGAATCCGTGAGTTGAGTGCCAAAACATACATCAAGTGAATCAACAGAACATCCCATTGTCACCACAGATATCCCATCCAAGACATACATCAAGTGTTCTCAAATCCAATACTCGATCCAACATAACGAAACCTCAAAGAGCAAGACTCAATCCAGCACAAGAAGGTAGAGGGGTAGAAACACCATATGATCCAATTACAATAACAAAGCTCGCGGTATCCATTACAAGAAGGTAGAGGGGTAGAAACACCATATGATCCAATTATAAAAACAAAGATCGCGGTACATCTAGATCGTGCCAAATCAAGAACACGAGAGAGAGAGAGATCAAACACATAGATACTTGTACATACCCTCATCCCCGAGGGCGAACTACTCCCTCCTCATCATGGAGACCGCCGGGAAGATGAAGATGGCCTCTGGTGATGGTTTCCCCCTCCGGCAGGGTGCCGAAACGGGATCCCGAATGGTTTTTCGTGGCTACAGAGGCTTACGACGGCGGAACTTCCGATCTAGGGTTCTTTTCGGAGGTTTCTATATTTATAGGAATTTTTTGCGTCGGAAACAAATCAGGGGGGTTCCCGAGGAGCCCACAAGCCAGGGGGCGCGCTCCCTAGGCTTGTGGTCGCCTCGGGACTCTTCTGGCCCAACTCTGATGCTCCGTGGGTCTCTTCTGGTCCATAAAAATCACCGTAAATTTTTAGCTCGTTTGGACTCCGTTTGATATTCCTTTTCTGTAAAACTCAAAAACAAGGAAAAAATAGAAACTGGCACTGGGCTCTAGGTTAATAGGTTAGTCCCAAAATTAATATAAAATAGCATATTAATGCATATAAAACATCCCAAATAGATAATATAATATCATGGAACAATCAAAAATTATACATACGTTGGAGACGTATTAGCTCTCCACACTTGAAGCATGTCATAGTGTTAGTGCCCGGAAAAGCATTGGCAGTTGGTCCACCATAGGCCTTGGGTGGTGCAAACTGCTGATTTGGGTGAGGCGCGTCATAGGATGGCCCCGGGGTCAATCTAGGTGGCAGTGCAGTATTTGGAACCCACACCCGGCGCTTCTGGGAGCCAGAACCGGATGATGAACCAAAATCACGGGGGTGCTTGCGTGTAGCCTCTTAGTCAGACTGGCCAATTTCAGCACTGATGGCCTTGTTCACAAGTTTCTGGAAGGAAGAACACTCGTGCAGACGAAGGTCGCGGTGAAGCTGTGGGCTAAGTCCCTTGCGGAACCTTGCCTGCTTCTTAGCATTAGTGGACACTTCCTCAGGAGTGTAGCATGCAAGATTCCCAAACTCTCGGTTGTAGACATCCACGGTTAGCTTGCCCTGGGTGAAGTTACAGAACTCCTTCCTTTTGCGATCCATTAGGCCCTCTAGGATGTGGTGCTCATGGAAAGCTTCACTAAAGTCCGCCCAGGTAGTAACCTGACTGGCTGGACGCATAGCTTCATAATTCTCCCACCAGAGACTGGCGGGACCCTCAAGGTGGTACCCGGCATAGGTGACCTTGTTATCCCCATCTACGTTGGCAGAACGTAACTTGTGGGTGATGCTACGAAGCTAGTCATCCACGTCAACAGGTTCGACGGAGTGGTGGAAAGTTGGTGGGTATGACTTGATAAAGTCATTAATGGACAGCAAGTCATTTCTCTACTGGTGTGCGGTGTTCTGCTCAATACGCTCAAGCAGACGGTTAGTCTCATGTTTGTTCCTCTCTGGTTCTAGCATGACCTCGGCTAGGGAAGGTGGATGGGGTAGGTTGTCATTCCTGGCCCCACTTGCTTCGCCCTGCTCCTGGGCAGCAGGGGTGCTTCGAGTGTTAACCATCGTAGGAAAACAAAAGCACGGTTTAGACAAGGATGACAAAACTCTAGCATAGGAGTGCAGAATATAATGGATGACATGGAATGCAGAGATGTACATCCGTACAACATAAGATAATGCAAAGGCATTAGAATTTCTTGGAGAAATCAGACAGCATAACAGCTGTAAATGCTCAAAAAAGATTTTGAGACAACCTGCAAAAAGGTAGCATAGCCACTCAACAACATCATATCAAGGTTCCGAGACCAACTAACAACACACGGAAGTAGTAGGAACTGAACTGGGGCTTGAGACCATCAATCCTCTAAGTCTACGGATTAGTAACACGTGAACATGATCGAAAGAAGAGAAGGCTAGCCCTTAACCCCTGTAGAAAAGAAGAGGCCGACTTAGAGAGGATGACATGAGAAGAGAAGTAAAAGAGCCTTACGTTCCACAATCAATTCCCCTACATATAAGTAAAGCATTTCTAGACTCGACATCGACTAGTTTGGCTTGAAGATCCTACAGGCAGTCCGGCTCTGATGCCAACGCTGTCAGGACCCTGGTCCTAAGTCACACCAATCTAACCCGTAACACGTCATATCACATTGCGCCTTTTGGTTCACATATATGACTGTGTCGCTAGCATCCATATGACAGAGAACCCTGGCCGACATGACTAGTCGTAAACCCAAGGTGGCACAAGCTTACAGGGACAATCATACATGACCCAGCAATGCACGTGCCGGTCAAGAACATGTGCAACCGAGTCGTAGCAAGCTACAAGGACTCTAGTAAAACACCGCGTGACATTTCCCCGAAGGGAAAGACGCAGGAGCAAAGAAGGACACATGCCGATCAATCCATGTGTTCTGGAGCAGTAGCAAGCTATCATGGCTTGGTGGAAGCACTAGGAGACATTTCCCCATAAGAGAGGCTACCAAGAATAAACAACTAGGTGTCGAATCCCACACATACCAAGCATTTCAAAAGCATACACACAATATGCTCGATATGTGCAAATACAACATGGCATCACAACAAAACTCTATGACTCAAAGTATTTATTTAAAAGGCTCCGGAGAGCCATACATAACATATCCATACAGGTAGGGGTCACACGACCCAACACTCAAATCATACAAACATACAAGCACATGCGGAAGCTAAACTTGTCCGAATACAGACAACTCGAAAGAAAGAAGGCTTGGTGTAGCCTGACTATCTACAAGGCCCTTCACAGGCTCGAGGTTGCCACCTGGGTAGCAAGCTACTCGTCAACATCGACGTCTAGATATAACTCATCGGAGGGGTGGTGTTCTCCTCTGCAGCAGTTTATTAAGCAAACATGAGTAGAAAGGTACTCAGCAAGTCTTACATCAGATCCTATCATGCATGCATCATTCTCAACAAGGGTAGTGGTGTCTATTGCAGCAAGCGAGCTCTGACTCTTGGCTATCCTATACTACATCTATCAGTAGTTTGATTAAGATGAGATAGCGCACACGGGTCCACTAATCACCACGACAATACTCTATCGTGGATCCTCTCCCGTCTTCCTACGAGAGGGCCATCCAAGGCACTCACACTTGTCTTGAGACTTTTATGAGTAACCATTAACTTGTCTACGAACTGCATAAGCACCCAAGTAGTCCATTACCGCGGACGCGGCTATTCGATTAGTTTCATAACTCTACACGGGTGTACTTCTTCACACATGCTTCCACCACTTATCGCCGTTTACACGGCATGCTCTTGGCAACCTTCAAGCGGAAGCCCAGTGACGGTGCCGGCCATGACCTGACTAACCACACAAGTCTCTAGTCCAGGTTTATCGCCTATTCGGGTTCCACCCGCAAGGAAGTCCGGTCGAGGTTTCCACTACAGCCCCAAACGATGTGTGCAGGGTTCCCGAGTCACCAAACGGGCGACTCGGTACACCGGGCCACTTGCCTGCCCCATCACAGCCCACCCCTAGGGTCAGCGCTGCGCACGGCCTCCAGCATACTACAAACACCATAAACTACTTGCAACTCCTGGACAAAGGACGAGGCGATTAATAAGCTGAGAGGGTCCATTGGTTTCGGGCTCTGATCTTGGATCATACACACAAAACTCAGTTCTTAAGGACGGTTCCAATGAAACAACCCACCATATACTCCTACATGGCCTCTCATCGATACCTTTACCAAAACATGTTCAACACTTCACTCCCATTATCGACACAACCATTTCGCTCTAATCCATCACTAGATGAACCAGATCTGGCACAACTCTAAGCATAGCAGGCATAGCATGGTAGGAACACAACATGGCTCAAACAACTCCTACACATGCTAGTGGGTTTCATCTAGTTACTGTGGCAAAGACAGGTCATGCAGAGGAAAGGGATTCAACTACCGCAGCAAACAGCAGTTTGAAAAGTCATTGTCTTAATGTAGTAAATGAGAGCAGGAGCGAGAAGATGGGATTGTATCGAAATGATCAATGGGGGTTGCCTGCCTGACAGAGTGGTCGAGGGGTACTGCCCTTCAACTGGATACTCGTGGATATCCTCGGGAGCAGAACCTACCGCGGATATCACATCGGTAACACAATCAATACAAGGCAATATGCAACAATATGATGCATTCTCATGTCATGGCAAAATGAATTTCTTGAGCTAATGCAACTAAAACCAAAAGGATTTGAGACTGTTTGAACCAAAGGTTCAAATTCAAACCTAAGTTATGAATTTACAAAGTGCATTTACTTGTTTTGATCTATACAGCAAGGTTAAGTTGCTTTGTCATGCATTATACCATTACCAATGGATAGATTGGATTTTTCTGATAATTTTTCATATATAAATCTTTTCCATCTGAGCTATAGATTATTTTCTATGATTTTTAGAAGTTCAACCCCTTTTTTCTGGAATTTCTGGTTATTTAGAAATTAAACTAATTCCAAAAAAGGAATACTGCATCATCATGACATCAGCGGGTCAACGGGGCAGCCCAGGTCAAACTGACTGGTGGGCCCCGCGTGTCAGCCTAACAGAACTAAACTAATTTTAATTAAACCTAATCTAGTTTAATTAACAGGGCAGGCCCCACCTGTCATTGACATAGGGGAGGTCAAACCCCTGGTCAACCGGGGCTAACCCGTCGGCATTAAGCCGCCGACGGCAGCAGACGCGGCGGGGCGCTACGGGAACGGGCTGTGGTGCCCCGTTTGTTGTGTGGTTGGGCTCGTTTGAGAGCGCAAACCAGCGCACGTCGGGTAGTGGCGCCAGCCGAGCCTGGGGCGGCCGGAGGCGATGGCAAGGAGCTCGGCTGTGGTGGCCGGAGCTCGGTTGTGGCGGCCGGAGCTCGGGTGTGGGCGCGGGCGGAGCTGTGGGACACAAGCGGGCGAGCTAGCGCGTTAGGGGGGCTGCTCGACGCGGTGAGCGTGTTAGGCACGACGGCCGGGCCATTTGGTGGCTGGGGGCGCGTCGGCGGCGAGAGCAGGTGACGGCGCGTGCCGGTGAGAGCGGCGCGGCGCCTACGACGTGCGGCAACGAGAACGGAGAGGGGGAGAAGGATTAGTGGCTCACGGCGAAAGCGATGAGCGGGTCAGCGAGCTCGGCGCAGGCAGTGCAAGGCGTACAAGCACTCGGGGCTCGGTCGGGGCGAAGCAGCGGACGACGGCGGAGCTTGTAGACAAGGCGAGGGCTAGGCGATGGCGACGTCTACGGCGGCGCGTGCTCACAGGCGTGTCGGCCATGGCTGGGAGAGGGCGAGAGAGAGCCAGGGGAAGTGGGGTGTCGGGGGACTCGGGGTCGCGCCGAGGAGTTCCTTCGAGGCATCGCAGTGGCATGGGCAACGCAGGCAGGCAGGGAGGTGGCGTGGCGCCCTCGGGCGCGCGTGCGCTATCTCCCTCCTCTGCCTACTAGCATAGGTAGGTGATGACTACCACGGGCCAGGTGGGCTGGCCCAGTGCGGGTAAGTGGCATCTGGCCTTTCTCTCTCTCTTTTAGTTTTCTGTTTTTCTTTTTCTGCTGTGGGTTTTTGATTTAACAAAAATGTCAAACCACTTTATAAAATGCTGAAAATATTCATGGGCACTTCTGAAGTTATTTCCAACAGCCCTCAAACATTTCCAGAATTATTTGGACATTTAAAAATATTTATAGGATTTAAATGTCCAAATGCAAGTACTTTATGGGTTAATTCAAAAATCCAAAGTGTCCTAGAAAAATGTGCACCATTTTTGCCAAAGGTTCTAAAGCAATTCAAAAATGATGGACTTTTATGAAGGCTATTTTGGGTTCATTGAAATCATTTTTAGTTGATCTTGGTATTTTCAGGGGGTTGCTAGGGTTTGTTAATCCCCATTTCAAGTTTAATGAAAGTGCAAATACTAACTAGGGTTGTGACACGAGACTACGAGCCACGGTAGAAAAGGCGGTGTAGGGTGCGTGAGGTCGCTCCAGGATCTACCATCCGCAAAAGCATGTCGTGCCAGCGGTGATACCAGAGAGTTGAGACGAGAGGGAGATGCCAGACGGTGGGCCTCAACCTCGGCATGGAGGGCCGCCTTCGACGGGTGGCCAAGCTGAGAGGAGCGGAGGCCCGAATCTGAGTGCGCATGCGAAGATTGCGGCGTTGGGTTGCGCGGCCGCTTGCAGGCACGCAAGATGTGACCCACCCCGCCATAGCGCACGCGGAGCGTGTCATTCGTGCACAGAGCCGAGATGTGGCCCTCTTCACCACAGTTTTAGCTGCAACCATGGAGAACGAAGGGGATGCGTTTCTTGGGAGGATGAAGCGTGGGGAGGGGTACGGAGGGGCACATCACCAATCTTGTTGGGGACGTCGCTAGAAGCGGAGCGTCTGTTCCGCTTAGTTTGCCAACCACTATCGCCGCTCTCACCCTAAGTAGGAGGCGTGGGGTCAGCTGGCCGACCAAGGGGGCCGAGGCGAAGCCCAGCTTAGGAACCACCAGGGGTCGACGGGAGCTAGGGCGGCGGCGGCGAAGGGGGGAGATCCGAGGAGGCGCGCGAAGAGGAGTCTGAGTCCGAGAGTTGTAGGTAGCTCGCCATGGTGGACCAAAGGGAGGAGGTCGAGTGGGTGGTCGCCGGTGTCGGAGTGACGCCGGGCGGATCTGGTGGCGGCCGGCGTCGAAGTGGCAACCTACGCTACGGAAAGGGAGGCACTAGGGAACCTGCTGGCACATTTGCATGAACTCTTGTGCTTGGACTCCTCAACACACGTGATGATCAGCCTATATATGCACACATGAGAGGGGTTAAGGAGTATACCATCCTCGAAAGGGTCAAGTAGACGCGTAAAGGAGAAGATTCATCTTTTTTAGTAAAGGAGAAGATTCACCTTTGCATATAAGGTGTGAATGATCTGTGTATATTTCGATGATGGAGCACTTGGCATGGTGATGGCTATGGGATACTCTGTACCAATCTTGGGTTGAGGTAACACGCATGTCGCATCTGACAATCTTGGGTTGAGGTAACGGGCATGTCACATCTAAATGCATATGGAGATCAAAGAGTAACAAAGTCACCTCCGTTTCGATGGTACATGCATAAAATCACGAAGCTAAAAGTTTTATGGTGGCAACAGGAAGAATTGCTCAGATACCCGTGATTGAGGCTTACTTAGGTCGTGTTGTAAATGCTTTGGCTAAACCTATTGATGGGAAAGGTGAAATTATAGCTTCCGAATCTCGCTTGATTGAATCTCCTGGTCCAAGTATAATTTCCGAACATTCCATATACGAACCTCTTCAAACAAAGCTTATTGCTATCGATTCGATGATCCCTATAGGGCGCGATCAGCGAGAGTTAATTATTCGAATCCCTATAGGGCGCGATCAGCGAGAGTTAATTATTGGGACAGACAGACTAGCAAAACAGCAGCCAACGAGAGTTAATTATTAGGGACAGACTGGCAAAACAGCAGTAGCGACAAATACAATTGTGAGGCTCGGCATCAACTATGTTTTGGCTTTAGAGGTCGCATATGACCTCGGATTTGAGATGATCTAGAAGGCAAAATTGTTCATCTCAAAGAAATAGACAACTTTATGCTGATCACTTTTAGACAATTTTGAACACGTTTCCCTTTTGGGTCAGTCTTGAGAAGCGTGACGCTTAAGATCGCATACATACAAGCCACGTGCGCTGCAGAAAAATATGCTAAAAATAGACATTTAATCTAGTATCTGGACAAACCGCAGTGGATCACATGAAATTTCACACAGGGGGGAAAAGAATTTACAGAAAGAATAGCTCGCAGTGCAATTCTGTTGCCTAAAAAACAGAAAATGCACTATCATCGAAAAATAATCTAGAGACACGTGTGGAACTCTATCCGTTGCTGATAGCGATTTGAAGCAGGCTGGCGCAAAGTAGTGGTTTTGCGTGCGTGTATATCCCATGTCTCTTTGGCATACTGGATGGTTGCCTGAAGTAACTTACATAATTACACAGTTGCACTTGGATTCCAACTTTGGAGGCTTCATATTATCAGATGCCCTTGTGATTCCTGAAGCAGAACGTACAGGTGAAGGATCTTCGACGACGGATTCTTTTTCAACGGTTTCTGTGATGGTTGTTGTTTCACCTTCCAATCTTTTCCGTTTAACCTTACGATTTGGGGTTCTTCTGTGGGGCAGCTTAAGGAAACCATCCTCGTCTCGAATGGATTTCCCTATGATGGTAACAGTTGGTCGAGGGCGTTCTGATTCTTGCTCGTGCTCCAGTGCAATTGTTGCTGCCTTGTATGCCAGATCATGAACGATAGAACTACACAGGAGAATTGTATCAGTAGCTTCTTCTAAAGTGAAGCACCTCTGAATCTGTTTCCTCGACCCTTCTACTGCCTGAGGTGATTTTTCTGCAAGGTAGAGAGAATGATTAGGTTAAATATATATATTCACTCACACGGAACAAATATTCAGTGAAGAACACAACAAGAGTCATACGTTATGTCTAAAAGAAAACGTCAACTGTACCTAGAGACTGGTATCATAAATGCAACAACATATTGGATGTGAAGAATGTATAAACCTCATCTCACTAATATTTCCAGTCGCCCATTTATCCATTATGTTTCTTCTCCAGACCAAAATGCATGCACCAAAACATACTGATTTTTCTATCGTAAAACTACTATTAGAACTATCATTCAGGACTTTCTTTTTCTTATACTACACATTTTCTATGTTTTCCTGACATATGCATAAAGTAATAATCAAACATGCAAGCCAGAGACCATGCTCTGGACCAACTAAAGACGATTCTCAGAAAGACCAACTAAAAATGATTCTCAGAAAGATGAGAAGGACACAGCACACAATCGATGAATAAAGGATAAACATGAGTTCTGAGAGAAAAAAGAATTTCAGAAACTTGATTAAGTTAAATGAAAATTAGGACAGCCCAAATACATACCATCGTTGGGAAGTTCTATTATGCTACTTCCTGTCCTAGAAACCAACACATCTTCCTCTGAGATGGCAGAAACACAACAATCATCCAATATGTGTTCCTCAATTGAATCCTGAACTGCTTCAGACTGAGACTGCATTATAAGGTTATCTAAGTTCTCCTCACTTGGATATTCTGGAGTGCCAGCTAAACAGCACTGAACGGTATCAGAAGTATCTTCATCTGTTTTTAGCATGCAACTTCCCTCGGCAGCTGAAGATTCTTGAACATTAATTGGCTCTTCCATCTCTGACAAACACATATTAGTGCTGGAGTGATCGTTGTCAGCCATCCTACCCATACTAATTACATCTTCTGTCTCACTCGACCTACCAAAGCTCGAGGAGTTCAAGTCAACAGGGATGTCATCATTGACAATAGGCCGTGCAGTAGACAAACACTCAAGAGCATTTGACAAAGCATCCTTACTAGAGCCATCTTCTCCGGTAGAAACCACAGTTCTTGAAGCACTGCTTTCCAAAGTGTCAATTCGGGAACAAGTGTCTTCAATCGCATCACTCTGATGGCAAAGTGAAGCTGAAGAACCACTAACTGACATATCTGACACCGAAGCTATGCTTTGATGACTCATAGTACTACTTAGTTGAGCTTTCTCGAAGTCACCCTTCTTACTGCTACTATGGCGCTCAAAGTGTGCATCTGATTGCCTTGAAGATCCTAAATCAATGGAAGAAGCTGAAGAGCTGTCACGTCCAAAGCTACGTTTCATCATATTTATACCATCTCTTGTATAATATGGTTCTGAACAAACAATATTAGTAGCAGCTAGAGCCCTCCCTGCCATGACCGGCCATTTGTTGCTGCTTGATTTCTGGTGTAAGAGTACCGATATCCCAGCACTTTCAACCTTTGGAAACGGATGTATATTTGATCCCAGTTGATGAGAATTATCACCAAATGCAGTTTCAGATACAGCTTCATTATGTTGGCAGTTTGACTTGCTAAGGCATGGGGGTAATCCATGATTGCAACTATCCATTTGGCCTCCATAAGGGCCATGCTCCGCTGATGTTGGCTCTGTTTGTTGATGATTACTCACGCTAGATCGACTAAATGAAATATCATCTTCATTTTCCAGCAAGGAGTCAGATACATGATAGGGCCTCATATTCTCCTCATGATTCACTACTTCCTGCCCCAGCAGCATGTCCTCGTCTGTATCCACCATCAACTGGCCTGGAGGACATTTTTCTGTACAATCCGCTGAAGGTTCATTGTTCACCATTTGATTTCCAAGAGATGCATGTTTGCTATAGTCTACACTATCTGGGGCCATAGAAGGTTCAGATTCAGCGTAAGGCCCAGAATTTACAATTTTATTATCATGTTGATGTGCTTCTGAAGTCCATAACATACGGTCTGCAGAAAATCCTCCAACCTTTGAAGAGCATTCTTCGCAAGAGTCACCTTTTCCATCCAAATCCATCACATTGAAAGACATCCCACATCTACTGCAAGTAGCCATTTCACCATGTCCAACCTGAGAACTATTTGCACCATCATATGCCGTTTGATTAGCTGCCCATCTTTCCATATCAAAGTCATGTTTATCACTCTTCACGTATTTTACTTGGATGGGCGAATCTTCTACATATTTTGTGTTCTTATTGAAACTGGTTTCTTCATTCAACTCATCCAGCTTATCAAACATAAATATGTCCTCATGAACTCGAAGGCCGTCATCTGCTTCCCATTCACCAATAAGATCCTGTTGCTCTTGGTCGCTTTCCACATAAGGGCCAAAAGTGATACCATGCTCAGAGCTTGCATTACTGCTAGTTGTCATAGAGGAATTGTGTGAGAACATAGGCTTGTGCACATTATTTATTTTGCCAGCACCAAATGTGGTGGCAGGGACACTTGATAGAAGTGGCCGGAACCTATCTTGAGGACCTTTCCGATGATCCTAGAAAAGTAAGAACACATTTCTCATCTTAGTCGCAATTTGAGAAAATCTGGAACACACTAAAGAATAGTAAGGTCTCAACTTGCAGTAAAAGCACATTGGACGCATCACGCAAATAAACAACAGGCAACCAAGGAGTAATTATTTTTGGCAGAATAAGCTATACTAATTTGTCGAAGAAAGGATAAGAGAGCAAGTTACTGTATCATACAATATCTGATTGAATGAACACATTCCATGAGTTAAGCAACTTAGCCACAAAAGGTAAAAGAACCTAGTCAAGGGAGCAGGAGCATTTGCCAACCAAATATTCAGGATAAACAAATGTTTTTGTTTCAATCAACGATTTCTTTTAAGCTATTATGTGACTGTTAATTCATAAAGGCATCCGTCCAAAGCACTTGACCACTCAATAAGTTGGTGTAACCGTTGTTTCCTTGTCAAAGTATAACATAAGAAATTTACAGAAGCCCCTGGATTCCTCCAAATGGGAAGCCGCAACCGCTAAGAAAGTAAAAAGGGACTAAACCAATGTAACTGAGTAACTGAATGAATAAATTGTTAAATATGCTATTCAAATTTACAATCCATCATCCTACTAAAAAACAGGACAACACTTTTTTAGGGGAAAACAGGACAACACTTACCATCAACCAAACAGCAGAATCAAATGACCATTTTGGGGCTGAGATAGGGGAAAAATTCTTGGACAGCTTCTTTGATGATGCAATACTTCTCGTCTTCATCACTGCCAAGCTCTTTTTTACAGCTGGGCTGCTGGAATAGCCAATAGATATAGACTGCATTGAGTCCAGATCATCATCACCAGACGATGTTGCAGAAGCTTTGCTGTGTGTGCTCAATCGATCTCGTTCAATGCTATGTGATGAACTGGCTCTTCTAGTTGGAGTAGGAGACATTGATTGCCTTCGACCTCTTGAACCTGTATCTAGTCCACTGAAAGATGTAGGGGATCCACCCCTTGAACGGGATACCGAACGATCTGGTAGAGATGTACGAAGGTTTGGAGGTGCATTATAAGAGAAAGCAGGATCATTGGACTGCCATCCTTGAGGTTTTGGGGAAGAAGATCTGTGATTAGCTTTAACTGGAGAGGCTCCCCTTGTTCCATTTAATGCTGAGCCACTTGAACCAGTACTCATCCTTCTAGAGACTGGACTTGCAGACCTTTGTGGAAGTGTCAATATCTTAGCAGCTGGAGGAGTTGAAGGTCTTCGGGATGGCGTTGGTGGTTGAACAGAAAGTGGTGGGCTAGCACGAGAAGCTGAAATAGGCGATTTTGTCCTTGCCATAGAGCGTGGTGACAGGCTAAGCCTATTTGGGCTTGCACTGCTTCTGCTAGACCTTTGAGCATTATCCATCTGTGTATGGACAATAGATAACAAAAAGGGTGGGTATTTCTTGCAAGCCCGCATTAAGAATTCAAGAGCAAAAACTATGGCAAACATACCGTGGATGGCCTCGAGATTTGCATGGCCTTACTCTGAGCTCTACCCCTGGAAGCCTGGCCAACAGACCGTTCTTCTTCGTCATCTAACGAACGGAAAAGTGGAGTCTCTGGAGGAGTCAACAGCCTATTAATTGAGAAGGTAGAACGCGATCAAATCGTTTACACATGCAAGATTTGCATAGTAAGTGTAAGAAGTATAATCTGAGCCAAAGATGTTTAAAGTAATTAAAATAATTGTAAGAAACATCACAGCACCATTTTATGCTCAAGTCTATGCTAAAATTCTGAGAAACGATAATCCAAAAACATGAGTAATTTGTATTGTAGTTACTCATCTAAAGCAATATATAAATAGGGCATTTGTTAACCTGCTTTAAACCAGGGGCGAAGCTGGAGGAGAAAATCATTGGGTTTACCTCTGCTGGTTATGGTGCAATCTTCCACTAATGAGCAGTGTTAAAGACTAATTTTATGAGTGTTTGATGAATTTCATTGGGTTCACCTGAACTGAACGCTTCTACCAGCTCTGCCCTACTTTAAACACGAAAGGTATTATTATGTTCTTAGATTATCATTCTGGAATGTTCCATCTTACTACTGTAGCAAACAGCGACCTTCATTCAAGCCTTTAGCCAACAACTTTGTACTTACGAGAAACATTGAATGGAATATTTAGTTATTCCACAGACATGGATGCCTGAATAACTAATATGAAGTCACTGCACACTAAACCTGGGCATACCCCAGACTGGGCCGGAATTCAGGCCAGGCTTGGAAAAGCACAATGCTGATGCGGAGCATCCTTCCATCATCCCCATGGACTCTACACCAACACATCAAGCCCCATGTGGACCTTTGACAAGAGCTAGAGCACGTGCTTTGGAAACCGAGGTGAACTCATTCCTACTTAGTTTGCATATGGATTTGAATGGAACATTGTTGCTACCTCACCAAGATACGCTATGCCTCATTAGGTATGAAGAGGAACACCACCAAGAGGCTCAGGAGCACCCCCAAGGAGAAGAGGAACCACCCCAAGGCCACGCGGACCAAGACGGAGTGCAAGGACAGCAAAACTGGAAGTCCCAGGTGACCCCGTGCGCACGGGCCCCCGAGACCCCGTGCCCACGGACTACCCAGGAAGCTGACGCTGGAGCACCCCGTGCGCACGGGCCTGTACCGTGCCCACGGGACCCCCGTGCGCACGGGCCCAACTTACCCCGTGCGCATGGGCCTCCCAGGATGGCCGGCTGAGATCTCCTGTTCGAGCCCTCTCCATCTCCTTCGACCCCAAGCCTATTTAAACCGTACCTAGGGTTATGTTTAGGGTTAGCAAAGTATTAGATGAGATATTTGTGAGCTTTGCTCCTTCTACCTTCCCTTTGTGGAATCAAGGCCCCTTTGGGAAGAATCCTAGTGGATTTCAAGATCTCCTCTAGGAGAAGACTATCTTCAAGACCTCATCTCTTAGGAGTGGGAAGAACTTTGCCATTGTATCTTTCCTTTGATTGTGTTTGTGACTTGTGGATCTTATGTTGCTATTCTAGTGGATGTGTGATTGGGGAATTGTTTGAGTGATCTCCTCTTTGTGTTCTTGAGTGTTTTGCCCTTTTCCCCCTCCAAGTGTGAAAAGATCCCCCTCTAGGATTTCATCCTACATCAAATGCTCTGAAGCACACCAAAGAACTGTATTAGTTATAGCAGTTTTAAATTGCAACATTCATCAAGAATGGCTAATCATTAACTATACCTTCTGTATGCAGTTTTCTTATGTACATATGACTCGAATACAAACTACAGGATGATTAAGCGAGCGTTTTTTTCCACATGTTCATCGTCGAAAACCTCATGAGCCACAATGAGGAGTGGGTCATAACCCTATGTAGGGTGGGAGCGGAGTCACATCTCCGTGCCTACCTGCGTATGACCCATGGAGCAGATTAAATCTCGTTGATTTATACTGCTGGGCAAATAATAAAATAGTGTATCTCGTTGTCCTCTTAATAATATGCCGGAGGTGCTAGTCTGCTTAGTTTCATTATTGAACCTTAGGCCGACCACAATGTAATCGGTGCCCCCATACGTCAAAATGTTCCACCTCATCTGTGAAGCCCTGAGAAATTATTTTAGCACCGCTCTAGCAGTGTGTGTTTGCAGCTTGTAAAAATGCCGGACCAGCACATGCATAAAGGGACTTGACCCAGCCAATTTTCCACCTCACATCAGAGCAGCCTAGCACTCCAAATACTTTATTGCATGGACAACTAGGTGCTCCAGTTCCCTGGGTTTTTTTTTTATCTGGTTAGTTTTTATCTGGCATCGTCTGGGCAGTGCATGGCAAAGGAGCCAAATGCCCTAAAAGTTGATTTATGGCCATGATAATAGTATCTGAGCCAGTGTGTGTTTGGAGCTTGTAAAAATGCCGGACCAGCACATGCATAAAGGGACTTGACCCAGCCAATTTTCCACCTCACATCAGAGCAGCCTAGCACTCCAAATACTTTATTGCATGGACAACTAGGTGCTCCGGTTCCCTAGTTTTTTTTTATCTGGTTATTTTT
Organism: Aegilops umbellulata; assembly: GCA_032464435.1. NCBI lineage: Eukaryota > Viridiplantae > Streptophyta > Magnoliopsida > Poales > Poaceae > Aegilops > Aegilops umbellulata. The sequence goes on along the minus strand of CP136058.1, from coordinate 208,066,736 downwards.
TATCTGGCATCGTCTGGGCAGTGCATGGCACCGGAGCCAAATGCCCCAAAAGTTTATTTATCTGGCATCGTCTATAAAGATGAGTTCAGAAAGGAGATAACTTCAAGTGGGAAAGATTATTTATCTGATGCTGGTTTAAAGCAACATACTAATGTCCAGAACAGTACAGATTCTTTTTTTACTTAAAATTAAGGAAAATCTGCATACCTTACAAATAAGTGAAGAGTTTAGGTCGACTCAATTGTTATGACAACGGATTGTTTAGAGGTCAAAATGAAATGTCGAATGGAGATGAGGAATAATACCATGGTGCATGGAATTTAAACAACAAATCAGGGTCCAATATAGCTTAAAAAAGGATAATAAAATATGGCCATGATAATAGTAAAAAATATTTCATTCATTGAAATATACAGGCATTTATCACTGAAAATGCCTTTATGCAGATATATGATGTTGAGACCACTGAAGAAGAGGTTATCAAAATATTTTCAGCATTTTTTTTTCAATTGACTAATGAATTAGAATACCATGTTATCTTGAAGCAATACCACAAGTAGAGGACACAAACTCACAACAAAACAAAGATGAAAAAAATACCTCGTTATTACAAAACTTGTAGCCCATTGAAGCATTATAATGTGTGCAATCATATCAACCTTAAATCGAACCAAGAGATGGCATAAAGGACAAATTACACTCGACAAAAACGAGGCTAAAGAGTTCCTCATGATGTGACACATTTCATCTACTCCCTCCGTCCCATAATATAAGACGTTTTTGCAAGCTAACATAACTTGCAAAAACGTCTTATATTGTGTGACGGAGGGAGTATACAAAACAACTAATTCTCACAAGTATTGCATGGCTACAACTACAGAACCATGGCTGAAATGCCCACTGATCATCGACTTTGAGCTACCACCTACTGTGTTATGTGGGGCCATCACTATGAGAAGAGAAAGAAGGACTTGGCAATAACAGAGTCCTGATAGATTACAGCAAAGTTTGTTAGGAAACTTAAGTTTGCTAGGAGCGCCGGTTTGGTCTAGAAAAGGAGAGATTGAGTTTGTTAGGGACTCTAGCTAGTAGCTTGAATAAGGGGCAAACGCCATCAGGTCTAGATATTTATATATAGGACGACCATGTAATTGAGGTAATCAAGTAATCAATACCCTGTCAAGCGTAGAGCAGGCTAGGCTAAGACCTTGCCCCTCTGTCTCCCGTCGCGACACAGAGGATGCTGCTATCTTCACGATGTCTGCGCCCACATTCACGATCCTCGCAGAGTTTAAGGCATGGGCAGCCACTGATGAGGAGATGCGCTCGTTGCGCTCCAGAGTTGAAGGTGGCGAATTGGGGGCACAATGGGCAGTGGTGGACGGTCTGGTCACGTTCCAGCGCCGGGTATTCCTACCCAGCACGTCTCCCTTCCTTCCGACGATCATCACAGCGCTCCATGAAGAAGGACATGAAGGGATTCAGAAGACCCTTCATCGCTTGCGCCGCGATTTTCAGGTTCCTAACGCCCGCAAGATTGTACAGGAGCACATCCGCGAGTGTCGTGTCTGCCAACGCAACAAGACAGAACATCTCCATCCAGCTGGCCTCCTGCAGCCCTTACCAGTTCCAACGGCTGTTTGGGCAGACATCAGCCTTGAGTTCATCGAAGGCCTACCCAAGGTCGGTGGCAAGAGTGTGATACTTACGGTGGTGGACCGATTCTCCAAATACGCCCATTTCATCGTTCTTGGGCACCCATACACAGCAGAAACAGTGGCGCGTGTGTTCTTCGCAGAAATTGTGCGATTGCACGGCATTCCGGCATCCATCGTCTCCGACCGGGACCCAGTGTTCACCTCTGCGTTTTGGCAGGCCCTATTTCGTGCAGCTGGCTCCAAGCTCCACATGAGTTCTGCCTTCCATCCGCAGACTGATGGCCAGTCCGAAGCAGTCAATAAAATCATTGCCATGTACCTCAGGTGCTTGACTGGAGATCGCCCTCGTGAGTGGGTTCGCTGGCTTCCTTGGGCCGAGTATATTTACAACACTTCTTATCACTCAGCCCTGGGAGATACACCATTTCGAGTTGTTTACGGCAGGGATCCACCATCCATTCGGTCCTATGAAACGACCGACATCAGGATTGCAGCAGTGGCACAGCAGATGGAAGCTCGGGATGAGTTCCTCGCCGACGTCCGTCGTCGATTGGAGCAGGCCCAACAAGTGGCCAAGACAGCGTACGACCGTGGACATCGGGCGGTAACATTTTGTGCCGGTGAATGGGTTTGGCTCAGGTTGCACCATCGAACGGCGGCTTCATTAGATGCAGGCGCTAAGGGTAAGCTGCGTCCGCGCTACTTTGGACCTTATAAAACCGTGGAGATGATCAATCCAGTGGCCGCTCGTCTGGAATTGCCTATAGGTGCTCGGCTCCATGATGTGTTTCATGTTGGACTTCTGAAGAAATTTGTTGGCTCGCCACCAGCGCGGCCTCCTCCGCTCCCAGCAACGAGGCATGGGGCCGTCGTGCCCACACCAGACCGTGCCCACAAGGTTCGTCTCTGTCGCGGCGTTCGCCAGGTCCTAGTCCAGTGGAAAGACATGCCACCATCGTCGGCTTCATGGGAAGACTTGCACCACTTTCATGAGAGCTACCCTTCTTTTCAGCTCGCGGACGAGCTATTGCTCCGGGGGGGGGGGGGGGGGGGAGAGATGTTATGTGGGGCCATCACTATGAGAAGAGAAAGAAGGACTTGGCAACAACAGAGTCCTGATAGATTACAGCAAAGTTTGTTAGGAAACTTAAGTTTGTTAGGAGCGTCGGTTTGGTCTAGAAAAGGAGAGATTGAGTTTGTTAGGGACTCTAGCTAGTAGCTTGAATAAGGGGCAAACGCCATCAGGTCTAGATATTTATATATAGGACGACCATGTAATTGAGGTAATCAAGTAATCAATACCCTGTCAAGCGTAGAGCAGGCTAGGCTAAGACCTTGCCCCTCTGTCTCCCGTCGCGACACAGAGGATGCTGCTATCTTCACGATGTCTGCGCCCACATTCACGATCCTCGCAGAGTTTAAGGCATGGGCAGCCACTGATGAGGAGATGCGCTCGTTGCGCTCCAGAGTTGAAGGTGGCGAATTGGGGGCACAATGGGCAGTGGTGGACGGTCTGGTCACGTTCCAGCGCCGGGTATTCCTACCCAGCACGTCTCCCTTCCTTCCGACGATCATCACAGCGCTCCATGAAGAAGGACATGAAGGGATTCAGAAGACCCTTCATCGCTTGCGCCGCGATTTTCAGGTTCCTAACGCCCGCAAGATTGTACAGGAGCACATCCGCGAGTGTCGTGTCTGCCAACGCAACAAGACAGAACATCTCCATCCAGCTGGCCTCCTGCAGCCCTTACCAGTTCCAACGGCTGTTTGGGCAGACATCAGCCTTGAGTTCATCGAAGGCCTACCCAAGGTCGGTGGCAAGAGTGTGATACTTACGGTGGTGGACCGATTCTCCAAATACGCCCATTTCATCGTTCTTGGGCACCCATACACAGCAGAAACAGTGGCGCGTGTGTTCTTCGCAGAAATTGTGCGATTGCACGGCATTCCGGCATCCATCGTCTCCGACCGGGACCCAGTGTTCACCTCTGCGTTTTGGCAGGCCCTATTTCGTGCAGCTGGCTCCAAGCTCCACATGAGTTCTGCCTTCCATCCGCAGACTGATGGCCAGTCCGAAGCAGTCAATAAAATCATTGCCATGTACCTCAGGTGCTTGACTGGAGATCGCCCTCGTGAGTGGGTTCGCTGGCTTCCTTGGGCCGAGTATATTTACAACACTTCTTATCACTCAGCCCTGGGAGATACACCATTTCGAGTTGTTTACGGCAGGGATCCACCATCCATTCGGTCCTATGAAACGACCGACATCAGGATTGCAGCAGTGGCACAGCAGATGGAAGCTCGGGATGAGTTCCTCGCCGACGTCCGTCGTCGATTGGAGCAGGCCCAACAAGTGGCCAAGACAGCGTACGACCGTGGACATCGGGCGGTAACATTTTGTGCCGGTGAATGGGTTTGGCTCAGGTTGCACCATCGAACGGCGGCTTCATTAGATGCAGGCGCTAAGGGTAAGCTGCGTCCGCGCTACTTTGGACCTTATAAAACCGTGGAGATGATCAATCCAGTGGCCGCTCGTCTGGAATTGCCTATAGGTGCTCGGCTCCATGATGTGTTTCATGTTGGACTTCTGAAGAAATTTGTTGGCTCGCCACCAGCGCGGCCTCCTCCGCTCCCAGCAACGAGGCATGGGGCCGTCGTGCCCACACCAGACCGTGCCCACAAGGTTCGTCTCTGTCGCGGCGTTCGCCAGGTCCTAGTCCAGTGGAAAGACATGCCACCATCGTCGGCTTCATGGGAAGACTTGCACCACTTTCATGAGAGCTACCCTTCTTTTCAGCTCGCGGACGAGCTATTGCTCCGGGGGGGGGGGGGGGGGGAGAGATGTTATGTGGGGCCATCACTATGAGAAGAGAAAGAAGGACTTGGCAACAACAGAGTCCTGATAGATTACAGCAAAGTTTGTTAGGAAACTTAAGTTTGTTAGGAGCGTCGGTTTGGTCTAGAAAAGGAGAGATTGAGTTTGTTAGGGACTCTAGCTAGTAGCTTGAATAAGGGGCAAACGCCATCAGGTCTAGATATTTATATATAGGACGACCATGTAATTGAGGTAATCAAGTAATCAATACCAATCTATTCCCTCTATTCCTCTGTCAAGCGTAGAGCAGGCTAGGCTAAGACCTTGCCCCTCAGTCGTCATTACCTTCAGCTAACCTACGCCGTAACATACTGCGCACATGATCGATGATTGCTATTTTATGTAATTTTCTCTTCATTAAGTCCGGTGGCTAATTATCAAGACACTAGACATAAAGTGTGGATATTGTGAAACCATAACTGCAACTTGATTGATATTAGTTTCCTTGTCACATGCACACAAAGTTGTTTTAGTCGATCTTCTCGAAGTTAGATGGCTAGCCAGATTAGTTAGGGCTAGCTTCCAATAAATGTATTGGGCAGAGCAGATGGCAAAATAAGCAATAGAACAGCTAATCTCCCAAATATATCAAGCAGATGTTCATGACCAGACCAGCACAAGGCTACATCAACCATATATTAATTAAAAGAAGGCAAAGCAACATGCGCTATTAAGTGTCCATACCACTCATAATCGTTTTTATCACCATCCACCTTAAGCAAATCATGGCTTTCCCCTCGTGCTGGGACATTGATACCAAGCTTACCATCTGGGAAAAAGCTCAATTTTGCTGGTAGACATGAATAAAATAAGTAAGTATTAATAGTGCCTCATTACAAAAATAAAAATAAACAAAGAGGTATAGCGAAAATAAAAATATAACCATATTATTGTATAAAGGAGGAGGGTGTCTATGAGCATTACAGATGGATTCATCAAAATCCTCAGATGGTTCCAGCAAGAAGTTCTCAATCTCAGTTTTCTGCATATCAGCGAATAATGTGAGCTCATCATCCTTTGGTTTAGCAGGCAGTGCATTCCCGAAATCGTTGACCCTCCTGTGAGCAGACTCCCTTGAAGGAGATCTCCTCCTTGAGGGTGAATGTGGCATCTTTTATGGCTTCTTAATCTCTGCAAGTGCTTCTATGCTCCTTCTCAGACATCAGGTCCAAACCATAGCCCAAGCTGCAATATAGAGCAGTGTTATTCAATAACTAAATAAACCAATTTTGCACCAAAAGAGAAGGGAAAATGGTAGCTATGGTAGCACAAGACATGTAACCAGCAAAGAAGAAAAAAGGCATGCTGATTTCATCATGAATTGTCAAAAATAAACAATCCATTGTACTGTCAAATGAAACTATCAACCAATTAAAACAACAAAGCTATCATACTTCAAAAAGAACGAGCCAACTAAAAAGGTACTAAAAGCACCCAAAAGTTGGACCTGCAGTTTCGCCCACACAAGAACCCAGCCTGCTTAATCGCACATCTCTGGATGAAAGCATCAGCAACACGGAGAGGGATTCCTTCAAAATAAAATGTATGGGAAAGCAAAGAACCAAAAGAGGGGCAAAAACTAACGTTGCTATTCTTCAATCTAAAACACACCTATTGTATGCAACGAGTGAACAAACAACAAGACTTCTTCTTTTTATGAAGGGTAATAATATTAATATCGAGAAGATACCAATTACACCCAGCTCTGCAACACGGTATCAACAATTAGTCAAGACATAAGACCTAAAAAGTACAGTATTTAGTAAAATTCAAAAGAAAACAAAAAACAGTGATCAAAAAAGCAAAAGTTGAACAGAAATTCAACAATTTAGCACCACTCCATCACCCAAAACATGAAATTGCATCAGCCATGCACATATAGATCCAGGACGACTAGCCCGAAATCAACAAGGAGTAGAAAACAAGAGATCAATGCCAAACAGAGCAAACATAAATTTCATCAACTAAAAAAGAATCTAACAACCGATAAAACACACAAAATAAAGTTCAACTAAAAAAGGACACAGCAAGCAAGCTCAATGCACAATAAGAGTGGTTGCCAGAGTAGTTGTCCCATTCAATAACCGCAAATTCCGTGGAACTGGGCACAAGAACGCCAGCAGGAACAAATTATGGACAATAATTGGCTGAAATTTGCCACATTTCACACCTAAAACCACCAAACTGGATCTAACAAGCTAGTAGTATGAACCAAAAAAACCAAGAATCATCAAAAATCCACCAATTAGGGATAAATCTTAGCCCCCACGTCCCCGCATTCCACCTCTCAACCACTGCACTCAACTATCCCCATTCACGCACACAGAACCAAATAAAGAACCAAATCAACGACACCAGCGCGGTACGACGCTTCCAAAAAAAAAAGACAGCAGCAGTTCGAATCGCCACTCCACCCCAGCCACATTCCAACACCTGCAGCAAGAATCGGCCGCCCTGAGCCCAACTCACCAGCGTCGTCGTCCTCCGATCTCCCCCGCCGCAAGCGCGAGCGTCGAGGCAGATCCGAGCGCAGCCCCAGTGGACCCTCACCGTGGGGATGGGTGGGAATTCTAGGGTTTCGCCACTTTCTCCTCCGCCTCCGTCCTACCACCCCGCGCTCCTCTGGCTGTTCCTCTTGCTCTCCGTCTCGGCTATTCCCTTCCCTTTTGGATTCGTTGTCTTGCGCTGTATTGCTGCGGGGAGAAGCAAGCTTTGCTTCGGTTGTGTCTCCGTCGTGCTCTCGCAGCAGGAGGTGGACTGGAGAAGAAGTGGGTTTCCTTTTTCTTTTCCCTTTTGGTTTTCCACAAGAGCGACGATGGTTTCTTTTGTTTTATTAAGAGAAAAATAAAGGGAAGCTTGATCGGTTGTAGGTTGAGAATGGTGCCAGATTACATATTTGCCCCGTCAAAGTACTTAAAATTACAGGGCTACAAGACATGTGGATCTTGTTTAGGACTGCATTACGTGCAAGAATAGAAAGTCTATTCATCATCAGAGTGCAAAATAAGTTATTTTTCAGCCTTCGTTTGCTGGAATCGGAATAGTTGAGAACAAAGTGGCGAACGGGTGCGTAACGCTTGGGAATCTGCCGAACAGCTCGGGCCAAATCCTGAAGAAAGCTCAAAAGCGCTGTTTGATGAGCCTGCGTAGTATTAGGTAGTTGGTCAGGTAAAGGCTGACCAAGCCAATGATGCTTAGCTGGTCTTTTCGGATGATCAGCCACACTGGGACTGAGACACGGTCCGGACTCCGATAATCTTACAATCATTTCATAAATAAATTATTTTTTACATACAAATAATTACATTCATATCAATTCATTGCATAAAATTTGGCATAAGAAAAAAATGTAGGTCATAAAACTAGAAAATTTGCATTTTATATACATTTTACACTATGTTTTTACGTTTGTAATTTTACATAACATAAAATATTTTTTACGGCAATTATATTTTTTTCTTACATTCTTTTTTTACATCTAAAATAAGACAAAATTTACGAAACGTAAAATTACGGTGCATTGATGTTGAAATAGAGGGGGTGAAGAATAACTATTCCTCACCAGGATGACGAATAGTCAATCTCCATATATATAGACACACAAATATTAAATTAGCTAAGTTAGCCTCAACCTCAAGTGTTTCAGGTGTTGAGTGTAAGTGATTTGTTTAATTGACATGTGTCTTTGGTTTTTCTATGGTTCACTGATGTGGAGCATCCTACAGACATCATCATGTCAAAAATCTGTTCGGCAAGTAACATGTGTGGCATCTACTTCACATATCTAGAGGTGGATCATCTCCTTTACTCGTGTTCACTTGACCCCTTTGTGGAAGGTATACTACTTGACACTCCACCAATGTGCGTACATAGGTATTGTCGGAGCTTCAGGGATGCACTGGTACATCGAGGTGTTATACAAACGGTTTTTAACCCCTTTCCGCGACGGCGTTTCGAACCGTCGCCAAGTTAGTGACTATGATATGGTGGGTCCTTCCCACATGACCCAGAAACCATCGGGGATAGGCAGCCTTGATGCATGCAGTTGTCCCTACTAAACTATTTCTGATATCTCGAATATCCGAAACGCTTCAACCCTGCAACTCGTTTGTGCTCGGATTGTCATCGTAGTTGGTATTATGTGGTGCTACGTTTACGATGTGTGACCCATCACAAACGGTTCACGATTATACAGGCAGACAATCACACACATTTACTTTTCCTTGACTATATGTGATTCGATGTAAGAGCGCACACAATTGTCGGTTATAAAATTGTATGCGAAGCTTGAATACATCCTATACGTTTCATCCGTCGTACCCACGTCAGATGATCGACCTATCGCACTCGTTCTTCTAGGATCAAACGTTTGTGATGCGCACAATATCACAAACATTCCATAATTGCGAAGCGTGTGTGATAAGGTGGTTATCGCAAGCATTTAATAAGAAAGAAATGTGTGCGATGTTGTTGCTAGTCGCACAGTTTTTTCTTGGTTGATCGTGTGTGCAGTAGAGATTGATCGCACATGTAGTGGATCCTAGAAACGTGTCTAATCTCCATGTCTATCGCAAACGTTTCGCTTTCGCAAACCGTGTGCGGTGTAATCCCTAATTAATCCCTAATTTAAAAATCACATGTTTTGAATTTGAAAGTAGGCAATCACTTATTTCATATCCAACCATGTTTATTACAAATATAGGTTCAACCACGAATGCATAATTCGATGCACAGGTATATATACTGAAGAACTACAGAAGCACCAAGTAAAGAATGATGAACCACAATTGTACCAAAGACTGTAAAGAGAGAGGCAAAAGACATTCTGGTTGCTGGAGAAGGTGGACCGGAATGCCCATATTGTGACCTCCTCCATGCGTAATGCGCGCACGACTCTGGGCTACCCCCTTGTGATGGTTGCCCGTCCATCCTTCATTGTCTTCATTAGGACTTCTTGATGCTTATTGTAGTCTGGATGAAATACTTTAACCTTTATTGTGTGTCCACCAATCATGTACTTTGCGAGGTAATCTTGAGTGAACTGCTTCGGGAACCATTGCGAACGAAAAAGATTCAGACATTGTTGTCTAACAACTCATTATGGGCAGTAAAAAGAGAAGGTTGCAGAGTTTGTAGTTACCATCCTACAGCTCATTGTTGTGTTAGATAGAGTATAAACAAATAATTTGCTTGCCACCATTCGCATCTTTTTGCTAATAATCCTTATCAGTTTTCTCACTTGGTGCTTGTTCATGAATATCTCATTGCCCCATATGCAAAAAGGGTCGATGTGTGGATCCTTGCCGAGGACATATGTACCTACAAGCAACAAGTCAATATTGGAAGCTAACAAGTGTCGAGGCCTGAATCTATATGCACTACATTATAAAATGACGAGGGGAGTACAAGCCGAGGGATGAAACTAACCTCGGTGAAAAATGGTGGCCACTCCCGTTGTTGTCATGCATAAGTAGTGGAAAGGCATGATAAGTGCAACAACCTTAACATCAAACAAATATAGCAAAGCTAAACAACATCATCTCCAAATGATAGCTTGAATGTGTTGGTTTCAGCATGCTGTTAAAACAGATATAAAATGGAAGGCAATATTACCGACAACATGCTTAACAGCCATCAAATATTGCAATTCAAACTGGTATTATTAAAAATGAATAGAAAGTAGGTAATGCTTAAACATCACACTGTATAAATGTATAAAACTAAAATAAAGGGCATGTGTTAACTACACCAGGCATAACTGGAACCAAATATAGCCGTTCAAACTGGTATTGATGCAGTCGAGTGGCACAGTTCCGACATGCACATAATGAACATCAAATTGTGAATGACTGAAATAAACAAGGCATAAATGATCAGTATAACAACCAAATATAGCCATTGAAAACTGGACAGAGTCTCACTGCAACCAACCTATAACAAACATATACAGATAAACATGGCATATGCTTGAAAACTGGACAAATGCTCACTGCAACTAACCTAACAAGCAAATACAGATTGAAAGTGCTAGTTATCAACTAGAGGGGGTGAATAGGTGATTTTTATGAACGTCTTCAAAACACGAGGTCTTTGAAGACAAACAAGTAATTGAACCTATATGATATGCCGCGGAAAATGAACTACACTATACAGGACATAGTCAAGTAAGCAATATAGAGAAAGCACGGAGACTAATAGCAGCTAGGAGTGCGGATCGGAATGGAAGACGGTATGAAGCCAAACAAGTAATAGTCTTCACACAGTGAAGTCAAACAGATCAGACAAACAAGCAATGGCTTCACGAAGACAACTGAAATGTAAAGAAGGTAGAGGATATAACTAGTGGCTTGGTGAAGGCAAAGATTTGGTAGACCAGTTCCAATTGCTGTGAAAACTGTACATCTGGTTAGGGAGGCTGAGATTGAACTTAGAAGACTGTGTCTTCACCTTATTCCCCTTGAGCTAAGGACGCCTAGTCCTCGCGCAATCACTCTGGTAAGTCTTCAAGGTAGACTCCAAACCTTCACAGACTCCATTCACTAGCGATCCATAATGCTTTTGGATCCTCAGAACGTGACGCCTAACCGGATGGAGGATGCACAATCCTCAAGTGTAACAAGTCTTCAGGTCACGCAGACAGAAAGACTTCAGTGATGCCTAACACTCTTTGGCTCTGGGTGTTTTGGGCTTTGTCCTCGCAAGGATCTCTCTCTCTTAGAGGCTTCGGAGGTGGGTTGCTCTCAAACGACAAAAGTCATGCACTAACTCTGATCAGCCACCAATTTATGGTGTAGGGGGTGGGCTATTTATAGCCAGGAGGCAACCTGACATGATATGTCCGAAATGACCCTGGGTCACTAAGGAACCAACATGTGTCCAGCGGTCGGATTTCAAACACACGCGACTGCTTGGCTTGGGCTACAAGCAAAGCTATCTCATCCAACTCTGGATAAGATTTGCTCTCATTGTCTTCGCTCGAAGACATGGGATTTTGGTTGAGCATCACTTTAGTCATCTGACTTTTGTTCACTTGGACCCCACTTAATAGTTCGGTGGTTCGTATGACTCAATAAAGAAGAAAAGGGAACTATGAAAGAAATTATGTCTCCGCACTCCATAGTCTTCAAGTGAATGTCTTCATCGTCATTATCTTCAACGTGAATGTCTTCACGAACCACCATTGTCTTCAGTGTCTTCATACATTTTTAGGGGTCATCTCTTGTAGGTAAACCAAAACAATGAGGGACTACTACCTGTGTTATCCTGCAATTCTCACAAACACATTAGTCCCTCAACCATGTTTGTCATCAATACTCCAAAACCAACTAGGGGTGGCACTAGATGCACTTACAATCTCCCCCTTTTTGGTGATTGATGACAAACTGGTTGAAGTTTTCAACGGGGATAAAAGTATGTGAAAGTTAAAGTACATGGGCATTGTCTTCATAGGTTGGAAGAGGCTCCCCTTGAAGATGTGCATATAAGTAGTTTGCCTTCGAATGCAAATGCACATGGCAGGTTTTGCTTTGTGGAGATCTTCTTCAACACATGAAGAAAATTCATCATGCATACATAAAAGTAGTGAAGATAATGAAATGCATAATGAGAAATGGGCGTCTACAGAATGACTTCATGCGAGATTTATCATCGCATCATAAGGTAGTAGCAAAAGTGGCAGACGACCATCAAGTTTAAGTGTTACAACTCAAAAGCCAACAGTTTCAAGAATGAGAGTTGTAAGAACTTAGCAAAAAATAAGCACCCGGCCCATATGGACCCGCTTAAAGACTATCAACTCATATGCTTCTTCCCCTTTTGTCAGTAAGACCAAAAAGGTTTGAAGACACAGAGTGTCTACTCGTTCCTAGTCGATGAAGATGTTGGGGCAGCAGGTGTTGGGGAACATAGCAATAATTCAAAATTTTCCTACGTGTCATCAAGATCAATCTAGGAGATGCTGTCGTGGTTCTAAGTCTGACAGTAGAAAGGGGGGTAGGAATGGAGAGGCAGAATCCTAGCTTTGGAGTAGTTGTGCACACAAGAGGTTAACGAGTTCAGGCCCTTCTTAGAAGAAGTAATAGCCCTACGTCTCGGAGCCCGGAGGCGGTCGACTGGATTATATGCGTGTGTGTTACAAAGATGCAAACCCTTCTTCCTGTGGAGGGGGGTGGCTTATATAGAGTTCGCCAAGACCCCTGCCAGCCCACACAATGAAGGATCTTAAGGTACATTAAGGCAGGGCGTTACTGGAAACGCCCTGTATAAGGTGCTATTAAGGCTATAAAGGCCATTTAATTACAGACCGTTTGGATGCGGAGTGGCTCCTGTGCTTCCGATGGTCGAGTGAGTCTTCATGGTCGAGTGTCTCTGCGCTCGTCGAGTGTTTTTGTATTAGTCGAGTGGATGTTTATCAGGTCGACTGGTAGGCAGCCTCTTTTAGTAAGTGACCTTGGGGAGGGTACCCTTGGGCAGGCCCATGACCCTACCCTAGGTATATGACTTCATCATTAGCCCCCGAATGGATCGAGGTTTGAGTGAGGAAGGAGTTGATAGTCTTCCGACCTGTTTTTTGCGTTGCAAGTGTGTCTTGCTCTGGATCAGCGGCTTTTCAGCGATGGCTTCAAATTCTCTTTCAGTCGCCTTGATCCATTCTTTGCGTTTGTCGAGTGAACTTCATGGTCTTGAGGATCTCCGAGTGACAGATCGGTGGAGACTCGCTGTCTGGCTGGTTGTTCTGCAATTGGCGGATTTCACGGGATCCGAATTTTGGGAAGCGCGCGAAGCGGAGAAAACCGCGGCACTCGGATGGGACGAGACGATGACGCCTCAATCTTTGCGCTGCCTTTTTCGCCACGTACCGCTCGCGCGCCTGTTGCGGGATTTGATAGATTGCCTGGGCCTACCGGTCAGCCACTCAAAAGTGGCCTTATTTAAGGCGCCGGGCGGGGGTATTTTGAACAGTGCCAACACAATCTTCGTCTCCCTCCGCCCCCAAATCTCTCTATAGCGCCCGTAGCTTTCTCAGCGCCGCCGCTTCGCACCAGTCTCGCCGGCGATAATGGGGAAGGAGAAGACCGCGGTTCTGGAGCGGGCGAAGAAGGCGACGGCGACGGCGAAAGGGAGGGCGTCAAGCCGGGGCGGATCCTCGTCACGGTCCCAGCTGCCGCGGGGTTGGGTCCAAGGAGATTGGATCCGCTCGACCATCACCGAGAAGGACCTCGCCGATCTGGCCGACGAGGGACTGATCCCCCACGGGTCGGCGAGGCTCCCGGGAACGGAGTCGCAACCGCAGCCTGAGGAGGGTGAGTGTGTTCTTCTGGCCACTCATATAGATCGTGGGTTTTCTCTGCCGCCGAGTCCTTTCTTCCGAGGGTTTCTGAACTTTTTTGGGGCGCAACTCCATCATTTCACTCCCAATTCCATCGTCTACCTCGCTGCCTTTGTTTCGCTGTGTGAAAATTTCTTGGGCTGTCGGCCGCACTGGGGGCTTTTCAAGCATATATTCACCTGTCGCTCTCAGTCGGTGAAGAAAACAAACCCAGACGATGAGAGAACTCAGGTGATCCAGATGTGCGGGGGACTCGGAGTCCAGACGAGGGGCAAGAGCGCCTTTCCGGCGATGACTCTGCCCGACTCGGTTAGAGGGTGGCAGTCGACCTGGTTCTACTTCCAAGACCAGTCGACGCCGGGGCAGTCGACTGGGCTCCCCCCTTTCTCCATGAGTCGAGTAGACAAGCCATCTTCTCTGAAGGTGTTACTGTTAGGGAACGTAGTAATTTCAAAAAAAATCCTACGCACACGCAAGATCATGGTGATGCATAGCAACGAGAGGGGAGAGTGTTGTCTACGTACCCTCGTAGACCGAAGCGGAAGCGTTGACTCAACGTAGAGGAAGTAGTCGTACGTTCTCCTCGCGATCCGACCGGTCACAGCACCGTTACTCCGGCACCTCCGAGTTCTTAGCACACGTTTAGCTCGATGACGATCCCCGGGCTCCGATCCAGCAAAGCGTCGGGGAAGAGTTCCGTCAGCACGACGGCGTGGTGACGATCTTGATGTGTTACCGGCGCAGGGCTTCACCTAAGCACTGCAACGATATGACCGAGGTGGAATTTGGTGGAAGGGGGCACCGCACACGGCTAAGGAACGATCCGTAGATCAACTTGTGTGTCCTAGGGTGCTCCCCTGCCCCCGTATATAAAGGAGCCAAGGGGGAGGGGCTGGCCGGCCAAGGGGTGGCGCGCCAGGGAGTCCTACTCCCTCCGGGAGTAGGATCCCCCCCCAATCCTAGTTGGAATAGGATTCCTCAAGGGGGGGAAAGAGAGAGAGGGGGGCCGGCCACCTTCTCCTAGTCCTAATAGGACTAGGGAAGGGGGGAGGCGCGCGGCCACTAGGGCTGCCCCTTTCTCCTTTCCACTAAGGCCCATTAAGGCCCATATGGCTCCCGGGGGGTTCCGGTAACCCACCCGGTATTCCGGTAAAATCCTGATTTCACCTGGAACACTTCCGATGTCCAAACATAGGCTTCCAATATATCAATCTTTATGTCTCGACCATTTCGAGACTCCTCGTCATGTCCGTGATCACATCCGGGACTCCGAACAACCTTCGGTACATCAAAATGCATAAACTCATAATAACTGTCATCGTAACGTTAAGCGTGCGGACCCTACGGTTCGAGAACAATGTAGACATGACCGAGACACGTCTCCGGTCAATAACCAATAGCGGGACCTGGATGCCCATATTGGCTCCTACATATTCTACGAAGATCTTTATCGGTCAGACCGCATAACAACATACGTTGTTCCCTTTGTCATCGGTATGTTACTTGTCCGAGATTCGATCGTCAGTATCCAATACTTAGTTCAATCTCGTTACCGGCAAGTCTCTTTACTCGTTCCGTAATACATCATCCCGCAACTAACTCATTAGTTGCAATGCTTGCAAGGCTTAAGTGATGTGCATTACCGAGAGGGCCCAGAGATACCTCTCCGACAATCGGAGTGACAAATCCTAATCTCGAAATACGCCAACCCAACATCTACCATTGGAGACACCTGTAATACTCCTTTATAATCACCCAGTTACGTTGTGACGTTTGGTAGTACCCAAAGTGTTCCTCTGGCAAACGGGAGTTGCATAATCTCATAGTCATAGGAACATGTATAAGTCATGAATAAAGCAATAGCAACATACTAAACGATCGGGTGCTAAGCTAATATAATGGGTCATGTCAATCAGATCATTCAACCAATGATGTGACCTCGTTAATCAAATAACAACTCTTTGTTCATGGTTAGGAAACATAACCATCTTTGATTAACGAGCTAGTCTAGTAGAGGCATACTAGTGACACTCTGTTTGTCTATGTATTCACACATGCATTATGTTTCCGGTTAATACAATTCTAGCATGAATAATAAACCTTTATCATGATATAAGGAAATAAATAATAACTTTATTATTGCCTCTAGGGCATATTTCCTTCAGTCTCCCACTTGCACTAGAGTCAATAATCTAGATTACACTGTAATGATCCTAACACCCATGGAGTCTTGGTGCTGATCATGTTTTGCTCGTGGAAGAGGCTTAGTCAACGGGTCTGCAACATTCAGATCCGTATGTATCTTGCAAATCTCTATGTCTCCCACCTGGACTAGATCCCGGATGGAGTTGAAGCGTCTCTTGATGTGTTTGGTCCTTTTGTGAAATCTGGATTCCTTTGCCAAGGCAATTGCACCAGTATTGTCACAAAAGATTTTCATTGGACCCGATGCACTAGGTATGACACCTAGATCGGATATGAACTCCTTCATCCAGACTCCTTCATTTGCTGCTTCCGAAGCAGCTATGTACTCCGCTTCACATGTAGATCCCGCTACGACGCTTTGTTTAGAACTGCACCAACTGACAGCTCCACCGTTTAATGTAAACACGTATCCGGTTTGCGATTTAGAATCATCCGGATCAGTGTCAAAGCTTGCATCAACGTAACCTCTTACGGTGAGCTCTTTGTCACCTCCATATATGAGAAACATATCCTTAGTCCTTTTCAGGTATTTCAGGATGTTCTTGACCGCTGTCTAGTGATCCACTCCTGGATTACTTTGGTACCTCCCTGCTAAACTTATAGCAAGGCACACATCAGGTCTGGTACACAGCATTGCATACATGATAGAGCCTATGGCTGAAGCATAGGGAACATCTTTCATTTTCTCTCTATCTTCTGCAGTGGTCGGGCTTTGAGTCTTACTCAATCTCACACCTTGTAACACAGGCAAGAACCCTTTCTTTGCTTGATCCATTTTGAACTTCTTCAAAATATTGTCAAGGTATGTGCTTTGTGAAAGTCCAATTAAGCGTCTTGATCTATCTCTATAGATCTTTATGCCTAATATGTAAGCAGCTTCTCCGAGGTCTTTCATCGAAAAACTTTTATTCAATTATCCCTTTATGCTATCCAGAAATTCTATATCATTTCCAATCAGTAATATGTCATCCACATATAATATTAGAAATGCTATAGAGCTCCCACTCACTTTCTTGTAAATACAGGCTTCTCCGAAAGTCTGTATAAAACCAAATGCTTTGATCACACTATCAAAGCGTTTATTCCAACTCCGAGAGGCTTGCACCAGTCCATAAATGGATCGCTGGAGCTTGCACACTTTGTTAGCTCCCTTTGGATCGACAAAACCTTCCGGTTGCATCATATACAATTCTTCTTCCAGAAATCCATTCAGGAATGCAGTTTTGACATCCATCTGCCAAATTTCATAATCATAAAATGCGGCAATTGCTAACATGATTCAGACAGACTTAAGCATCGCTACGGGTGAGAAAGTCTGATCGTAGTCAATCCCTTGAACTTGTCGAAAACCTTTTGCGACAAGTCGAGCTTTGTAGACAGTAACATTACCATCAGCGTCAGTCTTCTTCTTAAAGATCCATTTGTTCTCAATTGCTTGCCGATCATCAGGCAAGTCAACCAAAGCCCATACTTTGTTCTCATACATGGATCCCATCTCAGATTTCATGGCTTTAAGCCACTTTGCGGAATCTGGGCTCACCATCGCTTCTTCATAGTTCGTAGGTTCATCATGATTTAATATCATGACCTCCAGAACAGGATTACCGTACCACTCTGGTGCGGATCTCACTCTGGTTGATCTACGAGGTTCAGTAGTATCTTGATCTAAAGTTTCATGATCATCATCATTAGCTTCCTCATTTATTGGTGTAGGTGTCGCGGAAACAGTTTTCTGTGATGTACTACTTCTCAATAAAGGAGTAGGTACAGTTACCTCGTCAAGTTCTACTTTCCTCCCACTCACTTCTTTCGAAAGAAACTCCTTCTCTAGAAAGTTTCCGAACTTAGCAACAAAAGTCTTGCCTTCGGATCTGTGATAGAAGGTGTATCCAACAGTTTCCTTTGGATATCCTATGAAGACACATTTCTCCGATTTGGGTTCGAGCTTATCTGGTTGAAGCTTTTTCACATAAGCATCGCAGCCCCAAACTTTAAGAAACGACAACTTTGGTTTCTTGCCAAACCATAGTTCATAAGGCGTCGTCTCAACGGATTTAGATGGTGCCCTATTTAATGTGAATGCGGCCGTCTCTAGAGCGTATCCCCAGAACGATAGCGGTAAATCAGTAAGAGACATCATAGATCGCACCATATCTAGTAAAGTACGATTACGACGTTCGGACACACCATTACGCTGTGGTGTTCCGGGTGGCGTGAGTTGCGAAACTATTCCACAATTTCTCAAATGTACACCAAACTCGTAACTCAAATATTCTCCTCCACGATCTGATCGTAGAAACTTTATTTTCTTGTTACGATGATTTTCAACTTCACTCTGAAATTCTTTGAACTTTTCAAATGTTTTAGATTTGTGTTTCATTAAGTAGATATACCCATATCTGCTCAAATCATCTGTGAAGGTGAGAAAATAACGATATCCGCCACGAGCCTCAACATTCATCGGACCACATACATCCGTATGTATGATTTCCAATAAATCTGTTGCTCTCTCCATAGTTCCGGAGAACGGTGTTTTAGTCATCTTTCCCATGAGGCACGGTTCGCAAGTGCCAAGTGATTCATAATCAAGTGACTCCAAAAGTCCATCAGTATGGAGTTTCTTCATGCGCTTTATACCGATATGACCTAAACGGCAGTGCCACAAATAAGTTGCACTATCATTATCAACTCTGCATCTTTTGGCTTCAACATTATGAATATGTGTATCACTACTATCGAGATTCATCAAAAATAGACCACTCTTCAAGGGTGCATGACCATAAAAGATATTACTCATATAAATAGAACAACCATTATTCTCTGATTTATATGAATAACCGTCTCGCATCAAACAAGATCCAGATATAATGTTCATGCTCAACGCTGGCACCAAATAACAATTATTTAGGTCTAATACTAATCCCGAAGGTAGATGTAGAGGTAGCGTGCCAACTGCGATCACATCGACTTTGGAACCATTTCCCACGCGCATCGTCACCTCGTCCTTTGCTAGTGTCCGCTTATTCTGTAGTCCCTGTTTTGAGTTGCAAATATTAGCAATAGAACCAGTATCAAATACCCAGGTGCTACTGCGAACATTAGTAAGGTACACATCAATAACATGTATATCACATATACCTTTGTTCACCTTGCCATCCTTCTTATCCGCCAAATACTTGGGGCAGTTCCGCTTCCAGTGACCAGTCTGCTTGCAGTAGAAGCACTCAGTTTCAGGCTTAGGTCCAGACTTGGGTTTCTTCTCTTGAGCAGCAACTCGCTTGCCGTTCTTCTTGAAGTTCCCCTTTTTCTTCCCTTTGCCCTTTTTCTTGAAACTAGTGGTTTTGTTAACCATCAACACTTGATGCTCCTTCTTGATTTCTACCTCCGCAGCTTTTAGCATTGCGAAGAGCTCGGGAATAGTCTTGGTCATCCCTTGCATATTATAGTTCATCACGAAGCTCTTGTAGCTTGGTGGCAGTGATTGGAGAATTCTGTCAATGACGCAATCATCTGGAAGAGTAACTCCCAATTGAATCAAGTGATTATTATACCCAGACATTTTGAGTATATGCTCACTGACAGAACTGTTCTCCTCCATTTTGCAGCTATAGAACTTATTGGAGACTTCATATCTCTCAACCGGGCATTTGCTTGAAATATTAACTTCAACTCCTGGAACATCTCATATGCTCCATGACGTTCAAAACGTCGTTGAAGTCCCGGTTCTAAGCCGTAAAGCATGGCACACTGAACTATCGAGTATTCATCAGTCCCGGTTCTAAGGCGTAAAGCATGGCACACTGAACCTCCTCACACAGAAAAGCGGTCCAAGCTTACGCATGACCCTGCGCGGGAGCGGGGCAAGGCGACTGCTCCTGTTGGGAAGTCGTCGAAGCATCTCAGGACCTCTTCGCCTGCGCCGACTGAAAAAGCTCCCAAGCATCCGCGTGCGACGCCGTCCAAGCCCGCCAAGGCCTTGCCCAGGATGAAGATGACTATCCCCACCATTTCTGGGTAAAGAGTTGAACTTGTCTTCTCTTGTTGAATGTGACAGATTTTGGTCGATTCATTGAGCGAGTCGACTGACTTTCGAAATTTGCAGTGCTGCTACCTCGGAGATTTCCGCCAAGGGTGATGATCAGGAGATGGAAGACGTTGTTACCTCCAGCCCGGGTATAATTACTGATGCTTTGTTTTGGGTCGACTGCTGATTTCTTATCATTCCGGCCGGTTGAACTTTTCTTGCAGCTCCTCCTCATGTCATTGACCTCCTTGATGACGACGACGAAGTGCCGCTGAGGGCGAGGAGGAACAGGAAGGCTCTGGCCGGCAAGACTCCACAAGCTACCCAGGCGCCTGAGGTCGTGGCTCGGGATGGAGGTGATGCTACTCGGACTTCAGTGACTTTTGCTGTACCGCTGACGAGTGCTCGACCCACTTCGTCGACTGTTGCTCCACCATCTCTTTTTGCTGCCCACCACGTCCCGGAAGACCCAGTGAGCGCTGCTAAGGAAGCCATACGCTAAGCAGGGATTATGATGGAACAAGTGAAGGTGGTCCGAGAGGCCGGTCAGGCTGCTTATGATGCTAGTTCAGCTCTTCAAAATAATGTTCAGGTAAGCCGACTTGTCTGTTTCGTTATGAAACGCCACCTGAAAACTGCTTCTTTCTAAAGATTTTTGTTGTTTGTACACCCACTAGGGTGTGTGTGTCGATTGAATTTCTGTGGGGGCACGCTGAGTGCACCCACTGGGTGTAGTCCCCGAGGCTATGGTGGACTGCTGGCAGTCGACTATAGTCTTTATACTTTCAAACTTCTTCACTCGGCCTGGTCGGACCAAGTCGAGTGGAACCAAAAAACCTGTGGGGGCACGCTGAGTGCACCCACTAGGTGTAGTCCCCGAGGCTCAGGTCGATTGCTGGCAGTCGACTATAGTCTAAAGAACTTTATGCTCTCCTTTTTTTAGATGCAGCTGACCGCTGACTATTAGTCATGGCTTTAGAATCATATTTGGTCGACTGATCGAGCAGAATTTTGAAAGATTACCGGTGGGGGCACGCTGAGTGCACCCACTGGGTGTAGTCCCCGAGGCTACTGTCGAATGTTTTGATTCGGCTGTAGTCTTAGAAGTGCTACAACTTTTACTTTAGTCACTCGGAAGTGACTTGTCTTTGATGTCTTTTGTCAATTTACTCTTTGCAGAAGTCTTGCGAGCTTGTTGCTCATTTTGCTGAATTGAAGGAGAAACAGGTCCAGCTTAACCTCGACTTGAAGTTTGCCCAGGAAAGCTTGCAGAAGGCGAAGGACGAAGCAAAAGGTATGGTTGGTGAGGATTCGACGACTGTCTTTGTTTTTCTGCCTATTCTCAACTCCGTTCTCATTATTGTTTTGCAGACCAACTAGAGGAGGCTTTGAGGAAGAAAGATCTTAACCTTGTGGAAGCACAGAAGGCGGCTTCGGAGAAGACGAAGCTCGCTGAGGAGAAGCTTGCTTCAATTGGTCAGCTTGAAGATGAGAATGCCAAGCTGAAGTCTGCTCTTGACGCGGCCAACAAGGAAGCAAGTCGATTGAAAAATGACAAGATTGCTCTGATTGACAAGGTCAGCGATATGGCGGGGAAGCGAAATGATCTGGAGGCTTATCTCGGAGGGCTCGCCAAGAAACTATTCCTCATGCTTGAAGGTAATCCCCTTTACTCGATTGACTTGTCGTCGTCGACTCATCATTCAATTATAATTTTGGACTGCACCTTTCAGAGTTCTGTCAAAACTTCGAGGAAGAAACTGGTCGAGTGGAAACCAGTCTGGATCCCATCAACTCTCCTGTGAAGGATGAAGCTGCCATGAATGTCCTCCGACTGGAGTCTCGCGTCGCCAGCGTGGTGGACTACCTTGCTCGACTGAAGGCTGCAGTGTCGCGGATCGACTCTGCACTCTGGCCAAAACAGATACTTCAGAATGACCTTGAATCCTTGGTCACTCGACTGAAGGAAATCCCAAGTCGAGTGCATGAATGGAAGAAGTCTTCTGCCAGGTGTGGTGCCGATGTTGCTCTGTCGCTGGTTCGTGTCCACTGCAAGGAGGCGCGAGAAGAGAAGCTGGCCGCCCTCCAAGTTGCCAATACCAGGAAGCATAATTTCCAGGACTTCATGGAGACCTTCATTGCTGCTGCCACTCGTATCTCAGACGGGATTGATTTGGACGAGTTTGTTGCCCCATCCAGTCCTCCACCGGAGGAGTAAAAAACTGCTGTGTCTCACTTTAAATTTGCCTCGGAATGCCGAGTGGTTTGTGTAACCGATAAACTCTGTCGAGCTGGAGGCTCGAGTACTTTCATTTGCGGTCCAGGACCTTTTGATCTTATCCGAACTTGATTTATCGTTGAATATCTTCGTGATTTATCCGTTGAGTGAGACTTGACTTTCACTCAAAATGACTTAGGCGAGCACAGGGCTGCAGCTAAGCCTCCGAGTGGGAGGTTTGCTCTCCACTCGGTAGGATTTTAATCACTTAGGCGAGCACTGGGCTGTAGCTAAGCCCCCGAGTGGGAGGTTTGCTCTCCACCCGGTAGGATTTTAATCACTTAGGCGAGCACTGGGCTGCAGCTAAGCCCCCGAGTGGGAGGTTTGCTCTCCACTCTGTAGGATTTTAATCACTTAGGCGAGCACTGGGCTGCAGCTAAGCCCCCGAGTGGGAGGTTTGCTCTCCACTCGGTAGGATTTTAATCACTTAGGCGAGCACTGGGCTGCAGCTAAGCCCCCGAGTGGGAGGTTTGCTCTCCACTCGGTAGGATTTTAATCACTTAGGCGAGCACTGGGCTGCAGCTAAGCCCCCGAGTGGGAGGTTTGCTCTCCACTCGGTAGGATTTTAATCACTTAGGCAAGCACTGGGCTGCAGCTAAGCCCCCGAGTGGGAGGTTTGCTCTCCACTCGGTAGGATTTTAATCACTTAGGCAAGCACTGGGCTGTAGCTAAGTCCCCGAGTGGGAGGTTTGCTCTCCACTCGGTAGGATTTTAATCACTTGGGCAAGCACTGGGCTGCAGCTAAGCCCCTGAGTGGGAGGTTTGCTCTCCACTCGGTAGGATTTTTGAATATAGCTTCTGAAGGAGAAGGAGGCAGTCGACCTGCGCCTTGTCGTCCTTGCGAAGCGTTCATTATATTGAGAGTTTGACTAAATTCTTGGACTGTTATTAAGCCCTCTAGCGGGAAGTTGGCTTTCCACTCGTTAGGAATTTAATCACTTAGGCGAGCACTGGACTGCAGCTAAGCCCCGGAGTGGGAGGCTGGCTCTCCACTCGGTAGGATTTTAAATACTTAGGCGAGTACTTGGACTGCAGCTAAGCCCCCGAGTGGGAGGCTGGCTCTCCACTCGGTAGGATTTTAAATACTTAGGCGAGTACTTGGACTGCAGCTAAGCCCCCGAGTGGGAGGCTGGCTCTCCACTCGGTAGGATTTTAAATACTTAGGCGAGTACTTGGACTGCAGCTAAGCCCCCGAGTGGGAGGCTGGCTCTCCACTCGGTCGGATTTTAAATACTTAGGCGAGTACTTGGACTGCAGCTAAGCCCCCGAGTGGGAGGCTGGCTCTCCACTCGGTAGGATTTTAAATACTTAGGCGAGTACTTGGACTGCAGCTAAGCCCCCGAGTGGGAGGCTGGCTCTCCACTCGGTAGGATTTTAAATACTTAGGCGAGTACTTGGACTGCAGCTAAGCCCCCGAGTGGGAGGCTGGCTCTCCACTCGGTAGGATTTTAAATACTTAGGCGAGTACTTGGACTGCAGCTAAGCCCCCGAGTGGGAGGCTGGCTCTCCACTCGGTAGGATTTTGAATACTTAGGCGAAATGGGTTCGCAGCTAAGCCTCCGAGTGGGAGGCTGGCTCTCTACTCGGCAGGACTTTAAATACTTAGGCGAGTACTTGGACTGCAGCTAAGCCCCCGAGTGGGAGGCTGGCTCTCCACTCGGTAGGATTTTAAATACTTAGGCAAGTACTTGGACTGCAGCTAAGCCCCCGAGTGGGAGGCTGGCTCTCCACTCGGTAGGATTTTGAATACTTAGGCGAAACGGATTCGTAGCTAAGCCTCCGAGTGGGAGGCTGGCTCTCCACTCGGCAGGACTTTTTACAAATTTAGGTGAAACGGATTCGCAGCTAAGCCACCCACTGGGGAAAATTTCAACAAAAAGAAATAGCAATCTTCTGTGAAAATTATAACATTCTTGCTTTAGATAAAAGAACTACAGAGGTACTTCTATTACATCTCAACTGAGTGAGTTTTTTTTTCAAGTGTAAAAAGGATGGAGTAACTCCGCATCCCAAGCTCGAGGCTCATCGATCTGGCGATCAACGTTGTAGAGGTGATATGCTCCGTTGTGGAGGACTTTGGTAACGATGAAGGGGCCTTCCCAGGTTGGAGCGATCTTGTGAGGTTTTTGCTGATCCACTCGGAGGACCAAGTCTCCTTCCTGAAAGGCTCGACTCTTTACGTTTCTGGCATGGAACCGACGTAAGTCCTGCTGGTAGATAGTCGAGCGGATTAGGGCCATCTCCCTCTCTTCTTCCAAGAGGTCGACTGCATCTTGCCGAGCTTGTTCCGCTTTTGCTTTAGAGTATAGTTCGACTCGAGGTGCATTGTGAAGCAGATCACTCGGCAGAACCGCTTCAGCCCCATAGACCAGAAAGAATGGCGTTCTTCCAGTCGACCGATTAGGAGTGGTCCTTAATCCCCAAAGAACTGATGGAAGTTCGTCGACCCAAGCTCCTGTCGCGTGCTTGAGATCACGCATCAGTCGGGGTTTCAGTCCTTTGAGGATGAGACCATTTGCACGCTCTGCCTTCCCATTTGACTGAGGATGGGCAACTGAGGCATAGTCGACCCGCGTGCCTTGAGAGGCGCAGAAGACTTTGAATCTGTCGTTATCAAAGTTTGATCCATTGTCCGTGATGATGCTATGTGGAACTCCATATCTGAATATCAGCTCTCTGATGAAACTGATAGCAGTGCTTGCATCGAGGTTCTTGATGGGTTTGGCTTCTATCCACTTGGTGAACTTATCGACTGCAACCAGTAAGTGAGTGAAGCCGCTTCTACCAGTTCTCAGCGGTCCAATCATGTCTAGCCCCCAAACAGCAAAGGGCCAGACGAGTGGAATGGTCTTCAGAGCAAAGGCGGGCTTGTGTGACATGTTGGAATAAAACTGACACCCTTTGCACTTGTCGACTATGTCTTTTGCCATTTCATTCGCCCTCGGCCAGTAAAATCCCGCTCGGTATGCTTTAGCCACAATGGTCCGAGAGGACGCATGATGGCCACAGGTCCCCGAGTGGATATCCTCAAGAATTATCTGACCTTCTTCTGGCGTGATGCACTTCTGGCCAACTCCAGTCGCGCTTTCTCTGTACAACGGCCCTTTGATTACTGTAAAGGCCTTGGATCGACGGATGATCTGTCGAGCCTCTCCTTCATATTCTGGGAGCTCTTTCCTCATAATATACGCGATGTATGGCGTTGTCCAGTCGGGAGTGACGACTACAACTTCCATAATCAGGTCGACCACGGCTGGAATCTCCACTTCAGTCGGATCGCTGGCGCTCCTTGGCTGCGGAGGTTCTTCAGTGAAAAGATCTTCCTGTATCGATGGCGCACGAATGTGCTCCAAACACACATCACTGGGGATGGCTTCTCTCTTGGATCCTGTTTTCGCCAAATCATCCGCAGCTTGGTTTTTTAGCCGGGGTATATGATGGAGCTCTAACCCCTCGAATCTCTTCTCCAACTTTCTCACTGCATTGCAATAACCCGTCATGGCTGGGCTTCGGACATCCCACTCCTTCATCACTTGATTAACAACCAGATCTGAGTCGCCGTAGACCATAAGGCGACGGACGCCAAGTGAAATGGCCATACGCAGTCCATATAGGAGTGCTTCATATTCTGCCTCGTTGTTGGAGGAATCAAAGTGAATCTGGAGGACGTATTTGAGCTTATCTCCTCGGGGGGAAACCAATACAACCCCCGCACCGGACCCATTCAGCATCTTGGAGCCATCGAAAAACATAGTCCAGTGCTCCGAGTGAACTTGAGTCGGAAGTTGTTGTTCAGTCCACTCGGCGAGGAAATCAGCTATTGCTTGGGACTTGATAGCTTTCTTTGCCTCAAACTTGATATCAAGGGGAAGAAGTTCAATCGCCCATTTTGCCACTCGACCAGTTGCATCTCTGTTATGAAGAATCTCTGATAACGGGGCGTCGCTGACGACTGTAATGGAGTGATCAGAGAAATAATGAGCAATCTTCTTTGTGGTCATGTAAATCCCATAAACAAGCTTCTGATAGTGAGGGTATCTTTGCTTTGATGGGGTCAGAACTTCAGAAAGGTAATAAACTGGGTGTTGAACTTTGAAGGTTTTTCCTTCCTCTTCCCGCTCGACCGTAAGTACGGTACTAACGACTTGTCCAGTGGCTGCAATGTAAAGCAACAATGGCTCTTTGCTGACAGGGGCAGCAAGCACCGGCTGGGTGGAGAGCAGAGCTTTTAGCTCTGCAAACGCTGCATCAGCTTATGGAGTCCACTCGAACTTGTCTGACTTCTTCATCAGTCGGTAAAGAGGCAATGCCTTTTCACCGAGTCTGGAGATGAATCAAATTAAAGCGGCCAAGCATCCAGTAAGCTTCTGGACATCGTGCACACGCACAGGGCGTTTCATTCGGAGTATGGTGCCAACTTTTTCAGGGTTAGCGTCGATTCCTCGTTCGGAAACAAGAAAACCGAGTAACTTTCCTCCAGGAACTCCAAATGTGCATTTTGATGGATTAAGCTTGATATCATACCTCCTGAGATTGGCAAATGTTTCAGCAAGGTCAGTCAGCAGGTCGGAACCTTTTCGCGACTTGACCACTATATCATCCATGTATGCTTCTACATTCCGACTGATTTGAGTGATCAGGCACTTCTGAATCATTCTCATGAATGTAGCTCCGGCATTTTTGAGACCGAAAGGCATGGTGACATAACAGAAGCACCCGTATGGGGTGATGAAAGCTGTTATTATTTCGTCGGGTCCATACAGACGGATCTGATGGTATCCGGAGTAAGCATCTAAAAAAGACAACCTCTCGCATCCTGCGGTCGAGTCGACTATTTGGTCGATGCGAGGAGGAGGGAAATGATCTTTCGGGCAGGCCCGATTGATATGTTTGAAATCAATGCACATGCGCAACGACTTATCCTTCTTGGGGACCATTACAACATTGGCGAGCCACTCGGAGTGGTAGATCTCGCGAATGAACTCTGCCGCTAAGAGTCGAGCCACCTCTTCGCCAATGGCCTTTCTCTTCTGGACGGCGGACCGTCGAAGATGTTCCTTAACTGGTTTGACTTTTGGGTCGACTCGAAGGCGGTGCTCAGCCAGTCCCCTGGGAACACCCGACATGTCAGCAGGCTTCCATGCAAAGATGTCCCAGTTCTCACGGAGGAACTGGATGAGCGCTTCTTCCTATTTAGAGTCGAGTGTAGTGGAGATGTTGGTCGGAGCCGCATTGGGGTCAGTCGGGTGGATGTGAACCTGTTTTGTCTCACCGGACGACTGAAATGCTGACTCTGTGGCAGGCTTCTTGGCTCGCAACAAATCACTCGGGTCTGCGGTCTTCTGGTACTCTTGTAACTCCATTTCGGCCATCTAAGCATCAGCAATTTTGGAGCCCTTCTGGAAGCACTCTTCTGCCTTCTTCCGATTACCCGTGATAGTGATCACACCTTTGGGACCGGGCATCTTCAATTTAAGGTACACGTAGCATGGTCGGGCCATGAAACGAGCGTACGCTGGTCTTCCAAGTATGGCGTGGTACGCACTCTAAAAATCCACGACCTCAAAGGTCAACTTTTCCTTCCGGAAATTCTCCGAGTCACCAAAAACTACATCGAGAGCGATTTGGCCGAGTGACTCAGCCTTCTTTCCAGGAATGACTCCGTGGAAGCTCATGTTACTGGTGCTGAGTCTGGACATCGGAATGCCCATCCCTTTCAGCGTCTCTGCATACAGCAAATTCAAACCACTGCCACCATCCATCAAAACTTTGGTCAGTCGAGTGCCTTCAACGACTAGGTCGACCACCAACGCTTGCCTCCCTGGGGTAGCAATATGAGTCGGGTGATCGGAGTGGTCAAAGGTGATGGCAGTCTGAGACCATTTCAGATAATTGGGTGTCGCCGGAGCGACCATGTTCACTTCTCGATTGATGACTTTCAACCGACTCTTGCTTTCGACATCAGCGAAAATCATCAGGGTGGAGTTGACTTGGGGGTATTCCTCACCGCTGTCTTCTTTGCCCTCAACTTTGTTTGACTCTTTATCCTTGTCTTTGGCCTGTTTCCCTTGAAACTGCTGAATCAGGAGTCGACATTGTCGAGTGGTATGCTTTGGGTAAATGAGTTTACCCTCCTCGTCTTTCTTCGTGTGAATGTGACACGGTAAGTCCATCACATCGTTCCCATCCTGGTCTTTCACTTTATTGGGGTTCCAGGGACCCTTGGGTTTCCCCTTAAACTTTCCTGGGGTCACAGCCAAGGTCTCTCCAGGAGCAGCTGGCTCGGCTTTGCGCTTTTGCTTCCGACTGGAGTTTCCTCCACCGGCCTCATTAGCGGCTGCTTTGTACTTGCCACTCCGGAGCCTATCTTCTTCTTCACCGTTTGCATACTTGGTGGCAATTTCCATCATCCGACTCAATGTCATATCTCCGGTTCGACCGAATTTCAAACTCAGCTCTCTGTTCTTGACGCCTTCCTTGAAGGCACAAACTGCCTGGTGATCGGATACATTCTCGACTGTGTGATGTAAAGTGATCCACCTCTGGATATAATCCCTCAGAGTTTCACTCGACTTCTGAACACACGACTGCAATTCTGTCAACCCTGCTGGTCGCTTGCAAGTCCCTTCAAATGTCCTGACAAACACTTGGGCAAGATCTTCCCAAGTGTAAATACTGCTGGGTGCCAACTGGTTCAACCATGCTCTGGCTGATCCCTCCAACATAAGAGGCAAATGCTTCATGGCTACCTCGTCGTTGTCGCCGCCAATCTGAACAGCCACTCGGTAATCTTCAAGCCATGTGTCGGGCTTGGACTCGCCGGTGAACTTACTAACTCCAGTCGCCAACCTGAAGTTGGGAGGAATTACTGCGGCCCTGATTGCTCTGCTGAAACATTCTGGTCCTGATACATGAACCCTGCTGCTGGAGGGAACGTCTCTGTCATGGTCTTCTCGGTGAGCTCTATTCCTGTCGACCAGACCTTGAACGATAATGGATCTCACATCAAAGCCTGGTTCCCTGGGGTCGACTGGAAACCTTCGCCCAGCACTGTGCTGGCGTCTGTCATCTTGCTACCGAGGAACATACGATCCACCCCTTGGGGGAGGAGTGGGCTCTCGACGTCGATCATTGTGATTGAATCGGTGTTCGTACCACTCACGACCTTGATATTGATCATCATGCCGGCCTCTACGTTCCTCACGCCTCAGGGGCGATCCTGTACTGTGAGCCGACTGTACAGAATTCGCAGCGATGGATCGGCTGTGAATCCTGTTATGCGACTGCGATACAGCTGAGTTCTGATCCCCTGCTGCCCGGAGCAAATCTCTAATCTGTAGCAGACCTCTCCCTGCCTCTGACTGAGAAGGCTGGATCGACTCTGCTATGCGAGCTGCAGCTGCTAAATTCTGAATCGGAGTTCGGTATACCTGAGTTGGTGGCTGAAAGAGGCGACGTCGACTGGATTCTGGGACTGGCGGTCGAGCGTGCTCATCGAGTACTCTCTGGAGATTCTCCAGTCGAGTGCGTTCAGCCAGGTTGGCCAAGCGCGCCTCTTCCAAGGCGCGCGCCTCGGGGGTTTCTCCAACGATAGGAGTGTGAAGCGCGTCCATGTTCCGGCGACGAAGTTCCTCCCTCTGCAACAAGGTGAGGGGCTCGGGTCTGTACTCTTCGTGGCCCCGCGCCGGAACTCCTCCTCCGGCAACCTCTTCGGTGTGGGGGAATTCGGGGGGACTGCGCGGTCCGTCGACCATTAGTACCTCCGCCGCTGGATCGCTGCTGTCGCACTCGGACGTAGTCTCTGCGGAGCCAGTCGACAGATCGAACATGCCGTAGAGAGATTCGTCGGGCTCGATCGCCGCGACTTGGGGGGTGGCCGACTGGCGGGCCAATGCATGCCTCACCCACCACTGGAGCCTCGACCGACCGGAGCGCTTGCGCCGGCGGGAAACTGGGAGCAAGGACGAAACGGGTGTCGACCCGTACTGGGCCGACGGTTGCCGCAGGAGGACGCCACGAATGCACGCGTGCAAGTGCGTTGCCCCGCGGGCGGGAAGCGCGTCCATGTCGAGTGGAGCCTCCTGGAGCCAAGCAGTGTCATCGACGACGAAAGTGAGGGCGCCGAGACGGATCTCGCGGCCCTCGACCAGGACTCCGCTCGAAGACATGATGGGAGATATCCAAAGAATCCCAACTCCTCCAACAAATCGCTAGAACACCTGCCCCACGGTGGGCGCCAACTGTCGTGGTTCTAAGTCTGACAGTAGAAAGGGGGGTAGGAATGGAGAGGCAGAATCCTAGCTTTGGAGTAGTTGTGCACACAAGAGGTTAACGAGTTCTGGCCCTTCTCAGAAGAAGTAATAGCCCTACGTCTCGGAGCCCGGAGGCGGTCGACTGGATTATATGCATGTGTGTTACAAAGATGCGAACCCTTCTTCCTGTGGAGGGGGGTGGCTTATATAGAGTTCGCCAAGACCCCTGCCAGCCCACGCAATGAAGGATCTTAAGGTACATTAAGGCAGGGCGTTACTGGAAACGCCCTGTATAAGGTGCTATTAAGGCTATAAAGGCCATTTAATTACAGACCGTTTGGATGCGGAGTGGCTCCTGTGCTTCCGATGGTCGAGTGTCTCTGCGCTCGTGGAGTGTTTTTGTATTAGTCGAGTGGATGTTTATCAGGTCGACTGGTAAGCAGCCTCTTTTAGTAAGTGACCTTGGGGAGGGTACCCTTGGGCAGGCCCATGACCCTACCCTAGGTATATGACTCCATTAGATGCTAGCAACAAGAGAGGGGGATTGCATCTTCATACCCTTGAAGATCGCTAAGCGGAAGCGTTACAAGAATGCGGTTGATGGAGTCGTACTCGCGGCGATTCAAATCGCGGAAGATCCGATCTAGCACTGAACGGACGGCGCCTCCGCGTTCAACACGTACAGCCCAGGGACGTCTCCTCCTTCTTGATCCAGCAAGGGGAGAGGAGAAGTTGAGGGAGAGCTCCGGCAGCACGACGGCGTGGTGGTGGAGCTCGTGGTATTCCTGCAGGGCTTCGCCAAGCACTATGGAGGAGGAGGAGGGAGGGCTGCGCCAGGGAAGAGGTGCGGCTGCCCTCCCACCCCTCCACTATATATAGGGGCAAGGGGAGAGGGGGAGGTGCCCTAGGGTTTCCCCTAGGGGGCGGCGGCCAAGCAGATTGGATCTCTCTAGGGAAAATCCTAGGGAGACTTGCCCCCCAAGCCAAGCAGGTGGAGGCTTGCCTCCCAAGCCAGGTGGAGGCGCCCCACCTCCCCAAGTAACATGGGAAAGGGTGTGGGGGGCGCACCACCCCTTAGTGGGCTGGTTTGCCCCTTCCCCTTTGGCCCATGAGGCCCTCCAACACTTGTCGGGGCTCCCGAAACACCTTTCGGTCATGCTGGCCATAGCCTGGTACCCCCAGAACACTTCCGAACTCCAATACCCTTCGTCCAATATATCAATCTTCACCGCCGGACCATTTCGGAATTCCTCGTGACATCCGGGATCTCATCGGGACTCCGAACTACCTTCAGTAACCACATACTATTTCCCATAACAACTCTAGCGTCACCGAACCTTAAGTGTGTAGACCCTACGGGTTCGGGAACCATGCAGACATGACCGAGACACCTCTCCGGCCAATAACCAATAGTGGGATCTGGATACCCATATTGGCTCCCACATGTTCCACGATGATCTCATCGGATGAACCACGATGTCGGGGATTCGATCAATCCCGTATTCAATTCCCTTTGTCAATCGGTATGTTACTTGCCCGAGATTCGATCGTCGGTATCCCAATACCTCGTTTAATCTCGTTACCGGCAAGTCACTTTACTCGTTCTGTAACGCATGATCCCATGACTAACTGCTTAGTCACATTGAGCTCATTATGATGATGCATTACCGAGTGGGCCCAGAGATACCTCTCCGTCATACGGAGTGACAAATCCCAGTCTCGATCCGTGCCAACCCAACAGACACTTTTGGAGATACCTGTAGTGCACCTTTATAGTCACCCAGTTACGTTGTGACGTTTGATACACCCAAAGCACTCCTACGGTATCCGGGAGCTGCACAATCTCATGGTCTAAGGAAATGATACTTGACATTAGAAAAGCTCTAGCAAACGAACTACACGATCTTGTGCTATGCTTAGTATTGGGTCTTGTCCATCACATCATTCTCCTAATGATTTGATCTCGTTATCAATGACATCCAATGTCCATGGTCAGGAAACCATAACCATCTATTGATCAACGAGCTAGTCAACTAGAGGCTCACTAGGGACATGTTGTGGTCTATGTATTCACACATGTATTACGGTTTCCAGTTAATACAATTATAGCATGAACAATAGACAATTATCATGAACAAGGAAATATAATAATAACCATTTTATTATTGCCTCTAGGGCATATTTCCAATAGCAGGGTCAATGTTGGAGTTGGGCGGTGCAGAGAGGCCAGATGCAAAATCGTGATGCAGTGGAGCCATCGCTGGTGAAGTGGCGTCATCCTCTTCATCTATGACTCATGTTGTCAGGGAACGTAATAATTTCAAAAAAAATCCTACGCACACGCAAGATCATGGTGATGCATAGCAACGAGAGGGGAGAGTGTCGTCCACGTACCCTCGTAGACTGTTAAGCGGAAGCGTTATGACAACGCAGTTGATGTAGTCGTACGTCTTCACAATCAACCGATCCTCAGTACCGAACGTACGACACCTCCGCGTTCAGCACACGTTCAGCTCGGTGACGTCCCGCGAACTCACGATCCAGTAGAGCTCGAGGGAGAGTTTCGTTAGCATGACGGCGTGGTGACGATGTTGATGAAGCTACCGACGCAGGGCTTCGCCTAAGCACCGCTACGATATGACCGAGGTGGATTATGGTGGAGGGGCCACCGCACACGGCTGGGAGAATCAATGATCAACTTGTGTGTCTTGGGGTGTTCCCCTGCCCCCATATATAAAGGAGCTAGGGGGGAGGCGGCCGACCAAGGAGGAGGGTACGCCAAGGGGGGAGTCCTACTCCCACCGGGAGTAGGACTCCTCCTTTCCTAGTAGGAGTAGGAGAAGGGGAAAGAAGGAGGTGGAGAGAAGGAAGGAGAGGGGGCCCGCCGCCCCCTTCCCTTGTCCAATTCGGACTGGGGCAAGGGGGTCCGCGCGCCACCTCCTGGCTGCCCTCTCTCTTCTCCACTAAGTCCCAATAGGCCCATTACATCCCCCGGGGGGTTCCGGTAACCCCCCCGGTACTCCGGTATTAGTCCGAACTTGCCCGGAACCCTTCCGAAGTCCAAACATAGTCATCCAATATATCGATCTTTATGTCTTGTCCATTTTGAGACTCCTCGTCATGTCCGTGATCATATCCGGGACTCCGAACTACCTTTGGCACATCAAAACATATAAACTCATAATATTGATCGTCACAGAACTTTAAGCGTGTGGACCCTACGGGTTTGAGAACTATGTAGACATGACCGAGACATGTCTCCGGTCAATAACCAATAGTGGAACCTGGATGCTCATATTGGTTCCGACATATTCTACGAAGATCTTTATCGGTCAAACCGCATAACAACATACGTTGTTCCCTTTGGCATCGGTATGTTACTTGCTCGAGATTCGATCGTCGGTATCTCAATATCTAGCTCAATCTCGTTACCGGCAAGTCTCTTTACTTGTTCCATAATGCATCATCCCACAACTAACTCATTAGTCACATTGCTTGCAAGGCTTATAGTGATGTGCATTACCAAGAGGGCCCAGAGATACCTCTCCAGCAATCGGAGTGAAAAATCCTATTCTCGATCTGTGCCAACTCCACGAACACCATCGGAGACACTTGTAGAGCATCTTTATAATCAACCAGTTACATTGTGACGTTTGCTAGCACATAAGGTGTTCCTCCGGTATTCGGGAGTTGCATAATCTCATAGCCATAGGAACATGTATAAGTCATGAAGAAAGCAATAGCAGTAAACTAAACGATCAAGTGCTAAGCTAACGGAATGGGTCAAGTCAATCACATCATTCTCCTAATGATGTGATCCCGTTAATCAAATGACAAATCTTGTCTATGGTTAGGAAACTCAACCATCTTTGATCAACGAGCTAGTCAAGTAGAGGC
This sequence comes from Aegilops umbellulata, assembly GCA_032464435.1. Taxonomy (NCBI): domain Eukaryota; kingdom Viridiplantae; phylum Streptophyta; class Magnoliopsida; order Poales; family Poaceae; genus Aegilops; species Aegilops umbellulata. The sequence continues at coordinate 208,032,219 of CP136058.1, read as the reverse complement.
ATACTAGTGACACTATGTTTGTTTATGTATTCACACATGTATTATGTTTCTGTTTAATACAATTCTAGCATGAATAATAAACATTTATCATGATATGAGGAAATAAATAATAACTTTATTATTGTCTCTAGGACATATTTCCTTCACATGAAACAACCGTGGGAGCCGAAGATGAAAAGTCAGAATCTTCAAGGGAAGGAGTTGGATGCCAGCTTGCTGATTGGGAGTCAAACTTGAAACATTCAGTGAAGCCATCTTCTCGAAGATCGTCTTTCGAACAGAGCATTGCGAGGCTCTTCCAGGACCGCCGATAGGCTTCATGCGCAACAAAAGAATTCTTGGTTGCAAGGTTGCAAATTCGATTAACGTCAATGAGCAGACTCTGCATCTAGCGCTTCAGCCAGTCATGGTGCCTGTACTTCTTCTGGTGAAGTGATACAAGAAGCTCTCTATCATGTAGGACACGAGCACGCTTCTGAGGCCTTTGAGCTATCGTGTTTGTTGTTGCATCTATGTTTGCACGATGCGGCAGACGAAGTTGACCAACGAGTGGACCAGCAGGAGCAGGAGGATTTGGCACATGAACACCTTCAATAGGCCGAGTGAAGCTTTGCAAGGTAGCATTGTCTTCGCGTATTGGCTCCTTGGCAGGCACATGATAAATAGCTTCATGAGACATGTCCACTTCAGGCAAGAAGACAACATGGTTGCATGCTGAAGCTTGATAGTTGATGGCTAAGTGAAGCTTTATCAGCCGCATGACCCATGGAGCATAAAACTTGAGGCATGATACGTCCATTTTGCATCATGCTTTTATATCGATATTTATCGCATTATGGGCTGTTATTACATGTTATGTCACAATACTTATGCCTATTCTTTCTTATTTTACAAGGTTTACATAAGGAGGGAGAATGCCGGCAGCTGGAATTCTGGGCTGGAAAAGGAGCAAATATTAAAGACCTATTCTACACAACTCCAAAAGTCCTAAAACTCCACGAAAGTCATTTTTGGAAATAATAAAAAATATCCAGTGGAAGAAGTTCACCAGAGGGGGCCCACCTGTCCACGAGGGTGGGGGGCGCGCCCTACCCCCAGGGTGCGCCCCCTACCTCGTGGACCCCCTGTTGGCTCTCTGATGCCAATCTTCTACTATATGAGGACTTTCGATGAGGAAAAAATCATAAGCAACCTTTCGGGACGAAACTCCGCCGCCACGAGGCGGAACCTTGGCGGAACCAATCTAGGGCTCCGGCAGAGCTGTTCTGCCGGAGACACTCCCCTCCAGGAGGGGGAAATCATCGCCATCGTCATCACCAATGCTCCTCTCATCGGGAGAGGGCAATCTCCATCAACATCTTCACCAGCACCATCTCCTCTCAAAACCCTAGTTCATCTCTTGTATCCAATTCTTGTCTCCAAGTCCGGGATTGGTACTAGTAGGTTGCTAGTAGTGTTGATTACTTCTCGTAGTTGATGCTAGTTGGTTTATTTGGTGGAAGATCATATGTTCAGATCCTATATGCATATTATTACCCCTCTGATTATGAATATGAATATGCTTTGTGAGTAGTTACGTTTGTTCCTGAGGACTTGGGAGAAGTCTTGCTATTAGTAGTCATGTGAATTTGGTATTCGTTCGATATTTTGATGAGATGTATGTTGTCTAGCCTCTAGTGGTATTATGTGAACATCGACTACATAACACTTCACCATTATTTGGGCCTAGAGGAAGGCGTTGGGAAGTAATAAGTAGATGATGGGTTGCTAGAGTGACAAAAGCTTAAACCCTAGTTTATGCTTTGCTTCGTAAGGGGTTGATTTGGATCCATATGTTTCATGCTATGGTTAGGTTTACCTTAATACTTTTGTTGTAGTTGCGGATGCTTGCAATAGAGGTTAATCATAAGTGGGATGCTTGTTCAAGTAAGAACAACACCCAAGCACCAGTCCACCCACATATCAAATTATTAAAGTACCGAACGCAAATCATATGAATGTGATGAAAACTAGCTTGACGATATTCCCATGTGTCCTCGGGAGCACTTTTCCTTATATAAGAGTTTGTCCAGGCTTGTCCTTTACTACAAAAAGGATTGGGCCACCTTGCTGCACTTTATTTACTTTTGTTACTTGTTGCTCATTACAAATTATCTTATCACAAAACTATCTGTTACCACTTATTTCAGTACTTGCAGAGAATACCTTGCTGAAAACCGCTTATCATTTCCTTATGCTCCTCGTTGGGTTTGACACTCTTACTTATAGAAAGGACTACGATAGATCCCCTATACTTGTGGGTCATCAAGACTCTTTTCTGGCACCGTTGCCGGGGAGTGAAGCGCCTTTGGTAGGTGGAATTTGGTAAGGAAAAATTTATATAGTGTGCTAAAATTTACTGTCACTTGTTACTATGGAAAGTAATCCTCTGAGGGGCTTGTTCGGGGTATCTTCACCCCGACCAGTAGAGCAAAGAATTGCTCCTCAACCTACTGAACCTACTGAAAATGAAATTATTCCCTTTGAAGTTCCTTCGGGTATGATGGAAAAACTGCTAGCTAATGCTTTTACAGGAGATGGAACAAAGCATCCTGATGAACATCTACTCTATGTGGATGAAGTTTGTGGATTATTTAAGCTTGCAGGTATACCCGATGATGTTGTTAAGAAGAAGGTCTCCCCTTTATCTTTGAAGGGAGATGCATCGACATGGTATAGGCTATGTGATGATACGGGATCATGGAACTATAAACGAATGAAGCTGGAATTTCATCAAAAATATTATCCTATGCATCTTGTTCATCATGATCGCAGATATATATATATATATATATATATATATATATATATATATATATATATATATATATATATATATATATATATATATAATTTTTGGCCTCACGAAGGAGAAAGCATTGCTCAAGCTTGGGGGAGGCTTGAATCAATGTTATATTCATGCCCCAATGATGAGCTTCCAAGAGAAATATTTTTTCAAAGTTTTTATGCTCGGCTTTCTCATAATAATCAAACCATGCTCGATACTTCTAGTGCTGGCTCTTTTATGATGAAGACTATTGAATTCAAATGGAATTTATTGGATAGAATTAAACGCAACTCTGAAGATTGGGATCTCGACGAAGGTAAGGAGTCAGGTATGACACCTAAGTTTGATTGTGTTAAATCTTTTATGGATACGATATTTTCCGTAAGTTTAGCACTAAATATGGACTTGACTCTGAGATAGTAGCTTCTTTCTGGGAATCTTTTGCTACTTATGTTGATCTCCCCAAGGAGAAGTGGTTTAAATATCATCCTCCCATAGAAGTAAAAGTAGCTGCACCTATTAAAGTTGAAGAAAAGAACATACGTTGTTCCCTTTGGCATCGGTATGTTACTTGCTCGAGATTCGATCGTCGGTATCTCAATATCTAGCTCAATCTCGTTACCGGCAAGTCTCTTTACTTGTTCCATAATGCATCATCCCACAACTAACTCATTAGTCACATTGCTTGCAAGGCTTATAGTGATGTGCATTACCAAGAGGGCCCAGAGATACCTCTCCAGCAATCGGAGTGAAAAATCCTATTCTCGATCTGTGCCAACTCCACGAACACCATCGGAGACACTTGTAGAGCATCTTTATAATCAACCAGTTACATTGTGACGTTTGCTAGCACATAAGGTGTTCCTCCGGTATTCGGGAGTTGCATAATCTCATAGCCATAGGAACATGTATAAGTCATGAAGAAAGCAATAGCAGTAAACTAAACGATCAAGTGCTAAGCTAACGGAATGGGTCAAGTCAATCACATCATTCTCCTAATGATGTGATCCCGTTAATCAAATGACAAATCTTGTCTATGGTTAGGAAACTCAACCATCTTTGATCAACGAGCTAGTCAAGTAGAGGCATACTAGTGACACTATGTTTGTTTATGTATTCACACATGTATTATGTTTCTGTTTAATACAATTCTAGCATGAATAATAAACATTTATCATGATATGAGGAAATAAATAATAACTTTATTATTGTCTCTAGGACATATTTCCTTCACATGAAACAACCGTGGGAGCCGAAGATGAAAAGTCAGAATCTTCAAGGGAAGGAGTTGGATGCCAGCTTGCTGATTGGGAGTCAAACTTGAAACATTCAGTGAAGCCATCTTCTCGAAGATCGTCTTTCGAACAGAGCATTGCGAGGCTCTTCCAGGACCGCCGATAGGCTTCATGCGCAACAAAAGAATTCTTGGTTGCAAGGTTGCAAATTCGATTAACGTCAATGAGCAGACTCTGCATCTAGCGCTTCAGCCAGTCATGGTGCCTGTACTTCTTCTGGTGAAGTGATACAAGAAGCTCTCTATCATGTAGGACACGAGCACGCTTCTGAGGCCTTTGAGCTATCGTGTTTGTTGTTGCATCTATGTTTGCACGATGCGGCAGACGAAGTTGACCAACGAGTGGACCAGCAGGAGCAGGAGGATTTGGCACATGAACACCTTCAATAGGCCGAGTGAAGCTTTGCAAGGTAGCATTGTCTTCGCGTATTGGCTCCTTGGCAGGCACATGATAAATAGCTTCATGAGACATGTCCACTTCAGGCAAGAAGACAACATGGTTGCATGCTGAAGCTTGATAGTTGATGGCTAAGTGAAGCTTTATCAGCCGCATGACCCATGGAGCATAAAACTTGAGGCATGATACGTCCATTTTGCATCATGCTTTTATATCGATATTTATCGCATTATGGGCTGTTATTACATGTTATGTCACAATACTTATGCCTATTCTTTCTTATTTTACAAGGTTTACATAAGGAGGGAGAATGCCGGCAGCTGGAATTCTGGGCTGGAAAAGGAGCAAATATTAAAGACCTATTCTACACAACTCCAAAAGTCCTAAAACTCCACGAAAGTCATTTTTGGAAATAATAAAAAATATCCAGTGGAAGAAGTTCACCAGAGGGGGCCCACCTGTCCACGAGGGTGGGGGGCGCGCCCTACCCCCAGGGTGCGCCCCCTACCTCGTGGACCCCCTGTTGGCTCTCTGATGCCAATCTTCTACTATATGAGGACTTTCGATGAGGAAAAAATCATAAGCAACCTTTCGGGACGAAACTCCGCCGCCACGAGGCGGAACCTTGGCGGAACCAATCTAGGGCTCCGGCAGAGCTGTTCTGCCGGAGACACTCCCCTCCAGGAGGGGGAAATCATCGCCATCGTCATCACCAATGCTCCTCTCATCGGGAGAGGGCAATCTCCATCAACATCTTCACCAGCACCATCTCCTCTCAAAACCCTAGTTCATCTCTTGTATCCAATTCTTGTCTCCAAGTCCGGGATTGGTACTAGTAGGTTGCTAGTAGTGTTGATTACTTCTCGTAGTTGATGCTAGTTGGTTTATTTGGTGGAAGATCATATGTTCAGATCCTATATGCATATTATTACCCCTCTGATTATGAATATGAATATGCTTTGTGAGTAGTTACGTTTGTTCCTGAGGACTTGGGAGAAGTCTTGCTATTAGTAGTCATGTGAATTTGGTATTCGTTCGATATTTTGATGAGATGTATGTTGTCTAGCCTCTAGTGGTATTATGTGAACATCGACTACATAACACTTCACCATTATTTGGGCCTAGAGGAAGGCGTTGGGAAGTAATAAGTAGATGATGGGTTGCTAGAGTGACAAAAGCTTAAACCCTAGTTTATGCTTTGCTTCGTAAGGGGTTGATTTGGATCCATATGTTTCATGCTATGGTTAGGTTTACCTTAATACTTTTGTTGTAGTTGCGGATGCTTGCAATAGAGGTTAATCATAAGTGGGATGCTTGTTCAAGTAAGAACAACACCCAAGCACCAGTCCACCCACATATCAAATTATTAAAGTACCGAACGCAAATCATATGAATGTGATGAAAACTAGCTTGACGATATTCCCATGTGTCCTCGGGAGCACTTTTCCTTATATAAGAGTTTGTCCAGGCTTGTCCTTTACTACAAAAAGGATTGGGCCACCTTGCTGCACTTTATTTACTTTTGTTACTTGTTGCTCATTACAAATTATCTTATCACAAAACTATCTGTTACCACTTATTTCAGTACTTGCAGAGAATACCTTGCTGAAAACCGCTTATCATTTCCTTATGCTCCTCGTTGGGTTTGACACTCTTACTTATAGAAAGGACTACGATAGATCCCCTATACTTGTGGGTCATCAAGACTCTTTTCTGGCGCCGTTGCCGGGGAGTGAAGCGCCTTTGGTAGGTGGAATTTGGTAAGGAAAAATTTATATAGTGTGCTAAAATTTACTGTCACTTGTTACTATGGAAAGTAATCCTCTGAGGGGCTTGTTCGGGGTATCTTCACCCCGACCAGTAGAGCAAAGAATTGCTCCTCAACCTACTGAACCTACTGAAAATGAAATTATTCCCTTTGAAGTTCCTTCGGGTATGATGGAAAAACTGCTAGCTAATGCTTTTACAGGAGATGGAACAAAGCATCCTGATGAACATCTACTCTATGTGGATGAAGTTTGTGGATTATTTAAGCTTGCAGGTATACCCGATGATGTTGTTAAGAAGAAGGTCTCCCCTTTATCTTTGAAGGGAGATGCATCGACATGGTATAGGCTATGTGATGATACGGGATCATGGAACTATAAACGAATGAAGCTGGAATTTCATCAAAAATATTATCCTATGCATCTTGTTCATCATGATCGCAGATATATATATATATATATATATATATATATATATATATATATATATATATATATAATTTTTGGCCTCACGAAGGAGAAAGCATTGCTCAAGCTTGGGGGAGGCTTGAATCAATGTTATATTCATGCCCCAATGATGAGCTTCCAAGAGAAATATTTTTTCAAAGTTTTTATGCTCGGCTTTCTCATAATAATCAAACCATGCTCGATACTTCTAGTGCTGGCTCTTTTATGATGAAGACTATTGAATTCAAATGGAATTTATTGGATAGAATTAAACGCAACTCTGAAGATTGGGATCTCGACGAAGGTAAGGAGTCAGGTATGACACCTAAGTTTGATTGTGTTAAATCTTTTATGGATACGATATTTTCCGTAAGTTTAGCACTAAATATGGACTTGACTCTGAGATAGTAGCTTCTTTCTGGGAATCTTTTGCTACTTATGTTGATCTCCCCAAGGAGAAGTGGTTTAAATATCATCCTCCCATAGAAGTAAAAGTAGCTGCACCTATTAAAGTTGAAGAAAAGACTGCCACTTATAATGATCCTATTGTTCCTACTTCTTATATTGAGAAACCACCTTTCCCTGTTAGAATGAAGGATCATGCTAAAGCTTCAGCTATGGTTCGTAAAAGTAATATTAGAACTTATACACCTCCTGAGCAAGTTAAAGTTGAACCTAATATTGCTATCGTTAAAGATCTCTTGGCTGATAATATGGATGGGCATGTTATTCATTTCTGCGGTGAAACCACTAGAATTGCCAAACCCTGTGCTAAAGATAAACATAGACCTATGGTAGGCGTGCCTGTTATTTCTGTTAAAATAGGAGATCATTGTTATCATGGCTTATGTGATATGGATGCTAGTTCTAGTGTTATACCTATTACCTTATATGAAGAAATTAAGCATAAAATTGCACCTACTAAATTAGAAGATATTGATGTCACAATTAAACTTGCCAATAGAGATACTATATCAGCAATGGGAATTGTTAGAGATGTTGAAGTCTTGTGTGGGAAAACTAAATATCCTGCTGATTTCCTTGTTCTTGGTTCTCCACAAGATAGCTTTTGTCCCATTATATTTGGTAGACCCTTCTTGAATATTGTCAATGCTAAGATAGATTGCGAAAAGAATGTTGTTACTATTGGCTTGGATGATATGATTCATGAGTTTAATTTCTCTAAGTTTAGTAAACAACACCGTGAAGAAGAATTGCCCAGTAAGGATGAAATTATTGGTCTTGCTTCTATTGCCGTACCTCCTAGTGATCCTTTAGAACAATATTTGCTAGACCATGAAAATGATATGTTTATGAATGAAAGAAGGGAAATAGATGAAGTATTCTTTAAGCAAGAACCTATTCTGAAACACAATTTGCCTGTTGAAATCTTAGGGGATCCTCCTCCATCCAAGGGTGATCCCGTGTTTGAGCTTAAACCATTGCCTGATAGTCTTAAATATGCTTATCTTGATGAAAAGAAGATATATCATGTTATTATTAGTGCTAACCTTTCAGAACATGAAGAAGAAAGATTATTGAAAACTCTGAAGAAGCACCGTGCTGCTATTGGATATACTCTTGATGATCTTAAGGGCATTAGTCCCACTCTATGTCAACATAAAATAAATTTGGAAGAATATGCCAAACCAGTTCGTGATCCTCAACGACGTCTGAATCCTAAAATGAAAGAAGTGGTAAGAAAAGAAATACTAAAGCTTCTGGAAGCAGGTATAATTTATCCCGTTGCTGATAGTCAGTGGGTAAGTCCTGTTCATTGTGTCCCTAAGAAGGGAGGTATTACTGTTGTTCCTAATGATAAAGATGAATTGATTCCACAAAGAATTATTACAGGTTATAGGATGGTAGTTGATTTCCGCAAATTAAATAAGGCTACTAAGAGAGATCATTACCCCTTACCTTTTATTGATCAAATGCTAGAAAGATTATGCAAACATACACACTACTGCTTTCTAGATGGTTATTCTGGTTTCTCTCAAATACCTGTGTCAGCTAACGATCAATCAAAGACTACTTTTACATGCCCTTTTGGTACTTTTGCTTATAGACGTATGGCTTTTGGTTTATGTAATGTACCTGCTACCTTTCAAAGATGCATGATGGCTATATTCTCTGACTTTTGTGAAAAGATTTGTGAGGTTTTCATGGATGACTTTTCCGTCTATGGATCCTCCTTTGATGATTGATTGAGCAATCTTGATCGAGTTTTGCAGAGATGTGAAGAAACTAATCTTGTCTTGAATTGGGAAAAGTGCCACTTTATGGTTAATGAAGGTATTGTCTTGGGGCATAAAGTTTCTGAAAGAGGTATTGAAGTTGATAAAGCCAAGGTTGATGCTATTGAAAAGATGCCATGTCCCAAGGACATCAAAGGTATAAGAAGTTTTCTTGGTCATGCCGGATTTTATAGGAGGTTCATTAAGGACTTCTCAAAAATTTCTCGGCCTCTGACTAATTTATTACAAAAAGATATACCATTTGTCTTTGATGATGATTGTGTAGAAGCATTTGAAATACTTAAGAAAGCATTGATATCTGCACCTATTGTTCAGCCACCTGATTGGAATTTACCCTTTGAAATTATGTGTGATGCTAGTGATTATGCTGTAGGTGCTGTTCTAGGGCAAAGAGTTGATAAGAAATTAAATGTTATCCATTATGCTAGTAAGACTCTAGACAATGCTCAAAGAAATTATGCTACTACTGAAAAAGAATTCTTAGTAGTTGTATTTGCTTGTGATAAGTTCAGACCTTATATTGTTGATTCTAAAGTAACTATTCACACCGATCATGCTGCCATTAAATATCTAATGGAAAAGAAAGATGCTAAACCTAGACTTATTAGATGGGTTCTCCTGCTACAAGAATTTGATTTGCATATCGTTGATAGAAAAGGAGCTGAGAACCCCATTGCAGAAAACTTGTCTAGGTTAGAAAATGTTCTTGATGACCCACTACTATAAGTACTTCTCGTAGTACTCCATGGTATGCTGATTATGCTAATTACATTGTTGCTAAATTCATACCACCTAGTTTCACATACCAGCAAAAGAAAAAGTTTTTCTATGATTTTAGACATTACTTTTAGGATGACCCACATCTTTATAAAGGAGTAGATGGTGTTATTAGATGTTGTGTACCTGAGCATGAACATGAACCAATCCTACGCAAGTGTCACTCCGAAGCTTATGGAGGACACCACGCTGGAGACAGAACTGCACATAAGGTATTGCAATCCGGTTTTTATTGGCCTACTCTCTTCAAGGATGCCCGTAAGTTTGTCTTATCTTGTGATGAATGTCAAAGAATTGGTAATATCAGTAGACGTCAAGAAATGCCTATGAATTATTCACTTGTTATTGAACCATTTGATGTTTGGGGCTTTGATTATATGGAAACTTTTCCTGCCTCTAATGGTTATACACATATTTTAGTTGTTGTTGATTACGTTACTAAGTGGGTAGAAGCTATTCCAACTAGTAGTGCTGATCATAACACTTCTATTAAAATGCTTAAGGAAGTTATTTTTCCGAGGTTTGGAGTCCCTAGATATTTAATGACTGATGGTGGTTCACATTTTATTCATGGTGCTTTCTGTAAAATGCTTGCTAAGTATGACGTTAATCATAGAATTGCATCTCCTTATCACCCACAGTCTAGTGGTCAAGTAGAATTGAGTAATAGAGAGCTCAAATTAAATTTGCAAAAGTCTGTCAATAGGTTTAGAAAGAATTGGTCTAAGAAACTTGATGATGCATTATGGGCTTATAGAACTGCATATAAAAATCCTATGGGTATGTCTCCATATAAAATGGTTTATGGAAAAGCATGTCACTTACCTCTCGAACTAGAACATAAGGCATATTGGGCTATTAAAGAGCTCAATTATGATTTCAAACTTGCCGGTGAGAAGAGGTTATTTGATATTAGCTCACTTGATGAATGGAGAACCCAAGCTTATGAAAATGCCAAGTTGTTTAAAGAAAAAGTTAAAAGATGGCATGACAAAATGATATAAAAGCGTGAGTTTAATGTAGGTGATTATGTATTGCCATACAACTCTCGTTTAAGATATTTTGCAAGAAAACTTCTCTCCAAATGGGAAGGCCCTTACGTTATCGAGGAGGTCTATCGTTCCGGTGCCATAAAAATCAACAATTTCGAAGGCACAAATCGAAAGGTGGTAAACGGTCAAAGAATCAAACATTATATCTCAGGTAATCCTATAAATGTTGAAACCAACGTTATTGAAACCGTAACCCCGGAGGAATACATAAGAGACACTTTCCAGAACGTTTCAGACTCCAAAAAGGAATAGGTATGTGGTACGGTAAGTAAACCGACTCCAAAATAATTTTTAAGGCAATATTTCTCCGTTTTGGAATATTTAGAAAAATAGAAAAATAAGTACCAGTCCGGGAAGGACACGAGGGCCCCACGAGGGTGGAGGGTGCGCCCCCCTACCTCGTGAGCACCTCGTGTGCCTTCCGGACTCTGTTTTCTTGCACGATACGTATTTTGGTCAGTAAAAATTCATTATATAATCTCCCGAAGGTTTTGATTCCTGTATCACGCAAATACCCTCTGTTCTTGTTTCGAGCTGTTCTCTGTCAGGGTTGTGAAGGCCAGGCATCATGTCGTCCCCCTCCTCCAACAATGGTGACAAAGATGCTTGGCTAATGAAGATAGAGCTGAAGAGGGAAGAACCCATGGAGATCAACAAGGATGAAGGGATCAAGAAGGCCACGGAGAACCAAGCCCCGGCAGCAGAAGACATCCTTCAACTTGATCACAATCTTCTTACCCCAACTGAGATCGAAGCTTTCAAGATGATTGAGTTAGCTCGTATTCAAAACAAGTATCTCACAAGTGAAAATATTTTGTTGAAGGAGCATATCGTTGCACTCAAGGGCATTATCCGCAAGTTGGAGGACCTCTTACGCTCGATGTGCGACTATCCATCACCACCACCTTCTTCACCAACAAAGAAGGAGACATAATCACATGGGTATGGGCACTCCCCTTGGCAACTGCCAAGCTTGGGGGAGGTTCCCCGGTATCGTATCACCATCACAACTCCTATCTTTACCATTTTTCTTAGTTCAATCCTATCAGTAGTATCTTGATCTAGTAGAATAAAGTTTATGACATGATCTAGTTTTGAGTTTTGCTTTATGATCTCTCTATATAATCGAGTCCGTGAGCTATATAATAAAGATTAGTGTTGATTCAAGGGTTGATTGTTTTGCCATGATCTTGAGTGAATAAAAGAAAAGAGAGAAAGGAATAAAAAGAAACAAAGAGTTCATATTGATCTTATTGAGAGTAATGACTTCACATAGAAAGAGTATGATGATTAAAAGCTGTTGGGAGTTGGCAGACGTAGCTTTGGTCATCGTTGCAATTAATAGGAAGTAATAAGGAAAGAGAGGTTTCACATATAAATATACTATTATTGACATCTTTTATGATTGGGAGCACTCATTAAAATATGACATGCTAAAGAGTTGATGTTGGACAAGGAAGACAACATAATGGGTTATGTTTTCTTATATCTGAGATAAAGTATGTTATCATGGATCATTCAACATGTTGAGCTTGCCTTTCCCCCTCACGCTAGCCAAATTCTCAGCACCAAGTAGAGATACTACTTGTGCTTCCAAAATCCTTAAACCAGTTTTGCCATGAGAGTCCACCATATCTACCTATGGATTGAGTAAGATCCTTCAAGTAAGTTGTCATCGGTGCAAAGCAATAAAAATTGCTCTAAATATGTATGATTGATTGGTGTGGAAGAAATAAGCTTTATACGATCTTGTGACGTGGAAGTAATAAAAGCGACGGACTACATAATAAAGGTTCATATCACAAGGGGCAATATAAAGTGATGTTCTTTCGCATTAAGATTTTGTGCATCCAACCATAAAAGCGCATGGCAACCTCTGCTTCTCTCTGCGAAGGGCCTATCTTTAATTATTATCTTCTACCTTATGCAAGAGTCATGGTGATCTTCACCTTTCCTTTTTCACTTTATCCTTTGGCAAGCACAGTATGTTGGAATGATCCTGATATATGTACCTAATTGGATGTAGGGGAGCATGAGTTATTATTGTTGACATTACCCTTGAGGTAAAAGGTTGTGGGGCGAAACTATAAGCCCCTATCTTTCTCTGTGTCCGATTAAAACTTCGTAACCACAAGTATTGCGTGAGTGTTAGCAATTATGAAGGACTAGATGATAGTTGAGTATGTGGGCTTGCTTTTAAGCTTTGACATAGACTCTTTCTGATGTTATGATAAATTGCAATTGTTTCAATGACTGAGATTATAGTTTGTTGGTTCTCAATAAAGTTTATGATTCGTACTCTGCATTGTGAATGGATTATTACTTGAGTATGAGGAATCATATGACAACATCTTTATATGTTGATTTTATGAGAATAATCATGATGCCTTCATGTCCGTATTTTATTTTTATCGACACCTCTACCTCTAAACATGGGGACATATTTATCGTTATCGGCTTTCGCTTGAGGACAAGCGAGGTCTAAGCTTGGGGGAGTTGATACGTCCATTTTGCATCGTGCTTTTATATCAATATTTATTGCATTATGGGTTGTTATTACATGTTATGTCACAATACTTATGCCTATTCTCTCTTATTTTACAAGGTTTACATAAGGAGGGAGAATGCCGGCAGCTGGAATTCTGGGCTGGAAAAGGTGCAAATATTAAAGACCTATTCTACACAACTCCAAAAGTCCTGAAACTCCACGAAAGTCATTTTTGGAAATAATAAAAAATATCCAGCGGAAGAAGTTCACCAGAGGGGGGCCCACCTGTCCAAGAGGGTGGGGGCGTGCCCTACCCCCCAGGGCGCGCTCCCCTACCTCGTGGGCCCCCTGTTGGCTCTCTGATGCCCATCTTCTGCTATATGAGGTCTTTCGATGAGGAAAAATCATAAGCAACCTTTCGGGACGGAACTCCGCCGCCACGAGGCGGAACCTTGGCGGAATCAATCTAGGGCTCCGGCAGAGCTGTTCTGCCAGGGACACTTCCTTTCGGGAGGGGGAAATCATCGCCATCGTCATCACCAACACTCCTCTCATCGGGAGAGGGCACTCTCCATCAACATCTTCACCAGCACCATCTCCTCTCAAACCCCTAGTTCATCTCTTGTATCCAATTCTTGTCTCCAAGTCCGGGATTGGTACTAGTAGGTTGCTAGTAGTGTTGATTACTTCTCGTAGTTGATGCTAGTTGGTTTATTTGGTGGAAGATCATATGTTCAAATCCTATATGCATATTATTACCCCTATGATTATGAACATGAATATGCTTTGTGAGTAGTTACGTTTGTTCCTGAGGACATGGGAGAAGTCTTGCTATTAGTAGTCATGTGAATTTGGTATTCGTTCGATATTTTGATGAGATGTATGTTGTCTAGCCTGTAGTGGTGTTATGTGAACGTCGACTACATAACACTTCACCATTATTAGGGCCTAGAGGAAGGCATTGGAACTAATAAGTAGATGATGGGTTGCTAGAGTGACAGAAGCTTAAACCCTAGTTTATGCGTTGCTTCGTAAGGGGTTGATTTGGATCCATATGTTTCATGCTATGGTTAGGTTTACCTTAATACTTTTGTTGTAGTTGCAGATGCTTGAAATAGAGGTTAATCATAAGTGGGATGCTTATTCAAGTAAGAACATCACCCAAGCACCGGTCCACCCACATATCAAAGTATCAAAGTACCGAACGCGAATCATATGAATGTGATGAAAACTAGCTTGACGATATTCCCATGTGTCCTCGGGAGTGCTTTTCCTTATATAAGAGTTTGTCCAGGCTTGTCCTTTACTACAAAAAGGATTGGGCCACCTTGCTACACTTTATTTACTTTTGTTACTTGTTGCTCGTTGCAAATTATCTTATCACAAAACTATCTGTTACCGCTTATTTCAGTACTTGCAGAGAATACCTTGCTGAAAACCGCTTATCATTTCCTTCTGCTCCTCGTTGGGTTCGACACTCTTACTTATCGAAAGGACTACGATAGATTCCCTATACTTGTGGGTCATCAAGGCCAAACAGATCAATGCCAGAAGCTGCCAACTGTCGAATGAAGAAATCTTGAGTGTTGAACCTAATGCCATTGATAATGTAGAAGACCAATGTCTTCATGGCGCCTTCAAGCTTGGCGTTAGGAGAATGTCCCTTGATAGGCCACAAAGTATGCCTCAGAATGTGATAAATGGTGCGGGGCAGGTACTCGAGGTCCTTGACATAGAACTCCTTGGGATATTCAGCATCAATGGGCAATGGCTTCATCATAGTGAGCATTTGAATCATATTGGGCTCAGGCCTTTGGAATACACTCTGCAATTCTTGCACATGAAGCTGACAACCTGGCTCACACTACAAAAAAATACACTTCCGTGATGATACGTGTTTGTCATAGTAGGTCGCGTTTTTTGTCATGCATGTACATCCATGACAAATTTATGGCAGAATCAAGATAGTCATACCTGTGCTGTCGTAGAAGTGTTCCATGACATTACCAAAATTATCATCATGGAAGTGTCCACTTCCATGACGATAAATCACGCGTCACAGAAGTGCTTTCGTCAAGGGTGACCGACATGTGGCATCCACCATAACAGAACGCCGTTAAGCTATCGGGTCGGGTTTTGGATCCGATAACCCGTTAACAGCCCCGACCAATGGGAAATTTCCACGTGTAAAATTCTTATTGGTCGGATGAAACACGTGTCAGCTCGTCAGTGGGTCAGATAGGCGCCTATGATACGTCGACACGTGGCACGACCCAACAGGGGCCCATTCCTGTGAAAAGGCCGGCCCGTTTGACTTGGTCAAAAGCTGGCGGGCCGGCCCATGGAAAGCCTGTTAACGGCCTGTTCGCATATAGCCCATTTACAACCCGCTAACCCAAGGCCCGTTACGCCCTATTCGAATTAGGCCCAGTAGCGTCATCTGGGCCATCTAATATGATTCCAGCCCGTTTTCACTTCTGGCCCATGTATGGCCCATGGCATCTTTCGGCCCATATGAGGCCCTATGTAACTCTTGGCCTATTAACGGCCCGTGGTGAAACTGGCCCGTAATGAACAATGTATCACTTTACACCCATTAACGCCCCGTGGTGAAACTGGCCCGTAAAGAACAGTGTATCACTTTATACCCATTAACGGCCCATTATTCCGTTGGGCCGTTTCCAGCCCATGTTATCTTTCAGCCTTCTCAAAGCCCATTTATTCTTGGGCTATTTTCCAGCATTCGTTTACTTACGACCCGTTACTGTCATTTTCTGCTTGTGGGCCAAATTCAGCCCGTGGTTACAGTCGGCCCGTTTGTGGTCCGTTAATACGTTGGGCCGTTTTCATAGCGTCATCAAATACGGCCTATTAACGATGGCCCGTTATGGTCGGCCCATGAACGGACGATTCAACTCTAGCCCGTTTATGGCCAGAATGCGGTCTGTTTGGCCCATGTTTGGCCAATCGATCATACGGCCCGTATAAGGCCCATTGATGATACGGCCCGTACAAGGCCCATTGATGATACGGCCCATAGAAGGCCCACTGTTTCTACGGCCCGTAGAAGGCCCAGTGTCACTACAGTAAATATTAGCCCATGGTTAATGTGGCCTAGTTTTAAAAAATAGGTTATCGCAGCCACTAGCAAACCGCAGAAAAAGAACTGCACTGACTACAAGCAAACAAATAAACAAGACAACAAGGAAATAAATAAGCAAGCAACTTACACTAGGCTATCACGGCTATTACACATATTACATCCACTGGGCATCAAAGTTCGCCACCAGTGCAAATATAGGGAACACGACAGCATATAAACGCCGCAGCAAAACAAGTCCAAAACTGAAACCACTTCAGAAGAGCTCAAGAAACAATATCCTGGGTACCCATAATGCTGGCAAGATGCTTAGCAATCTTATTAACTTTCTCTTGTTTGGCGCTTAAGTCCTCCAGCGCTTGCTGTTGCACCAGAAAGTATGCATCTGAATTCTGCAGGGACTTCCTCAGTCCTTCGGCTTCCTGTCGCATAACATCTAATCGATGTCTTCCAACTTGAAGTTGAGACTCAAGAAGCCGAACTGATTCAGGCAACGAGTTCAAAGAGCTGGTGCCAGCAGTGGTAGCCAGTAACTCGAACACTACATCAAGACAGTACTTTGGGGTTGTCTCAGTGTCTGCAATATAGTTTTTATCAGCTTTCTTGGAGACCAACAGGGATATCTCTCTATCTTGAACCTTATCTGCATTACTTCCTTTACCATTGCATAACAGGGTACTCTTCTCCAATATTTTATTCGCGTTCTAAAAGAGAAACAAACAAACACATCTCAGGTTTACAATGTAGTATATGAAACTCATTTTGGTAAACCAGTTCAGTAGTAAGGTGGACAAGATAACAACATGAAACAAACATATATCTATGTAGTATGGTCACTGTATGGTCTATATCATTCTAGTTTATGTTGCCAAATCAAGATAGATACAATTTGAATCATATCTATTTAAGACAAAGCAGCATAGACAGAATATAAGTGTGGGAAACTACACAACAATAATAACACTTTTAATGTGCATGGCATGAGAACATAACTGTTTATTCAATTGAAACTGAAATCAACATAGAGCAAGTTACAACAGCAAACAGCCAAACATGTTGAAGAAACAGGTTTAAAACATACCTGTTGCGCCATTGGAGTTTCAATTGCATCCTTCAAATTTGAAATTAGTTGGTATCAGTAAATACAGTGATGCAAGAGCAAAGTAGTATGAACCATAGCTACGGAACCTGACCTGAGAACATTTCTTCTTCTGCTTTAAGCGTTGACTTCGGGTTCGGAGTGGTGGTCCTCGTGATTTGGGCACTGCAGTTGCCTTACTAACTGCTCGTGTTTGGGTGCTTTGTGGTGGAGACGGTGCCGTGTCAATGGGAACTGGGTGTCTATCTGCTGGGGTTGGGGTTAGAAGGGGTGTAGCTGGTTCTCTGTCCAACTGGGTAGGGCTACAATCTGCATGAGTGTGGGTTATGTGTGGTAGGGCTGGTTCTTGGGCAAGTACAACCGTGGTTCTATCTGCATTGACAAGTAGCACGATCTTTTCTGAAGACCGTGTTTTTACTCCCACAGGTACTGCCATCACTCCCTCCAATTGAAATGGCTGATAAACAAGAAAAGTAATTGAATGTACAGACATTGTAAGATACACAGGTGCAATGGATAGTAGGAAAGAAAACAAGGCATGAAATAATTCACATTTATGTTGTCTAAGCAAACCGAATAGCAGGACATAATTTCACATATATGATGGCTAATTAAACATGATAGCATGACACAATTTCACATGTATGATGGCTAACTAAACAGGATAGAGTGACATACTTCAAAATATGATGACTATGTAAACATGATGACATGATATAACTATACGATGTGTCTATTTATAACGCCCTCGATGCGGCTATATCTCCCACGTGTCGAGGCACGACTTAGAGGCATAACCGCATTGAAAGCAATGTCGCAAGTGAGGTAATCTTCACACAACCCATGTAATACATAAGGGAAAAGATACATAGTTGGCTTACAGTCGCCACTTCACACAATACATAAATAAACATCCATCATTCAAATTACACTCAAGGTCCGACTACGGTACCAAAATGAAAGAAGACTACCCCAAATGCTACACAGATCCCCGAATCACACCAACTGGGCTCCACTACTGATCATCTGGAAAAGAAACATAGTAACGGCCACGTTCCTCATCGAACTCCCATGTGAGCTCGGTCGCGTCATCTGCACTGGCATCGTTGGTACCTGCAACTGTTGTGGTAGTATCTGTGAGTCACGGGGACTCAGCAATCTCACACCCGCGAGATCAAGACTATTTAAGCTTATATGTAGGAAAGGGTTGTGAGGTGGAGCTGCAGCAAGCGACTAGCATATATGGTGGCTAACAACGCAAAGGAGAGCGAGAAGAGAAGCAAAGCACGGTCGTGAAGCTAGAAGTGATCAAGAAGTGATCCTAGAACAACCTACGTCAAACATAACTCCAACACCGTGTTCACTTCCCGGACCCCGCCGAGAAGATACCATCACGGTTACACACGCGGTTGATGTGTTTTAGTTAAGGTCAACTTCGGGTTTTCTACAACCGGACATCAACAAATTCCCATCTGCCTCATAACCGCGGGCACGGCTTTCGAAAGATAATACCCTGCAGGGGTGTCCTAACTTAGCCCATTATAAGCTCTCACGGTCAACGAAGGATATTCCTTCTACCGGGAAGACCCGATCAGTCTCGGAATCCCGGACTACAAGACATCTCGACAGTAATAAAACAAGTCCAGCAAAGCCGCCCGATTGTGCCGACAAACCCTGATAGGAGATGCACATATCTCGGTCTCAGGGCACATCCGGATAAGTCAAGCTACGAGTAAAACCAGGCCTCGAGTTTCCCCGCGGTGGCCCCGCAGGCTGCTCGGTTCGGGCCAGCACCCAGAGGAGCACTGGTCCGGGGGGCTAAAATAAAGATGACCCTTGGGCTCGTGAAAACCCAAGGGAAAAATGTGGTAGGTGGTCAAATGGTAAAACCAATGTTGGGCCTTGCTGGAGGAGTCTTATTCAAAGCGAACTGTCAAGGGGGTCCCATAAATCACCCAACCGTGTAAGAAATGCAAAATCAAGGAACATAACACCGGTATGACGGAAACTAGGGTGGCAAGAGTGGAACAAAACACCAGGCATAAGGCCGAGCCTTCCACCCTTTACCAAGTATATAGATGCATTAATTAAATAAGAGGTATTGTGATATCCCAACAAGTAAACATGTTCCAACAAGGAACAACAAGTCCATGTTCCAACAAGGAACAAACTTCATCTTCACCTGCAACTAGCAATGCTATAAGAGGGGCTGAGCAAAGCGGTAACATAGCCAAACAACGGTTTGCTAGGACATGGATGGTTAGAGGCTGACATGGCAATATGGGTGGCATGATATAGCAAGTGGTAGGTATCGCAGCATAGGCATAGCAAAAGAGCGAGCATCTAGCAAGCAAAGATAGAAGTGATTTCGAGGGTATGGTCATCTTGCCTGCAAGGTTCTCAGAGTTGTCGAAAGCTTGCTCCTCGTAAGCGTTCTCAACAGGTTCCTCGTTCACGTACTCGTCTCCTGGCTCTACCCAAAGCAAGAACACAAGCAAAGGGGACAAACATCAATCACGATGCAATGCACAAGCAACATGATGCAAAACATGACATGATATGCGAGATGTGATATGCAATGCATATGCGTGCTCCAGAAGGAAAAAGATGAACAAGGCATAAACTTGGCAAACCAAGTATGCCACTGGATAGGTGAGGTGATTTCGGTTGAAATCGATATAAAGATCACCAGAATCGGATGCATGGTTTGCAAATGGCAAGCAAAACAAGAATGACAATAATCTGCCATTAACAGCATGATGCTACTTAGCAAGCAACAAGAAATTAAGCTACTGCACCCAAACATATCAACAAAGCATATGACAGTAATATACTCAAGATGCTTGACAAAATATGAACACTGAGCTACGGCTAAATCACATCACAACAGGTTCAAACAAGCATGGCAAACATCTTTGAACCTGTTGACCTTAATTAAGACACACCAACCGCGTGTGTAACCGTGATGGTCTCTTCTCGGCGGAGTCCGGGAAGTGAACACGGTGTTGGAGTTATGTTTGACGTAGGTTGTTCTAGGATCACTTCTTGATCACTTCTAGCTTCACGACCGTGCTTTGCTTCTCTTCTCGCTCTCCTTTGCGTTGTTAGCCACCATATATGCTAGTCGCTTGCTGCAGCTCCACCTCACAACCCTTTCCTACATATAAGCTTAAATAGTCTTGATCTCGCGGGTGTGAGATTGCTGAGTCCCCGTGACTCACAGATACTACCACAACAGTTGCAGGTACCAACGATGCCAGTGCAGATGACACGACCGAGCTCACGTGGGAGTTCGACGAGGAACGTGGCCGTTACTATGTTTCTTTTCCAGATGATCAGTAGTGGAGCCCAGTTGGGGTGATTCGGGGATCTGTGTAGCATTTGGGGTAGTCTTCTTTCATTTTGGTACCGTAGTCGGACCTTGAGTGTAATTTGAATGATGGATGTTTATTTATGTATTGTGTGAAGTGGCGACTGTAAGCCAACTATGTATCTTTTCCCTTATGTATTACATGGGTTGTGTGAAGATTACCTCACTTGCGACATTGCTTTCAATGCGGTTATGCCTCTAAGTCGTGCCTTGACACGTGGGAGATATAGCCGCATCGAGGGCGTTACAAGTTGGTATCAGAGCCATCCCCGACCTTAGGAGCCCCCTCTGATTGATCGTTTTTAGTGGCCGAGTTGTGTCTAGAAAAATGTTTTGAGTCATTTAGGAATTATATATCGGAGAGTTTAGGAATTCTTTTTACTTCCCAGTCTCCTCATCGCTCTGGTAAGGCATCCTGACGTAGAGTTTTGACTCTTCTCTTCTCAAATTTCACTAAATCTTTTTTTTAGGATCACGCGGGTATCTTAGAATCGTTCCGATGGTTTTATGATGACAACATTGTCTTGGTTGCCTCCCGTCAGCAGGGGTTTTAGAGGAGGTGTCTCGGGGAGTTGAGATCCGAGGTGTTGTCGTCATAATTTTATCGTTGCAGTTCTGGAATACCTGAGTTTAGTACGCCGACATCGAAAATCTCTTTTGTACAGTTGTTGGTGAGATAACCCTGATAGCCCAGTACTGAGGCGAGTGCGGGAGTATTGCCATGACTTGTATAACGGATGCTTTTCGAAGGTTGAGGTAGAAGATTTCCGAGGATTTCTTGGTTATGTGTTGAAGGATGGATACAGCTGGATCTAGGTATTGTTAGTTTGGGTGATATATTTTGTGTCCTCTGTATCCCCAACACCTGATTGCATAACCAGAAAGTTTCGGGAGTTTATAAGTGGGAATTCATGTAGCTCTAGTACTTCTTCCGCAGATATTTGGTTCGTGATTGGGTAATCCTTACCAAGTATTTGTTCACGTCCGTACCTTGTTGATTTTATTCCATACCTTTTTCTAGTGGCGACTGTAAGCCAACTATGTATCTTTTCCCTTATGTATTACATGGGTTGTGTGAAGATTACCTCACTTGCGACATTGCTTTCAATGCGGTTATGCCTCTAAGTCGTGCCTCGACACGTGGGAGATATAGCCGCATCGAGGGCGTTACACTATTAAAGTGGTTGGCATGCCATAAATCACAAACATGCCGTCGATGGAAACATGATGGAATGATATAATTCACGGATAGAATGACATAATTTAAAATATGATGACTATGTAAACAGGATGAGATGATATAACTATATTATGTCTTTAGAAAATGGGTTGGCATGCCATAATTCAGATACATGCTGTCTATGTAAACATCATGGCATGACATAATTCAAATATATGATTTATATACTAAGGAAGTGAGCATAGGGCAATCGCATATATGATGTGTCAACTAAGGAGATGGCATTCAATATTGTGTATATGATGTAAAAACTAAGCATTGCAATACAACATATGCATTATATGAGTAATATAACCCTGCCAAGTTTGAGCATACACCTCAGGGGGATAATAGGACTGGTCATCTGCCTCTGAATCCTCCTCTGAAGAGCTATCTGTAACCAGCAAGATATATGCTTCAGCAGGTAGCATTGTCTGCTCTGAAGACCTTGTTTTCACTCCAGATTTCTCCATCACCAATTCAAATGGCTGATGCACAGGAAGAGCAGTTGAATATACAAACATTGTCGACAAAAGCAATGAGAAATGCAAAAAAAAAGGACGGCATGATATAATTCACATATATGACGCTTGCCTAAACAACATGGCATTGCATAATTCACATACATAATGCCTTGCAGCAAGATAACATTGCATAATTCACATATATAATGTCTTGCAAAAATATGGCATTGCATAATTCACATATATGGTAATTAGACACTAAACAGGTGGCATTCACACAAAGCATGTCTAAACTAAGCAAATGACATAGCAATGCAAGATACCATACGCACGATATGAGCAACATAACCCTGCCAAGTTAGGGCATGCACCTAGGGGGGGAAATATGACTGGTCATCTGTCTCTGAATCCTCCTCTCAGGAGCTATCGGTAACCAGCAAGAGATGCGCTTCGTCAGATAGCATTGTCTACTCTGAAGACCTTGTTTCCACTCCAGATTTTTCCATGACCGTGCCAAATGGCTGATGCACAGGAAGAGTAATTGAATGTACTAAAATTGTTGACAAATTTAACACGTAATAAAAAAATGATGGCATGATATAATTCACATATAAGATGACTGGCTAACCAGGGTGGCATTGCATAATTCACATATATGATGCCTGGCTAGATAAGATGGCATTGCATGATTCACATATACGATAAAGAAACTAACCAGATGGCATTGACACAAAGCATGTCTAAACTAAGCAGATGACATCTTTAATGTATACAGTAAGCAATGCAAGGCACCATATGCATGATATTACCAACATTAGGATGCCAAGTTAGAGCGAAGACCTCATGGGGTAAATAGGAGTGGTCTTCTCCTTCTGAATCCCCCTCATAACATTTATCTTCCTCTTGATTACGATCTGAAATGGGTGGAGGGGGGGCTGCCTTTGCGCCCACCATGGAACGACGTCTGCATGAAATTTTATTGCCGTGCAAGGCTCGTCTCTTTTGCTCTACCTGATCAGTTCCATTGTGTAAAATAACTGGCATGCATAGGAATAAAACATAGTGAGATTATGTAAGGAGTGCATGCACAAATCCAGAGTGATGGTAGCAAACTGTGGATAGACCCAAAACCAATGATAGCAGGCAGATAATAGCTTTAGTTAAAAAATACAGATAATGGCTCCTTTAATGTTTGTTTGCACCCAACATGAAACTCATAGTAGACACCGGAGATTAACCAGATAGTAGACATATAGTACTGATTGCTGCCCCAATATGTACCCCACAACCATTTAAAAACTCAAGTTTCAGCATTAGTTTGGACCTGACTCGGAGTCTAATAGGTGAACACGATGATAATGTAGCATGTCATCATATTAAGCGACGCATAACGTAAGCAGACACGGAAGAGTGCGACCTCTCTTGCGGACCCGTGTAGTCCTCAAGGTCATCTGCTCAGTTGATGATGGTAATGCAGTTGCCGTGGCTGCCGACGGCGGGGAAGAAGATCTGAGGCGGCGAAAGACAGTCTGGAGAGCGGATCCCTGCTGTGGTGAACCCTTCCGTCGTTGGAGCAGCTGAGCTGGGGTGGAACACAGCGCCGCAGGAGCAGGACAAACCACACAAGGTTTTCTTTGAAACATATCTGTGACAGAAGTAATTGAGTAAGGGCTAGTTTGAATTTGAGGATTCTAACAATGCAGGGATAGGAAATAGACAGGAATAGGATAGGAATGCACGTGCAAAACAGAGAATTTAAAAACACAGGATTTCTGCCAATCTGGGTGTTTGATTCATAACAATTGGAAGATCACAGGATGCAAAAAAGCATGGTGAGATTAAGTCAAACCACAAGATAATGTACGATTATAATGCTATTATGCTACTATATCTTAGTCTTGTGCTTGATGAATAGGAATATGAAGAGGAGGAGAAGTGGAAATTAGAATTCCTACGGTTTTTCTTTCAAGGAGACACTAAAAGAACAAATCCTACAGTTTTCCTTTGCTCCATTCCTTTGCACCAAATTCATGAAGAGTAGTACCATAGGAAACTTTCCAATTCTGATGTTTTTCATTCACTTTTCCTTTCAAGCACTGGCGATTCTAGTAGGCAGGCTTGAGCAAGGAAAATCCTACACTAAAAAAATGTTTTTGTGCTACTTCTATTACTTTGGACCCAGGCTACTGCCATATTAGCTCAGCTCCCAGGCCCATCGACAAATGCACATCTCAAACGCGCAGAGATAAATAATGATGGCGTTCAAGAAAGTCCATCACGGATAGCTAAGTTGCCTGGTACCTCACTGCTTGTCATATAGTAGGATAAAATAATCGTATTTCCCGTTACTACGAGTGCTCAGTGGACAATATATATAACATGTAGAGTAAAAAAGAGATGCAACAGGTGTACAACCTCTTTAGCAAAGCCATGTCGATCTCAGCGTGATTGAGTTGGCCGGTGAGGATGCTCCGGCTGACTTGGCTATCGGAGGAGGGGAAGAAGATCTTAGGCGTCTGGAGATGGAGCCCGAGGTACTGCTCCACTGTGATGGAGGGTTTTGTCATTGGAGCAGCTCCGGTGAGTTGTACGACACCGAGGCTGAAGCAGGACAAGAGAGACAATGAACAACGTTAACCTGAGTGGAATTCTAATAGCACCTCCAATACATGACGTAAAATACATAACCACAAAGTGCTAGATGTAAAATACATCAGCCGCTCATCTCTGAACTTAACTATCGAAACTGAATTTAACTGTCGAAACTGAACTTAACTGTTGAAACTGAACTTAACTGTCAAAACTGAATTTTGCTGTCGAAACTGAATTTTGCTATCGAAACTGAATGCACTAGCAAGGTGAGGCTACACGTCGGTCGACTGACTTTTTAATCTCTGGTCAGTCGATTTTGCAGCCGTTGGATACGAAATCAAGGGCCTGCGGTTCATCTTCAACCTCCACCCCCTGAGCCGGCCAAACAGCAGCCCCCCGCCGCCCGCGGCCGGCGGTGTGCCGCCCCGCCCGCCCCGAAAACACTCCCCACTGCCGGTCCGCCGCCGCCCCGGCCATCCCTCTAGGCCCCCCGTGCCGAGCTTTTTCTCCGGCAATCCCCATGCCACCGCCCCGCCACCGCCCCGCCATTGCCGGCGACCACCGCCCCCATCCTGAACCCTAAGATAGATAGTGGGTTACCTCTCCGGTGAGCCCCCCTCCCCGTTGCGGCTAGTTCTTCCTTCACCCCGGCGAGCCCCCCCACCCCTTGAAAATCAAATGACCCAGAAGTCGATTCAGTCGACTGAAGTAGCTAAATCGGAGCAACATCGCAAGCAAGAGCAGCAGCGCGAGCAAGAGCAATAGCAAGAGCAGACCAGGCAGGGGACCGAGAGCAAGAGCAGAGCAGCAGCGCGAGCGAGAGCTAAAGCAGCAGCAACTCCTACTGATGTGGACGTCGCCGCCGAGGGAGCGACGCCGTCGAGGAAGTGGCCGGCGACGCTGCCGTGGATGGAGCCGCGCCGTGTCGGCTCGGGACCGAGCGCCGGCAGCACCGTGAGATCGAATCAAGAAGAAAATGCGGCGATTAGTGTACAACCTCTTTGGTGGCGCCGATTAGGCCGCAACTTCATCCGAGGAAACGGTGATGATGATGCTCTTCCAGTGGTGCAAGTGAAGACGGTAGTGTGGGAATGGAGGTGGCGCGAAAGACGAGGGGAACGTCGGGGAAGCTCCTTGGGGGTGGAGGACGGGGTGGCTGAACCAGCGGGACGATGAGATCAACGACGGATCCTCATCTGGTACAGTGGATGAGGGACGTCGAGGTGTTGCTGTGGACGATGTCGTCGAGGAAGAGGCTCCGGCTGGGTGGCGGACGGAGCAGGGTGTGGAGTTTCTCGCGGGTTTTCGCGGCCTCGGTGTACGAATGGGTGGGCAGATGGGATGGCAGTGGGGAACCATGGCTTAGAGACGCGCTTGTCCGAAATGTGGGGTAAGTTACGAAAGTACCCCCACCGATTTGAGGCGGTTCTTTCGGTTCAGGGGTACCACGGGCATTTCGCGTGTCGGGATTTCACAGGAGATGGGAGTTTTCGCGCATGTTGTAATTTCGGAATAGCAAGGCGCGGGTTGATATGGAGGGAGTTGTCGGAGCACAACGAGACAAAGATATATCTTAAATATTTCGGGCTAACAAGGCGCGGGTTGAAGAGGCGGGAGTTTTGCAGCACGATAGACAGAGACGCTAGCTTGAATTTTCGGCATAACAAGGCGCGGCTTGAAATTTCGGAAGAACAATCTTAACGTGTACCAAAAAAAAGACAATTTGCACCTCAACACGCACAACACACACACACACAAACACCATTTAGACTAGAGTAAGGTACACGTGCATTGCACGCATGAGATTTGGCAACCAAATTATGAATAAATACCACATTATAGCATGCAAGCTTTGAGTCATATATGCATGATGTAGATGTTTGTTTAATTCTTATAGTTCATTTCATTCAAAATCATCTAGTTTTTATAAGAAAGCTAATCTATTTTAAGATTCATGGAATTGTGCGTCGTAAGACATAAAGTAAAAACAAATAATGGCAAATCATGTAGAAAAACATTTGGGCAATTCTGATACGGAAGATTCTAGAACAAATAAGAAGTGCTTGTGTTTTGATGTTTGTGCATTATGCTTAAGTTCAACCATGGAGTCTTCTAGATTATACATGTGGCGAAATCTGGTGGAATCTAGATGATATCCAATGGCTAGTAGTGCTCAAATTTGCCATCTTTGGACCATTGGATTCGCCTCATCCATTACCATCTTTCAAAGTTAAAGTTACCCGCACACAATATAAAAAAAATATAAAACATAATATATATATAGGGGTATAGATATAGATATGTGATGCAAAAGCCGCCCATCATCTCCAATTAGAATAGTGTGTCCATGCACGGATGCGACGTGGCCAAATGATGTCTGCCATCGGTATCTCAAATTCAAATCAGTCTGACCTTGTTCAATGTGTATACATTACAACATGCTCGTTACCAAACCACACCGCGCAGATCTTCGTTATATTCATGCATGCATGGGTTTCAAACATCAGGATCTCTTATTCAAATATTTGAATTCAACTTTACATTGATTATGACCTCACCTATTCAGCTATTCTTTTACACCCACACAGTAGTCTTCTCTTTATAATTGTACCACTAACTTTCTCTCGTGCATGCATGCACACACACTACCAGTCGGCATTATTCATCGCACGCATGCAATCTTTTTCTTCAGGTTGGTCTCCCATGAAGGCACACACCAACACACATCCCCCTCTCCATCATATCAGGCATTCTTTATCTCTCACGCGTGCATGTGCAACGATCGATGTTCCTCTATGTATGTGTGTATATAGCTAGGTCTTAAACCGATCAATTGATATATCCAGTGAGGTCTCACCCTCTTTCCCACGTCCACATCGATCAATCTATACCTCTCTATATAGGATTAACATATATAGCTAATACACCCACATTAATTATATATCCAACGTCCCCCTCTCATCATCCATGCCTTCCGCTTCATCTCTCAGACGCGTGCACAATGGCGAAGACAGGGGCAGTAAGGGCCCTGCCCCCTCCCCCCTAACATCACTATATATCGAGGCTAATATGAATGTGATCATTAGACAATTGCTGCTAAAAATGGTTTAAGTTCATGAATTGACCCTCCTCGTAAAGGATTAGCAATGCTTGGCCCCCTAGCTCATTTATTTTTCATGGCTCCGCCACTGCGCGCAACAGCGCACGTGTTCGCCCCCTCTCTCTAAATATCGATCTCACACTTGTGCATTCCTTCATAGTCTCCCTCCACTCGGCCCCTCGCACCATCTTCTAGCCCCCACCGGATTTTGCCACATGTACAATCTAGCAGACTCCATGGTTGAACTTAAGCATAATGCACAAACCTCAAAACAACAGTGGTTCTCTTTTGTTCTAGAATCTTCCGTATCATAACTGCCCAAACTTTTTCTCTAGTTGAATTGCCATTATTTGTTTTTACTTTATGCTTTACAATGCACAATTCCATGAATCATAAAATAGATTAAGGGCTTCTTTGATTTAAAGGATTCTCAAAGGAATTTTGGAGGATTCTAATCATTAGGAAATTTTCCTATCTTGGTTGTTTGATTCGTAGGATTGTAAACCATAGGAATTTTTCCATATGATTCATTTGCACTAGATTTCATAGGAAACATCCCATCCACTCAAACCTCTTTGAAAGAATTCTGCGTTTTTTCTATGCACAATCATACACTCGTACAATCCTCTAGGATTCAAGACGACATTCCACTATAATCCCATGTTTTTCATATTCCTGCGTTCTTAGCTTTTTTATAAAAACTAATTGATTTTGAATGAGATGAACTATAAGAATTAAACGAAGGGCTACATCAGGCATATATGACTCAGAGCTTACATGCTATAGTGTGGTACTTATTCATAATTTGGTTGCAAAATCTGATGCGTGCAATGCACGTGTACCTTACTAGTACTTCGAGTATGTGCAAAACACGTAAATTAGAATACCAATGGCACGCTACACAGTGTCTCTCTTACAGTTCATGAAGCCACGTGGCACATGTGGAGGCGTTGTCGCCACCTCCTTGCGTGGATTGATCACAGTGACGTGCTGCTGGTTCCAGAAGAATGTACTCGTCCTCCCTGAGCCATACTGGCGGTACATGCACGAAGCAAAGATGTGCACGCACGCCACGCACGCACTCATTCCCTCACACGCACACGCGGGTACACGGGCGGACGTAATTTTGTACCAAGATCCACCCCATGTGATAATTTGACGCGTGTAAAGTCGTTCACTTCATTGATGGTCAATTAATACAGCGCATGCAAATTGAGTGGACGTGAGGGCGGAAGAAAGACATTATTACTCCACTGCGCGCATGCGAGTAGTTAAATCCTGGGTTGCTAGTAGTACTTCCATTGGTCTCCTTTGTATTTTCTGCCAATTTTTGACAGTAACATAATATTTACGCATTTGAGCAGTGTAGTACTTGAAATTTATGTTCCGCTAAACTCATCGAGAGCCGTTTCGGGCCTCGAAACCAAAACCATCAATTAATCTTTACCTTGTTCCCATCACATTCGAAAGCCTGCTCACACCTACTAGTACGTACCAAACCTGAACGTGTTCCCACTATGCAGGTATTAGTACTAGTGCTAGTACTTAGGTTATAAAAAGGGGAACTACCTAACTGAAAATTACTCTACCTTTCCTCCTCATAAGTGCTTCTTCTTCGTCCATCGTTGCCATGGCCGGTGAGCAGAGCTCTAGGTCGAGAACTACTCGTAAGAAGGGAGCAGCAATCAAGGCCGTGGGAAAAAAAGAGGGCTCGCCGCCATGCAGAGACCTCGAAAGATCTCTCACGGGCAGGTGATGGCTCCCAGGAGCGCCCTAGCCGCGGAGGCGCACATGCCGAGCCGGCGGAGCTGGAGTCGTTATCCCTCGACGGCATGCCCGATCAGCTCAATAAGCAGAAGGAGTTCATCCAAGGCTTGATGGAGTTGCTGAAGGAGAGCCTCGACGACATGCCTGCTGAGCTCAATCAGCAGGGGGAGTTGACCGCCGGCTTGGTGATGTTGCTGAAGAAGAGCATTGCCTCGGAGAAGAAGGCGACCGGCGAAATCCTGCGACTTCGAGAGGACAATGCGAAGCTCTGCCATGAGATCGACCTGTTGAAGGAGAAGAACGCCAGTTGGAAGAAGCTGCATGAGAATAGTAGTTCCTCAATGAAGATGCTGCAGGCCCTCGTCATGGAACAGAAGGAAGAGTTGGCGAAGCTCCGCATCGAGCACCCGACTGCTGTCAAGGTACGTAATATGGCCGTGGAACAAATGATGAAGGCTCGCGTCGAGAAATGCCGCGTCATGGACACAATGATGAAGATGGCGGAGGAGACGCGCAAGGAGATGGAGGTCGTGGAGGCGATGAAGAAGCAGTTACGACTCTGCGGCGAATTAGATCATTTGGGGTGATAATCTTCCTTCTTCTTTTGCTCCTGTGTTTCATCTTTTGCTTCGGGTGTTTCGCCGCACGTGTCATGTTCTTTGCGAGGCATGAATATAACAATGGTTTTTTTAGGGAATGAATAGAACAATGCTAACAATGAGATGACTAGCAAATTAGATCATTTTTTATCGCCATATGGCACTGGGCTGCTATGTTTCGTGCTCCTCCGTCGCAGTACTACTCCAGTGGAAAACTTGAGTATACCGCACGGTTCTTTACTCCTCCTCGATCAGGTTGTCGGCGCATTTATACGAGCAGTCAAATCACAAGGCCCCGCCTTCCAGTAGTAATGAGCCATCAAATCACAAAGGCCCTCACCTCTCGTGAAACCGACCAAGCTAGATTGCCCCGCTCTCTAGCCTTTTAAAAAATGTATACTTTTGTACAGCAGTAGTATCGATGGATTGCGCCATGGAGCAAAACTTGAAATTAAAAAAAGGTGGTACATATAGAGAGCGCTCGTCGCCGAATTATGCATATAGTACTATTAAATAGGCTAGTCACAATAATGGTGTCCAGCACAACCCACCCCTCAAATAAAACTAAGAGGGTGCTTGGATACGTTTTAGTCCCATGACTAAAAGTAGTGGGACTAAAACATGCTAGCCTCACCCATGCTTGGATCCAAATACTAAAAAGGCTAAAATCAAGTTAATGAGCATTTATTATCCTCCAAACCCTCCAATCCAGAACTCGCCTGTGTTAAAGGAGAGGAGTTAAATGAGTAGAGAGAGGACTAGTCCACATTTTAGTAGGGGTACCCCTGACTAAAAATTTTTAGTCTCAAGACTAGTTTTAGCCCCTCTTTAGTCAGGGGTGCTTGGAACTTTAGACTCTTAAAGAGACTATTTTTAGTCAGACTAAAATAAGTCCCTTCGATCCAAGCACCCTCTAAGCATCCTGGAATTCTTTGACAAAACTAAGCACCCCGAAATTCTTTGACAACTAAACTGCTGGCTATATGATGTTGGCCATATATATTGTACGTATATAATGTGAAGAAACGAGTGGTAGTACTATACCAACTAAAAGATGAAATGTAAGAAATACTAGTATGTACGTACTGAAGAGTTAAAGTAACGAGAAGAAACATAACATAGTTCTGCTGGGGGCTCAACACAACACACCCCTGAAATTAAATTAAACACACCTGAAATTAAACTTTGCAACTATTCCGGTAGACACTGCATTAGAACCACCATGAGCAACGACACTGCCACCTTACTCGGAGGCCTCGTCCACGTCCTCGACTTCGTCCTTGTCCCTCTTCCTCTTGGACGATACTTCTTTGCTTGAACCGCACACTTGGCTGTTGCTCTTCATCCAACCCTTGTAGATATTGAAGCAAAGGTAGCCATCCATTGCAGTGTAATGGATGTGGTCTATATCTAGTACATTCCGCTGCCATGCATGACGATGAAACGTGTAATGAGGTTTCTCCAGTTTACCGTACGAAGGATGAACCATGGCTCCTGCCAGGGTCAACATTGAAGGTTGACGAGAGGACACCAGCCGATTCTTCTAGAGGTCGAAGGTGTTGCCTACAACGAGGCCTATCCGACGCAGGCCTTTTTTGTCGTTACCAAAGTCTACAGTAACGAATTTGACTAGGTTGCTCTCGAGGAAGTTCTTAAAATCCTGGCACTCAACGTCGGCATGGCATATGTGGTAGACCAAGCAAACGTTATGTATGCAAACCTGGATCACGGTGGGCTTCTTCCTCTCTTCGTCCTTTGGATCCTTCTCTCGTCCCAGGACTGTGGTGTACTCAACATCTAGCCCAGGGACCCACTCATCATCTGAGTTTTCGAACATGCGTCTGAAGCGAGAAAGGCATCCTTTCACCGTCGCGGAAGAACGGGTGTAGATGACGTCGAACTCATCGCCCGTGATGGTTCTAACCTTGTACTCATCGCCGATCATGGAGATTTGGGACGCCATGGATTTGGGAGGAGGGTTAGGATTAGTGGAACTGCCGTAATGTGAATGGACGGAACGACTAGGAGCAAACCACCGTAGTATTGAAGGACGTGCGGGGACGAGTAGGAGCGAACTGCTAGCGTGCGAACGACAGGGTAGTGGCTTTCCATTCTCCCATGATACGGGCTTCCGAGAGCCCTTGGATCTGAGATCGAACGGTTGCATGGCGTGGTTCTAGACCTATGGGTGAATATCCTATCCTGGAGGGTTATTCTGCAAATTTTCAGCAACGTAGCATGCGACCGTTTGATCTCAGATCCAAGGGCTGCCAGCAGCCCATATCATGGCCGCGCCTACCACGACTGTCGCGTCGCTCGCGCGGTCGCGCCCTTGGAGATTTAACACGGTGCGTTAGGCTATGTGATGTTGGCATGTCATACATAGTCATCACTTAGTCACTCATACTACAACAAGGTTGGTTATAAGTGTATTTTTTGTTACTCCTCTCTATCTCTTTCTTCGTACTCAAGGAAGAAATGGTGCTAGTAAGCGCGTGTATTTATTGCATTTGCCAAGGAGTGACCTCTTCTAATGAGATGGTGTTGCTAAGTTTGCTTCATTTAATTAGCTATTGACTCAAAATTGTCTTTTCACCTAGGTACACGCGCTTAGCACCGTTTCTTCCTTGGGTCACTAAACTAGTCTCTCTCTTCTTGAGTAACTTGCCACATCAGACTTTATGCCTATGTGGCAAGCTTAAGCACCTGTAGGAGCATGTAAAAGTAAGTACAATAGTGCGCTTTACATGGCATTTTTGCATATGTGGAGGAAAGAGAGGCAAGGAAAAAGTGGAGAAGTGGGCTCTCATGCAAGATCCAGCCTCTACTACATGGTGGAGCATTGGGAGAGGCACCTGTATGGAGGTGGTCAGGAATCTGGGAGACTCACGCCGGTCGTAGCGCCGCAGTTAAAATGATAATGGCAAGTCAAATCACGGGGCCCCACCTGTCCAGCAGTAACTCGCTGTCAAATCACACAACCCTACGTTTGCAGCAGCCTACTCCCTCGTCTTCTCGCGTCTCTGTCGAACCGACTAGGCAGAACTGCCCGGCCGCCTACCGCGCAGGAAAAGCCCCACCCTCGACTTTTAAATAGTATACAGTATACTAATTTTGTATCCATGGATTGCGCCCGCGCCATGGAGCAAAGCGTCTAGAAAACGGAGGAGAGACGATGGTCTTGCAATAGAGAAGAGGGAGAGGCGAGACGGT
Source organism: Aegilops umbellulata (assembly GCA_032464435.1). NCBI lineage: Eukaryota > Viridiplantae > Streptophyta > Magnoliopsida > Poales > Poaceae > Aegilops > Aegilops umbellulata. Next base: position 207,998,390 of record CP136058.1, on the reverse strand, counting down.
AGTTTTGGAATGGAGATGATGGAGAGGAGGTGGTTTTGCAATGGAGAAGATCAGAAGAGGGAGAGGCGAGACGATGGTTTTGGAATGGAGATGATGGAGAGGAGAGGAGGTGGCTTTGCAATGGAGAAGAGGGAGAGGAGCGTGCGACAGCGATTTAGGATTGGACGAGAGGGCCGGCGCGCTGTGACTGGATCAAAATCAAAATCAATTTACCCTTCAATTAATAAAGCGACCCCACATTAACTAGTCTCCCTTTTATTCTGGGTCATAATTGACCATGATTTTTGCACATAAAATATATGTTATACGTTGCAAAAATAATATAATTTGAAAGTACATTCAGATACGAACCAAACGATACAATTTTTGGCGACATGCATTCACATTTTGCTTGTCAAATACAGTACGTGGTCAAACTTTGACCCAAAATACGCAAAACAACAAAAAAATACTTCCAAGACCAGCGTCGCTCTTCCGCTCTTCTCCTCTTAAACCACCGCCGCTCCTCTCCTGTTCCAATCTAAATGCAGCGCCGCTCCTCTCCTCTTCCATTTCAAAACCACCGCCCCTCCTCTCCTGTTCCAGTCCAAACCAGCATCGCTCCTCTCCCGTTCTAATCCAAAACCAGCGCTGCTCCTCTCCTCTTCCATTCAAAAACCACCGCCGGCGAGTGAAGGTGTTGTGGAGAAGTAGATCGATGGAGGAGTACAACCGATACGTGAGGATCGCAGACGGCGACCCTGTGAAGCTAGCTAGGATGTTGGAGATACATTCTTGGTTTGACAACAAGGACCAACTAGCGGCGACGGCGACATCCATGGCCAAATATCTGCAACATAGCAAAAAGGCGGCGATACTCCCGAAGGGAGTCGCGCCGGAGTACATAGAGCTGCTCCTCTGGGCCATGGAGCAAACAGATTCACCGAATCCGATCGTGAGGGAGCGGTGGTGGGAGTATCGATCCCAGATGGAGCATCCACCAGAGATTGAAGGATTGAGCATCTACATGGTGCCGTTTGTGAGGGTGTCCTGCCAGAGCGAGCCGGTGGAGTCTTCGTCGACCGAACCCAACTGCAAGAGGATAAAAGCAGTTGGCCCGACGACGCTTCCCCGCCATCGTCTCCCTCGCTGTTCACATCGTCTCACGGGGCGGCTGTCTGCCGCCGAGGAATAGGATGGGGCTGCCCCCCCCAGCCCAATAGTCGGGCAGTTGTGAATTGTCAGGAGGAGCTTAGGGTTGTCAATATTTGCAGGTTGTGAATTGTGTTTTGTGTTGTGTATTTTGAGAGTACTTTCAGATATGAATGTCTTTTGAATTTCAGATTTGCAGTATTGAGCATATGAAGTATTTTATGAATTCTAGAGATCTATTTTTAGCACTTAAAAAATGTAGTTTCATAGGAGTATAAAAGTGCAGACAATGTGATTCTCAGAGAAGAAACTGCAAGTTTCAGTTTCAGATAAGAAACTGCAAGTTCAGTTTCAGATAAGAAACTGCAACTTTCAGAGGCGGAGCATTTATATTAACACGGCCTTTTCAAACAGGGTTAACATCATGTTGGAAGTTTTATTCATGGTCGAAAATGGAACTACCAGCCAGTTAACATCATGCTGATCAACATTCATGCATAGCACATCTTCATATGATGCATAGTCAAAATGCCCACACAATGTCGAGTGTGCGAAACACAGAGAAAACGAGGGACAAAGTTTTGACAAGTGTTGGACGTGGTTTTGGGCTGCCCCGTCTAGGCTTTCATTTGTAACATGCGCAGCCCATGACCTCGGATGGGAGGTCCATATGGTCGGCCTATGGACCTCCCATCCGAGGTTTTATTTTTGGTAGCCCAATTTATGTATTGTTTTGAAGAAAACGCAGAGGTCTGTTCTATTTTTCTATATAAGAATAGGAACGCCAGGTCCAACTTATGTTTCCCTTCTAACTATATTATATATATATATATATATATATATATATTATTTTATATGTTGACTGTTTAGTTCACATACTCCCTCCTTTTCGGTTTATAGGGCTTATCTCAAAATTTTAGTTTTTCCATTTTACAAGGCTCAATTTGGTTGTTTTCCATCACATGTTCAGATTCCAAGGTGCATTAAATCATTGCATGCAAGTATTAAGAGAAAATTGACCAATGCATGTACTTTATGCATGCATACATTGATAAACATAATTTTTTGATGAAAACAAGTGCATTAATTAGGTGCTTTTGCAAACTACAAAAATATTCCACCATTCATCATCTACCTTGGTTGGTGAGATTTTTGAATTGAGCCCTATAAACCAAAAATGAGGGAGTAATTGGCAAATAGATGACCGCTCTCGCGATCCCCTTCGCCCCCGCCACCACCTCCACCCTCGCCGCCGCCCCCACCACTACCTCCACCCTCGCCGCCGCCATAGATCTCGCCGCCACCCCCCGCCTCCTGACTCCGGGCGCGCCTGCCCTCCTCAGCAAGTCCGCTCACGCGCCCCATGGAGTCGCCGGCCATATCCACGGGGGAATGGCTGGAAGACAGGCAGATGTACAAGATGCATCTCGCACATGTCTACAAAGCCTTCCCGCGGATGCTCCAGCCGCTCGACTCCGTCGCGCCGGCGGTGCTGCAGGAGACTCGAGGGAGGAGATGGAGGGAGCGGGCAATGCGGATCCGCGACGACGCTCTCTCCTGGACCCAGTGCACGCGCGAATGGAGGGAAGCAGAGGAGGAAGCTGCGAGGGAGGAAGCCGAGGAGGGACCGAATCCGTTCTCTCACTCGCGCAGGTATGCTCGGATGTGCAAGGATCATGTGGATTGGGAGCTGATGAATCTAGCCCTGCGGATCTACTTCGAAGGAGATTTCTCGGAGAAGCACAGGATGCCCCACCCCAGTGAGCCGCCGATTGCGTTTGTTCGATGGGCGAAAGGAGAAGTGAATTCAGGAGATCCACGCCGTGCTGCGAGATGGGAATGCTTGACTGGACTCCTGCCCACCAGCACGCCACCGGAGCCGGAGCAGGTGGATCCCCTACCTTACCTCTCCCCCAAACCTGCAGAAGATTGAAATTAGGCTTGCAATCTGCTTCAATTGAGCTGTCTGGTGGTTATTTCTGCTTCCTGAGAGACAACATCTCGCTGGAGGATGAGAAGGAACCAGGAACTCCGATGAATTTCCCCTATCACAATGGGGGGGAGCGCCGGTTGGGCAGTGGTACGGCCCACCTCCGCCCCAAATGGGGGCACAATCTGGGCAGGCTCCTATAATTGTCCAAGATCAATTTGCTGGTGGTTCTGACTCTCAGATTAGTGGGAAATCTCAAGGCAAGAATTAGCAAAAGAAGAGATAGGACATCCAGAAAACTGCTCCTGCCCCTGCTTTGGGCCTTATGGCATACTCTGAGGTGATCTGCTACAACTGTGGGGAACCAAGGCATCATTTGGATAAATGTGTCAAGCCCAAGAGTTGTTTTATCTGCAAAATGGTTACCCATAAAGTTGAGAATTGCCCCGTCAGAAGGAAAACCCACAGTTCTTCTAAATATGTTGGAAGTGCTGCTCCAGGATTATGTCCACCATTGACAGAATTTTTTGTGACACAGAATTAGATAGTTTCTTTCCCCTTTCTAGTTGTAGAGCTCTGCCCAGATGTGGTAGTGACCACACTCCTTTGCTCTGGGACTCTGGTCTTAACCAAACTCCAAAGAGCAATAGTTTTAAATTTGAAAAGTGGTGGTTGCTTAGAGAAGATTTTACTGAGCTAGTCAGGAAAATCTGGAATGAGCCTACTGGGAGCAGCTGCCCCCTAGAAAATTGGCAGATCAAAATCAGGAGATTTAGAAGAACTACCAAAGGGTGGAACTCCAATGAGGAAGCTAATCTTAGAAGATACAAAAGGCTTCTCCTCCTTGAGTTTGATTCTCTAGATATTAAGGTAGGAACCACTGACCTCTCTGAGGCTGAGACTAATAGATTAAACTTTGTCCATGGAGAGCTCAAGAAAATTTGGCTTCAAGAAGAAATCAAAGCCAAACAAAGGCGTAGAGATAGGAACATTAAGGAGGGTGATAGAAATTGTAAGTGCATCTAGTGCCCCTTAGTGATTTTGGTGTATTGAAGACTGATAGGTTAAGTATCTAATGTGTCTATGAGTGTACACAGGTCTATAAGTCTATGAGGAGTTTGATATTTACAAAGAAAGTCGACCCCTAAAAATGAAGTTCTTCAAGTGAAGACTTTGATATTCTGAAGACTTTCTGAAGACTTTGAAAGTGAAGAAATTGGTGTGACCTTGAAGACTTGGTATTCATTCGAGGAACATGAAGCGTGAAGACTTTTGTTTTTGTAGTTTCATTTTCTCTTTCTTGAGTCATAGGAAATACCGTACTGTTAAAGGGGGTCGAGGAAATACTAAGGAGAAAATTTCCAAGTGATGCTCAACTCGAATCCTACACCTACCAATCCCTTCGAGTGAAGCCATTGGAAATCTCATACAGTTCAGTCAATTTCTTCAGTGACAGAGACGCAGTTCTTCTGGTCACTGAGGACTTTGCTCTGACTGAGGAGTTAGGAATTCACTAGTGCGAATTGCCTACACAGTGAGGAACATGATAGCCCTGAGGAATTTGTACCTCCTATTTCCGACCGCTGATGTGCTACGCGCCAGCTGTCCCAAAATATCTTATCCATCCAACGGTCATATCATTGAAGGGCATTTATGTCTTATCATGTCGGGATGCTCCGTAGGCTATAAATAGCCGCCCCCTACAACCACTAGCTGGTTGGCCGCTCCGCGAGAACTTGACACTTGTCATTTGAGAGCAACCCATCTTCCGAGGACTTTGAGCGAAAATCATCAAGTGAGGAAAATCCAAACCCAAACCCAAAGTGATTGAGCATCACTGAAGAGATTGATCCTGCGTGGACCCGATGTTTGTTACCTTTGAAGACTATGCTTCTTCCAGACAGTTAGGCGTCAAGGTCTAGAGCATCCAAGAGGAATTGTGGATCGCCGAGTGATCGAGTTTGTCAAGGTTCGGAAGTCACCTGAAGACTTACCACGAGTGATTGGGGGAGGACTGTGTGTCCTTAGCTCAAGGAGAATACGGTGAGGACTGTGTGTCTGGGACTAGGTGTCCTCGAGTTTAAATACTCAGCCGCTCCAACCAGATGTACAATTGAGACAACAGTTGGAACTGGTCTACCAAATCATTGTCTTCACCAAGCCAACTGGTTCTATTTCCTCAACACTTTCATTTCCTCATTACTGTGTTGTGTGTTTGTTCATATCTGTGTTTGAAGACTTTGACTGAAGACTTTCTCAATTTCTTCAGTTCAATTTCTTCAGTCTGTTTGTCTTCATCTTGTGCTATCCTGTGCTTACGCTTTCTGTACTCTGTGTTTGTCTTCATTTCATCATGATGACCATGCATGTATTCTGTTATGTTTACCTCTGAGTACTTATTCCGCTGCTAGTAGTTCTTCGCTAAGGAATTTCCTCACCAGCAAATTCCTTAGTGAAGAATTTCATAAAAATCGCCTATTCATCCCCCCTCTAGTCGATATAACGCACTTTCAATTGGTATCAGAGCAAGGTACTCCCTTGTTCTGTGTGATTTTGGCTTAACCGCCTGGAGTTTTAGTTATGTCGACTGCAGGTATGATCAAGGTCTCTGTTGGGTGTCCTACCTTCGATGGGATGGACTACCCCTACTGGAAGAATAAGATGCGAATGCATCTTGAGGCAATTGATAACGATCTCTGGTACGTTGTGGAAAATGGTGTTCCCTCCGTCTCACCCTCACTGAACGCTACCGATGTGAAGAGATTCAAGCAACTCGACTCTCAAGCGAAGAATATCGTATGTGGCCATCTGAGTAAAGGACAGTATGGTAGAGTGAGTGCTTTGGAAACTGCTAAGCTTATCTGGGATAGGCTGTCCAAGGTCAATGAAGGAGTTTCAACTCAGCGTGACTCTCGAGTTGATGTTCTTCGCAATCTCTTCAACCGCTTCAAAAGACTCGACAATGAAAATGTTCAGCAAGCCTTCGATCGCCTCACTGACATCTCAAAAGAGCTGCAAGCACTTGGTGCCACTAACATCACCGACCATGAGGTGGTGAAGAAATTGCTGAGATTGCTTGATTCCTCATTTGATACTCTGGCACTGATGATACAAGAGCATGCTGATTACAAGTCACTTGACCCCGCTGATATCCTCGAGAGGCTAAACACTCATGAGTTCCAGCTTGCTGAGAAGAGAGATCTCTATGGTTCGAGCTATGGCAGATCACATGCACTGAAGGCCAAGGTCGTATATGAGTCCGAAGATGAAGACTCTGGTAGCAGCCTTGGTGACCCCAAAGAACCGAGTCATGATCTAGCACTGCTAGTGAAGAAATTCCAGAAGTTCTCAAGACGTGGTCGATTTGGAAAACTCTCAAGGAGCAATGATTCCTCATCCAGTGACTATAAGAAGAGGCTTTGTCACAAGTGCAAGAAACTAGGACATTACATTCAAGATTGTCCTCAGTGGGAAAAGGAATCAAAGAATAAGAAATACAAGGATTACAGTTCTGATGATGCGAAGAAAAAGAAGAAGTCCTCAAAATCTTCATCATCAAAATCGTCGAAGTCTTCGTCTCACAAGAAGAGCAGCTCCAAGAAGGCTCGGGCATTCATTGGCAAGGAAATGGACTCTGAGGCTGAATCTGAAGAAAATGAAGCAGAAGAGGAATCTGATGATTCTGAGTCTAGTGTGGCGAGCCTAGCCCTCGCAACTGCGTTCGTCAGCAAGCCCATCTTCACCTCTGAAGAGAGTAATCTCACCAACAAGGCTGACGAAGGCAGTGATGACTACGCTCCCACCTATTGCTTCATGGAAAAAGGTGCCAAGGTACTCAAATATACCTCTTCTGAATCTAGTGAGGATGAATCTGATGAAAATCTTAAGCCTAGCTACTCTAAACTTGCTAAGATTGCTGTGCAACAACAAAAGGCTTTTGAAAAGGTTCAAAACATGCTAGACAAAAGTGATCATATGTTGGGTGAAGAAATGGATCGCACTAAAGCCTTAACTGAAAATCTTCAGAGACTTCATACCAGGTTTGATAACCTTCAAGGTCATTATAAAACTCTCTTATCTGATCATCAGAAGCTGTCTTATGAATATCTTCAAAAGAAGCAAGATCTTGAAAAACTAAGAGTGAGTTATGAAGATCTTCAGAAGGAGTGCGATTCATTGCTTGCTCAACAAATCAGCGCTGCTCAGGAATAATTTATTCCTCCATGTTTGAAATGCATTGAACGAGAATCTGCTAATTCTACACTTGAATGTTCGAATGCTTCTAATGTTACAAATTTTTCACCTGTCTCTGCTATCACTTATTCCTCATATGAGGACATTGCTAGTATCACTGACGATGCAGGGCTGAAGGAATTGTACATGATAGGCATGTACAAAAGCCTCAAAGGGCATCAGACTCTTTGTGATGTGCTTAAAAAGCAGATCCTCAACAGGAACCCTAGGAAAGAGGGTATTGCCTTTGAGAGGAAACTCAATGCTGATGGTACATATTGGAAGCCTGAGCAGTACCCCAAAACCTCATGGGTTGCTGCAAAGGGACCTCCAGTTGATCCATCTAATTTATCTGGATATACATGTGAATCTTCTCATTCTTCTGATGAGTCATTTGACTCCCAACTATAAACTGTTTAAAAATCAGAATGGTGAAGTATTTGCTAGATATGTTGGCACTAACTGCAGGAACCGTTCCCCTATGAAGAAAATCTGGGTTCCCAAAAGGTACCTTGAAAGTCTTCAGGTGAATGTCCTCATGACACCACCTATGAAGAAAAGGAACCCCAGATCAAATTCCTCATACGGACCAAATTCCTCAAGGGGACCAAATTCCTCACATGGATCAACGTCCTCATATGAACATCATCGTGCTAACAACTCTGTTTCGCAGGGAAGAGCCAAGGGCTATGAATATGAGCATTATTCTTCAAATTATTATGTTCATAAGTCCTCGAAGAATTTCTCTGCTTATTCATATGCTTACCCTAACCGCTTTTATGTGAAACAAAATGGTTTGGCCGCTATGCCACCATTCTCATATGGAGCTCGCAGAGTGATGAACTCTTTGCCACCCCTTCAGATGTGGGTGGTGAAGAAAAAGAACTAATCTCTTATGCAGGGTCAGGTCTCCAGACATACTGTAACGACTGAAGAATTTGCTGGGGACCTGACAAAATGCCTGAAAGGACGCGGGCTAACCATGATGAAATGAACTTTCATTTCACATGTCCTCCCTCTGTTTTATCTGTCCTACTGCTTGATGAAATTTATCTGATGAATTGTGATATCATATTCTTCACTGCTGAAGTATATGAGGTCGTAAGTTGCACTAATTCATCTGCAGGATGATCAACCCAAAGCCACTGAGTGGGTACTTGATAGTGGATGTACAAATCACATGACTGGTGACAGGAATCTGTTGATGGATGCTCCCTTATCGTCATCACATCTGAAGCATATCATCTTCGCTGACAAAAGCAAAAGTCAGGTATTGGGTCTAGGTAAAGTTGCTATCACAAAGGATGACACATGGACAAAGTCATGCTTGTTGAGTCCTTAGGATACAACCTTATGTCTGTCTCAATGCTTTGTGATCTTGATATGGTTGTTGTCTTTGGAAAGTATCGTTGTGTTGTGATTATGGAAGCTGACAATTCCAAAGTCTTCGAAGGCTTTAGGAGAGGAGACTTGTATATTGTTGATTTCTCTGCAGATTCACAACCAGCCGTGTGCCTACTTGCAAAAGCTTCAGAAGGATGGCTATGGCATCGACGACTTGGTCATGCAGGCATGAGGAATTTGCACACGCTTGCGAAGAAGAAGCATGTCATTGGCATTGAGAATGTCAAATTCCTCAAGGATCACTTATGCGGTGCCTGTGAAGCTGGAAAGATGACGAAGGCCAAGCATCCAGCAAAGACCATCATGACCACTACTCGACCATTCGAATTGCTTCACATGGATCTCTTCGGTCCTAATCACTATTCCTCTGTTTCAAATGAAGCATCTCAATATGGCTTTGTTATTGTTGATGATTACTCTCGTTACACATGGGTACACCTTGTCTCTTACAAACATGAAGTGCAGGAAGTCTTCAAACGATTTTCCTCGAGGGCTTCAACCAACTTTGGTGTGAAGATCAAGCACATCAGAAGTGACAATGGCACTGAGTCCAAGAATTCGGGTCTAAATGAATATCTTGATGAACTTGGTATTACTCATGAGTTATCTGCTCCTTATACTCCTCAACAGAATGGCGTCGTGGAGCGCAAGAACATGACTCTTGCTGAGATGGCTCGCACTATGCTTGACGAATACAAAACCCCTCGTCGTTTCTGGGTTGATGCAATTGATACTGCGTGCCACATCATCAACAGAGTATATCTTCACAAATTCTTCAAGAAGACTGCCTATGAACTCCTCACTGACAAGAAACCCAATGCGAGTTATTTCAAAGTCTTCGGTGCTAAATGCTGGATTAGAGATCCTCATCACAACTCTAAATTTGCACCGAAAGCACATGAAGGTTTTATGCTTGGTTATGGAAAGGACTCGCACACCTACAGAGTCTTCAACAATGTTCTTCACAAGATTGTTGAAACTATAGATGTGCGGTTCAATGAAACTAATGGCTCACAAAGAGAGCACCTACCTTATGTGTTAGATGAACTAGCACCTGAGGATTCTATCAAGCACAAGGCTACTGAAGATGTCATTCCTACTGAAGAATCTGCTGAAGAATTCATTCCAGAACGTGAAGAACGTCGAGCTGATGCACCTGAAGAAAATGCTGAGGAAATTGATGCTGAAGAAAATGCTGATCAAATTCCTCAACGACAACCAGCTCACCCTCGCGTTGCAAAAGAAGTGCAAGTGGAGAAGATCATCAATGACATTAGAGCACCAGGTCCTCTCACACACTCAAAAGCTTCACATCTATCTAACTTTTGTGGGCACTTTGCTTTTGTCTCTATCATAGAGCCCGCTAAGGTAGATGAAGCATTTCTGGAGCCTAAGTGGATTCAGGCCATGCAAGAAGAATTACATCAGTTCAAGCTCAACAACGTCTGGGAACTAGTCAATCGTCCCGATCCTCGCAAGCATAACATCATTGGCACAAAGTGGATCTACCGCAACAAGCAAGATGAAAATGGTGTTGTGGTGAGGAATAAGGCACGACTAGTAGCTCAAGGCTACACACAGGTTGAAGGAATTGATTTCGATGAAACTTTTGCACCTGTTGCTAGACTTGAGGCTATTCGCATATTACTTGCTTATGCTAACCATCATGATATCATCTTATACCACATGGATGTGAAAAGTGCATTCCTCAATGGTAAGCTTGAGGAAGAAGTATATGTTGCTCAACCCCCAGGTTTTGAGGATCCAAAACATCCGGACAAAGTCTTCAGACTTAACAAGGCCCTCTATGGCCTCAAGCAGGCCCCACGGGCGTGGTATGATACATTGAAGGAATTCTTCATGAAGAAAGGCTTCACACCCGGTTCACTCGATCCCACTCTCTTTACTAAATCTTATGATGGTGAACTGTTTGTGTGCCAAATATATGTTGATGATATCATCTTTGGATGTACTAACCAACGTTATAGTGATGAATTTGCCTATATGATGAGTGAAGAATATCAAATGTCTATGATGGGAGAGTTGAAATTCTTCTTAGGTCTTCAAATTCGTCAACAGCGCAATGGCATATTCATATCTCGGGAGAAATACCTCAAGGATGTCCTGAAGAAATTCGGCATGCAAGATTGCAAAGGCATCAAAATTCCTATGCCCACAAATGGTCATTTATGCACTGATGAAAATGGTATTGACTTCGATCATAAGGTATACCGCTCCATGATTGGCTCTTTATTGTACTTATGTGCATCTAGGCCAGATATAATGCTTAGTGTTTGCATGTGTGCCCGATTTCAAGCTGCACCGAAGGAATCACACCATAAGGCTGTGAAGCATATTCTTCGATATCTAGCTCACACACCAACACTAGGATTATGGTATCCCAAGGGCTCGGATTTTGATCTCATTAGATATTCTGACTCTGACTATGCTGGTGACCGTGTGGACCGCAAGTCAACATCTGGTACTTGTCATTTCCTCGGACGATCCTTGGTCTGTTGGTCCTCGAAGAAACAGAACTGCGTATCACTGTCTACTGCTGAAGCTGAGTACATTGCTGCTGGTTCTTGCTGTGCTCAACTCCTATGGATGAAGCAAACACTCAAGGACTATGGCATCAACATGAAGAATGTGCCTCTCCTCTGTGACAATGAGAGTGCCATCAAGATTGCTCACAACCCAGTTCAGCACTCGAAGACAAAGCACATTCAGATTCATCATCATTTTCTTCGTGATCATGTGTTGAAGGGCAACATTTCTATTGAGCATGTGAAGACTGAAGAACAGCTAGCCGATATCTTCACTAAGCCCTTGGATGAGAAGAGATTTAGCAAGTTGCGGTGTGAGCTAAATATCTTAGAGTCTTTGAATGTACTATGAAAAGGCACTCATCCTAACACTTATGCAAAATTGATGACTTAGATGTGCAACACATGAAGAAACATTTTTCTTCAATCAATGAAGAATAACACTATAAGTGTGAAGAAATTAATGAAGAATTTGATTCTCAGAACCCTACGACAATTGTATGCGGTGTCTGAAATCATCATTCTTATACGGTGGGTCACGCCACCACAAAAGTTGAAAATCTTCAATTTGAGTTTTTCCTCAGTTTTGAAATTCCTCAGTTGTTCAAATTCTTCAACTTGCAAAATCTTCACGTATGCCGTCATTTTTCTTCATTGGCTATATATTTATATATGAGTTTATGTCCCCTACAGCATTCACTTATAGCTATTTCTTCAAGTTGGATCTTCTGCTAAGTGAATGTGATCGGACCCTTCCCCTCCATGCTATACTCAATCCAATATATTCACAAATTCTTCATGTGCGTTCTATTTGAAACTCATTCAAATTCTTCATGGTGTCCTTGTCAGCTAAAGAAATTGCGAACGAAATGTTAAAACTAATCTTATCCAAAGTTTCGGTTTTGCCGCTCAAACCGTTCCGCATCCCACGATGCATTATTTTACTCACCCATGATCTTACACGATCTCCACTACACAGTACGTGGGTGACACATGTCGTGAGAAGGAGAATGGTCAGGGGCACGTTCGTCCTAAATCTTCGGGCGAGCAGTTTTTCACCGTGGCTATAAATACCCCTGTCCCCTTCCTCACTTCTTTTACTCCGCTCGATCTCTCTCTCCCGCTCGAGCTTCTCAAACCCTAGCACCACCGCTACTCCATCGTCGCCGGTGAGGAAGAGCTTCACTGCCTCGACCTCGTCGCCGTCATACTCGCGTCGACCGCGGAAATCTTCACCTCCGCCGCCGCCGTAGACGTCTTCCTCTGCCGAGTTAGGGCGTGGAAGATCTACATCGACGAACTCCACTGTTTCACCTCACTGTTCATCGTGTTCTTTGTTCAGGGTAATTAAAAGTTACTTTTACTGCCCTCTTTGATTTGAAACTTTTCTACAAAATCTTCAAAGGTGTTTTATTCTTCAAATCCTCACACACAAAACACCTCACATGTTATCTGTTCTTGATTCATTTCCCTAAGCATCATTTTCTTCAAGATTCCTCAATTGTGTGGATCTTCGATCTATACAACTCTGGAACCTCAGATATAGCGTGCTTAGTAAAATTCTTCAAGACGCATCTGGTCAAATTCCTCAAACTTGTCTTTTTGAAAAACCCTCTGAGAATGCATATGACCTATCCAAAGTCCTTGCAACTATACTCTGTTCACAGGTACACATGTCCGCTACTGAATCATTAGGTTCTCATCAACTTAACTCATTTGGAGCATTCCTCGAAGAAAAGTTGCATACTTCTTCAGAGAATTTGATTGTTCAAATTCCTCAGCTGAAGAAAATGGCTGACGGTAAAAGGCCTCAGAAAGGAGGAAAGAAGCCTGAGGTCATGACTGCCTTTGAAATCCCTAAGGATTTATATAAAGACTACTACACGCCTGATGAAGCCAAATTTGGCAAAGAAGATAAAAATCAGTGCAAGGTGCGCATTCAGAGGATTGAACGAAGATGGGCACATGAATGGAGGGAGTACAGATACGTCACTCCAAAGTATATGAAGAAATTCGCACTGAATCCTCCATGCCCAAGAGCCCCATTGGCACCTGGCCAAGAGGCTGATCCCACTAGCATCAAGCACGGTGAGGATTTTCTTGAAGAATGGGCCAAGCGCCAAGCCAAACTGGTGAGACAAGCCAGAGAAGCAGTGAGGAAATTCAATGAAGATTCTGCTGCTGCTGCTGCCACTGAGGCCTCTATCAAGTCGAGGAAATCAATGCTTAAGAAGCCCGCTCGAAAGCCAAGTGCTTCACCAGCAATGCCCTCACGGCCAAGTTCCTCTGCTGCGCCCTCATGGCCAGAAATTTCAAAATCTTCAAGGCAGATTCCTCAAGCTGCCCCTGCTCCTCCAAAATCCTCAGCACCTCCTCCAAAGTCCTCAGCCGATCCGACAAAGTCCTCAGCACCTGCACATCCTGCCTCATGCCAAAGGACTGTAGGCATCTCAATTGCCTCTGGTGTCTCAGCTAGTTCCTCAGCTGCACCAAGTTCCCCAGCTGGACCCTCTCTGCTAAAGAAAAAGGCTACTGCTGGATGCGGTACTCGCCCAAGTCCTAAGAAGAAGCAGGTAGTCTTCAGTGTGCCGTCTGATGATGATGAAGCTGATGAAGAAGAACTTGCAGAAATCATCAGGGACCGCCAAGAAAGGGCCACAAGAGCCAAAGGCACACCTGTGCCACTGCTGTTGGATCCAAGGGCGATCCTCGATTACATCAATCTCTGGCATAAGGATCCCAACACACCTATGCCTGACTTCAAGCTGACACCTGGTCAAAGTCACATGTTGACTCACTTCATCCAAGAGGAGAAGTGGAAATATGATAGGGCCAGGCAGATCAAGAAATCGCAGTACAGGAAAGAGAAACTGCTGAGGAAAAATGTTCTCACGATGAAACCTGAAGAACTCATCAAGATGCAGGTTGACATCAAAACCCTCAGCAATGAATTTGTTGCATACTATGCTGACTGGAAAGGAGCAAAAGTCAGGTTTGTGCAACTGACTGAGAAATTCACAAATGTTGCAGCCCCATCGCAACAAGAAATTCCTCAAGCTGAACCTTCAGCACAACCCACTGAAGAACATGCCAGCACCGCTGATGACTTTCAGGCTGCTGAAGAAAATGCTAGTTCCAGGGCTGATGACTCCATTCCAGCTACTGAAGAAATTGCCAGGGCATCCACTAGTGGTGCGCCTAAAGAAACTGAAGAAGTAAGGACAACTGCATTAGTTGCTCCTGAGGAAAATCAACCAGATTCCTCAGCTCCACCTGCGCCTACACCAACTCCTATCCTTCCATCTGCATTAGATGTGAAGAAGACCAAGGCTGCAGAGCGAGCTGCAGTGAAGAAAAGGAAAGCATCAAGTGCTTCAGAATCTTCAGCTCCCAAGAAGATGAAGCCGATGACCAGCTCCTTTGCAAATCCCATTGATGCTGTTCCTATCTCATTCATGCCATTAAAGGACCTTGTTCCTTTTGGTGAAGACTATGAGATCCCTAGTGGATCAGATGAAGAAACTCAATCTGCTGCTTCCTTAGAGTAGGTTGATGAAGAAATTGAAGTGGATGGAATCCCTTCAACCCCAATGGTCTCATCACCAATGCCTCAGTTTACTGCTGAAGAGGCTAGTGTTGAAGAATTAGAAGATGAAGATGTGGACACTGGAAGCACAACTCCAGTGATGAATGACGACTTTTGGGAAAGTCAGCATCCCAATTCTCCACTCTTCACTCCACTGCAGCAAATTCCTCACTCCCCTGCACCAACTGTTCAAATGGGCACTGAAGAAACTCATCCCACTGTATCTGTGCATGAAGAAATTCCAGCCACTAGTGCTGAAGAAACTGCTGCTGCTGCTGAAAAGGTGACTGCACCTGAGGAAGAACCTGAAATTCCTCAGCCTGAAGAACCTGAGATCGTGATTCCTGAGGTAGTGATGCAACTCACTGACACTCCTCTGCCAAAGCCAAAGGATCCGTTCTCAAGGAAGCAAAAAATCAAGGCTGAAGATTTCTTTGGTGAGCATGTGTTCTTCACTGAATACAACCCTTATGACTCTGCTCGCATAAGAAAGAGGCGTTTCTGGACAGCTAGTTAAGCAAATTTCTATTCCTCAGTGCTTTTCAACAAAGACAAAGTCTTCGACCATGCTCATATTCCTCACGTGGATATGGAGTCCATGCCGTGCTTCACACCAGTCCTTAGTGTTCTCTATGATGCTGGACTGCTCAACTTCTGCACTGACATCTGCGATTGGAATGAAGAACTCAT
Source organism: Aegilops umbellulata (assembly GCA_032464435.1). NCBI lineage: Eukaryota > Viridiplantae > Streptophyta > Magnoliopsida > Poales > Poaceae > Aegilops > Aegilops umbellulata. Next base: position 207,982,870 of record CP136058.1, on the reverse strand, counting down.
TCTTCAGTTCTACGCAACGCTGCACATCACCGGCAACTCTGAAGATGTGAATTCATGGGTTCTGGACTGGATGACTGAGAACACACATTATAAGGCCCCAGCATCTGAATTGCTTCATGCCCTTCCTCTAAGTCCTCCCCTTGAAGATGCACGTTGTGTTTACAACGAACCTGAGCTTTCAAATCACTATATGCAAGTGCCGATGAAGCCTTTGAAGCCAGGGCAGGCTCCTCAAACCAAATTCCTCGTCAAGGAATTGCTGTATGTGCATAGGACTGTCTATCGCATTCTGACGAAGACAATGAGTCCCATCAAAGGCCACGACTCAACTGATGAAGAAGTCGTTGGCATCATGAAGAATATGCTTTTCAACATCATTCATGGCGTTCCCGTCAACTTCCCTGATTTCTTCATGAGGACTCTGGCCAACATTGTTATGTCACCATTTGAGCTGAAGCCTTATGCGCCATGGATTATGAGATTCATCAGGACAAGGTCTTCACTCAATTACAAGGCTTAAACTCTCAACCACTGCAGCTACTTGCCCCCTATTGAAGTCCTCAAAAGGACATTTTCCTCAGCTGAAGAAAAGGGCAAGGCTACTGTTGTGATAGATGAAGGCATTCGTCCATTGGATGGTCAATTTCGCAAGGCTGCATCTTACTCCACCAATGATGACTCTGCCACACATGACACTGCCGCCAACAATGCCAAGCCAAATCCTCAAGCCACAGCACCCAGGGTGATGACTGATCGCGAGTTACTCCTCAGTCTTCATCAGAAGGTTGATCGCAATCACAAATGGGTCAAGCGTCAGTTTGGTTCAATTCTTCACAACATGACTGCAACACATAATGCAGTGAAGAAAAACCACTACTACCTTCATGAAACCCTCAACCGCACCTGGGCTGTTCTATCTCAAGTCTACAGCGCTGATGATCTGGAGAAAATGGGTCTCAAAGAAGAGTTTTCCTGGTCTGCACCTCCTCCGAAGAAATACAAGAAGGTCCCAGTTCCTTCTTTGGTGGCCAGCTCCTATTCTTCATCGCGCGACACTGATGAAAATGAAGACTTGGACGACACTGCGGCATGCCCTACTTCAACGACCGACCCCCACAACGCCGGCGCTCCTTCATCAACTTGATTATCTTCAGGGGCGTTAGTCCTCAGCTTCGATCCTTTTGGTCATTCGATGACAAAGGGGGAGAAATCTGAGTTAGTCTTCAAGCGGGTCTATAATAAAGGGCATTTTTTCTGCTAAGTTACAACTCTCGTTCTTCCAAAAATTTTATTGGATCGAGTTGTAATCTTAAACCCGATGGTGCTCTGATACTTTTGATGCACTATGCTCTGATTTGATACACTATTCTGCATGCTTATTCCTCACTAATATTATTGCACGCATGCTGAATTACATCAGGCACCATATTTCATCATGCATTTCAAATTCTTCATATTGTATATCAAATGCGTGTATGAATTACAAGATATAGGGGGAGATCTCCATGATTCAACTCTTCAAGTGTGCATTGCTTCAAAAGCAAATTCCTCACTATGCACAACTTCAGGGGGAGTTCTTCTATATCTTGCAATCAAATTCCTCAATATCAGTATTTACACTCCATATGTTTATCCCCGTTGAAAACTTAGCCTATATTGTCATCAATCACCAAAAAGGGGGAGATTGTAAGTGCATCTAGTGCCCCTTAGTGATTTTGGTGTATTGAAGACTTATAGGTTAAGTACCTAATGTGTCTATGGGTGTACACAGGTCTATAAGTCTATGAGGAGTTTGATATTTACAAAGGAAGTCAACCCCTAAAAATGAAGTTCTTCAAGTGAAGACTTTGATATTCTGAAGACTTTCTGAAGACTTTGAAAGTGAAGAAATTGGTGTGACCTTGAAGACTTGGTATTCATTCGAGGAACATGAAGCGTGAAGACTTTTGTTTTCGTAGTTTAATTTTCTCTTTCTTGAGTCATAGGAAACACCGTACTGTTAAAGGGGGTCGAGGAAATACTAAGGAGAAAATTTCCAAGTGATGCTCAACTCAAATCCTACACCTACCAATCCCTTCGAGTGAAGCCATTGGAAATCTCATATAGTTCAGTCAATTTCTTCAGTGACAGACACAGTTCTTCTGGTCACTGAGGACTTTGCTCTGACTGAGGAGTTAGGAATTCGCCAGTGCGAATTGCCTACACAGTGAGGAACATGATAGCCCTGAGGAATTTGTACCTCAAATTTCCGACTGTTGCTGTGCTACGCGCCAGCTGTCCCAAAATATCTTATCCATCCAAGGTCATATCATTGAAGGGCATTTATGTCTTATCATGTCGGGCTGCTCCCTAGGCTATAAATAGCTGCCCCCTACAACCACTAGCTGGTTGGCTGCTCCGTGAGAACTTGACACCTGTCATTTGAGAGCAACCCATCCTCCGAGGACTTTGAGCGAAAATCATCAAGTGAGGAAAATCCAAACCCAAACCCAAAACACCTACAAACCCAAAGTGATTGAGCATCACTGAAGAGATTGATCCTGCGTGGATCCGACGCTTGTTACCTTTGAAGACTGTGCTTCTTCCAGACAGTTAGGCGTCAAGGTCTAGAGCATCCAAGAGGAATTGTGGATCGCCGAGTGACCGAGTTTGTCAAGGTTCGGAAGTCATCTGAAGACTTACCACGAGTGATTGGGCGAGGACTGTGTGTCCTTAGCTCAAGGAGAATACGGTGAGGACACATGTGTCCGGGACTAGGTGTCCTCGAGTTTAAATACTCAGCCGCTCCAACCAGATGTACAACTGAGACAGCAGTTGGAATTGGTCTACCAAATCATTGTCTTCACCAAGCCAACTGGTTCTATTTCCTCAACACTTCCATTTCCTCATTACTATGTTGTGTGTTTGTTCATATCTGTGTTTCAAGACTTTGACTGAAGACTTTCTCAATTTCCTCAGTTCAATTTCTTCAGTCTGTTTGTCTTCATCTTGTGCTATCCCGTGCTTACGCTTTCTGTACTCTGTGTTTGTCTTCATTTCATCATGATGACCATGCATGTATTCTGTTATGTTTACCTCTGAGTACTTATTCTGCTGCTAGTAGTTCTTCGCTAAGGAATTTCCTCACCAGCAAATTCCTCAGTGAAGAATTTCATAAAAATCGCCTATTCACCCCCCTCTAGTCGATATAACACACTTTCAGAAATACTGCTTATTTCCATGCAGTAGCTAACCAGAGGAGGAGGAAAACCCTCATTCACTCCCTTGATGGCCCTAATGGCCCTGTTGCTGAGGTAGATGAGATGCTGAAAGTGGCTAGTGACTTCTACAAAGACCTGTTTAAGAAAGAAAACCCTTCTGGGTTGTCTCTACAAAACAATTTTTCTCTGCTTCTGAAAAAGTCTCTCCTGCTGAAAATGAGCTGCTAGAATCCCCTTTTTGAGAGACAGAGGTGAAGGAAGCCATTTTTAGCTCTTATCCTGATGGGGCTCATGGTCCTGATGGGATTCCCTTCTTGTTTTACCAGCATTTTTGGGACTTGGTGACAAATTATCTCTTAGATCTTTTCCAAGCCTTTCATGGAGGAGAGTTGGATCCAACAACTTACTCATGGGGGGTCTGTTGGGGTCAAGTTAAATAACTGTGAAAGTGATTTTTTCCTTGCTGGTAAAGGCCTTAGGCAAGGTGACCCCATCTCCCCGCTTTTGTTTAATTTAGTAGTGGACGTTCTTACTAAAATTCTGAGCAAAGCTGCTGATCATAGTCTGATTGCAGGGCTCTGTCCTGAGGTCTGCCCTGGTGGCATCATTTGCCTTCAATATGCAGATGATACCATCCTTTTCTTAGACAATGACTCCACACATGCTAGCAATTTGAAAACTGTTCTAACCTATTTTGAACAAGTCTCAGGCATGAGAATCAACTACTCTAAAAGTGAACTCATCCCTATCAACATGGATGATCAGGAGTTAGCTGACTTCCTCTCTATTCTAGTCTGTAGTAAAGGTAACTTCCCCATTAAGTACCTAGGTATCCCTCTCCACTATGATAAACTGAGGAGAGAGGATATCCAACCCCTTCTGGATAAAATCATTAAAAGGATTGCTGGGTGGAGGGGTAAACTTCTCTCTTACAGAGGTAGATTGATCCTCATACAAGCTTGTTTGGCTAGCATTCCAGTGTATCTCCTCTCCTTCTTCAAGTTCCCTAAATGGGCAGTAAACCTCATCAATTCTCAGATGTCTCATTGCTTGTGGAATGATTTTGAGGGAAATAGGAAGCTACACCTTGCTAATTGGGCCCTAGTCTTTATGAAAAAAGATTTTGGAGGCCTAGGCATACCTAACCTCCAAGAAATTAACATCTGTCTTCTAGGGTCTTGGATTAAAAGATTCTATGAGGAAGACCTGAAACCCTGGAAGCTTCTTATTGCCCATAAATACCTAGGAAATAAACCTAATATTTTTGTCCCTTCCTCCAACCCTAAGACCTCTAGATTCTGGAAAAGATTAAAATCTATTATGCATGCTGTGAAATTTGGCTACAGATGGAACATAGGGGATGGGAGCAGAACCAGGTACTGGGAAGATACTTGGTTTGGCACATCCCCCCTAACAGTCCAATTTTGGCCTATTTACTCTGTCTGCAATGAGCTTAACAAAAGTGTCAATGAAGTTTGGGACGGTCAATGCCTAAAACTCTCTTTTAGAAGGAACTTTAGTGATAGTCTCATGGAACAATGGTTCCAGTTGGAGGAAATTGCCAAAAGCATTACCTTTACTGCCGAGCCGGATGCCCTGATTTGGCAGCTGGACAATAAGGGGAAGTATTCCTCCAGCTCCCTCTATCATGTTATCAACTTTAGAGGGGTTCAACCCGTGTTCATGTATTTCTCTGGCTTCTCTCCAAAAACAAATTGATGACTAGGGATAACCTTAGGAAGAGACACATCATCAAACCCCTTGATTGTGTTTACTGCTTGGAACAAGAGTCTTGTTCTCACCCATTTTTTGAATGTATAGTTGCTAAACATCTATGGGCCCACATTGAGGAATATTTCTCTAGTCAGATTGGCTCATCCTTCGAATCAGTCGCCAGATTCTGGATTGCTACCAAAAAGTGCTCAGTTTTAAACACTGTTAGCTCAGCTGTCCTTTGGTGCCTCTGGAAATATAGAAATGCTATGATTTTCGGTAACACCTCCTGGATTTCCATTCCGCAGGTCTTGAGGTTGATCAGGAACATGGTGAGGAACTGTGCTATTCTCTCCTCCGGATCGGACAAGGACAAGTTGATGAGCTTCGTGGAAACCCTAACAAGATCCCTCCAGAAACCGTTGGCGATCACTTGTGGCTGAACAAGGCTCGACCTGCTCTGGGGCTGGACTCGTGGGCTCATCTCAAGATCTCTGATGAAGATGATGGGCACCTCGTGCCGAAAAAGAGGGACATCCACCATGCTACGCCTTCGGCTAAAGACCATGAAGGCTTCGCTGGACCCTCCTTGTGTCATTTGAGTGCTCTATCTGCTCTGCCTTTGGCACCGCTCGGTGATTTGTGTTATTCAGAGAACTTGTTCATCCACCCCCCTAGTTTGTAGCTTTTCTACCTTTGCTTTCGAACTGCTCTTTGAGCTGTTGTATCAGAATATGCTGTGGTTCCGTTCTCAGCAATGGAACCGGGGAGATGCTCCCTGTTTTTCTAAAAATATATTTTATATGTTATTATATATTATTTTTATTGTCATCATATATTTAACAGATACTTACATATGTAAGAAAACAATATCCCGCATCTTATTAACTTATAAAAATAATTTCTTAACAAATAAAATCCTGGATTGTTTTGGCACGAAAATCCTAGTGATTGTGTACAAAAGCTTGGTAAGATTTAAGGACGAATGTAATAATATCACTTATTATTTAAATATATTTATAACAAAATGCTCAGCCCCTTTTTATTTTTTGATAACATTGCTGGCCCAACCCAACATTATAATTAGAATCAACCCAGCAAAATTGTGTATTTCAAGAAAGTGCAAATGGCCTGTAATTTTTTAGGAAATAAAATAAACGGGCCGCATGGACGCTACATTATTTGTTCACCCAGCCCAGCTAATGGCTGCAATTCAAAAAAAGAAGATCAAATTGACTGTAAATTCTACCACGCAAAAAAAAGACTGTAAATTCTGAAAAATGGGTTGAATACGTGCCACATTTTTGGAGGCTGAAATGTGGGCCAATAGGTCGAAGCCAACGCAAGTCGTGTCAATTTAGTCAACAAATGATTCTGACATGTTAGCCGTTGGATTTACATCCAACGACCGGCATCCATCTTCAATCTCTCGTCTTCTTCCTCCAGCACCGCCGGGATCACCTCCCGCCTCCTGCTGCTAGCAGCTCTGCTTAGCATGCTTCGCTATGAAGCGCTACTCCACCATTGGCCAGGCCATCCCTCCCCCCTCCACACCTCCTGTTCTTCTCCACCGACTGCCGAACCACACCACACTAGAACCATTTAACCCTCGTACACCTCTCCGTCTGCGACTCTACTCCCGCGTCTTCCCATCTCCGGCTCGTTGCTGTCCGGGGCCTCGCCGTCGTCCACCACCTTGGATGCGCTCAGCGCGGCATGGTCAACGTGGTCAACGAACGACACCATTGGAAGTAGACTATGCATGGAGATGCTGACAGCTGGGTCCACGGCTGCACACAAGGAAATGCCTCCTTATTACGCACAAAATAATGATTCCTCCACCTGACATCTGGGACCCACCGGAAGGGCCTCTGTATTTCGTGAAAATAACGTGCCCCCCGCTGACATGTCGGACCCACCAGCTATCTTCGCACGCAAGGAAGTGCCTCCTTATTATGCACAAAAAATTGAATATTCCCCCTGCCAACTGGAACCCAGCATAGTGGGAGGCTGACTTGTGGGCCTACCAAGTAGACGGGGATGGAGGGCTTTGTCAACTTAGTCAATGTGAACGATTCTAGCTCCTGTTACTGTACGATGTTCATCCAATGGCCGTAGTGCTTCTTCAACCTCTGGTCTTCTTGCTCCAGCCGCCCAAACCAGCGCCGGTCGTGCCGCGTGCTCCTGCCTACCGTGGCCGGCTGTGATGCCGTGGAGGCCTCACCGCCCCCTACTGCTCCCACCGCTGGCCAGGCCATCCCTCTACTCACCCACACCCCCTGTTATTCTGCGGCGATAGCAGCCTCACACCGCAACCGAACCAGTGAACCCTCGTACTCCTCTTCGCGTGGGCATCCACTGCTGCGTCTTCCCCGGCTCCGAGTTGTCCCCTTCCTAGTCCTCGCCGTCGTCCACCGCCCTGGTGCTCTCGGCGCGGCATGGTCAATGTGGTCAACGACCGACTTCCATCGAAAAAGTACTGTACATGGAGAGGCTGACAGCTGGGTCCAGGTGGCCGCAAGGAAGTGTCTCCTTATTACGCGCAAAATAATTATTCCTCCACCTGACAGTAGGGACCCACCAGACGGGCCACCTTATTTCACAAAAAAAAATGTTTCCCCCTTGACTGCTGGGACCCACTAGACGGGCCACCGTATTTCGTGAAAAAAACGTTCCCCCCGCTGTCAGCTCGGACCCACCGGAAGTGCCTCCTTATTACGCAAAAAATAAATGAATACTCCCCCTTCTAGCTGGGACCCACCATGGCGGGAGGCTGACTGTGGGCCTACTAAGTTGACTGGGACGGGGGCCTTTGTCAACTTTAGTCAATATGAACGATTCTAGCTCGAGTGACCGTACGATGTCCATCCAACGGCCGTAGTGCTTCTTCAACCTCTGGTCTTCTTGCTCTAGCCGCCCAAAGCAGCGCCGGTCGTGCCGCATGCTCCTGCCTCCCGTGGCCGGCTGTGCTGCCACGGAGGCCTCACCGCCCCCCTACTATTCCCACCGCTGACCAAGCCTTGCGGCGACGGCAGCCTCACACCGCAGCTGAATCAGTGAACCCTCGTACTCCTATCCGCACGGCTCCCCGTCGTCCCCTTCCTAGGCCTCGCCGTCATCCACCGCCCTGGTGCTCTCGGCGCGGTGTGGTCAACATGGTCAAGGAACGACTTCCATCGGACGTGGACTATACATGGAGAGGCTGACAGCTGGGTCCACGGCCGCAGCAAGGAAGTGCCTCCTTATTACGCAGAAAATAATGATTCCTCCACCTGACAGCTGGGACCCACCGGACGGCCCACTGTATTTCGCGAAAAAAAACGTTTCCCCCTGACTACTGGGACCCACCAGCTACATCTTCGCACGCAAGGAAGTGCCTGACAGTCGGGACCCACCTGGTCGAAGCGTACGTAGCGTTGTCATTCTGGTTGCGAACGTGTACGTACATATATACTGGTCGATGTAGAGGTGCACGTGTCGTAGTAGAGGCGCGCACGTAGCATGTACACGTATGTACAACGGCCAGGGTGCAAGAAAGAAAATACGGCCACGTATGTGTACATACGGGCGGGGTCTCGAACGCCTACTCGCGCATACGTACAGCTAGGGCTCGTGTACATGGTTGGGTTGAAACGGAGAAACAGCGTCGTCGTCGTGTTCATGGGGAGGCAATGGAATGCGTCGTGTTCATGGGGAGGCAACGGAATGCGTCGTGTTCATCGGGAGGCAACGAAAGGCGTGGGAGCCAACCGGCTGGGTCGGAACGGAATGCGTGGTCGTGTTCATCAGGAGGGCTTGGATGGAACAGGCGATGGAAACGAGGCCTGGCGTACCGCAGAATGGAGGAAACAGACCTCCTACGGTCGAAACGGGGGTCCTGTTGATCGGGAGGGGTGTGGCGTACCGCAAAACGGAGGAAACGGACTTGTGTTGGAGCACTACGGTCGAAACGGGGTCCTGTTCATCAGGAGGGGTGTGGCGTACCGCAAAACGGGACTCCACGGGATACTGTTCATCTCCACCGTCGACCCCCTCTAGCCTCCACGGGCTACTGTTCATCCACCGTCGACCTCCTCCAGCCTCCACCTACGACTGTTCATCCACGGGCTCCCGTTCATCTAGCCTCCACCGCGCGCTACTCCACCGACTCTGTTCAACCAGCCCTCTCCACGGGCTCCTCTTCAACCACCCCTCCACGGGCTACTGTTCATCCTGCCCTCCACGGGGTGGTCCTGTTCATCCAGCCCTCCACGGGGTCCTGTTCATCTAGCCCCAACCGGCTTGATCGATCGGGGTACTGTTCATCCAGAGGCAACACCACGGGGTCCTGTTCATCCACCCCCACCGGGAACTGTTCATCCAAACCCGCCGCAACGCTCACTGTTCATCCAGAGGCATCATCGATCGGCTTCAGTTAGCAGCAGTAGCGAAGGAATCGCTCGATCGGGTTCAGTTAACAGCCATCGATCGATCGCTCGGGTTCAGTAACGCGTAGCCTACAGTGCAATCGCTCGGGTTCAGTTAGAGACCAACGCCTCGCTTGGGTTCAGTTAGATCCCAACGCCTCGCACACACGCGCGTACGTACGAGAGAAACGCGCATCGCTCGGCCCCCGACCACCCACCGTAACCGGGGACTCCCCAATATTTTCCGCGCCCTCGCTTCTACCACGGTTTTTTCCGTCATGGACGGCCCAAAGAATGTCATGTAGCTGCGTCTCCGGCCCACCCAGGACGAAAAGCCCATTTTCTGTCATGATTTTTTGTCATAGAAGTAGGAGCCCACCACACCTATGATGATACCGGGTTTTGTCACAATTATCGTCATAGAAGTGTCATATGTATGACAAATTTTTTTCGTTCGGCCCAAAATGTCACGGATGTGTCTTTTTTTTGTAATGTCATACAGATCACCAGGAGTGGGTAGGGAAGTTAGCTCGATGATATCTTGAGCTTTGGCTTCATGATGGACATCCCCTGTCATCCACTCAAGGACCCATGTCTTCGGATCCGTGTTGTAGCCTGATATGTGTAGAGTGGCATAGAATTGCAGAAGAAGCTCTTCATTCCAGTGCTCCTTGTCAGTGACAAATGGGAGTAGCCCAACTTTACAGAATTAGTCTAGGGCTTCTTCCAGGCATGGCAGCCTAGCAATGGCATCATAGTCAAGACGCTTGTGGGAAAAAAAATCATGTCTTGATTGTAGAGAATGCAAGAATAGTAGCTCCTTTGCTGGTGGCTCCAGAACCTGTCAGATGAAATCTTTGGCTTCCTGAAGAGGTTCTTGGCCTTGTCGAAGAATGTGTTGTGCTCTCTGAAGCTTAGCACACTGAAGGAGCCTTGTGTAGTGACAACACTTGGAATCCTAGGCTTTGGCTTCTGCGTTTGAGGCCTTTGCTCCACGTGATAGTCATATTGGGGACCAGGAGTAGTGGGTGGTATCAAGATAGGCCACCGAATAGTAAAGAGCTCACCACAATTGAACACACGTTCCATGGCGTGAGGCACAGGGGGAGGAACGACCACATCCGAGGTGGGTGGCTGCGAATTGTCTTCCGTGGCAGCAATTACTTCGGGTTGCACATTATCTTTAGCCATGACAACGTCATTGGCTTTATTAGTGGTGGTGGTGGCAGCCGCATTTGCCTCAACTTCAGTGGCTTCATGGACCGGGGGTCTGGCACAATCACTTCTTCTTCTTGACAACGGGATCAATGGTAGGGGGAATAACTTCACGGTCTTCTTCTTTTTCTTCATCGGCTGATGCAGCCAGAATATCTTCAGCCGCTTTGGCTTCAGATTCTTGAGCAGTCACTGAAGGGATGGCTTCAGGAAACACTTGACGTGCTACTGAGCTTGTGTTTTGCACATCCTCTTCAGGAATGCTGGACATGGAGACCGTGGGCCTAGGGCCTCTGTGAAACCTTCGGAAAGCTGGCGACACCTGTTGTTGGGGATATTACTACTGGGCGTAAACCGACCTATCTGGGCCGGGTTAACTTCATCAGTAGTTAAATATGTTAAAGCCCATGAAGGGAGTTGAGGGCTTAAAGCCCATGATCGGTTTAAAGCCTGTAGCCTTAAACCAGCGTCGGTATGTAAACTTGTATTGTAAGTTAGGAATAAGTAGAGACCAAACCGGACACGTATATGAGCCGGTGTTGGAACTCTGTAAACCGACGGGCGTCACCCAGGTATATAAGGGAATGACCCGGCGGCGGTTCAAGGACAACAGACAACAACTCGAGACTTAGGCGAAGCTTGTTTGCTCCCTAGTCATCTAAACCCTATCAATTCCATCACAACTAGACGTAGGCTTTTACCTTCATCGAAGGGGCCGAACTAGTATAAACTCTCTTGCGTCCCTGTGTCCGCTTTAAACCCTTCAAGCTAACCCGTAGTGATGGCTCCATGACTAAGTCCTTTCATGAGGACATCTGCCGTGACAAAACCATGACAGTTGGCGCCCACCGTGGGGCTATCGCACGATGGTTTCAAGTTCTTGGAGGGCAACTTCGAAGGACTCAAGGGCTACGCTGTGGGCCGGATGACCAAGAGTCTTCGCGGCAAGCTCTACATCGACGATGCAGGATGGGGCCCCGAGGTCGGCTCAATCGAGTACGGGTACCGGGTCCCCTTTGGTGGCATACACATCTTCATTGGCAAGATCAGTGAACCGGGCCCTAAGCCAGACATCTGCACCGACCTCGTCGAGACGGCTCAGCGTGCACGACCCGCCTAGGTTAAACCGGCCGTGAAGCGTGCCTTCGTGGGAGTCATCCATGGAGGGGAATACAAGGGCGGTTCAGAATCTGGTGGCAAGACCGTCATTTATTCCGGCGACGAGTCCTCGACCGGAGAAACAGAATCGTTATATCAGTTACAAGATGGCCGGATTGGGGGCTGTTCCGAAGGCGACAATATTCCGGACCCCTCGGAACTGCCAAACCGGGTTGGAATATTCATGGCCGGGACACAAGCAGCGGTCCACTCTTCGACAGCAGTAGCAATGATCTCCGGGTCAGGGACGACGACGGCAGCCGGGGCAGGAGGCCTTGTGCACCCGCCGGCTAAAGTTTTACCTGATATGTTTGATGTGTTGGCTACGCTCATGGCAGAGGCTAATCTGGCAGATCAGAACGCCCACGATGCGGAAATTGCGAAGGTGAAGGATCAGATCACTCAAGCCAAGGCCGACCTAGCAGCTGAGAATGCCAGGATGACTGCAGAGCGAGCCGCTTTGGATGCGCAGGCTTACCGACTTATGCTGGATCAGAACGCATCGCATGAAGTCCTGAAGAGGAAGCACCGGTCTCGCTTGCCTCCAGTTTTCGAAGCTAGAGATTTCTTCAATACCCCAGGAGCGGGAACCAGTAACCCGCCGGTGGTAAACCGGGCGGAAGCACCTGGGACAGGAGCGCCGGTTCAGCCCCGCCTGATGGATCCACCTCGTCAGAATACTATCGTACCTCCGCCTGTCCTAAAACCTCCGGGTAACTATTCCAATCCGATGGACAATCTCGTTGTTGCCGCTTCACGATTGGAAGCCATCCCAATTGAAGGTGATTCTCCGCAGGCGGTGGAGACGCGCCGGGTTAAGGAGCTTCGAACAGCTTTAATTCAACAGGAAGCATATTCATACAGCCGCGATCGGATTCACTCTACCCCTTGCCCAAGCCGAAGCTACAGCAGGCGTATGGATGAACCGGTCGTGTCAAGCAATGCACGAAACCGTGAAGCGCCCCGCGGCAACAACCCGGCAGGTGATGCCCAGGAAGTGGTGGACCGGGCCCGAGCGCGTAGGGAGGCCGAGTTAGCGGCGCAGTATGAGGCTCGTCAGCTTACGCCGGTTCGTCCAACTACCTCGGTCGAGCCAGGAGTTACCTCTAGTTCTTTGAGGGTACCATGTCTTGTCCCCGCTTTACACAATGTGCACCTGCCCAAGGATTTCAAGGGCCCGCGCAAGGTGCCAAATTACACTGCCGATTTGTCTCCAAGGACATGGGTGGAGAGCTATGAGATGGCCATGGAGATGCTTGATGTGGATGATGGGCTGTGCAAAGTATTTCACCATGATGCTCTAAGGAATGGCTCGTACTTGGTTAAAAAGTTTACCGGCCAACTCTATCAGTTCATGGGCCCAATTGCGAACCCGGTTTATCCAGAATTTCAAGGATACATGTAAGCAGCCTATGTCTGGCGGCCTGTGTCCAGGAAGAAGGAGAATCGACAACCTGATGGGTGCATCGGGTCTCGAAGATCTTGCATTCTTCGGATCGCATCAATGCCGATACAGCAGTGATAACTTTGGAAGGCAACTGCCGGTTTGAGCCTATGAAGCTGAAATTGGGACGGCTAAAGTGCCATTGCAATGATATGGGAACCCTCATGGCTGCACTAGTGAAGTATGCTGACTCTGATAGTACCAAGAATCCCGAGTCTGACGATGATAAGGCAGGGAAGGGAAAGAAGAGCAGCAACTCCAAAGGACCGCAACACAACGCGGTGGGTCATGGAAACGGGGGCAAGCTTAAAGTGGATAGCAGCATGGACTTTGTGGCTAACACCAACGCGCAGGACAAGGGCCAGCGACAAAAGGGTAAACCCCCGAATCGAAGCGGAGTGCCCAATCCCAACCATGACCGCTTGACTTATCTGTTGAATCAGCCTTGTCCAAAACATGGGACGAAGGAGATGCCGGCCAACCACCTCTGGAAAGATTGCTACATTATGCAAGAGTTCAAAATTCTAATGCTTTCCGGTATGATCACGGATCAGGTGGCGGCTCAGGATCCGACTCTGTCGGGGGGTATCGGCCTCCACGAGCACCTATGGGGACGGAGCCCCTTGTCGGTTCGGCGGGGGCGGAGGATGCACAAAGAGCAGATCGAGGCGACACACACACAACGATTTTACCCAGCTTCGGGCCGCATGGATGCGTAAAACCCTACTGCTGCATGTCTGGTTGATTCGAGTTCTTGCTCTGGAGTGCAAGAAGCTACAGTAAGTTGGAGCTGGACGTAGGCGAGGGCCTATTGGGTCCGATCGGGTCCCATCCGGTCCCCTCGGGTCCCTTCTGGTCCCTTCTCTATGTGCGCATGGGCCTCCTTTTATATGCCAAGGGGTTTCCCACAGGGAGCGATGCAGGTGAGGGTAAAAATGGCAAGGGATTGTGTGAATAGTGGCCGCACAGTGCTATCGCACCTAACTCTGACGGCGGGGGACAAAGGCATTAAATGCCCGTCTGGATCGCCTGAACAGTGCCGAGGCGGACCGTTAGGAGTGCCTCCGCTCGCCACGGGGGCGACTCTGCCAACGTCGCATGCCACCGCGCGTCTCAGGTTGCGCGGCGTCCCGCCACGTGCCTCCGGGGGAGCCCCAGAGCGACGCGTGGGCAGGTGAGCTGGAGCGCGGGCCTGATGTGGTGGTTTGCCGCGGCAAGTGGCTTGCCGCGGTAGTTGCCTTGCCGCACCTGGGAGCTTGCCGCTCGCCAGGCCTTGCCGGGGCGCGCGGCGCGCCGCGGCGGGCTTCTCTTGGGGTGCCTTGGCTTGGCCGTCCCGGCGAGCTCCTCCCGCCGGGGCCTTGGTGCTTCGGCTTAGTCGTCCCGGCAAGCTCCTCTTGCCGGGGCCTTGTCGCCTTGGCCCGGCAAGCTCCTCTTGCCGGACCTTGTCTTCTCGACCCGGCAAGCTCCTCTTGCCGGGGCTTGGTCTTCTAGGCTCGATCACTTGGCCTTCGTCCGGCCCGGAAAGGGCCGTGGAGACTCTTGTCGCTCCCCTGGCAGGCCTTGCCGCGGGAGGCTACTACTGCCCGTGCACAAGTTCGGGGTACTAAGGTACCCCTACTTTAGTACACCGACAGGAGCCCCCGGGTCTGGGCCATACACGGTGCCGAGCGTTGTTGGGCCAGGCCCTAACAGTGCACGGGCACGCGTGGCCTGGGTTGCACTGCTCCTTAACTCCGTGCTCGTCGCGCCCTCCCCAAGTGGCGCGCGCTTATCGCGGCGTCGTGGGGGGGGGGGGGGGCGAGGCGTGCGAGGCGTGCGTGACGTGGGTGGCGTGCGCGGGGCTTGAGGCCCGCAGGCATGCGTCACGTCGGGCACGATCTCTTTTATTTGGAGATGCGAAACGTCCGCCCCCACTTTCAAGTGGGGGGGGGGAGAGAGGTCGCCTCATCAGTCGCCTCGGCCCTGCGCGCCCACCACGCGTCCTCCATGCGCTTGGGGTCGCGGTGGTGGAGGCAGGAAGCCGGGCCGACGCGGGTCGAAGTAGAGGGCCGGCCCCGTCGCCTGCCCTTCCTCTGCTTTGATTGGTTGGGAGGGGCGGCCGAGCCCCCACTCCGGCCCTTTATAAGGAGCGGAAGGGGATGACGAGGGTCCGCACTCCTTCCTTCTTCCTTCTCTTAGATCCCTGGTCCCCTCTCCCCAGCTGTCATGGAGGAAGGGAACCCTGGTCCTTCTTCGGTGGCGGCAAGGGTTGCCGCCAGGCAGCGAGCCCCTCCTCCCCTTGCACCCGCGGCGGCGGAGCCAACCGTAAGGGGAAGGGGGAGGGGGCGAGGTCGCGGACGAGGCCGTGGACGGGGCCGAGGCGCTCGAGGCGGGCTGGACGGCGCGCCGGCCTCGCCTCCGCCGGCGGCTCCTTTTCCCCCGGCGGTTCATCTCGGGGACGACCCCTGCGAGTTCATCATCAGGCTGCGCCGGGCGCCTCGCCGTCGCCTCCGCCTCCCGGCCCCCTTCGCGGACGTCTTGGAGGCGGAACAACACGAGACGCTGAGGCTGCGCATGAGGGGCTGCGAGATCAGTGGTACGAGAGTCCACGTCGAATCCCTAGCCCCCGGCGTGATGTGTCTGGGCCGAGGGTGGAAGTCGTTCGCCCGGATCCATAGCTTGACGACGGGGTTCACCCTCCATTTCAAGCTGATGGAGGGCGATCTGCTCTCCGTCAAGGTCTTCGGGGACCTCGGCACCCGGGCCCGGTGCTGCGTGGATAGCTCCTCCGACAGCGAAGGCTCCTCCTCGAGCGAGAGTGACGAGGAGGGGAGCGACAGCGAGGACGAGGGCGGGCGTTCGCCGGGGTGACGGGCACGACTAGGCGCTAGTCGCAGCTCCGCGTGGCATCGGCGGCCCCCATCGTCCGCGTCGCTGGCATCGTGAACTCCCCGGGGTCGTCTCCTTGGGCGGCTGGCGTAGGGAGGATGCGGAAGAGGAAGAGGACGGGCGGCAAGGCCGCTGCCTCGTCTTCCAACCTCACCCCAGACACCGTCACCACCCCTGCTCGCGGCGACGACCGCCGGGGTCTTCTCTCCGGCCCGGCAAGCTCCTCTTGCCGGGGCTTCGTCTTCTCGGCCGGAGTGGCGAGGCTGCGGAAGAGGCTGGCGGCAAGGCCGTCAACTCAGAGTACGAGGGCTAGATGCCCTCGATAGCGTGTTGACGTCTCGCCGCCTCCTTCTCGAGCTCTGCTTCCAGCGTCGCCGTCTTCTTCCGGCCTCCGGAGCTCCGGGGTGGGGCCTCGGACGCTCTCTTGGCGTCTTCTGCCACCCGTAGCTCGTCTAGGCGCCCCTTTTGCCCTCCTCGCCTCCTTGCCGTACCTCCTGAGGAGAGAGACAAGAAAGGGATTACGGGCACCTTATCTCTTTTTATCTTGTAAGCCCTCGGGCCTTAGTTGCATTAAAATCTTGTAATCCCATCTTTCATGTTTTTCATTCTCTCTGAACTGTACCTGAGTGGAAAGTTTTTAATGAAAAGGGGTTGTTTTCCGGATCATTTGTCTCGCGGGTACATCCCGTGGCAAGGGGCGGACCCTTTGCACCGTTAAGATAGACAGTTCCCCGCCCGGCAACGGACCCTGCCGCCCCCCGCGCCCCTTGGCCCTCCTCCCGCTCTAGGCGGAGGCAGGGAGAAGGCGGGTTCTGGCCCCTCGCTTCCTCCCCTTGCCGCCGCGGCTACTATCCGAAGCGGGCCCCGGGAACGCGCTCCGGGGTTTGCCGCTTAAGAGAGCACGGCAGCTTTTTAGGAGGAAGCAAGGTTTTCACATTCCGCAGCTCACGAGAGAATGCATGATAAGGGATGTAAAGACTTATCTGAGGTTGCAGTCCCCGGCGACTCTGGCTTGTTGGGAGGCGGGTGCTGGCTCGTCCTTCTCCCTTTCTTCGTCCTTGAGCGGCTCGGCAAGGGTAGGCAGTTCCCGCGAGCCAAAGGGAAAGGACGGGAAAAAGACGCGGACTCGACCTCTAAGTTAGGGGTTAGCGACTGTTAGGCACTATCAACCCTAACCAAGGACGAGACTCGACTCAGCATGCACGCTAAAACTTGGGGGGCCCCAGCGCGTAATTGCGGCCAGGGTCTGCGCCTGGCTTTGTACAAAGGATTACATGCGTCTGCGGCAAGACTTTTGTACAAAGAGTTGGTTGCCGGACGGGGTCCGACAACCGCGCCTTACGGGTAAAACTTGCGAAGATGCTCAATGTTCCAGGAATTGCTCACCGGAGTACCATCTTCCGTCTTGAGGCGGACGGCGCCGGGCCTCGTGACTCGTTTCACCCGGTAAGGGCCTTCCCACTTCGGCGTCAACTTGTTGTGTATCTTGGCCGACTGAACGCGCCGAAGAACAAGGTCGCCTTCCTCGAGGCTCCTGGCCTTAACTTTGCGGCTATGATAGGGACGCAGAGCTTGCTGGTAGCGAGCGGATCGCACAGCGGCCTGGAGACGATCCTCCTCGAGGAGCAGTGCGTCATCTTCACGCGACCGCTCTTGCTCAAGCTCATCATAAGCGAGCACTCGAGGTGACCCGTATACGAGTTCCGTGGGGGTAACTGCTTCTGCTCCATAGACTAGAGCAAATGGTGTCTGGCCGGTGGCTCGATTTGGCGTCGTTCTGACCGACCAAAGAACCGCCGGCAGCTCCTCGATCCAGTTCCGTCCGCGCTTGAGCAGCTTGTCAAAACTTCTGGTCTTGAGCCCGCGCAGTACCTCGGCGTTGGCCCTTTCCGCTTGACCGTTGCTCCGGGGATGAGCAACAGAAGCGAAGCAGACCTTGGTGCCGAGATCTTGGGTGTACTGCATGAAGGCGTGGCTTGTGAACTGCGTACCGTTGTCGGTGATGATCCTGTTGGGGATCCCGAAGCGGCAAACAATCGACCTGAAGAATTTGATCGCGGACTGGGCGGTCACCTTCCTCACTGGTTCCACTTCTGGCCACTTTGTGAACTTGTCGATGGCAACGAACAAGTACTCAAAGCCCCCGACGGATCGGGGGAAGGGGCCGAGGATATCGAGCCCCCAGACCGAGAAGGGCCAGGATAAAGGGATCGTCTGGAGAGCTTGAGCTGGCTGGTGTATATTCTTGGAATGGAACTGGCATGCTTCACACTTGGTTACTTGTGCAGTTGCATCCTGGAGGGCTGTGGGCCAGAAGAAGCCTTGCCGGAACGCCTTTCCGGCAAGTGCTCTGGCGCCAATGTGGTGCCCACATATGCCTCCGTGTATCTCCGCCAATAGCTTCTGTCCGTCTTCCCGGTGGATGCACTTCAATTTCACCCCATTGCGTCCTCTTCTGTACAGTGCGCTGTCGACGAACTGGTACATACTGGACTGCCGGGCTACTCTTTCAGCTTCTTCTTGTTCTTCGGGAAGCTCTCCTGTCTGGAGGAAACAGACGATCTGATGTGCCCACGTCGGAGCCTGGGGCTCGACGACGAGGACCAAAGGCATGTCGGCG
The DNA here is from genome assembly GCA_032464435.1 of Aegilops umbellulata. Taxonomy (NCBI): domain Eukaryota; kingdom Viridiplantae; phylum Streptophyta; class Magnoliopsida; order Poales; family Poaceae; genus Aegilops; species Aegilops umbellulata. The sequence goes on along the minus strand of CP136058.1, from coordinate 207,964,246 downwards.
GCTGCGGGAACATCAGCTTCTATGGCAAGGACTCGGGGCTCAGCCGGAGCTTGACGTCCCTCGACAAGCTTGCCGGGGCGTGGCTTGCCGGGGGCGCCTGCTTCGTCGGGGCAAACCCTGGGGCTTGCCGGAGCGGGCAGCTCCTCAGCACTCTTGGTGTCGATCTCGGGGACTCTCTTCGCGGCGGCTTCGGGAAGCTCTGCCGGGAGAGAGCCATCAGAGACCGGTCTTCTCTTCTTGCCGTTCCGCCGCCGGCCTCTCCTTGCCGGGGCGGTACCTTCACTGTCGGAGTCTCCTTCTCCAACACTTTCTCCGGGGAGCCGCCTCCCCTCCTCAGCGCGTGCACACTTGTCGGCCAGGGCGTAAAGCTCGCTGACCTCCTTGATTTTGCACATCGCCATCTCCTCCCGCATCCTGCGGTTACGCACGTTCTGGTGGAACACGCTGATCACCGCGGCGGGGTGGACGTCTGGGATGTTGTAGTGCACACGGCTGAACCTCTGGATGAACTTGCGCAAAGGCTCCCCCTCCTTCTGAACAAGCAGATGAAGGTCGCTCGCCTGGCCATGGGGTTTGTGGCTGCCCGTGAAGGCGCCCACGAACTGATGGCATAGATCTGGCCAGGAGGATATGGAGCCGTCCGGCAAGTGCATGAGCCAGGATCTGACGTTGGGCTTGAGTACCAGCGGGAAGTAGTTGGCAAGGATCTTATCGTCCCGTCCCCCGGCAGCCTGCACCGCAATGGTGTAGATGCTGAGGAACTCAGACGGATGCGACTTGCCGTCGTACTTCTCGGGCACGTCGGGCTTGAAGTTCTTTGTGCTGGGCCACTGGACTTGCCATAGCTCGCGGGTGAACGCAGGGCAACCTACCGAATACGGCAGTTCGCCTGGTTCCCCCGGCGCGTGCATGTCTCCAGTGGGCCCAACGCGCTGGTCTGATTGACGCCGCGCCTCTCTTCTGCGCTCGATGCGGGTTCGAGCGTCTTCTTCCCTTCGTTCGTGAAGGACTTGGCGTTGGTCGCAGCGAGTTCGCGGGTTCGACGACGCGGTAGAATCGTCGTCGAGGTGAGCCCGGCGAGTCGGCGACCGTGGCTTCTGGGGCGGAGAGTGCACGGTGGTCGCACCCCCGCCATGCTTGGCGCCATCGGTTCTCGCCTGGGTGACTGGCCGCGGCTGCGACGCGCTGTGCTGCCGCGGAGTGTCACCGTTGGCGAAACCGATGAGGCTCTGGATGGTTGCCCTCCAGCCGTCGAGCTTGTCCGCCGTTGGAGGGTAGTCTAGGAGTAGCTGAGCTCGCGCGAGAGCTTCCGCTGGGGTGGCGGGCGGAGGCGGCGAGCGGCGCGAGGAGCGGGATGTGCTCGAAATCCTAACCACGTTAGAAGGAGCAGCACCCATTCCAGGCAGCCGCGCGACGCTCGTCCCGGCACGCTGGATCGCATGCCGGTCCTGAGCGCCCTGGGATCCACCAGCGTGGCTCGGTTCCAGTGAGCGTATGGTACCATGGGTACCATGACGCTGCTGGTTTCGCGCCTCCTGAGCGGGGCGCAGGGCGAGCTCGGACGCCGCGGGAGCACGAACTGGCTCGACGGTGCCCGTTCCTCCGCCGGCGTCCTCCCCACCACCCGTCTGCTCCATGGGCGGTGGGTTCGACGTCGACGGGCCGGTCACCTCCGGAGCTTTCTTCTTCGGCGCCATGCTGGCGCAAACGATGAGAGTCTGGCTCGTGTGGACGCCGGATCTGATTCACACAACCTCGACGCACCCCCTACCTGGCGCGCCAAAGATGTCGGGGGGTATCGGCCTCCACGAGCACCTATGGGGACGGAGCCCCTTGTCGGTTCGGCGGGGGCGGAGGATGCACAAAGAGCAGATCGAGGCAACACACACACACAACGATTTTACCCAGCTTCGGGCCGCATGGATGCGTAAAACCCTACTGCTGCATGTCTGGTTGATTCGGGTTCTTGCTCTGGAGCGCAAGAAGCTACAGTAAGTTGGAGCTGGACGTAGGCGAGGGCCTATTGGGTCCGATCGGGTCCCATCCGGTCCCCTCCGGTCCCTTCTGGTCCCTTCTCTATGTGCGCATGGGCCTCCTTTTATATGCCAAGGGGTTTCCCACAGGGAGCGACACAGGTGAGGGTAAAAATGGCAAGGGATTGTGTGAATAGTGGCCGCACAGTGCTATCGCACCTAACTCTGACAACGGGGGACAAAGGCATTGAATGCCCGTCTGGATCGCCTGAACAGTGCCGAGGCGGACCGTTAGGAGCGCCTCCGCTCGCCACGGGGGCGACTCTGCCAACGTCGCATGCCACCGCGCGTCTCAGGTTGCGCGGCGTCCCGCCACGTGCCTCCGGGGGAGCCCCAGAGCGACGCGTGGGCAGGTGAGCTGGAGCGCGGGCCTGATGTGGTGGTTTGCCGCGGCAAGTGGCTTGCCGCGGTAGTTGCCTTGCCGCACCTGGGAGCTTGCCGCTCGCCAGGCCTTGCCGGGGCGCGCGGCGCGCCGCGGTGGGCTTCTCTTGGGGTGCCTTGGCTTGGCCGTCCCGCGAGCTCCTCCCGCCGGGGCCTTGGTGCTTCGGCTTAGTCGTCCCGGCAAGCTCCTCTTGCCGGGGCCTTGTCGCCTTGGCACGGCAAGCTCCTCTTGCCGGACCTTGTCTTCTCAACCCGGCAAGCTCCTCTTGCCGGGGCTTGGTCTTCTAGGCTCGATCACTTGGCCTTCGTCCGGCCCGGAAAGGGCCGTGGAGACTCTTGTCGCTCCCCTGGCAGGCCTTGCCGCGGGAGGCTACTACTGCCCGTGCACAAGTTCGGGGTACTAAGGTACCCCTACTTTAGTACACCGACAGGCTCCCATGGGCCGGGTTACGGAGGAGGAAATTCCGGTTCAGGCTTCAATGGTAATCAGGGCGGATAGAACAATCAAGGTAACCAGAGCAGCCAGGGTGGTTATAATCAACAGCAACACACTAATAGGGAAAACCTTATACAAAGAATCTTAGCAACAGCGCGGCATAAAAAGAGGCGCTGCTGCTAAATAGTAGCAGCGCGGCTACGGAAAGCTCGCTACTAGTGCAAACTTAGCAGTAGCGCGTGATGCTTAAACCGCGCTGCTACAAAAATCCACCGACAATACACAACGACATAAGTTTACCAGTAGCGCGGCGTCATGAAGCGCGCTGCTGCTAATGCCATAGTAGTAGCGCGCTTTTTTGTCACTTCGCTGCTGCTAATTTTGAAATTGTGCACAGGGTTGGCCTGTTTAGCAGTAGCGCGTGATAGGAATGCGCGCTGCTGCTACTCTCTTAGGAGCAGCGCACTTTTGCTCCCTTTCTACTACTAAGACGCAGCACCCACCACCTAGGTCGAATCCCTCCTCTCTCCCTCAATCTCCATATCCTCGGTCGAATCCTTCCTCTCTCCCTCAATCTCCCCCCTCTCTCCATAGGCTCTCCCATTCCGCTTCTTCCTCCCACACGCGATTCCCTTCCTCATCCACCACCACCACCGGCCTCGCACCTCATGCCTCCCCCAAATCCGGCGACCTCCACACCCACCGCAGCCCCTCCACCTCTTTCCTCCTCCTTCTCTGATGTTGGAAGGAGAGGCAGATCCAGCAGAGCGCCATCCATGGCGGCGGCCAGATCCACCACGGACACAACCACAGGTGAGTAGTTCCTCCTACTCCTCTCTCTCTCTCTCTCTCTCTCTCCCTCCCTCTCTCTCTCTCTCTCTCTCTCTCTCTCTTCATCTTCCAGATCGAGCAGAGCACTATCCATGGCGTCATCTAGGGTTTCGGCTCCAACTCCGGCGACCGCCGGTGAGTTGCTGCACCTACTCCTCTCTATCTCTCCCTTCCTCTTCTAATCCTTGTCTCTTTTTTTGTAGCAGCAGCAAAGGAGAGGTGTATCACCATGGATGACTTCATCCCCTCTAGGATCAGCATCGACCACGGATGAAGAGGACGATGACGCCTAGCTAGCAGCAGCAGCCATGGCTGGATTTTTTTAATTCCTAATTAGTTAGCAGTAGCGAGGGTACAGACCCACGCTACTACTACTTAGTAGTAGCGCGGGTGGGATCCACGCTACTACTAACGGACGTAGTAGTAGCGCGGGTGACACCCGCGCTACTACTACCAGTTAGCTGTAGCGCTGTATTAGTAGCGCGGGCACCCGCGCTACTAATGTACCTAAAACCCGCGCTGCTGCTAGGCTTTTCCCTAGTAGTGACAGTCGGGTTATCAGAGCCACCCGAAGCAGTTAAATAGTGGGCAATATCATGTTTTCACCACTAGTTTGGACAAACGTGACCGAAAGGTCCAGAAACGGGCAGTAAACTCTGTTGAACCGGCAGTGCCTCGATACTTACGCTGGTCTGAGCAGCCAATTGTGTGGAGCAGAGAGGATCACCCTCCCCGGGTTGACAATCCGGGTCAGCTAGCATTGGTGGTGGCGCCTCAGGTGGGAGGTTATAAGTTCACTAAGGTACTCATGGACGGAGGGAGCAGTATTAACATCCTCTACTATGAAACCTTCCGTCGCATGGGGTTAACAGATAAAAATCTTAAACCGTCTAATACGGTGTTCCACGGCGTGGTACCTGGTAAATCGGCATATCCTGTTGGTAAAATAGCACTGGAAGTGGCCTTTGGGGATGATTATGACTCCAGATCAGAAACATTGACCTTTGAAGTGGTGAAAATTCAAAGTCCATATCATGCCCTGTTTGGACGACCGGCTTATGCTAAGTTCATGGCACGGCCTTGCTATGTCTATCTACAGCTCAAGATGCCAGGTCACAAAGGAACAATAACGGTTCATGGAAGCCCCAAGATCGCTTTGGAGTGCGAGGAAGGTGATGCGGCCTATGCTGAGTCGGTTTGTGCCACGGAGGAGCTGAAGTTTTACAAAGATAATGTTGATCCGGCAGACATGTATCCATTGAAAAAACCAACTACGGAACATGATCCGGCCCTGAAGTTCAAATCGGCTGCTGAGACTAAGCTTGTTGACTTCGTACCTGGCGATTCGTCCAAGCAGTTCAGTATCAGTGCAAACTTGGATCAAAAATAGGAAAGCACGCTCATCGGGTTCATCCATGAGAACCGGGACATCTTTGCATGGAAGCCCTCTGACATGCCAGGTGTACCGAGGGAACTCGCTGAGCACACTCTTAATATTGATCCCAAGTACAAGCCGATGAAACAGTTTCTCCGCCGGTTCAATGAAGGAAGACGCAAAGCTATCAGAGAGGAGGTGGCCAGGCTCTTAGCGGCCGGCTTTATCATTGAAGTTTTCCATCCTGAATGGTTAGCTAATTCAGTGCCGGTCCTTAAGAAAAATGGCACCTGGTGCATGTGTGTGGACTACACAGATCTTAACAAAGCTTGTCCAGCAGATCCTTTTGCCCTACCCCGTATCGATCAAATTATTGATGCTACGGCGGGTTGTGAGCGTTTGTGTTTTTTGGATGCATATTCTGGTTATCATCAGATCAAGATGGCAGTTAAGGACCAGGAAACGGCCTTTATAACTCCCTTTGAAGCCTTCTGCTACGTGTCTATGCCCTTTGGGCTCAAGAGTCCCCAGGCAACTTATCAACAGTGTGTACATAATTGCCTTCATAAGCAGATTGGCCGTAATGTGCATGCCTATGTGGATGATATTATGGTCAAGTGAAGGAAGAAGGAAACTCTGGTTGATGATTTGAAGGAAACCTTTGACAACCTACGGACATACAAGATGATGCTCAACCCGGACAAGTGCGTCTTTGGTGTACCAGTGGGCAAGTTATTGGGTTTTCTGGTGTCCAACAGGGGGATTGAGGCTAATCTGGAGAAGATCACGGCTATCACCTCTTTGGCTAAACCGAAGTGTATCAACAATGTTCAACGCTTGGCAGGCCGGATTGCCACGTTGAGCCGGTTTATCAGCCGCCTTGGTGAGAAGGCGATTCCTTTATATCAGATGCTGAAGAAGACTGATCAATTCGTCTAGAGTGCTGCCGCTGATAAAGCGTTGGAGGACTTAAAGCGGCAGTTGTCCAATCCGCCTGTTCTCGCTGCTTCAATTGACAAGGAACCACTGCTATTATATGTGGCAGCTAACGCTCGCGCAGTCAGCGTGGCCATCGTGGTAGAGCGCAAAGAGGTGGGCAAGGAATATCTGGTTCAGCGTCCGGTTTACTATACCAGCGAGGTGCTTATTGAATCCAAGCAAAGGTACCCGCATTGGCAGAAGCTGGTATATGGAGTTTTCATGGCAAGCCGGAAGCTTAAGCAATACTTCCAAGGTCATCCCATCACAGTGGTCAGCTCTGCTCCCTTGGGAGATATAATCCAGAACAGGGAAGCAACTGGCCAGATTGCTAAGTGGGCTATAGAACTTGGACCTCACGGTTTGAAATATGTACCTCGGACGGCGGTCAAGTCTCAAGCACTTGTGGATTTCATCAATGATTGGACAGAACTGCAAGCACCTGAAGAGAAGCCGGATCACACCTATTGGACTATTCACTTTGATGGGTCCAGGCAATTGGAGGGCTCGGGGGCTGGAGTCGTGTTAACTTCCCCACGAGGTGATAAGTTCTGTTATGTTCTCTGCTTAATGTTCCCTTGTACTAACAATGCAGCTGAGTATGAAGCCTTACTCCATGGTCTCCGGATGGCTAAGGATATGAATCTAAGCCGAGTTAAGTGCTTCGGTGACTCGGACCTGGTGGCTCAACAAGTATCTGGTACTTGGGATTCCAAGGACCCACTCATGGCAGCATATCGCCGTGAGGTGGATATTGTTGTAGGTCACTTCAAAGGTTATCAAGTGGATCACGTAGACCGACAGAAGAATGAAGCAGCGAACGCTTTAAGTCAGTTGGGTTCTCAACGTAAACCGGTCCCGCCTAATGTCTTCTTGGATGTTCTGCATAATCCGTCTGTCCAGCTCCCTGGTGAAGCGGATTTGGCTATTCTTGATCCAGAGGCTCAATTGGTGGCGGATCTTCATGTCATTCCGGATTGGACGGTTCCTTATCTTTCATACATGAACCGAGGAGAGTTACCAGAGGATGAGACTCTGGCCCGACAGATAATCGGGCGATCCAAGTCCATGACTATTATCAATGGCGAGTTGCATCATTGCAGTGTGTCAGGGGCGTTTCAACGCTGTGTGTCCCCTGAGGAAGGTTGTGAAATCTTGCGTGAGATCCATGAAGGAGATTGTGGTCACCATGCCGGTTCAAAGTCTTTGGTGGCTAAGGCGTTTCGCCACAGCTTCTATTGGTTGACTGCTCATGCTGATGCGGAAGACCTGGTCAGACGATGTGATGGCTGTCAAAAGTTCTCAAGATGCGCTCATGTGCCGGCTCAAGAATTGAGGATGATTCCAATTACTTGGCCCTTTGCAACTTGGGGGCTAGATATGGTTGGACCTTTCAAAAGGTCTAAGGACAAGAAAACCCATCTTCTAGTGGCAGTTGACAAGTTCACAAAATGGGTAGAGGCAGAGCCCGTTAGCAAGTGTGATGCAGCTATGGCAGTTCAATTCATCAAAAAGGTGATCTTCCGGTTTGGCTTTCCACACATCATCATCACTGACAATGGTACCAACCTGTCCAAAGGCGCTATGAAGGAGTTCTGTCAACATCAGCACATCTGGCTTGACGTCTCGTCAGTAGCTCACACACAGTCCAATGGCCAAGCAGAGAGGGCTAATCAGGAGATCTTGCGAGGCATCAAGCCCCGTGCTTATGGTTCCTTTGCAATGGACGCCGGGTTGTTGGGTTGAAGAGTTACCATCTGTATTGTGGAGCATCAACACCACACCCAACAGATCGACTGGATACACACCATTCTTCATGGTCTATGGAGCAGAGGCGGTTCTCCCCAGTGACATCCGTCATGACTCACCTCGTGTAGCGGCTTATGTTAAAGCGGACAATGAGGCAGCACGACAAGACGCTTTGGACCTGTTGGACGAGGAGCGAGACATAGCGGCCGCCCGCTCGGCGATTTATCAGCAAGATCTCCGCCGCTATCACAGCCGCCGAATTAGAACTAGAACCTTTCAAGAAGGAGATTTGGTACTTCGGCTCATCCAAGACCAGACCGATATGCACAAGTTATCCCCACCTTGGGAGGGACCTTTCGTGGTCAGCAAGAATCTGCACAACAGGTCATACTATCTGATCGATATTCGAGAGCATAAAGACTCACGTACATCAGAGGAGGAGACCAACAGGCCATGGGATATAGCTCATCTTTGGCCTTACTATACCTGAGCCATCGGCTCTACTTATGTATATATTATGACAATGTATATATTATATGCAATAAACCGGAGCCTCAGCTAAAGCGGGGTCTCTGTTTCTTTTTTTACATCATGAGTGATTACACGGAGTTATCTGTCTTAAAGCGGCCTCCGGTTTATCCCCTGAGTTAGCTTTTCAAAAGCTTTATATCATATCACTTGGGGGCTTGGTCGTGTCCGAACCAATGCAACACCTTTTGATAGGCGAAAGCCACAGAATCAATTGGGGACATGGTCACGTCTGAACCAGTCACGCCTCTTGATCGGCCTAAGGCCACATAATCACTTGGGGGCTTTGGTCGAACCCGAACCATTGCTACACCTCTTGATCGGCGTAATGCCAATGCATCATTTGGGGACCTGGCTGACACGAACCATAACTACGCCTATCGAGGGCTTGGTCGTGTCCGACCATGGTAATGCCACTTGATCGGCTAAAAAGCCTCTTTTACAATTGAATTTGTTTTTGCCTTTGCTTGAATTCCATTTCTTTTGACAAATATTTCTTTTGTTGCGTTTTAAACCGACAAATTATTAAACCGGTTCAACTGTCAATTGACGGAACACGGTCAATTCTTAATCCGCAGACTATTTGCCCGGTTTGAGTTTTTTGGTTAACATCCTATTATGGAGTAACATCGGTGTTTATCATAACCCGGAATGGTTTACCTGGTAAACCGGCATTATATACACAGGAGCTGTTTTTCTCCTCCAACAGTATGGGTTTATAAAACTCCGCTTCAAGATTGGCCAAGCCAACTTCATGCCCATGATGGCAGGTATTATGTATCACAATATTTGATTATATGCTTAAATCTAAGATATTATCTTCGATTTCATATCCATATATATCATAACTCGCCTGGCGGTACAACCGCGGCGGCGCTTGAAGTTTTTTTGACTGCAGGAACCAATTTTGATAATTCAAAGGAAGCATAAGTTGCAAATAACTATGCACGAAGGCATATCAAAATCAATTGTATCAGCTACCCTATTACAAGACAACACGGTGCCCAGATAAGATCATTGTTTTTCTGCATAACATAAAGGAGCAGTAATTGCTTGGTCACCCACTTGGCCTGATGGTTGCGGGTCATCTTGCGCTGCTTCAACCTCTGCTTCTCTACCTAGCGGCTGGAAATCAACAGTTGTCCAGTCGATTCCAGTTAATGCTTGAAAGACAGCTTCATCATTGATCAGCAACGACGGTTGAATGTCAGGAGCGTAAGTATGCTTACGGATTGGGGGGATAAGGTTCTCCGCTTCAGGAATTAGTGCAGCCACTCGTTTGTTTTGGTCATCATATTGGGCTTGATAGTGAGACAGATCTGCCTCTTCAACCAATTGACAAGCTAGAGGGCGCACCTCCCGGTTTATCGCTCGCAGATCCTCTTCACTGAATTCTGTCCCGTCTTCCTTCAAGTTGGGATAGCCCTGAGCCGCTTCAACAGGATCAAAATCCGGCACCCACGCTTTGGCCCGGATTAAGGCATTGATAGCGCTGGTTCAAGCAGCAGATTTTTTCAGTTCTTCAACTCGGGTAGGAAGCATAGACAACCTTTTAATAGTGTCCTGGATCAAAGCGGGCGGCGGATTGTTGTGGGAAGCTGTGAATATGATCCGTTGAGCACCGGTATACAGTTGCTCTATCAAGGTATAGGCGGCCTTCAACTTCTTCCGCATATCTGATCCCAAGTGACCAATGCGTGTCCCTGTATCATTCAACGGATTAATAAACCGGCCATTACATGAGAAGGCCTCATTACTTCAGAAATCAAGAAGGCTTACAAATACAGCAGCGGTCATGGCATGCACCTGCCGCTTTACACTGGTCAATTCATCCACAACCGGTTTGAGTGCAGCCTCAGCATTCTCTGCTTGTTGAGTTAAAGCGGATTTTTTGGTGGCCCAATCCGCGCGCTCTTTGTTGTAACGCTCCTTAAGCTTTTCCATGATGCTTAAAGCGCTGGTTAATTCCTCTTTGGCCTTAGAGGTTTCAGCTTGTTGGGACTTCAGATTTTCTTGCAGATCGACGATTTGGCTTTCTCTTTTGCTCAGCTCAGCCTGCGTACAGATAATAATATGGTTCAGATGATGGTACAGAATTGAAGTACCAACCACATAACAAGTTATGCCCTTGGTACTTGGGGGCTAATGCATATTTGCTCTTCATCATACACTTTTTTTATAAATTCCCAAGCTCAATACAAGTATTCAACTTGGCACTTGGGGGCTAATGGCTATTTGCTCAATAATTACCGATGCTGCAAAGCTTTATTACCTAAAGTCCCGGTTTAACTTCATTAAGTTGAACCGGTCCTTGGGGGCTACATCAGCAAAATTCAGACACATTGCAGTTCATATTGGTAAGTCCCGGTTTAAGTTGATATACAAGCAGCGAAGCATACGGAAGTTACCTCATATTTGTCTTTCATCATATTAACCAGACCGGCTTCATAGTCACGGCTGGTGTATAGCCGGTTCAGATAGCCGGAATGGAGATCTTGGGCATTCAGAGCGGCGTAAGTGGCCAAGTCGGCATTCCATTTACCTTTGCCAATTGCAGCAAATTCCTCTTTGGCGGTATGTTTGGATAAAGCGACATGATTGCTTGGCTCTATGCGACCAATGCCAGTAATAATAACATCATCATCTTTTGCTTCGCCGGTTCGTGCTGGAGTTGCCGGTTTGTCCGTTGGCTTCGGACTAGTTGTTCTGTCAATCCGGACATGGCTTGTGGGCTGATCAATAGAGCCTGTGGTATCAATATGTGCTTCTTCAGTGACGAAGTCATGGTCTTGCAGTGGTGGGTCGTTCGACACATCTTCACGAATAGCCGCTTCAGGATCTGGTATTCTGTCCGGTTCAGGAACGGTATTTTATTCTGCCGTTTTGTCCAGACGAGCCTTCTTGCTTGGCCTAGGCTTAGCCCTGAAAGGAATAAGAAGGACCAGTACAATATATGTTACAAAGTAATACATCAGAAATATTATAAGGAATATGGCTCACCCAAGCACCGTTTTGAGTGGTGGAAGCTGGGTGGATGATGACTCGCCAGACGACGAATGAGAAGTGCCCTGATAATCGGAGTCAGATGGATTAAGAGGTTGACGAAAACAACCCGCTTTAGGACAAGCATTGACAAGAGAGTTAGAGACCTCTGAACGGCGTTTCCGAACCGGACTGTTCGGCAAACCGGCGGAGGTAACTACCTGGCCGTTGTGCCGGGTTGTGCGGCGAGCTTCGTGCTGTTGTGTCTTCACAGGAAAGTTGGGGTCCAAATAAGCAAGGGGATGAGAAAATTTAACTTTCCGGGTTGCCCCACGGATTTTTAGTGAAGGCAAAGGGTTTGAATCAGAGGAGAGAGCGATTACCTCTACAGCATCAGCATGACTGGTTTCAACGTCGTCCTGGCAATGATCATTATCAATAAGGCGTGTGAAAAATAAACCAAGGGAGTCAAGCTCTACCTCAAGGTCCGGGTTACCCACATCATCATCAGCTGGTGGATCAGAGGATGCAGTGGTTTTCTTCCTGTTAGCCGGTTTTTTGACAACTCTGGTCTTTGGCCGGGTTGGTCTTCCGGCTTCTCCGGTTTCTCTTGTGGAGGCTTCTTGCTCCAAAACAGATCATCACCCTGTTTGAAAGATGTAAATGTCAACAAAGGGTGCTTTGAACATAATCAGATTCCATAAAAGTATAAGGTGTGAGTCTTACAGCCGGCGGTTTGTTAACGGCACAAAAGGGAAGCAGACCGGTTTGAGCACAGGCAGCTTCCTGTTCATTTAATATCTTCTTCACAGCTTCTGTAACCTCATCATCTGTGAGCTGGATATCAATGTGTCATAGAGGGTCCTTGACACTTCCGGTGTATTCGCACATCAAATCGGAGCGCTGGCTTAAGGGCAATATACTCCAAGATATCCAGCAGCAAGCGAGGTCGACCCCTGTCAAACCGTTAGCCATGAAGGCCCTGAGCTTGGATAATTGAGGAGCGTATTTGCTTCTCTCCTTAGCAGTCAGCCTCTGTGGGAAGGGATGTGTGTTGCTTAGCCGTTCCGGACGGTGACCCGACAAAGGATTTTCATCAGAAGGGGAGGTATCTTTGCAGTAAAACCATGTTTGATTCCACTCTTTGGGATGGTTGTGCAGTTTGGCATGACGGTAAGTGACCTCTTTCCTCTTTTGAATCGCCATACCGCCTAACTCTGTATTGGGGCCGTCAGTAAATTCAGTATGATGGTTTAAATGGAAGCAATCTCTGAACAATTCAACTGTGGGCTCCTCTTGAAAGAACACCTCACAGAGCACTTGGAAGTGACAGATGTTGGTTACGGAGTTTGGGCCAGTATCTTGAGGACGGAGCTGGAAATTGGCTAAGACATCCCGATAAAATTTTGAACCGGGCGGATTAAAGCCCTGGGCTAGATGATCAGTAAAAACAACAACTTCTCCCTCCCGAGGCATGGGAGGACATTCTATACCGGGAACCGTCCAGTGAATGACATCTTGTCTGCTTAAAGCGCCAGTTTTGACTAAGTTGTTTAGTTGGGTCTCGGTTACGCGAGAAGGAACCCAGTTGCACTCTTATACTTGTTTTGCCATAGCGCAGTCTGCAAGGTGGTAATTACCGGTTCAAGAACATGTTGGAAAGGTATACTCTGATGCATATATTACTAAATCGGTGGAAGTTATTTCTAAACCGGAGTGTTACAAAGCGGCAGTGCCTGGATAAGGAATTCTGGCGGTTCAACAAGGGGACTAATGGTGTCATGCACTGTTGTATCTTGAAACAAAACATGGGTTGCTTGCGAGTACATTCAAAGTACTCATTGGCTTGCCACTGGTTATTTTATTGGCCAGGCATGAAAGAACATGATATGAAGAAGAATACTTTGGTGACGAACATGCGAGCTAGGACGCTTCCCAGTCAAAATGCCTGTAGGGTTAAGGAAGATGGCATGGGTCCAAGTTATCGACGAAGATTTCTGTTGCAATGTTATACTCAAGACTTGACCATAATGGTCCTACTTGTGTAATACGGTATGTATGGATGTAAGACTCTTGTTATTCAGCTTCTGTGTGTTCAGTGATCATTGATCTCTGGGATCACTGTACACGTGCATTCGGTGATCACGACTTATGAGTTGGGGTCCCCACACTCGGCTAATTAGGAACGGTTCTACATCAAGAACACCGCCACTCGTCATCGCCACGAGGTCGTCATCATTAAGGATGGTAACCTTGACGACACCATTGTATGTTCCCCTTGCCTTTGCATTGACAACTCCTAGCCCATTTTGCGTTACTTGCCTATCGAGACTAGCCATTTGAGTATGGCCGGCAACGTTACTTGTGCACATTAGTGATCTACAGATTCCATTGCATACATACCATATCATATTGGTATCATATCATCTCGTGTGCCTCAAGTTTGTTCCCGAATATACACAATTGCTACCTTGGTTTGCGCATTGTGCAAAAGTGGCCATACAAAAAAAAGAATAAGCTTTTAAGCAAAAAGAGAGAGCAAAGAAGCTTGTAAGCAAGAGCCATAGCATCATACCACATTGCATAAGATTGTCATATCCAATCATCTTGGATCAAACACCGGGAACCATACATATATAGCATACTTGGGATAGAAAGTTTATCCATTTTGCATATCATAGGTTGTGCACAAGTGTCGTATCCGCCTATAGAACAATCGTGCTAGCGTTTCTCTTGAGTTGTGCAACACTAGTGTTTTCCGTGGATTCCACATTTTGTGCTCATTCCTTGGTTGCACGACCCCATTTATCTATCCGTGTATGTGTTTCCACGTGCCACATATTGCTATTGGTCTACTTGTTTCGCTTGCAAATTTGTGAATCTCTTTCAACATTATTGACTCTTGCTAACATTTTGCATCAAATTTTTGTGCCACTATCCTCACCGAGCTCCACCATAAGCCTTATTTGTGTAGGTGTGAGAAATTGACGAGATTGGTACCAATTGTGCTATTTCCTTGTTACATCATTGAGTGATCATTAATCCATTCTCAACATCGGTCAAGGTACATTTGGTATAGTTCTTCTCTTTATCCCACTCATATTTGCTCGAGTTTTGTGATGGATAGGCAAGGCATTTCATCTCCGGTCTTCCACAACAACGATGGCGCGAACAACTACATCACCAAATCATCAATCTTTGATCTACAACGACAAATACAAGGCGCACAATCAAGATTGCGAGAGTGCATCGAGAACATCTCCATCAACATTCCTCACTCCGAAGCACGGAAAAGCGACTACATCGACAATAAGCTTTCCGCACAAAAAGAGGAGCAAGATGCAAGGATGCAGGAGATTCGGACCTTGTTGCTAAACCGTTCTTCCCCTTCATCATCCTCAAGGCGGCGACGTTCAAGTCACAAGTCTTCGGAGCGCAAAAATGATGCAAGCACAAGTCGTCCACGTCCACATCTACATGGCGACCACCATCACGTTCGTGATCCACATCGTCATGAAGGGCAAGTCACCTCCAAGCATCATGTGCACGACGACGACGAACGACATCTACCATGAGCTCAAGTGCGACAACGACACCATCATCATGAAGATGCTCCACAAGCGCCTACCTACAAGTCCCAACAAGCCCTACTTCACGCCAAGTCCAAGCTTCATGAGCACAAGAGAAGACTGTGAGACTAGCACCACCAAGACGGAGCTACGGCTGCACCAACCACTTTGGCATCTTCGCCAAGTGTTCTCAAGGCATCTTCGCCTTCAGACGTACGGCATCTTGGCCTACTTCCCATGAGTTCGCCTACATCAACATCTTCACCAACGAGGCGACCACCTACAAGCGAGGGCGACACTTCCATCTTCGGAAACCCCTCAAGGAAGATGGCCAAGCATGGGAAATTCCCTTCGGTCATGGAGACGAGCTACGAGGTGCCACATCATATGGGCCTCGAACAACAAGACGGTGACAAGAAGGTTTAGCATGGGACTATCCCTTCAACCAAGGTAGTGATAGGAGTTGAGCATGGAGACATTTGCACAAATATCTCTCTGAAACCCACATATCATGAGATGCCCCAATTGCCATGTGAGGAAAGCCACCACCCCGTGAGTGAGATGAGTGACTCCACCATATATGACATTGAGTGCATTTCCTATGAGAGGATGAGTGTGACCACCACTAGCCTCATACATGAGAGCATGCCACACATCCTATGTGAGGTTGAGATCCATTTGAGTGACTCCACCAACCATACGAGTGAGAGCATCCAAGAGGGAGTGAGTGATCCACAACACTTAGTGAGTGAGGTAGTTGAGATGGCACGTGAGGCCACTATGATTTCTAATGACTTAACCTCTACTCCTAGTGTGTTTTCTTCTTTGGTACTAGGTATCCTACATGAAGATATGCCTATCCTCGACGAGTCCATACCTCCAATGGGTACGACGATGGCCATGGTGAAAAATGATGCACCCCCACATGGTTCCATCAAGATGAAGATGACCACGACTTGGTCTTCGACACCTCACCTACAACACATGAGCGATGCTCCAAAGGTAACATAGGTGATGGTGCTTCTCTTGTCCCACTAGTGGTCTATCTTACCAGTGATTGCTTGCATGATGTTGATCCACCTATTCCTATGCTTCATGCTAGTGCGACTTCCTCATGTCATGACTTACCAATTTATGATGAATATGATGATGAGCATGTTTGTTGCCTAGTTGTGATGCTATGCTCCAAAGGATATCATGTGAAAATTCTATTGGCCACATCATGTTTGACAATGTATTGAACTTGTCATATGTTATGAGTGAGATCTCCCATGTTGCATCATTTCAATCTCAACATAGTGACTATGCATGCCCCATTAAAATAAATCCCATTTGCACGTTTGGCATAGATGACGAGATGATGGTCATTGGCTTTTGTTTTTCATGCGATGATATTGTGATGCTTCCTTTACATGATTTGCGCAATTCATCTACTATGCCATGCCATGATCACATAGAACCAAATATGCATTGTTTTGGATGTTGTCAATATTCTCCATGTGATGTTTCCACTAATGATCATGAGGAGACCCCATAGTTTCCCCATACATATTAGGAGATTTTGATGCATTCTTGCATGATTACCATAATTGCTTGCAACATATGCATTCCATGAATAACAATGCTCTACATATTTATTGTGATGCAGTACACAATTTGAGTCTCCATTATGCTATACATAACAACAAACCTCTCATGATGGATGGAATGTTTCTTTATCATGCATCTCGTTTATTTGAGCATTGGATATTTTGTGCTAACCAACACAAGCACGTGCGCATCATGATGGATGATGTGTACATATACCACACACACACAATTTTCCCTTTGTCTTTGTTTTGTGTAGGTACTCACGTATACTCGCCAACCTGCCAATCCCAAGAGTTGACGAAACGAGCTCTTGAGAGCAACGACCATTTGGGATCCCGTGGATTGTCCTTCCCACCGCTCTCTTCGTGCAACAACTATGCGCATATCTTTTACTTGGCTCTCACACGGCTATGGGATATATATCACTTGTTACCTTATGCCCATACTATTGTGTTCACTTTGCATGTTATGCCTATTTCTATGTCTTTGCCATGCAATTGTGACCCTTGCTTGCACTTACATATGATTCACCATTATACTACTTCTATGTGTATTCGCATGCTTGGTGGAGATACTTGTTTCTATTACCATGCTTTCCTTGTGCCTCATGCTATTGTTGATTCTTGTGTTGGGAGAGTCATGATGTTCCATTGCTATTTAACAAGGACTTCTTGCCAATACAATGATGATACTTTCCTCATATCTTGCTTCCGTGCTTGTGCTATGTCATGTGAATTATTCATGCCCACTATTTGCACACATGACATGCTTGCCATGATTCCTTCTAGTATGTTGCATCTTTGCACTACTAGCTTGCACCACTTGATCGCTATGATTGCTTGCCTTGTCACATCACCCATGTTCCACTCTTACTCGCTTTCTTGGGTTGATGACATATATGTTCATGCCCCTCACATGATATATCTTGTTCATTGTCGATTGCCTCCAATTGTTGCATCTATGCTTATTGATCTTGGAGACTTTGACACTTTACTTGTGATGCATGCTTGTTTGATTGAGCCTATTGTATTTGGTTGTTCTCGCATCATATGCCTCCATACCATGAACTACACCCTTGTACTTTCTTATGATAAGAATGATGAAAACACTTGTTGGGTATTTTACCACACGAATGATAGGTGTTGCATTTACACTAACCTCATTTGTTTTTCTGAGTGTTTGTCATGTTCTTTCATTTTAAAGGATTCACAAGGTTGTACCATCACGAGACACCTTAGTCATGGGAAGGCGTATGCGATGTGCGGCACCAACATTGTCGACATTCTCATAAAGGTGAACTCCTTCCCTTTGATCCATCCTCACATACGCATATTGGATGGGTCACTCTTTCATTGTTGTTTCCTTCTTGTTGTCTACATGATACATCTCGCGAACAGATGAGCGGCATTGGAGATTGGCTCTATGGACCTTTACATTGAGGAGTGCTCACACTTCTTGGATGCACCTTCGGAACTCCACTCATGCCACGACATCGAGCTTTGGTACACAAACACCTCCATATTTGTTGATTGTGCTTACACATGTCATGCTCGATGGACATATCATACACATGACAAGTTTGCACCCCATGCATGGATTGACTCACATAATGCTTGTCTTGTTGCATCTATTTCCATGTCATCCATGATATATGAGCTTGTGCATTTCCTTAGCAAATTTGTTGTGATGTTCCTTGATGGCATATTCATACATCATGATCATATTGCCCACCATCAATTGCATGACAACATAATCACATTGAGCACCAATTACCATGTTCATGCTTTTGATACACCATCACATTATGACATCATTTTGCACAATGGTTGCATTGATCATATTGACAATTCATATGTGTGCACAATGAATGCTTTTGCTCCCATGAACGCTTTGCATACCATTCTATATCATCTTGATAAGCTTCATGCGCTTTGTCACGAACAATATTGCCGAACGAACCCATACTTACTTGATGGACACTTTGTGTGCGCTAACCATTGTATTTCCGATTGTTGTTTGTGCTTGCTCTTTTTGCATGTATACCACTCCGGCGACACCTTGGAGTACTTGGATTGCGCAATGTCTTTAACTCCGTCCAACTACAAGTCCGTCCAAAAGAACCGTTTCCATGGTGATGAGGATCACGATACAAGGTCGGATCTTTCCCAATGGGGGGCGGGAGATGATGCGGAGCATCCCACGTTCATCCTCATGTACACTCCGACTACTCTCCAAGCCCCAAGAGGACATATGATGAGACCTCGAACATACACCATTGGACACAAGGTGAACTTGCTCCTCTTCGAACCATCACTTTCCACATGTGAGACATGGCTACTAGCTCAAATATATGTGCTATGCATGACCTTGAACAAATAGGAAGACCATGGACAAGACGACGAGGACACCAAGTACAAGGAACTACCGAAGAAGCTCCAGCGGGCGGACGTCCGGACGACCGGCCTCTCACAGCGAGCGGATGTCCGGCCCTTGGCGGACGACCGACGCCTGAAGACCAGCCTACGCCAGCTACAGACCTCCTAGCGAGCGGACGTCCGGCTATATTAACGGAAGTCCGAGACTTCCGGACGTCCGGTGTCCCGACCACAGAACACTTTCAGTGGACATCCGGCGCTAGCGGACGACCGGTCCCCCTGGAACTACCGGACGTCCGGTGTCCAGCGGATGTCCGGTCCCTAGTTGTGTCCAGTTGCGGGCTGAGGCCCATGTACCCCTTCACTTCGCCCCCATTTGCCTATGACTATAAATAGGACACACCTCCTCCTAGTTAGGGTAGCATTGGTTTAGCTCATATGTGAGATAGAGCTTTGCTCATCCATACGGATCTACTCCATGAGAGAGACCGCGGCCCCTCTACGGAGAAGATCCACGTTGGATTCAAGACCCCCTCTTGGGTGGCCCCATCAAGACCTCCTCACGGAGAAGAACCGGGTACCCTATGTATCGTCCCTTGTTGGTTTTGGACCGTTGATCTCTATGTGTACTCGGATCTAGCATATGTGTGACTATATCTTGTTGGTTTGAGAGATCCTCTTGTGTTTACCCTTCGTGTTCTTAGTTGGTATCCACTCCTTTCGTGAAAGATCGGCCGTATAGGGTTCCACCCTACATTAGTGACAGCACCTCCCCGTCCTCTTTAGGAACCAGGGGAGGCACAGAGCGCGACGCGGATCCACTATCCGCCAACTCGATGAGCGGAGAAGTCCCCTCTGAGGTCAGCTCGGCAGGGTGATTGCGCGGTGGGCTATGATATTAATCGGTTCCCATCAGTAAAGAGACTAGTAAAACAAAGTAAACAAGAAATATCTAGGTTCACACCTTATGGTGGGGGTCTTGACCCTGGGTTCCTTCTCAGAAACCTTTTTGTGGGGGCTAGATCATGGAAATATAGCTCGTAAAAGAACATCAACGCCCTTACAAAGGGGTGTAGAGGAAATCCTAGCCCCCAAATAAAGTGGGGGAGGAATAGTACCCTCTCGCCCCGCTTGGACGTGGGCATGATCTGGCCTTCCTCGGGGGCCCGATGGGCGATGCCGACCGATAAATAGCCATCCCGCTTCAACTCCACAATGTCGTTGTTGGTGACGATGGAGGCATCCCACTTGCCATTTGCGCCAGATCCAGCCATGGTCGAAGCTTGGGAAGAGCTGGAAGGGATTCACCGCGGAGGGACAAGGCAGGGCGCTAGAGCTTGGAGATTGGAAAGGCAATAGCGGGAGGTGGAAGAAGGCATAAGACGATAAGCCAAGGCAGGGCCAGTAGCGGTTTGCGATGACCGGATATTTGAGCTACAATAAACCTCTGCTAATGATGCCACGTCACCTCGATTACTATTGCTAATCTCGCGTTAATTCGAAACCGTTTCAAAATTCAAATTCAAATTAATGTCAACAATAAAAGTTTTCGAAAGTTATAACAAAAATGTTCGGGTAGTGCCTAATATCACTTAGGTAGTTATAGGGAAGAAAACATAATTTTACAAAGTGCCTAGGTGCCTTAAATTAAATTAAAATAGAAAAGAGAAATAAATAAAAGAAAATGCTAAAGGGAAACACAAAAAGAAAAAAAAGAGGAAACCCAGCAAGGCCACTGGCCCAACTGGGCAGGCCCAAACCAGCCCAGCCGGCCACTCCCCCCCCCCACTCCCCTTATCCACCCCCCAGGGCCCGAATCGCCACCGACACCCCATTCCCCCCCCCCACGAAAATATCTCCCCTCTCCCCGATTGGATCGGGCTCGAGGAGGAGACTCTCGTCGCCGCCGAACGCCTTCGCCCCCTCCCCGCCTGGACCCCGCCGTCGCCGGAGCACCACCGACGCTGGGACCGCGTCGTACCGCACATCGTTGTCGTCGCCTGCTCGTCCTCCTCCCAGCTGGAACGCCCCAAGCCCGGTGCCGCTCGACCCCGACGTCGGCTGCTTCCCCGAATGGCGCTGCCCTCTGCCGCCCCGACATCGCCAGCGACCCTGTCGCCACCTCCCTGGGCCCGCTGCCATGCCCCTCCCGCTCCTATGTGAGCCACTGCCTCCCTCTTCCTCCCTCTCCTCCTCTATGCGTGCGCGCCGCCGTCACCGTGCTCGCCCGCTGCATCCCGTGGCCACCATCACGCCGCACTTGCGCGCCGCGCCACCCGCGACCCGCGCCTCCCCTCCCGCTCGCTCACGCCGGGGCGCACCCCCTGGCCGCGACCCTCGCACGGTGCACTGCCTTACCCTGCTCGTCGCTTTTGGGGAACGTAGCAGAAATTTAAAATTTTCCTACGTGTCACCAAGATCTATCTATGGAGAAACCAGCAACGAGGGGAAAGAGAATGCATCTACATACCCTTGTAGACCACTAAGAGGAAGCGTTCAAGTGAACAGGGTTGATGGAGTCGTACTCGTCGTGATCCAAATCACCGATGACCAAGTGCCGAACGGACGGCACCTCCGCGTTCAACACACGTACAACCCGGTGACGTCTCCCGTGCCTTGATCCAACAAGGAGAGAGGGAGAGGTTGAGGAAGACTCCATCCAGCAGCAGCACAACAGCGTGGTGGTGGTGGAGGAGCGTTGTGATCCAGCAGGGCTTCGCCAAGCACTACGAGATATGAGGAGGAGAGAGGCAGGGCTGCACCAACAGGGAGAGATCAGATCACGTCTTTTGGGCAGCCCCTAGGCCTCATATATATAGGGGAAGGGGAGGAGGGTGCGCCCCCTCTAGGGTTCCCACCCCTAGAGGGGCGGCAGCCCTAGATGGGAAACAAGGGGGCGGCCAAGAGGGGAGGAGAGGGAGGCGCAGGGAGCATGGGCCTTAGGGCCCATCTGCCCTTAGGGTTTGCCCCCTCTTCTCTCCCTTGCGCCTTGGGCACTTGTGGGGGGGGGGGGGGGGGCGCACCAGCCCACCTGGGGCTGGTCCCCTCCCACACTTGGCCCATGCAAGCCTCCGGGGCTTGTGGCCCCACTTGGTGGACCCCCGGACACCTCCGGTGGTCCCGGTACACTACCGGTGATGCCCAGAACACTTCCGGTGGCCAAAACCATACTTCCTATATATATAAATCTTTACCTCCGGACCATTTCAGAACTCCTCGTGACGTCCGGGATCTCATCCGGGACTCCGAACAACATTCGGTAACCACATACAAACTTCCTTTATAACCCTAGCGTCATCGAACCTTAAGTGTGTAGACCCTACGGGTTCGGGAGACATGCAGACATGACCGAGACGTTCTCCGGTCAATAACCAACAGCGGGATCTGGATACCCGTGTTGGCTCCCACATGTTCCACGATGATCTCATCGGATGAACCATGATGTCAAGGACTTAATCAATCCCGTATACAAGTCCCTTTGTCTATCGGTACGATACTTGCCCGAGATTCGATCGTCGGTATCCCGATACCTTGTTCAATCTCGTTACCGGCAAGTCTCTTTTACTCGTTCCGCAACACATCATCACGTGATCAACTCCTTGATCACATTGTGCACATTATGATGATGTCCTACCGAGTGGGCCCAGAGATACCTCTCCGTCACACGGAGTGACAAATCCCAGTCTCGATTCGTGCCAACCCAACAGACACTTTCGGAGATACCTGTAGTGTACCTTTATAGCCACCCAGTTACGTTGTGACGTTTGGCACACCCAAAGTATTCCTACGGTATCCAGGAGTTGCACAATCTCATGGTCTAAGGAAACAATACTTGACATTAGAAAAGCTTTAGCATACGAACTACACGATCTTGTGCTAGGCTTAGGATTGGGTCTTGTCCATCACATCATTCTCCTAATGATGTGATCCCGTTATCAATGACATCCAATGTCCATGGTCAGGAAACCGTAACCATCTATTGATCAACGAGCTAGTCAACTAGAGGCTTACTAGGGACATGGTGTTGCCTATGTATCCACACATGTATCTGAGTTTCCTATCAATACAATTCTAGCATGGATAATAAACGATTATCAGGAACAAGGAAATATAATAATAACCTATTTATTATTGCCTCTAGGGCATATTTCCAATAGTCTCCACTTGCACTAGAGTCAATAATCTAGTTCACATCGCCATGTGATTAACACTCACAGAGTTCTGGGTTTGATCATGTTATTCTTGTGAGAGATGTTATAGTCAACGGGTCTGAACCTTTCAGATCCGTGTGTGCTTTACAAATATCTATGTCATCTCCTAGATGCAGTTACCAAGCTCTATTCGGAGCTATTCCAAATAACTGTTCTACTATACGAATCCAATTTTACTACTCAAAATAATCTGGATTAGTGTCAAAGTTTGCATCGACGTAACGCTTTACGACGAACTCTTTTTTTCACCTCCATAATCGAGAAAATTTCTTAGTCCACTAGTTACTAAGGATAACCTTGACCGTTGTCCTGTGATCCATTTCTAGATCACACTTGTACCCCTTGACTGACTCATGGTTTGGCACAGTTCAGGTGCGGTACACAACATAGCATACTTTAGAGCCTACGACTAAAGCATAGGGGACGACCTTCGTCCTTTCTCTCTATTCTGCCGTGGTCATGTCTTGAGTCTTGCTCAATACTCACACCTTGTAACACAATCGAGAACTCCTTCTTTGCTGATCTATTTTGAACTCCTTCAAAATCTTGTCATGGTATGTGTTCGTTTGAAAGTACCATTAAGCGTTTTGATCTATCCCTATAGATCTTGATGCTCAATGTTTAAGCAGCCTAATCCAGGTTTTCCATTAAAAAACACTTTTCAAATAACCCTATATGCTTTCCAGAAATTCTACATTATTTCTGATCATCAATATGTCAACAACATATACTCATCAGAAATTCTATAGTGCTCCCATTCACTTCTTTGGAAATACAAGTTTCTCATAAACTTTGTATAAACCCAAAATATTTGATCATCTCATCAAAGTGTACATTCCAACTCCGAGATGCTTACTCCAGTCCTTAGAAGGATTGCTGGGGCTTTGCATACTTGTTAGAATCTTTCAGGATCGACAAAAACTTCTGGTTGTATCACATACAAAGTTTCCTCAAGAACAAGGAAACAATATTTTGACATCCTATCTGCAAGATTTCATAAATAATGCAGTACCTGCTAATTCCAACAGACTCTTAGCATCGCTACGAGTGAGAAAGTCTTATCGTAGTCAACTCCTTGAACTTGTCGGGAAACATCTTAATGACAAGTCGAGCTTTCTTAATGGTGACATTTACCATCATTGTCCGTCTTCCTTTTAAAATCCATCTGTACTCAACAGCCTCACGACCATCGAGCCGTTCTACCAAAGTCTACACTTTGTTTTCATACATGGATCCTCTCTCGGATTTTATGGCCTCGAGCCATTCATCGGAATCCGGGCCCACCATCGCTTCTCCATAGCTCATAGGTTCATCGTTGTCCAATAACGTGACCTTTTAAGACAGGGTTACCACTTAGAAGTTGTACACACCCTTGTCAACCTATGAGGTTCGATAGTAACTTGATCTGAAGCTCCATGATCATCATCATTAGCTTTCTCTTCAACTGAGGCAGGGGCCACAGAAACATTTTTCCTGTGCTTGCGCTACTCTCTGCCTGAAGTAAAGGTTCAACAACCTTATCAAGTTCTATCTTCCTCCCACTCAATTCTTTCGAGAGAAACTTTTCCTCGAGAAAGGACCCGATTTGAGAAACAATCCCTATTGCTTTCGGATCTGAGACAGGAGGTATACCCAACTGTTTTGGGTGTCCTATGAAGATGCAGTTATCCGCTTTGGGTTCGAGCTTATCAGCCTGAAACTTTTTCATATAAGCGTCGCAGCCCCAAACTTTTAAGAAATGACAGCTTAGGTTTCTCTAAACCATAGTTCATATGGTGTCATCTCATCGAAATTACGTGGTGCCCTATTTAAAGTGAGTGCGGTTGTCTCTAATGCCTAACCCATGAACGATAGTGGTAATTCGATAAGAGACATCATGGTATGCACCATATCCAATAGGGTGCAACTATGATGTTCGGACACACCATCACACTATGGTGTTCCAGGCGGTATTAGTTGTGAAACAATTTCCACGGTGCCAAACTCGTAACTCAGATATTCATTTCTATGATCATATCATAGACATTTTATCCTCTTATCACGAAGATCTTCAACTTCATTCTGAAATTACTTGAACCATTCAATAATTCATACTTGTGTTTCATCAAGTAAATATACTCAGTATCTACTCAAATCATCTGTGAAGTAAGAGCATAACGATATCCACTGCGTGCCTCAGCACTCATTGGACTGCACACATCAAAATGTGTTACTTCCAACAAGTTGCTTTCTTGTTCCATTTTACTGAAACCGAAGCTTTCAGTCATCTTGCCCATGTGGTATGATTTGCATATCTCAAGTGATTCAAAATCAAGTGAGTCCAAACGGTCCATCTGCATGGAGTTTCTTCATGCGTATATACCAATAGACATGGTTCACATCACTCAATCCTTTTTCAAAAATGAGTGAGTCCAAAGATCCATCAACATGGAGCTTCTTCATGCGTTTTATACCAATATGACCTACATGGCAGTGCCACAAGTAGGTGGTACTATCATTACTATCTTATATCTTTTGGCATGAACATGTGTATCACTATGATCGAGATTCAATAAACCATTCATTTTAGGTGCAAGACCATTGAAGGTATTATTCAAATAAATAGAGTAACCATTATTCTCCTTAAATGAATAACCGTATTGCGATAGACATAATCCAATCATGTCTATGCTCAACGCAAACACCAAATAACAATTATTTAGGTTTAACACCAATCTCGATGGTAGAGGGAGCGTGCGATGCTTGATCACATCAACCTTGGAAACACTTCCAACACATCTCGTCAGCTCACCTTTAGCTAGTCTCCGTTTATTCCATAGCTTTTATTTCGAGTTACTAACACTTAGCAACCGAACCGGTATCTAATACCCTGATGCTACTAGGAGTACTAGTAAAGTACACGTTCACATAATGTATATCCAATATAGTTCTATCGACAGCCTTCTCATCTACCAAGTATCTAGGGTAATTCTGCTCTAGTGGCTATTCCCCTTATTACAGAAGCACTCAGTCTCGGGTTTGGGTTCAACCTTGGGTTTCTCCACTAGAGCAGCAGCTGATTTGCCGTTTCATGAAGTATCCCTTCTTGCCCTTGCCCTTCTTGAAACTAGTGGTTTCACTAACCATCAACAATTGATGCTCCTTCTTGATTTCTACTTTCGCGGTGTCAAACATCGCGAATATTTCAAGGATCATCATATCTATCCCTGATATGTTATAGTTCATTACGAAGCTCTAGCAGCTTGGTGGCAATGACTTTGGAGAAACATCACTATCTTATCTGGAAGATCAACTCTCACTCGATTCAAGTGATTGTTGTACTCAGACAATCTGAGCACAAGCTCAACGATTGAGCTTTTCTCCCTTAGTTTGCATGCCAAGAAAATCGTTGGAGGTCTTATACCTCTTGACGTGGGCACGAGCCTGAAATCCCAATTTCAGCCCTCGAAACATCTCATATGTTCTGCGACATTTCAAAAATGTCTTCGGTGCCTCAATTCTAAACCATTTAACATTACCGAATTATCATGTAGTCATCAAAACGTGTATGTCAGATGTTCGCAACATGCACAGACCACGTTCGAGGTCCAGCACACCGAGCGGTGCATTAAGGACATAAGCCTTCTATTGTCCGCATAATTGCTACTATCAACTTTCAACTATATTTTCTCTAGGAACATATCTAAAACAGTAGAACTAAAGAGTGAGCTTACGACATAATTTGCAAAGATCTTTTGACTATGTTCAGGATAATTAAGTTCATCTTATGAACTCCCACTCAGATAGACATCCCTCTAGTCATCTAAGTGATTACATGATCCGAGTCAACTAGGCCGTGTCCGATCATCACGTGAGACGGACTAGTCATCATCGGTGAACATCTTCATGTTGATCGTATCTACCATACGACTCATGCTCGACCTTTCGGTCTCTTGTGTTCCGAGGCCATGTCTGTACATGCTAGGCTCGTCAAGTCAACCTAAGTGTTTCGCGTGTGTAAATCTGGCTTACACCCGTTGTATGTGAACTTAAGAATCTATCACACCCGATCATCACGTGGTGCTTCGAAACGACGAACTTTCGCAACGGTGCACAGTTAGGGGGAACACTTTCTTGAAATTTTAATGAGGGGTCATCTTATTTACTACCGTCGTTCTAAGCAAATAAGATGCAAAAAACATGATAAACATCACATGCAATCAAATAGTGACATGATATGGCCATCATCACTTTGCTCCTTTCGATCTCCATCTTCGGGGATCCATGATCATCATCGTCACCGGCATGACACCATGATCTCCATCATCATGATCTCCATCATCGTGTCTTCATGAAGTTGTCTCGCCAACTATTACTTCTACTACTATGGCTAACGGTTAGCAATAAAGTAAAGTAATTACATGACGTTTATGTTGACACGCAGGTCATAAATAAATTAAGGACAACTCCTATGGCTCCTGCCGGTTGTCATACTCATCGACATGCAAGTCGTGATTCCTATTACAAGAACATGATCAATCTCATACATCACATATATCATTCATCACATCCTTTTGGCCATATCACATCACATGGCATACCCTGCAAAAACAAGTTAGACGTCCTCTAATTGTTGTTTGCATGTTTTACGTGGCTGCTATGGGTTTCTAGCAAGAACGTTTCTTACCTACGCAAAACCACAACGTGATATGTCAATTGCTATTTACCCTTCATAAGGACCCTTTTCATCGAATCTGATCCGACTAAAGTGGGAGAGACTGGCACCCGCTAGCCACCTTATGCAAGTAGTGCATGTCAGTCGGTGGAACCTGTCTCACGTAAGTGTACGTGTAAGGTCGGTCCAGGCCTCTTCATCCCACAATGCCGCCGAATCAAGATTGACTAGTAACGGTAAGCATATTGAGCATAATCAACGCCCACAACTACTTTGTGTTCTACTCGTGCATGGAATCTACGCAATAAACCTGGCTCTCATACCACTGTTGGGGAACGTAGCAGAAATTTAAAATTTTCCTACGTGTCACCAAGATCTATCTATGGAGAAACCAGCAACGAGGGGAAAGAGAATGCATCTACATACCCTTGTAGATCGCTAAGCGGAAGCGTTCAAGTGAACGGGGTTGATGGAGTCGTACTCGTCGTGATCCAAATCACCGATGACCAAGTGCCGAACGGACGGCACCTCCGCGTTCAACACACGTACAGCCCGGTGACGTCTCCCGTGCTTTGATCCAGCAAGGAGAGAGGGAGAGGTTGAGGAAGACTCCATCCAGCAGCATCACAACGGCGTGGTGGTGGTGGAGGAGCGTTGTGATCCAGCAGGGCTTCGCCAAGCACTACGAGATATGAGGAGGAGAGAGGCAGGGCTGCACCAACAGGGAGAGATCAGATCGCGTCTTTTGGGCAGCCCCTAGGCCTCATATATATAGGGGAAGGGGAGGAGGGTGCACCCCCTCTAGGGTTCCCACCCCTAGAGGGGCGGCAGCCCTAGATGGGAAACAAGGGGGCGGCCAAGAGGGGAGGAGAGGGAGGCGCAGGGAGCATGGGCCTTAGGGCCCATCTGCCCTTAGGGTTTGCCCCCTCTTCTCTCCCTAGCGCCTTGGGCACTTGTGTGGGGGGGGGGGGCGCACCAGCCCACCTGGGGCTGGTCCCCTCCCACACTTGGCCCATGCAAGCCTCCGGGGCTTGTGGCCCCACTTGGTGGACCCCCGGACACCTCCGGTGGTCCCGGTACACTACCGGTGATGCCCAGAACACTTCCGGTGGCCAAAACCATACTTCCTATATATATAAATCTTTACCTCCGGACCATTTCGGAACTCCTCGTGACGTCCGGGATCTCATCCGGGACTCCGAACAACATTCGGTAACCACATACAAACTTCCTTTATAACCCTAGCGTCATCGAACCTTAAGTGTGTAGACCCTACGGGTTCGGGAGACATGCAGACATGACCGAGACGTTCTCCGGTCAATAACCAACAGCGGGATCTGGATACCCATGTTGGCTCCCACATGTTCCACGATGATCTCATCGGATGAACCACGATGTCAAGGACTTAATCAATCCCGTATACAATTCCCTTTGTCTATCGGTACGATACTTGCCCGAGATTCGATCGTCGGTATCCCGATACCTTGTTCAATCTCGTTACCGGCAAGTCTCTTTTACTCGTTCCGCAACACATCATCACGTGATCAACTCCTTGATCACATTGTGCACATTATGATGATGTCCTACCGAGTGGGCCCAGAGATACCTCTCCGTCACACGGAGTGACAAATCCCAGTCTCGATTCGTGCCAACCCAACAGACACTTTCGGAGATACGTGTAGTGTACCTTTATAGCCACCCAGTTACGTTGTGACGTTTGGCACACCCAAAGTATTCCTACGGTATCCGGGAGTTGCACAATCTCATGGTCTAAGGAAACGATACTTGACATTAGAAAAGCTTTAGCATACGAACTACACGATCTTGTGCTAGGCTTAGGATTGGGTCTTGTCCATCACATCATTCTCCTAATGATGTGATCCCGTTATCAATGACATCCAATGTCCATGGTCAGGAAACCGTAACCATCTATTGATCAACGAGCTAGTCAACTAGAGGCTTACTAGGGACATGGTGTTGCCTATGTGTCCACACATGTATCTGAGTTTCCTATCAATACAATTCTAGCATGGATAATAAACGATTATCATGAACAAGGAAATATAATAATAACCTATTTATTATTGCCTCTAGGGCATATTTCCAACGGTCGCGCACTGTCGTCCCTGTCCCGCGCCCGCCACACACAGCCCGCGCGCTGCTCGCACTTGCCCGCGACGCGCTCCCGCTTCTGTCCCGCGTCGGCCTTCGCCCTGTAGCCCCTGCTCGCCTCGCCTGCGCGCCCGGACGCTCACGCGAGTCCGCGCCCGCTCGCACCTCACCCCGCGCTGACGGCCATCCTCGCTAATCCCTGTCCGCCGGCCAGCGACTCCAGCCTCTGCCGCGCCCCTGGGCGTGTGCCCAAGCGGGCTGGCGCCCGCACCCGACGCCCAGCACCCGCTATGGCCCCCTGGGCAGATGACAGATGGGGCCCATGCCCCCTGTCTTGTTAAAAAAAAGAAAAAAAGAAAAGAAAATGCAATTTTAAAATGAAAATAAATAATTAGTTAATTAATTAATTAATTAATTAATTAATTAGGTATTTACTTAACTTAATTAAATCAGTTTAGTACTTAATTAACTTGATTAGTTAATTAAAACTGTTAATTAGTTGTTAGACTATGACGAACGGGACCCACACGTCAATTGACCAGTCAACACCTCTGTTGACTGCTGACGTCATGCTGATGTCATGATGACGTCAGCAAACCCTGTTCTGGATAATGTTAGATTAAAATAATTAAATAAATCCAAAAAAATTATTTAAATATTTTAAAATTAATAGAAAATAATCCGTAACCCGGATGAAAATACTTTCTACATGAAAGTTGCTCAGAACGACGAGACTAATCCGGATACGCAGCCCGTTCGTCCGCCATACATCCATAGCATAGCGAACACGCAACTTTCCTCCTCCGATTCATCTGTCCAAAAACGCGAAACACCGGGAATACTTTCCCGGATGTTTCCCCCCTTCGCCGGTATCACCTATCCCTACGTTAGGTCACCTCTAGCACAACGTATTGCCGCTTCTTGCTCTTTGTTACCTTTGATTGCTCTGTTATTTATTGTGTTCCCCCTCCGTTACTCCTTTCCGGTAGACTCCGAGACTGCCGGCGACCCCCAGTTCGACTACGGTGTTGCGACCCTCTCTCTTGCCAGAGCAACCAGGCAAGCCCCCCTTGATCACCAGATATCGCCTACTCTTCTCTATACTGCTTGCATTAGAGTAGTGTAGCATGTTACTGCTTTCAGTTAATCCTATACTGCTGCATAGCCTGTCCTTGCTACTACTGTTGTTACCCTTACCTGCTATCCTACTGCTTAGTATAGGATGCTAGTATTCCATTAGTGGCCCTACACTCTTGTTTGTCTGCCATGCTATACTACTGGGCCGTGATCACTTCGGGAAGTGATCGCGGGCATATACTATATACTTTACACTGTTACTTTACCTATGATACTGTTCGGAGATGGGGGCTGAAGGGGCAGGTGGTTCCACCCAGGTAGTGTTGGGCCTGGGTTCCTGACGGCCCCCGACTGTTACTTTGAGGCGGAGCGACAGGGCAGGTTCAGACCACCTAGGAGAGAGGTGGGCCTGGCCCTGGTCGGCGTTCGCGGATACTTAACACGCTTAACGAGATCTGGGTATTTGATCTAAGTCTGGCCATTTGGTCTATACGCACTAACCATCTACGCAGGAGTAGTTATGGGTATCCCGGCGTCGTGCTATCAGCCGAAGCCTTCGTGACGTCAGCGACGGAGCGGCGCGCGCCGGATTGGACTGGAACGCCACTAGGCTAGGTCTGCTTCCGGCCGCCCTCGCAACGTGCAGGTGTGCTCAGGGCGATGGGCCCAGACCCCTGCACGCTTAGGTTTAAACCGACGTGCTGACCTCTCTGTTGTGCCTAGGTGGGGCTGCGACGTGTTGATCTTCCGAGGCCGGGCATGACCCAGGAAAGTGTGTCCGGCCAAATGGGATCAAGTGTGTTGGGCTATGTGGTGCACCCCTGGAGGGAAGTTTATCTATTCGAATAGCCGTGTCCCTCGGTAAAAGGACGACCCGGAGTTGTACCTTGACCTTATGACAACTAGAACCGGATACTTAATAAAACACACCCTTCCAAGTGCCAGATACAACCCGGTGATCGCTCTCTAACAGGGCATCGAGGAGGGGATCGCCGGGTAGGATTATGCTATACGATGCTACTTGGAGGACTTCAGTCTACTCTCTTCTACCTGCTGCAAGACGGAGGCGACTAGAAGCGTAGTCTTCGATAAGACTAGCTATCCCCCTCTTATTCTGGCATTCTGCAGTTCAGTCCACCGATATGGCCCTTTACACATATACCCATGCATATGTAGTGTAGCTCCTTGCTTGCGAGTACTTTGGATGAGTACTCACGGTTGCTTTTCTCCCTCTTTTCCCCTTTCCCTTCTACCCGATTGCTGCGACCAGACGATGGAGTCCAGGAGCCAGACGCCACCGTCGACGACGACTCCTACTACACCGGAGGTGCCTACTACTACGTGCAGCCCGCTGACGACGACCGGGAGTAGTCTAGGAGGATCCCAGGCAGGAGGCCTGCGCCTCGTTCGATCTGTATCCCAGTTTGTGCTAGCCATCTTATGGCATCCTGTTTAACTTATGTCTGTACTCAGATATTGTTGCTTCCGCTGACTCGTCTATGATCGAGCACTTGTATTCGAGCCCTCGAGGCCCCTGGCTTGTATTATGATGCTTGTATGACTTATTTTATTTGTAGAGTTGTGTTGTGATATCTTCCCGTGAGTCCCTGATCTTGATCGTACACATTTGAGTGCATGATTAGTGTACGATTGAATCGGGGGCGTCACACGGTTCCTCTCTTTTATAAGCCACAGAAGAGCCAAGGGTTCCCCTTTTCACACCGCGGGCCTCTCCACTTCCTGATACACTCGCGATGTTATGCGCGGGTGGGGGAATCAAAATCATTGATCATATACCCTACAAATGGGACACGTTCTCTGCCTTGATGAGATGTGCCAATGGAGGGGCATCCTCGAGATGCGCATTGAGAACTGCCAGCCGTTCGGTGTTATGACCGGTCGCGACCCTTCACTAAAAGTTGTCAAACATGGGCACTGTTCACACTTGAGCACTTTGGCCTTATAGGCTAAGTAAAGTAGACTCTCCTGATTCCGGACACCACTCAACTTCGAGCACGCACATGACAAGATGAAGAACCCGCCTCGCAAGCTAAAGATCGTAAGTTGTGCGGATGCCGGACACAAGCCCTGGCATTGGAGGCTAGTTCGGGGGCCATTGAGGGAGTCCTGGATTAAGGGGGTCCTCGGGACGTGGGTGATAGAGGCGGGGTGTCCCGATCTTTCGATGAGATGATAACTATCGATTTTATGGAGCCGACTTTGATGATCCGACTACAAACGTGCACGACGTTGCGCCTTAGCAATCGCTAAACCAACTTTGAGAGGTTATTGACCACGCCAGAGCACAATCAACCTGACCACGAAGGTCTATTCCTGCAAGCAATCGAAGAACAAGCAAGAATATGATAAAAGCAATCTGAATATTGCGAGTATATATGAAGTATTGATAAAGGTGGGGATCCGTAAGCGGTCTTGGTCTGGTCGTTGGACACAAACAAAGTACACGAAGTTGGAATGGCTAACTTTTAACTAAACAAATCCCAAGGAAAAAGCTACTAGATAGATCTACTTATATAGGAGTAAGGGGTGGCGGCCAAGGAGGTGGGAGGACGTCCCAAGGCAGCCTAAAACCAACCTAGGTCGTACAAGGCTCATGGGCCCAAGTGGAGGTGAGGCAACACCTTTGGACTTGTTGTTTGACTCGGATTCTGCTGCAGCGTCAGATTGTTTCGTCCATATCTCAACGCTCCGGACGAATTTAAAGGTGATTCCAATTGGTTTGGAAAGATGATGAAATCTACTTTCCAACAAAAAAAGAATCACCCAATTCGGAGTCCGTATGAAAAAGTTCTTGGCGTTTTGAGTCAGGTATGTCTGTGCAGTCCGAATCTGAATCCAGAACATGAGAGACTTGGACTCTATCTTCTCTTGGCCCAAAAGTGACGTGAGAGGACTTTTTGAACAGAACTTAAACTTCTCCTTTTCCCCTATCTTCATATGTGGATTGTACAAATGTCCCATACACCTACAATTAGACAGAACACAAAAGTGTGTGAAGTATTTTTGTTCTGGATAATATAAATAGATTATTGAATAGTTGACACTAGAAATCACCTGACAAATATGCATGTATGCAATATTTTTGGTTGTATCCAAGGTAGTCATGTCCTCATCATCCTCCCCTTCTTGAAAATAAAGCCGTCCTCGGCTTTGCTTAATCTAAAATGTGGCTAACAAAAGAGACAAGGTGTACATGTTGTATATGTATATGTCATCTATTTTTATTTCCCTTAGTTTTTGCACATATGACACATGTATACATGAGTAACTTTCAAACTTCATAAAATATAAAGCCAAAATATTATCGCAAGAAGTAGAAGGCATGAAAATATTGCAACTCAGTTTGCACATATAAGTGAAACTCTTATTCATATCAGAAGATTGACAAAGTTCATCATTAAACCATCCCAACATTGGTGAATAAACTTTAATAGTTTCAGAATTACATGCTACAACATGCTGTAATAAGCAAACATGCAACAAGTCATTCAACACAAAATCATTATCAAGATTAGAGGTCATATCAAAATGATTAAACATTGGCACAATTATTTTCAAATGTAGTTGATCCAAAAATTTTTTAGTGCCTGATTCACGTGGTTCTTTCACATCAACGGTTAATTCAATGGGTGCACTCAAAATTCTTGATATTGCAGTTGTTTGATCACATGGCAAAGTCAAATCATCAGCATAATCATCTAAAATAGGTGGTGTGATCAATGTAGTGGCTAGAGCATCACATGGTGTATTTAAATAGATAAGGCATTCATCATTCGCATGCGGAGTTAGAAGATCAGTACGTTTGTCATTACCTCATGTTATCAACTTAGACGATGTTGGAACTCTCGGCAGTGACGGGTCATAATATGGAGCTGATGCAGTGCTCACAACAACGGATGTTGTTGTCATAGTAGGCGTAGTGGTAGAAGGAAGGACCGTCTCAACTCCTTGGATGTGCACCTTATGCTTGTTTGTCTTGTGGGAATCACGCCTCTTTATTTCCTGTTCAGCTTTGCAAGCAAGATGAAACAAATGGTCCATAGGATAACATTCTTCATGAATTAGTATCTCCTGAATATCATGGTTTAATCCTCCCCAAAATCTATCCATAAAATCTTCTTCACTTTCCTCTAAAAAGGAATGCAACAAGGTAGTTTGTAAATCATCATAATATTTTCTTACAGTGTCACTACCTTGTTTTAAATGTTGTAGTTTTTTAATCATGCCACGAGTATAATAAACATCGACGAATCTATCTCTCATGACATGTTTTAAATCATCCCAAGTAGTAGGTACATAATCAGGGTATAACCGACAATGTTCACTCCACCAAACAGTAGCAAAACTAGTGAAAGAACCAACCGCAAGCTTAACTTTTTTACGTTCCGAGAAATCATGGTAAGCAAATATAACATTTATTTCGAACTCCCATTCAATATATAAATCAGGCTTAAAACGGTCATTAAAAGGTGGCATGGAAACAAAAACCTGATTGTGCGCATTCTTATGTCTTTGCACCTCTTGTGACGGTGGTTGTATTTTCGGAGCTGGTGGCACGTCTCCCACGATTGATGAAGCCCAACTGACTCTGGAACCTGCCATATTTAGTAGAAAAACAAGAAACAAAATCCGAGAATAATGTTCCTATGAACTACTAGGATGTGGTGGTAAAACGCTCACAGTATAGCAAATATCAAAGTCTTACAAGTTCTTACCATGCAGCAAGTGGTGACCGGCAACCAGCGGTGTCAAATAACTCCGAAGATTGAGTAAAGCGATTGCCAGGTGAGCGTATGTATACACGGTGTAGAAATATGTGGAGTTTGGAAGGCCAAATATATGGTAGCAAAAGATCAGCAATAATCAATTCAGAGATGCAATGTTGAATAAACGCTCAACGACGGTACTGTGCTGGTCCTAGGCTAGACCGGACTAGAGACGCGAGCCTAGAACACTAATGAGGTCACGGCGTAGCACAACTAGCATCAATGAAGTATAGTAAGTAGCTCTGGACAGCAAGATATAAGTGAAGATCACAACGGCAGTAAAGATAATGATGAAAAACAACTGCCAAGCAGGATATACAACAACTCTCTCTCCAACTTTCCTCTTGAAAAGTTTGAGCCAATTTTCTGATAATTTTTTTCAAAGAATGCTACTAACTCAAGATTTCCAATGCAAAAAGAATAACTCAATTCCGAATTGATATGAGGAGTCAAGGAATTCTAAAACTGGCCTGAAAAACTAGAATAAGTTGTGTCCGTGAACTTCGGAGGGCAAAAAGACCTATTTAGAAGCCGATTTTTAGGTGCCAAATATTGAACTAGCTTCTGCAACTATTTATATGCGGCTCGTCGCTAGCTTTAATTTGAGTACTCGTGGAGCCAAAACGGACTTCGTATGAGGAAGTTATGCCTGTTTGACTGAACAGTGCACAAAACAGAATCCAATCCGAATTCAACTACGAGATTGAGTCTAGATAGATCCGAATTTTGTTTTTTCTTCTTCTTTTTTTTCTCACACTTTTTTTCTTTTCCTTTCTCTCTTTTTTTCTCTAACTTTCTTTTTCTCTGACTTTTTTTTCTTTTTTGTTCTCTGTCTTTTTTTCTCTCCCTCTTTTCAAGACAAACTAGATAAGATGCAGATTGGATCAAGCGAAGATGTGAACGACCTCAACTATGATTGTGACAATGAACTATGGATAGCACGAGGTGAAAATTGATGGATGGTGTGGTGAACAGCGGAAGGGATAACGATGCAGCGGCGACGTGACTAATGTGAACAGAACTCGAAACTCTAAACGAACTAGACACTAAGACCAGCAACTCGACACGGCGATGCAACCGATAATTCAATAATGCAACCAATGAAATTTTTTTTGCAAAGGCTCAGACTGGCTTGGACAAAAAGGATGAATAGATCTAACTTTTTTGTGGCTTTTGCTTGGACAATAGGTAAGAAAATAAATCTAATCTAGGGGAAACTGGAAATTCTCACCAAGCAACCTGAAAACTGATACCACTTGATAGAGGCGGGGTGTCCCGATCTTTCGATGAGATGATAACTATCAATTTGATGGAGCCGACTTTGACGATCCGACTACAAACGTGCACGACGTTGCGCCTTAGCAATCGCTAAACCAACTTCGAGAGGTTATTGACCACGCCGGAGCACAATCAACCTGACCACGAAGGTCTATTCCTGGAAGCAATCGAAGAACAAGCAAGAATATGATAAAAGCAATCTGAATATTGCGAGTATATATGAAGTATTGATAAAGGTGGGGATCCGTAAGCGGTCTTGGTCTGGTCGTTGGACACAAACGAAGTACACGAAGTTGCAATGGCTAACTTTTAACTAAACAAATCCCAAGGAAAAAGCTACTAGATGGATCTACTTATATAGGAGTAAGGGGTGGCGGCCAAGGAGGTGGGAGGACGTCCCAAGGCAGCCTAAAACCAACCCTAGGTCGTACAAGGCTCATGGGCCCAAGTGGAGGTGATGCAACACCTTTGGACTTGTTGTTTGACTCGGATTCTGCTGCAGCGTCAGATTGTTTCGTCCATATCTCAACGCTCCGGACGAATTTAAAGGTGATTGCAATTGGTTTGGAAAGATGATGAAATCTACTTTCCAACAAAAAAAGAATCACCCAATTCGGAGTCCGTATGAAAAAGTTCTTGGCGTTTTGAGTCAGGTATGTTTGTGCAGTCCGAATCTGAATCCAGAACGTGAGAGACTTGGACTCTATCTTCT
Source organism: Aegilops umbellulata (assembly GCA_032464435.1). NCBI lineage: Eukaryota > Viridiplantae > Streptophyta > Magnoliopsida > Poales > Poaceae > Aegilops > Aegilops umbellulata. Next base: position 207,926,588 of record CP136058.1, on the reverse strand, counting down.
CTTGGCCCAAAAGTGACATCAGAGGACTTTTTGAACAGAACTTAAACTTCTCCTTTTCCCCTATCTTCATATGTGGATTGTACAAATGTCCCATACACCTACAATTAGACAAAACACAAAAGTGTGTGAAGTATTTTTGTTCTGGATAATATAAATAGATTATTGAATAGTTGACACTAGAAATCACCTGACAAATATGCATGTATGCAATATTTTTGGTCGTATCCAAGGTAGTCATGTCCTCATCAGTGGGTCTACTGCATCTGGGCCGGACTGATGGGCCACTATGGGGCCAAGCTAGAGTGCGGATCCGTGGCTGGAAAGGAGATCTTCGGAGTCATGGTATGCCCTCCAAGTCAAGATTAGGCATGATCCTTCCTTCTTTGTAACCGATCACCTATAACCCTAACCCTATTGGTGTTTATATAAACCAAGGGGTTTTAGTCTTTAGTATTAGAGCAACATCCATTACCCCATCAACCTAGGGTTTAGCTCGGCTGATCTCAAGGTAGATTGATTTTGTAACCATATCATACACATCAAATACAATCAAGTAGGACGTGGGGTTTTACCTCCTCGAGTGGGCCCGAACCTGGGTAAACACCGTGTTCTTTGTCCCTTGTTCCCATTGATCCTAGATCCACAGCTCGAGACCCCCTACCCGAGATCCACCGGTTTTGACACTGACAGCCTCGGCCTTGACATGTGAAGCATTTGATGGAACTCGTCTTGACGGTCTCATCCGTTGGAGTAGATTATCATGAAGCTCCCGTCTCGAAGTTGCTTGTAGTAGGAGGGCGACTTGAAGGTGTTGAAATTTTCTTGTAACTTGACTTGTCACCATTGCTTGGAGATGCTCTAGTCAATGTAGGAGGTGTCGAAGTAGTGGGATCTTGAGAGGAAGAGTCGTAGGTCTTGGACGAGTACTTGGCGTATTTGAAATCATCTTGCACTTGTCTCTCGGCCTTGGTCACTTGGTGAACTAGTTCGAGAAGGTTCGAATAGGGTTGAAAGTCGCCAATCTTCTATATTGGGTGATTGATGTCATTAAAGAAGTGTGCCATAGTTTGCTGGTCATCTTCCTTGACATTGGCTTGTATGATGGCAATCTCCATTTCTTGGTAGTATTCTTCCACCGTCGTCGTGCCTTGCTTGAGGAGTTGTAACTTCTTGAAGAGATCCCGGGTGTAGTGTGTAGGCACGAAGAAAGCTCTCATAACACCATTCATTTGTGTCCATGTCATGATTGGTGGTTCACCTCACTCTTGGCATCTTGCTATCACTTTTTCCCACCATATGAGAACATAGTCTTGGAACTCGAGGGAGGCCATTGCAATTTTCTTCTCCTCGTCATAATTGTGAAGATGGTATATCTTGTTGACCTTCAATGCCCATGCGAGATACTCCTCGGGGTCGTTGCTTGCCAAAAACTTGGGCATGGTGAACTTGAGCTTGCCACAGCGTTGTTCTTCATCATGTGGACGATAGTGGTGTCGCGCATGGAGGAAGTTCTTCAATTTCGCATTCCTCTTTATGGACTTGCCGATTAGGACGAGGCATGTGTGCCCGGTACTTTCTTTCTTGTTGCTCCTCACGGCGAGCGGCTTCATCTTGTCGTTCTTGTCGAAGTGCTTCTTCTTGTTCACGCACTTGGCGTTTACGCTCGGCGACGGCTCTAGTGGCCTCATGGAGTGCGCGTTGTGCTTCGAGCGCTTGTTCTTCACTGCTCTTTTGTTCTTGTTAGATTGCATCGCCTTCTTGAGGTGCTTGACATTGCGCTTGTGGAGGTTGTTCTTGGTGCCCGGTGTCGGTGGGAAATCTACCTCCACCAACACCTATGGGGACCGAGCCCCTTTCTTGGTTCGGCGGGGGGCGGAGGTCGCACGAAGAGAGGATCAAGGCGGTGCACACAAGGGGTTTACCCAGCTTCGGGCCGCACGGATGCGTAAAACCCTACTGCTGCTTTGTGGTTTGGAATTGTGTTCTTGCTCGAGAGCGTGTGGTGCTACAGTACACGCGAGCTGCTGGCGAGACCGAGCGTGAATGGCCTCTTCCCCCTCCGTTGCACATGGGGCCTCCTTTTATATGTGCAAGGGGTTACCCACAGGTGGCAACGTAGGTGGGGGTAAAACTGGAAACGCTATGTTGGGTACAGCTGTTTGCACAGTGCTATCATACCTAACTTTGACGGCAGGGGACAAGGGCATTAAATGCCCGTCCGCGTCGCCCAGACGGTGCAGGAAAGGGGCCGTCTGGAGCGCCACCGTTTGCCACGATGGCTACTCTGTCAGCGTTGCTTTGCCACCGCAGGCCCCTGGCTGCCCAGCCTCTCGCCACGTACGCCTGGAATGGCCCCAGAGCGACGCGTGGGTGGATGAGCTGGAGCGCAGGCACGGGGTGGTGACTTGCCGCGGCAAACGCCTTGCCACGGTTGGTGCCTTGTCGCGCCCGCGAGCTTGCCGCTCACCGGTCCTTGCCGGGACGCGGGGCGCGTCGCAGCAAGTATCTTGTCATGCCTCGGCCGGCCTTCCCAGCAAGCTCCTCTTGCCGGGGCCTTGTGCTTCAAGCGGGCGTCCCGGCAAGCTCCTCTTGCCGGGGCCTTGCTCTCTTCGGGTGGCCTTCCCGGCAAGCTCCTCCTGCCGGAGCCTTGGCTCAAATACTTTGTTCTCGGATGGCCCAAAAAGGGACCACGGAGAGTTTTGGCGATCGCCTGGCAAGCCTTGCCGCGGGGTGCTACGACTGCCCGTGCACAAGTTCGGGGGACTAAGGTACCCCTACTTTAGTACACCGACAGGAGCCCCCGGGCCTGGGCCATACACGGTGCCGAGCGCTGTTGGGCCAGGCCCAAAACAGTGCACGGGCACGCGTGGCCTGGGTCACGCTGCATCTGCTTCTGCGTCCACCACGCCCTCCCCGAACGGCACGCGTCGAATGTGGCATCGTGGGGAGAGGCGCGCGTGACGTGGGCGGCGTGCGCGGGGCTGAGCCCCGCAGGCATGCTTCGCGTCGTAATAAAGGGGGACGGTTCGCGCTATCCTCATAAGTGGACGAAGGCGTGGAGGCGCGGTTCGCTTGCGGGACGGGGCCGAGGCACGGTTTCCGAGGTGCCCGCTCCCCACGATCACGGGGCGAGGGGAGGTCGCCTCATCCGTCGCCTTGGTCCTGCACGCCAGCCACGCGGCTTCCATGCGCCTGGGGTCGCGGACGGTGGAGGCAGGAAACCGGGCCGAGGTAGCGGGCCGGTCCCAGTCGCCTGCTCTTCCTGCGTCTTGATTGGCTGAGCGGGGCGGTCGAGCCCCTACCCTGCTCCTTTATAAAGAGCAAGAGGGGGGCGACGAAAACCCACACTCCTCCATCTTCGCTTCTCTCCAGCTTCTGATCCCCTCTCTCCATTCGCCATGGAGAAAGGGAATCCTGGTCCTTCATCGGTGGCGGTGAGGGTCGCCGCTAGGCAACGTGCCCCTCCTCCCCTTGCACCCGCGGTGGCGGAGCCAACCGTAAGGGGAAGGGGGAGGGGGCGAGGTCGTGGACGAGGCCGTGGACGAGGTCGTGGACGAGGCGGACGGGGCGACGCGCCGACCTCGCCTCCGCCAGCGGCCCCTCTTCTCACGGCAGTCCACATCGGGGACGACCCCTGCGAGTTCTTCGTCAGGCTGCGCCGGGCGCCTCGCCGCCGCCTCCGCCTCCCGGCTCCCTTCGCTAGCATGATGGAGATGGAGCAACCCGAGATGCTAAGGCTGCGCATGAAGGGCTGCGGGATCAGCGGCACGCGGGTCCACGCCGAGTCCCCAGCCCCTGGCGTGGTGTATCTTGGCCGAGGGTGGAAGACATTCGCCCGTATCCACAGCTTGATGGAGGGGTTCACCCTTCATTTTAAGTTGATGGAGGGCGATCTCCTCTCCGCCAAGGCCTTCGGGGACTTCGGGACCCGGGCCCGGTGCTGCGTGGATAGCTCCTCCGACAGCGAAGGCTCCTCCTCGAGCGAGAGTGACGAGGAGGGGAGCGACAGCGACGACGAGGGCAGCGGTCGTCGGGATGACGGGTCCGACTAGGCGTCGGCCGCGGCTCCGCATGGCACCGGCGACCCCATCATCCGCGTCGCCGGCTCCTTGAGGTTCTCGGGGTCGTCTCCTTGGCGACTGGTGTGGCGAGGCTGCGGAAGAGGAAGAGGGCTGGGGGCAAGGCCGTCAACTCGGAGTACGAGGGCACGGCGCCCTCGACAGCGTGCTGACGCCCTGCCGCCTCGTCAAGCCCTTCTTCCGGCGCCGCCATCACCGTCCAGCTTTCAGCCGGCCCCCGGGGCGTTCGGTTGGTGTCTTCTGCCACCCGTAGCTCGCCTAGGCGCCCCTTTTGCCCTTTTCGCCTCCTTGTCCTACCTCCTGAGGAGAGAGACAAGAAAGGGATTACGGGCATCTTATCTTTTTTCAATCTGTAAGCCCTCGGGCCTTAGCTGTGTTTAAGACTTGTAATCCCATCTTTCATGTTTTTCATTCTCTCTGAACTGTACCTGAGCGAAATGTTTTTAATGAAAAGGGGATGTTTGCCGGGCATTTGTCTCGCGGGTAAAACCCACGCCAAGGAGCGGATCCTTTACATCGTTAAGATAGACACTTCTTTGCCCGGCAACAGGCCCTGCCGTCTTCCCGCGTCACTCGACCTTCCTCACGCCTTTGGCGGAGGCAGGGATGAGGCGGGTTCGGGCTCCTCATTCTGTTCCTTTGCCGCCACGGCTACTACCGAAACTGGCCCCAGGAACGCGCTCCGGGGCCCAGAGTTAAGGGAGCACGACAGCTTTTTAGGAAGGAACAAGGTTTTCGCATTCCTCAGTCCATAAGAGAATGCATGACAAGGGATGAAAGACTTATCTAGGATTGCAGCCCCTGGCAACTTTGGCTTGCCGCGGGTGAATCTTCATACTTGCAGCCCCCGGCAACACTGGTTTGCCGGGGACCAGATGCTGGTCCGCCCTTCTCCTCTTCTTCGTCCTCAAGCGGTCTGGCCAGGATATGCAAAACCCTGTGAACCAAAGGAAACGAAAGAACAGGAAAAAGGACGCAGACTCGACCTCTAAGCTAGGGGTTAGCAGCTGTTAGGCACTATCAACCCTAACCAAGGACGAGACTCGACTCAGCATGCATGCTAAAACTTAGGGCGCCATCGCTTCATTTACTGTTGATCAGGGTCTGCGCCTGGCTTTGTACAAAGGATTACATGCAACTGCGGCAAGACTTGTACAAAAGGTTGGTTGCCGGGCGGGGCCCGACAACCGCGCCTTACGGGTAAAACTTACGAAGATGCTCAATATTCCAGGAGTTGCTCACCGGAGTTCCATCTTCGGTCTCGAGGCAGACAGCGCCAGGCCTCGTGACTCGTCTCACCCGGTAAGGGCCTTCCCACTTCGGCGTCAACTTTTTATGATTCTTGGCGGATGGGGCGCGCTGAAGAACAAGGTCGCCTTCCTCGAAGCTTCTGGCTTTAACTTTGCGGCTATGGTAGCGACGCAAAGCTTGCTGGTAGCGAGAGGCTCGCACAGCAGCCTGAAGACGATCTTCCTCAAGGAGCAGCGCGTCATCTTCACGCAGCCTCTCTTGCTCAAGCTCATCATAAGCGAGCACTCGAGGTGACCCGTATACGAGTTCCGTAGGGGTAACTGCTTCTGCTCCATAGATTAGAGCAAATGGTGTCTGGCCAGTGGCTCGATTTGGCATCGTTCTGATCGACCAAAGAGCCACCGGCAGCTCCTCGATCCAGTTTCTTTCGCACTTGTGCAGCCTGTCGAAAGTTCTGGTCTTGAGCCCGCGCAGCACCTCGGCATTGGCCCTTTCCGCTTGACCGTTGCTCCGGGGATGAGCAACAGAAGCGAAGCAGACCTTGGCACCGAGATCTTGGACGTATTGCATTAAGGCGCGGCTCGTGAACTGCGTACCGTTGCCGGTGATGATCCCGTTGGGGATCCCGAAGCGGCAAACAATCGACCTGAAGAACTTAACTGCTGACTGTGCTGTCACCTTCCTCACTGGTTCCACTTCCGGCCACTTTGTGAACTTGTCGATTGCGACGTACAAGTACTCAAAGCCCCCGACAGCTCGGGGGAAGGGGCCGAGGATGTCGAGCCCCTAGACCGAAAATGGCCAGGATAAAGGGATCGTCTGGAGAGCTTGAGCTGGCTGGTGTATCTGCTTGGAATGGAACTGGCACGCTTCACACTTGGTTACTTGTGCAGTTGCATCCTGGAGGGCTGTCGGCCAAAAGAAACCTTGCCGGAACGCTTTGCCGGCAAGTGCTCTGGCGCCAATGTGGTGACCACATATGCCTCCATGTATCTCTGCCAACAGCTTTTGTTTCGTCTTCCCGGGAAATACACTTCAATTTCACACCGTTGCGCCCTCTTCTGTACAGTGTGTTGTCGACGAACTGGTACATACTCGAGCGCTGGGCTACTCTTTCCGCTTCTTCTTGCTCTTCGGGAAGTTCTCCGCTTTGGAGGAAATGGACAGTCTGTTGCGCCCATGCTGGAGCCTGTGGCTCGACAACAAGGACTGAAGGCACATCTGCTGCTGCGGGAACGTCCGCTTCTACGGCGAGGATCTGGGGCTCAGCCGGAGCTTGACGTTCCCCGGCAAGCTTGCCGGAGCAAAACTTGTCGGGAGCGCCTGCTTCTACGGAACAAACCCTGGGGTTTTCCGGAGCAGACGGCTTCTCAGTGCTCTTGGTGTCGGTCTTAGGGACGTTCTTGGCGGCGGCTCCGGGGAGCTCTGCCGGAAGATAGTCGGCGAAGACCAACTTCCTCTTCTTGCTCTGTCTGGTTGATGGCGTTACGGATGGCTGAGTCAGCTTGAGCACAAAGGTTCCTGGTTCCACAGGTAACTTGAATGCTGCCCACTTTTACAGGCCATCAGCGATGTCGTTCTCAGCTCTTGGAATGTGTTCCATTTGCAGGCCGTCAAAGCGCTCTTCTAGCTTCCTCACTTCATCAACGTACGCTTCCATCAACGGACTCTGGTAATCTTTGTTCACTTGGCGGACGACAAGCTGCGAGTCACCCCTGACAATGAGCTTCTTGATCCCAAGTTCTGCCGCGATCCTGAGACCGGCGAGCAGACCTTCATACTCTGCAGTATTGTTGGTTGCTTGTTCCTTGGGGAAGTGCATCTGGACTACGTACTTGAGGTGCTCTCCGGTGGGCGCGATAAGTAACGCGCCAGCACCGGCGCCTTGCAGCGAGAAAGCACCATCAAAGTACATCAGCCACTCTTTGCTTGCTTCTTTGGCGGGGATGCTCGTCTCTGGGATATCTTCGTCTGGTGTCGGTGTCCACTCTGCTATGAACTCCGCCAATGCTCTGCTTTGGATAGTCGAGGTGCTCTCGAACTGGAGACCGAAGCTCGATAGTTCTAGTGCCCACTCGACAATCCTACCTGTCGCTTCTGGATTCTGCAGTATCCTCTTCAGCGGAAAGCGGGTGACAACCGTAATCTCATGTGCTTGGAAGTAATGGCGCAGCTTTCTCGAGGCCATGAGAAGGCCGAAAAGCAATTTCTGCACACCAGAGTACCTTGACCTAGCCCCCTGCAGCAGGGAGCTGACAAAGTAAACTGGGCGCTGCACCATTTTCTTCTTCTGCACCTCCACTTGCTCCTGCGCAGATTCATCCTTGTCGGGGCCAGAACTTGTCGGGGAAGCCCCCTGCTTGTCGCTGGACGTGCTTGCCGCGGTTGCTGGCTCATCATCTCCCTCCCTCTCCGCTACTAACGCAACACTAACCACTTGATTGGTTGCCGCCAGGTACAGCAGCAACTTCTCTTGTGGTTTAGGCGCGACAAGTATTGGAGCGGAGGATAGGTATTTCTTCAAGTCCTGCAGCGCAGCCTCCGCTTCCGGAGTCCATTTCACTGGACCCTCCTTTTTCAAAACTTTGAAAAATGGCAGGGCGTGTTCTGCCGACTTGGAAATAAACCTGCTGAGAGCCGCGACGCAGCCGACAAGCCTTCGTACATCCTTGACGCGTGTTGGTGCTTCAATCTGCTTGATGGCCTTGATTTTGTCTGGATTGGCTTCGATTCCTCGCTGAGACACGGAGAACCCGAGAAGCTTGCCGGAAGGGACTCCAAACACGCACTTCTCGGGGTTGATCTTGAGGCTGATCCTGCGCAGGTTCGTGAAGGTCTCTTCTAAATCTTGAATCATGGTTGCCCTGTCCCTGCTTTTGACCACTATGTCATCCATGTAGGCTTCCACATTTCTGTGGATCTGTGGCTCAAAAGCGGTATGGACAACCCTCGCAAACGTCAAACCATCATTCTTCAAACCGAAAGGCATCTGTACGAAACAGTACGTGCCACATGGAGTGATGAACGCGGTCTTCTCCTCGTCTTCTTCAGCCATGAAGATCTGATGGTATCCTGAGTAAGCGTCAAGAAATGAAAGCAGGTCACATCTGGCCGTGGAGTCAACAATCTGGTCAATGCGCGGCAAGGGGAAGGGATCCTTGGGACAAGCTTTGTTAGCATCAGTAAAGTCGATGCAAAGCCTCCATTTCCCATTTGCTTTGCGCACGACAACCGGATTGGCCAACCACGTCGGATGGAGCACACCTCTGACGAGGCCTGCCGCTTCCAACTTCTTGATTTCTTCTGCGATGAACTCTTGGTGCTCCACCGCTTGCTTCCTGACTCTTTGCTTGACGGGCCGTGCATGAGGACAGACGGCGAGGTGGTGCTCAATCACTCTCCTGGGAACGCCGGGGATGTCAGATGGTTGCCAGGCAAACACATCGACATTCTCCCGCAGGAAAGCAACGAGCGCGCTTTCCTATTTGGAGTCGAGAGTGGCACTGATGGTGAAGGTACCACCAGTGCCATCCTCCTTGGCGGACACCTTCTTGGTCGTTGGCGGAGCTGCCATTGTCTTCTTACTCTTGCCGGTGGAGCTCGATGGCGCGTCCTCGACGGCAGCGCAGCACTCCGAAGAGGGGCGCTTGCCGGAGCGGGCACCAGAGCACTCGCCGGGCTTGGTCTTCTTCTTGCCGGCGGAGCTTGATGACGCGTCCTCGACGGTAGCACAGCACTCCGTAGAGGTGCGCTTGCCGGAGTGGGCGCCAGAGCACTTGCCGGGCTTGGTCTTCTTCTTCCCTCCGGGAGCTTCAGCGGCAAGTGGCTTGTGATCCGCTCCGGCTGCTGCTTCCCGGTAGATCTTGTCGGCACAGATAAGGGCATCTTTCTTGTCGCCAGGGACAGAGATGACGCTTATCGGGCCTGGCATCTTGAGCATGTTGTATGCGTAGTGAGAGGCCGCCATGAATTTGGCGAGCACTGGACGGCCGAGAATTCCATTGTAGGGCAACGGAAAATCGGCAACGTCAAAAGTGATCCTCTCTATCCTGAAGTTCAGCTCGCTGCCAAATGTCACTGGCAACGTTATCTTCCCCTTCGGCTTGCTCCTTCCCGGGTTGATTCCTTGGAACGTGCCGGTCTCTTCGAGCTCGCTGTCGGGGACTTGGAGTTTCCGGAGCACAACGAAGGAGATCAGGTTCAAGCCGGCCCCGCCGTCGACTAGCATCTTGGTGACCTTGAGGTTGCGGACTGTTGGCGAGACCAACATCGGCAAGCACCCGATCGCAGTTGTGCGGTCAGGGTGGTCCTCAATTTCGAAGATGATAGGCGTGCCGGACCATTTCAGAGGATTGCGTGACTCGACGGGTGGTTCCGATGCATTGACTTCCCGCGCCCACTGCTCGAGCTGGCGGTGAGAAGTATGCAGGGAAGCACCGCCGTCTACGCACAAGACCTCTGTGGCTTTCTGAAACTCCTGCTCACTGGTCTTGACGTCATCCATGTCTTCGTCTTCGTCGTCGTCTTCGTTCTTGTCGCGACCACGGGGAGACCTGTCCGTTTGCCGCTGCTTGTCCTTGTCGCGGCGTCCTCCCTGGCCGGGGCGCTTAGTACCTGATCCTCCGCCACCTCCCCGGGCTCTCTCCTTGTCGCGCCGCTCGTACCCGGCCTTTTGCAGCTCGACGAGCCGCTCGACCTGCTTGCAGCTCTGGAGGTCATGGCCCTTGGTGCGGTGGATCTTGCAGTACTATTTGTTGGTGCCGTCCCGCTTGTCGGCGACCGCCACAGCCTGGCAATTGGCGCATCCGGCAACCTCCTTGCCAGAGCTGCCAGCCTGGGCCTTCTTGGTGGCGCCTTCATCGCCGGACTGCTCAACAACCAGTACTTCTTGGCTCTTCTTCTTCCTGTTGCTCCGCCGCCGGTTCTTCCTTGCCGGGGCGGTATCTTCACTGTCAGATTCTCCTGCTCCAGTGTTCTCTCCGGGGAGTTTCCTCCCTTCCTCAGCACGTGCACACTTGTCAGCCAGGGCATATAGCTCGCTGACGTCTTTGATCTTGCACATCGCCATCTCCTCCCGCATCCTGCGGTTACACACGTTCTGATGGAACGCGCTGATAACCGCGGTAGGGTGGACGTCTGGGATGTTGTAGTGCACGCGGCTGAATCTCTGCATGAACTTGTGCAAGGATTCCCCTTCCTTCTGGACGAGCAGATGAAGGTCGCTCGCTTGTCCATGGGGCTTGTGGCCGCCTGTAAAGGCCCCAACAAACTGATGGCACAAGTCTGTCCAGGAGGTTATGGAGTTATCTGGCAAGTGCATGTGCCAGGATCTGACGTTGGATTTGAGTACCAATGAGAAGTAGTTGGCAAGGATCTTGTCGTCCCGCCCCCCAGCAGCCTGCACCGCAATGGTGTAGATGCTGAGGAACTCCGACGGATGTGACTTGCCGTCGTACTTCTCTGGTACGTCTGGCTTGAAATTCTTCGTGCTGGGCCACTGGACTTGCCGCAGCTCACGGGTGAACGCAGGGCAGCCTACCGCGTACGGCAGGTCGCCTGGTCCCCCGGGCGCATGCATGTCGACAGAGGGCCCAGCGCGCTGGTCTGACTGACGCCACGCTTCTCTCCGACGCTCGATGCGAGTACGAGCGTCCTCTTGTTCTCGTTCGTGAAGAACTTGGCGTTGCTCGCGACGAGTTCGCGGATTCGACGACGCGGTGGAGTCGTTGTCGTGATGGTTCCGGCGAGTCGGCGATCTTGGCCTTTGGGGCGGGGAGTGCACGATGGTCGCGCCCCCACCGGTCTTGGCGCCATCGGTTCTCGCCTAGCCGACCTGCCGCGGCTGCGACGCACTGTGCTGCCGCGGGTTGTCGCCGTTAGCGAAACCGATGAGGCTCTGTATCGTGGCCCTCCACTCGTCGAGCTTGTCCGCTGTTGGAGGGTAGTCTAGGAGCAGTTGAGCTCGCGCCAGAGCTTCTGCTGGAGTGGCGGGCAGCGGTGGCGAACGGCGCGTGGAGCGGGATGTGCTCGAACTTCTAACCACGTTAGAAGGAGCAACACCCGGACCAGGCAGCCGCGCCACGCTCGTGCCAGCACGTTGGTGTGAGTGCTGGCCTTGAGCGCCCTGGGACCTGCCGGCTCGATCTGGGTCCAGCGAGCGTATGGTACCGTGAGTGCCAAGACGCTGCTGGTCCCGTGCCTCCTAAGAGGAGCGCGGTGCATGTTCGGACGCCGTGGCACCATGAGCTGGCTCGATGGCGCCCGTTCCGCCGCCGGTGCCGTCCCCACCACCTGTTTGCTCCAGGGGCGGTGGGTTCGACGATGACGGACCAGCCACCTCCGGAGCCTTCTTCTTCGGTGGCATGTCGATGAAGATGATGGAGATCTAGCCTGTGCAGACGCCGGATCAGGTTCGCACAACTTCGACGCCCCCCTACCTGGCGTGCCAAAGATGTCGGTGGGAAATCTGCCTCCACCAACACCTATGGGGACCGAGCCCCTTTCTTGGTTCGGCGGGGGGCGGAGGTCGCACGAAGAGCGGATCGAGGCGGTGCACACGAGGGGTTTACCCAGCTTCGGGCCGCACGGATGCGTAAAACCCTACTGCTGCTTTGTGGTTTGGAATTGTGTTCTTGCTCGAGAGCGTGTGGTGCTACAGTACACGCGAGCTGCTGGCGAGACCGAGCATGAATGGCCTCTTCCCCCCTCCGTTGCGCATGGGGCCTCATTTTATATGTGCAAGGGGTTACCCACAGGTGGCAACGTAGGCGGGGGTAAAACTGGAAACGTTGTGTTGGGTACAGCTGTTTGCACAGTGCTATCATACCTAACTCTGACGGCAGGGGACAAGGGCATTAAATGCCCATCCGCGTCGCCCATACGGTGCAGGAAAGGGGCCGTCTGGAGCGCCACCGTTTGCCACGATGGCTACTCTGTCAGCGTTGCTTTGCCACCGCATGCCCCTGGCTGCCCAGCCTCTCGCCACGTACGCCTGGAATGGCCCCAGAGCGACGCGTGGGTGGATGAGCTGGAGCGCAGGCGCGGGGTGGTGACTTGCCGCGGCAAACGCCTTGCCGCGGTTGGTGCCTTGTCGCGCCCGGGAGCTGGCCGCTCACCGGTCCTTGCCGGGACGCGAGGCGCGTCGCAGCGAGTATCTTGTCGTGCCTCGGTCGGCCTTCCCAGCAAGCTCCTCTTGCCGGGGCCTTGTGCTTCGAGCGGGCGTCCCGACAAGCTCCTCTTGCCGGGGCCTTGCTCTCTTCGGGTGGCCTTCCCGGCAAGCTCCTCCTGCCGGGGCCTTGGCTCAAATACTTTGTTCTCGGATGGCCCAAAAAGGGACCACGGAGAGTTTTGGCGATCGCCTGGCAAGCCTTGCCGCGGGGTGCTACGACTGCCCGTGCACAAGTTCGGGGGACTAAGGTACCCCTACTTTAGTACACCGACACCCGGTGTCCTGTTCTTGGCGTCTCGCTCTTTCACATGCTCGGACGCGGTCTTGCAACCCATTGCCATGGAATGGATTTTCTTGAGCCTAGCGATCTTGAGTGTTGGTGCGGCAAGGAGGACTTGCATCCGAGGAACAGTATGTCAAAGAGTGGTGACTTGAGTGAAGTATTCTTGGTGAAGAGGTGGTGGAAGACCGCAGCTCACGTTCATGATTCTTCCATTTGTTTGGAGAGCTTGGCGTCGAGGTAGTTGATACGTCTCCAACGTATCTATAATTTTTGGTTGTTCCATGCTGTTATATTATCCTTCTTGGATATTTTACAATCATTTTATAGCAATTTTATATCATTTTTTGGGACTAACCTATTGACATAGTGCCTAGTGCCAGTTGATATTGTTTGCTTGTTTTTTACTTCATAGAATATCCCTATCAAACGGAGTCCAAACGCAGCAAAACTTTTTGGAGATTTTTTTGGACCATAAGACAACTTGGGAGCCAAGGAAGCACCAGAGGGGAGGCCTGTGGGGCACACAACACACCAGGGCGCGCCAGAGGCCCCTGGCGCGCCCTGATGAGTTGTGGGGCCCACAGGGGTCTCCTCCACCGCCTCTTAGCTCTATAAATACGCAAATATTCTAGAAACCCTAGGGGAGTCAACGAAACACAATTCCAGCCGCTGCAAGTTCCAGAACCACGAGATCCAATCTAGAGCCCTATTTCCGCACTCCGCCGGAGGGGAACATGATCACGGAGGGGTTCATCATCCTCATTGGTGCTCCTCTGATGATGCGTGAGTAGTTCACCATAGACCGATGGTTCCGTAGGTAGTAGCTCGATGGCTTCTTCCTTCTTTTTGATTCTCAATACAATGTTCTCTTGGAGATCTATTTGATGTAATGACTTTTTGTGGTGTGTTTGTTGGGATCCGATGAACTTCGGGTTTATGATCGATCTATATCCATGAATATTATTTGATTTTTCTTATCTTATATGCATGATCTTTATAGCCTCGTATTTCTTCTCCAAATCTTTTGTTTAGTTAGGCCAACTAGATTGATTTTTCTTGCAATGGGAAGAGGTGCTTTGTGATGGGTTCGATCTTGCGGTGTCCTCACCAGTGATAGAAGGGATAGTGGGGGACGCATGTATCTTTGCTATTAAGGATAAAAATATGGGGTCTATTCCTACATGAATAGATCTTGTCTACATCATGTCATCGTCCTTATTGCATTACTTCGTTTCTCCATGAACTTAACACCCTAGATGCATGTTGGATAGCGGTCGATGTGTGGAGTAATAGTAGTAGATGTAGGTAGGAGTCTGATAGAGGCAAAGGTGTCCCGTCTTTCGATGAGATGGTGGCTATCGTTTTGGAGAAAGTCGACTTTGACGATCCGACTACGAACATGCGAGGACGTCGCGCCTTAGCAATCGCTAAACCAACTCCGAGAGGTTATTGACCACGCCGGAGCATGATCAACCTAACCACGAAGGTCTGTTTCCTATAGGCAAACGAAGAACAAGCAAGAAACTAAGAATGCAATCTGGATATTGCGAATATAAGAGGAAAGCTTTATTCATCAAGGTGGGGTTCTGTAACGTCTTTGTCTAGTCGTTGAACACAAACGAAGTACGCGAAGTTGCAGCTATGACGAACTTTAATCTAAACAAACCCCCAAAGTCTAAATGACGCCCTAAGGGCCGTATATATGGAGGAAGAGGGGGGGGGGATTTCGTTGCCCTTGGAGAAGGAGTCCGAAACCAACCCTAACTCTTGTTTCCCCACACATACGGACTCTAAAAACAGCCTATACTCAATTATTTCAAAATTACATGGGCATGGCCAATAATAAGGTGACGCAGCACCTAGAATAGTCTCTGGACAAAATTTATGAAGTGGCATCTTGTATATTTCGTCCAAGGCTTCATGCACTCATTATAGTGGCTTCAAAGTTCTAAAATCATCACTGGAAACTCCGTTCTTGTTTCCCTTGTGCACGCCATCAACACCATGCTTGTTCTTGCTCCAGTGTTCATCCTTCTCCAAGCTAGGCCCTTCATTTGTAAGCAAAACAAATGTATCCAATTTGGGCAGCATCATATTCTCATGAACATTAGAATCATTACCAAGAAACAAAAGTACCTGGTAATTTAATTGGCATGCGCAAGCTCTAGTAATTGGTCTAGTATGTATAGTAGCAGGGGCTGTGGGTGTAACAATGGTATTGATGTCCTCACCGTCCTCCCCTTCTTGAAATGAAGTCGTCCTCGATGGAAGCTCGTCTTCCTCACCCAAATAAGGCTTCAAATCTGCAATGTTAAAAGTGGGACTAACCCCAAAATCTGCAGGCATCTCAAGTTTATATGCATTACCATTTATTTTCTCTAACACCTTAAAAGGACCATCAGCACGTGGCATTAGCTTTGATTTGCGCAAATCAGGAAATCTATCCTTATGCAAATGTAACCAAACAAGATCTCCTGGTGCAAACACAATATGTTTTCTACCCTTATCTCCAGCAAGTTTGTATTTAGCATTCATACGCTCAATGTTTTCCTTAGTTAACTCATGCATTTTTAAGATCAATTCAGCACGTTGTTTAGCATCAAAATTAACCTTCTCCGAAGATGGAAAAGGCAACAAATCAATAGGTGCACGAGGTAGGAAACCATACACAATTTCAAAAGGGCACATCTTAGTAGTAGAATGCAGCGACCGTTTATAAGCAAATTCAATATGAGGCAAGCATTCTTCCCACATTTTCTTGTTATTCTTCAAAACAGCCCTAAGCATGGTAGACAATGTTCTATTGACTACTTCAGTTTGTCCATCAGTTTGGGGATGACATGTAGTACTAAAAAGCAGTTTAGTCCCCAACTTAGCCCATAAACATCTCCAAAAGTGGCTACGAAATTTAGTATCACGATCTGAAACAATAGTATTTGGCACACCATGCAAGCGAATAATTTCACGAAAGAACAAATCAGCAACATTAACATCATCATCGCGTTTATGACATGGTATAAAGTGTGCCATTTTCAAAAACCTATCCACGGCAACAAATATGCTATCCCTCACCTTCTTTGTTCGAGGTAAACCTAAAACAAAGTCCATAGATATATCCTCCCAAGGAACACTAGATACAGGCAAAGGCATATATAAACCTTGAGGATTGAGTCGTGACTTAGCTTTTTGACATGTAGTGCAGCAAGCAACAAAACGCTCAACATCCCGTCTCATCTTTGGCCAAATGAAATGTGTAGCAAGTATATCCTCCATCTTATTCACACCAAAATGTCCCATTAATCCTCCTCCATGCGCCTCCTGCAACAACAAAAGACAAACAGAGCTAGCTGGAATGCATAGCTTGTTAGCACAAAACACAAATCCATCGTTAAGGAAGAACTTGTTCCAAGTTCTCCCTTCCTTACAATTTTGCAATACATCTTTAAATTCAGCATCATGCACATATTGATCTTTGATGGTCTCCAAACCAAATATTTTAAAGTCAAGTTGTGAAAGCATAGTATAACGACGAGACAATGCATCAACAATAACATTTTCTTTACCCTTCTTGTGTTTAATAACATAAGGGAAAGTCTCAATGAATTCAACCGATTTAGCATATCTACGGTTCAGTTTTGCTTGACTTTAATTGTGTTTCAAAGATTCATGATCGGAATGTATAAAAATTCCTTGGGCCATAAATAATGTTGCCATGTTTGTAAGGTCCAAACAAGAGCATATAATTCTTTATCATAAGTAGAATAGTTCAGACTAGGCCCACTCAATTTTTCAGAAAAGTATGCAGCAGGTTTGCCATCTTGTAATAACACACCTCCTAATGCAATTCCACTAGAATCACATTCAAGCTCAAAAGTTTTATTAAAATCAGGAAGTTGGAGTAAAGGAGCATGTATCAACTTATCTTTCAATACCGTGAAGGCTTCTTCCTGTGCGGTACCCCAAACAAAAGGCACATCCTTCTTTGTAAGCTCGCTGAGAGGTGCAGCAATGGTGCTGAAATCTCTCACAAAACGCCTATAGAAACCAGCGAGGCCAAGGAAACTTGATGCAGAGCATCCTTCCATCATCCCCATGGACTCTACACCAACACATCAAGCCCCACGTGGACCTATAACAAGAGCTAGAGCACGTGCATTGGAAACCAAGGTGAACTCCTTCCTACTTGACTTGCATACAGATACGAATGGAACATGGTTGCTACCTCACCAAAATATGCTATACCTCATTAGGTACAAAGAGGAACACCACCAAGAAGCTCAGGAGCATAACCAAGGAGAAGGAGGACCACCCCAAGGCCACGGGAACCAAGACGGAGTGCAACAGCAGCAACACTGGAAGGCCCAGGTGACCCCGTGCGCACGGGCCCCCGAAGCCCCGTGCCCACGGACTATCCAGAGAGTTGGCGCTGGGAACCCCGTGCGCACGGGCCCAACTTACCCCATGCACACGGGCCTCCCAGGATGGCCGGCTGAGATTGCCTCTTTGCCCTCCTCTTTATCTCCTTCGACCCCAAGGCTATATAAGTCGTACCTAGGATCATGTTTAGGGTTAGGAAAGTATTAGATAAAACATTGTGAGCTTTGCTCCTTGTATCCCCTCCTCTTGGAGATCAAGACCCCTCTTGGGAAGAATCCTTGGGATTATCAAGGCCTCCTCTTGGAGAAGATCAAGATCAAGACCTCACCTAGTGGGAAGAACTTTTACCCTAGTGTTATTTTCCTTGAATTGTTCATGTAATCTTGTGGATCTCATGTATGCTACTCTAGTGGATGTGATATTTGGGTTTGCTTGAGTGGTTTGTGCCTTGTGTTCTTGAGTGTTCATCCACTTTTCCCCCTCCAAGTGTGAAAAGATCCCCTCTAGGTTTTCACCCTACAACATATTGCTATCATGAGCAAGGTTGATTCACATCTTGGAGTTCCATCCCCCCATTTGCTAGCTTGATTTTGTTGTTTTTCGTCCAATTTCGAAAATCCCCACCAAAAATAGCCCCCAAAATTTTTCTTGCAATTTGTTGGATCTTGTGAGATTTGGTTGTTTTGGTCCACGAATTTGGTGTTTGGCAAGTGGATCTACCCAGCAACCAGCTTCCCCGCCCTTCAACACATCGAATTTGGCCTTAAACTTGGAGATACCCACGGATCCGGAGCAGTTCGTCCGCTCACAGAGCACCCCGTGCACACGGGCCATCGGGACCCCGTGCACACAGGCCTCACTTACTCCGTGCGCACGGACCATCCAGAGACTTTCGGCCATTTTCTGTTTTGCATCTTTTTGATTCCCAACCACCACTCGTGTTCTTCCGCACTATTTCCCGTGGTTGTGTTTTTTTCGGGCTGCGGTTTCTCTTGTGTCCTAAGGTGTTTCGGCTACTTAGGTGCAATTGGACATCATCATCACCGCCTCTCGATCGTTGACTCGGTCTCCACACCAGCTTCGGCAACTTCATCTCCATTTCAACCATAAGCAAGGAGGGTAACCTCGACGACACTCACCTTTGCTTTCGCATTGATAACTCGAGCCATTTTGCGTCGCTTACCCATCGAGACTAGCAAGTTGAGAATTGTCGGGCCACGCTTTTGTGCACCGTAGTGATCGTGTTATCATATTTGTGCCATAAGTCTCTCCCGTGCATATCTTACATACTTGTCGCATATCATACTTGGCTCGAGCATCAAGCTTAAACAAAATAGAAAAAAGAGAAAGAAAGAAAAGCTTTTAAGCAAAAGAGGAGAAACAAAGAGCTTGTAAGCAATAGCATTGAGCCATTTTGCATACTCATATCATCTTGGTCACCGCATACATAGCATAGTTGGGATTGTAGACGACATGTTTCTCTTATAGGTTGATGCACATGCGTATCTTGCCCATTTGAGCAATCGAGCTAGCGTCTCTCTAGCATTCGCACAACAAGAGCATTTTTCCGTGGTTGCACATTTTTTAGCTCACCCCTTGGTTGTGCGGATCCCATCTATCTTTCGTGTGTGTGATCCTAGTGATATCCTTGGGTTTGATCTATTTGCTTTACTTGCATTTTTTGCACCTTCTCAACCTTATCGATATCTTGACTAACATTTGCTTGAAATTTTTGCCACCATCCTAACCGAGCTACTCCATAAGCCTTTTACTCGTAGGTGTGAGAAACAAACCCGGTTCCAATTCTACTATTGTGGCATTACATTAAGTGATACTTGTTACATCCCCAATCCTCGGAAAAGGTACCTTTGGTATGGTTCTCTCATTTTCCTACTCACCCCACTTGGTTATGATGGATAGGCCAAGTTCGTCAGCGAACCCGCTCTTCGAGGAGCAAGGTGCTGATCCTGACTACATCACCAAGGGCCACTTCTTGATCGCGCAAAGAGCTCTCCATCAAGAAAGTGAGGCCTTGGGTGAACGCCTTGACCAACTCGCCGCCGACCTTCGTCAATCGGAAGCAAGGAACTGCGACTACATCGATGACAAGTTCACTACCCAAATGGAAGAGCTCCGCATCATGATCGGGCGACGCCCGTCTTCCACGTCTACTTCATCAAGACGGCGCCACTCAAGCCACCACTCAAGTCGGCCATCTTCGGCCTACTCATCTTATGATTCAAGTCCTCCACGAGATCGGGTCCCTCGACATGATGCGCCCCAAGATCGCCAAGCTCCATAAAATCCATTCCATGGCAATGGCTTGCAAGACCGAGTTCGAGCACGTGAGAGGGCGCGACAACAAGCGCAAGAACCAAGGGAGCAAGAGAAAATGCCTCCAGAAGTTCCACGGCAACAACCTCAAGATGATGACGCTATCCGTCAAGCACATGCACTCGAAGCACAACATGCACTCCGTGAGTCTACTAGAGTCGTGGAAGAGTGCAACCGCCAAGTGCGAGAACAAGAGGAAGCTCTTCGTCAGGAGATACAAGAAGAAGCCGCGCATCACGAAGAACAATAAGAAAGGCGCAACCTAGTGCATATTCCTCGTCCCCCGCTACGGCAAGAACGACATCAAGTGGAACAAGTGCTTCAAGACCCTCCTCCACGGCAAGAGCGACATCAAGACCGCTACCATGATGAAGAACTGCGCTACGACAAGCTCAAGTTCACCATGCCCAAGTTCTCCAGAAGCAATGATCCCGAAGAGTACCTCTCATGGGCCTTGAAGGTGGACAAGATATTCCACATGGGACTCTACATGTTGCAAAGCTAAGTCACAATCTCAATCCCATGGTTTACATATGCCTTTACCTATTCCACATCAACCTTGGGAGGATATTAGCATGGATTTTGTTCTTGGATTACCTAGAACTCAAAATGGCAAGGACTCCGTATTTGTTGTTGTGGACCGATTCTCTAAAGCTCATTTTATCCCATGCAACAATATAGACGATGCTTCACATGTTGCCAATCTCTTTTGTAGGGAAATCTTGAGGTTGCACGGTGTGCCAAACACAGATGTGTCGGATCGAGATGTCAAGTTCTTAAGCTACTTTTGGAAGACGCTATGCGCCAAGCTCGAAATCAATCTACTTTTCTCCACGGCCTATCATCCTCAAACTGATGGCCAAACGGAAGTCACCAACCGGACGCTTGCAACTCTCCTACGCGTGTTGATAAAGCAGAACATCAAGTGGGAGGAGTGCCTACCCATCGCCGAGTACACCTACAACCGCGCAAGACACTCTACCACCGGCAAGTCCCCCTTCGAGGTCATCTACGGCTTCAACCCTTTGTCGCCATTGGAAATTCTCCCTCTACCGCTTCAAGAACGAGCAAACATGGACGCTAGCGCAAGGGCCACCTACCTCAAGAAGATGCATGAAGAAACATGTTCCACGATCGAGCGCCACGTACAACAACTCGCCTCCAAGCTCAACATCCAAAAGTCTCCGATGGTGTTCCAACCGGGTGATCACGTATGGATACATCTACGCAAGGACCGCTTCCCCAAGGAATGCAAGTCCAAGCTACTCCCGAGAGCCGATGGACCCTTCAAGGTGCTTGCACGCTACAAGGACAACGCCTACAAGGTCGACATTCCATGAGACAAGTACAACGTGAGCGACAGTTTCAATGTCAAAGACTTGGCCAAGTATCATGGTGATGACGATTACGATCCGTGGACGGATCTCTCCCAAGGGGGGAGATGACGCGGAGCATCCTTCCATCATCCCCATGGACTCTACACGAACACATCAAGCCCCACGTGGACCTATGACAAGAGCTAGAGCACGTGCATTGGAAACCGAGGTGAACTCCTACCTACTTGACTTGCATACGGATACAAACGGAACATGGTTACTACCTCACCAAAATATGCTATGCCTCATTAGGTACAAAGAGGAACACCACCAAGAAGCTCAGGAGCATCACCAAGGAGAAGGAGGACCACCCCAAGGCCACGTGAACCAAGACGGAGTGCAAGAGCAGCAACACTGGAAGGCGCAGGTGACCCCGTGCGCACGGGCCCCCGAAGCCTAGTGCCCACGGACTATCCAGAGAGGTGGCGCTGGGGCACCCTGTGCGCACGGGGGTGTACCGTGCCCACGGGACCCCCGTGCGCACGGGCCCAACTTACCCCGTGCGCACGGGCCTCCCAGGTTGGCCGGTTGATATTGCCTCTTCGCCCTCCTCTTCATCTCCTTCGACCCCAAGGCTATATAAATCGTACCTAGGACCATGTTTAGGGTTAGGAAAGTATTAGATAAAACATTCCGAGCTTTGCTCCTTGTATCCCCTCCTCTTGGAGATCAAGACCCCTCTTGGGAAGAATCCTTGGGATTATCAAGGCCTCCTCTTGGAGAAGATCAAGATCAAGACCTCACCTAGTGGTAAGAACTTTTACCCTAGTGCTATTTTCCTTGAATTGTTCATGTAATCTTGTGGATCTCATGTATGCTACTCTAGTGGATGTGATATTTGGGTTTGTTTGAGTGGTCTGTGCGTTGTGTTCTTGATTGCTCATCCTCTTTCCCCCCTCCAAGTGTGAAAAGATCCCCTCTAGGGTTTCACCCTACAACAAAACTCCTCACTTGTGTGACCATTTCGGGCTGCGGCCAACTCTCAATAACTTCAATCTTGGCTTTATCAACTTCAATTCCCTATGGAGTAACAACATAGCCAAGAAAAGATACTCGGTCAGTGCAAAAGGTGCACTTTCCAAGGTTACCAAACAAATGTGCATCGCGTAGAGCAATAAAAATAGCATGTAAATGTTCCAAATGTTCCTCCAAAGATTTACTATAAATCAGTATATCATCAAAATAGACTACCACAAATCATCCAGTGAAAGCACGTAAAACTTCGTTCATTAATCTTATGAAAGTACTGGGTGCATTAGTTAACCCAAAAGGCATGACTAACCACTCATATAAACCAAACTTAGTTTTAAATGCAGTTTTCCATTCATCTCCTAATTTCATACGAATTTGATGGTATCCACTACGCAAATAAACTTTGGAAAATATTGTAGAGCCACTCAATTCATCAAGCATATCATCTAGTCTAGGAATACGATGAGGATAACAAATAGTAATATTATTAATGCCTCTACAATCAACACACATACGCGATGTACCATCCTTTTTCGGCAGTAGAATAATAGGAACAACACAAGAACTAAGGGATTCGCGGATATAACCTTTGTCGAGCATCTCCTGGACTTGACGCATAATCTCCTTCGTCTCCTCGGGATTCGTACGGTATGGTGCACGGTTGGGTAGCGAAGCACAGGGAATTAAGCCAAGCTGATGCTCAATCCCTCGAATAGGTGGTAATCCCGGTGGCACGTCTTGTGGAAAGACGTCAGCAAACTCCTGCAAAATGTTAGTGACAGCAGGAGGCAAAGAGGAAGGCACGTCCTCGAATGAAAATAATGCCTCTTTGCACACAAAAGCATAGCAAACAGATTTGCTGCAATCTAGATCGTCAATATCAGATTTGGTGGCAAGTAAACATGACTTTTCAATTTAATTTCAGAAGCAACACTAGATGGTTTATTATCAGGCTTCATTTGTTGCTCAAATTCTTTTGCCACAATCTGATTTTCACTCTTATTGTTCTCCTGTTTTGCTTTATTAGCTCTATTAATATCATCTTTCAAAATGGAATCAGGAGACATAGGAAGCAAAGTAATATGTTTATCCTTATGAACAAGAGTATACTGATTGATTCTACCATGGTGTACAGAATTTTTATCAAATTGCCATGGTCTACCAAGTAATAAGGAACATGCTTGCATAGGTACCACATCACAATCAATATAGTCAGCATATGTAGAGATACTAAAATGCACATGAATAGTACGTGTTACCTTAACCTTGCCGTTGTTGTTGAACCATTGGATGTAATAAGGCTGTGGATATGGTCTTGTGGCGAGAGATAAAGCTAGGGAGGAAGAGATCTTCGTGCGCACCTCAGTGTTCGAACCTCAAGGGTTTGTCGAAACCCGTAATCTGACATTTGGCGCGCCAGGTATGAGCCATGGATATAGCACTATATGTGGAATAAAATGGTGGTTGTGGAGAAGACAAAAAGAGGGGAAGATAGTCTCACATCAACTAGGCGTATCAACGGGCTATGGAGATGCCCATCAATAGATATCAATGTGAGTGAGTAGGGATTGCCATGCAACGGATGCACTAGAGCTATAAGTATATGAAAGCTCAACAAAAGAAACTAAGTGGGTGTGCATCCAACTTGCTTGCTCACGAAGACCTAGGGCACTTGAGGAGGCCCATTGTTGGAATATAGAAGCCAAGTTCTATAATGAAAAATTCCCACTAGTATATGAAAGTGACAAAACAAGAGACTCTCTATCATGAAGATTATGGTGCTACTTTGAAGCACAAGTGTGGTAAAAGGATAGCAACATTGTCCCTTCTCTCTTTTTCTCTCATTTTTTTATTTTTTTGGGCCTTTCCCTTTTTTATGGCCTCTTTTTTATTTATTTTTATTTTTCGTTCGGAGTCTCATCCTGACTTGTGGGGGCATCATAGTCTCCATCATCCTTTCCTCACTTGGGACAATGCTCTAATAATGATGATCATCACACTTTCATTTTCTTACAACTCAACAATTACAACTCGATACTTAGAACAAAACATGACTCTATATGAATGCCTCCGGCGGTGTACAAATCAAGAGTGACATGTATGAAAGAATTATGAATGGTGGCTTTGCCACAAATGCAATGTCAACTACATGATCATGCTAGCAATATGACAATGATGGAGCGTGTCATAATAAACGGGACGGTGGAAAGTTGCATGGCAGTATATCTCGGAATGGCTATGAAAACGCCATGATAGGTACGTATGGTAGCTGTTTTGAGGAAGGTATATGGTGGGTGTATGATACCGGCGAAAAGTGCGCGGTATTAGAGAGGCTAGCAATGGTGGAAGGAAGAAAAGTGCGTATAATCCATGGACTCAACATTAGTCATGAAGAAATCATATACTTACTGCAAAAATCTACAAGTTATCAAAGCAAAGTATTACGCGCATGCTCCTAGGGGGATAGATTGGTAGGAAAAGACCATCGCTCGTCCCCGACCGCCACTCATAAGGAAGACAATCAATAAATAAATCATGCTCCGACTTCATCACATAACGGTTCACCATACGTGCATGCTACGGGAATCACAAACTTTAACACAAGTATTTCTCAAATTCACAACTACTCAACTAGCATGACTTTAATATCACCATCTTCATATCTCAAAACAATTATCAAGCATCAAACTTTTCTTAGTATCTAACGCACTCAAAAGAAAGTTTTACAAATCTTGAATACCAAGCATATTATTATTATTAAGCAAATTACCATGCTATTTAAGACTCTCAAAATAATCTAAGTGAAGCATGAGAGATCAATAGTTTCCATAAAACAAATCCACCACCGTGCTCTAAAAGATATAAGTGAAGCACTAGAGCAAAACTATATAGCTCAAAAGATATAAGTGAAGTACTTAGTGATGAGGACATGGCTACCACAGTTACAACCATATCCCCTGCTGTTTTACCTCTTGGAACAGTTGCTAGAGCTGAGATACGCCAATTAGATTATCAGGTACTTTCGTTTCTTGGTAATGTTTCTAGTGTTCATGAGAATATGATGCTGCCGAACTTAGATACATTTGTGTTGCTTGCAATTGAAGGGCCTAACACGGATAAGAAGGTTGAGCATTGGAGCATGGTCAAGCACGGAGAGGAAGGTGCGTGCAAAGAGAACAAGAACGGAGGTTCAAGTGGAGATTCCCGGACTTTGAAGCCACCATGATGACATACAAGAAGATGGACGAAATATAGAAGATGGCCTTTCATAAATTTCGTCCATAGCTTATTATTGGTGTTGCGCCACCTTATTTTGGGCCAGGCCCATGTAATCTATTTTTAGAGTCCATATTGTACGGAAATGACTTAGGAGGTGTTTTAGTCCCACCTTGCCAAGGGTGGACAAAATCCCCTCTCTTTTCCCTATAAATATAGCCCTTAAGGCATCGTTTAGACTTGGGTTTTATTTAGTTAAAAGTTAGCCATCGCTGCAACTTCATGTACTTCGTTTGTGTCCAACGACTAGACCAAGACCGCTTATGAAACCCCACTTTCATCAATACTTTATCCATATTCGCAATATTTAGATTGCTCAATCATATTCTTGCTTGTTCTTCGATTGCTTGCAGGAATCGACCTTCGTGGTCAGGTTGATCGTGCTCCGGCGTGGCCAATAACCTTTCGGAGTTGGTTTAGCGATTGCTAAGGCGCAACGTCGTGCACGTTTGTAGTCGGATCGTCAAAGTCGTCTCCACCAAATCGATAGTTATCATCTCATCGAAAGATCGGGACCCTCGCCTCTATCAAGTGGTATCAGTTTTCAGGTTGCTCGGTGAGACTTTTCAGTTTTTCATAGTCTAGTTTGCATGTGTTCTTCATACCTAGAGTCCAAAAAAAGCCAAAAAAAGTTACAGTAGTTCATCAGTGTCCCAGACAGTCTGAGCCTTCCGCTATTATCATTTAGTTTTTGCATTGTTGAATTTTTGATTGCATCGTGTGTCGAGTTGCTGGTTTTAGTGTCTAAACTTTTAGAGTTTCGAGTTCTAGTCACGTTTTGTTCATGTCACGTCCGCTCACACGATCATCCACTTCATTGTCATCTTCTGCTGCTACTTATTTTCGTCGCCACGCTGTTGCCATCACCACCATCCGTCTTCTTTTGTCGTTCATCGCCGTCATCACATTAGTTCATCTTGGAGCCTGATTCATCTTGTGAAAAAAGTTTGCAGAAGAAAAATTCTGGTCGGTTTGCAAGGAGAATCCATCTATTGATTTTCCATAGTTTGTTGGCTAGAGCATCATAGTTGCCACATTTGGAACTTGGAAAAAGGAAACAGAGAAAGGGGAAATCAGATCGGTTAAAAAAGCAAAAAAAAGGCAGGTTTGGTGCGGCCAAGGGGAAGGCATAAAGAGTTTGGAAGGCATTAAATCTTGGTAGGAACGATTTGGTCTGTTAAAAAAACTGATCGGTTGCCTTTCACGTGAGTTGTTTGCTTTTGGAAGGAGATCAATATTTAATAAGAAATCTGCACATAAATCAAGGAGAGTTAATAGTATTTCCGTTTGGACTTGTAGTTTGTTTGGAAAGAGAGAAAAAGGAGGAGAAGGTAAAGAATTTTGCCCTACCTTTAGAAAGTGACCAGCGCAAAAGAAAGAAAAATAAAGGGGGGGCTGATTCCGTTGAGATTCCTAAGGAAAATAAACAGGGCGTGCAGAATTTTTTTAAGGAGATTTAAACGGAAAGAAGGAAAAGCTGATTTGCCTTGCTCGTTTTGTGGAAGAAAAAAAGGAGTATTTAAAGGTTTCGGTTAGATCTTTTGGTACTTTCCATGTTTGTTTTGTGGAAGAAAAAGAAAGAATAATTTCAAGAAGGAAAGTTTGGATGTGTCAAAGAGAAAGAAAAATAATGAAATTCTGATGAGCAAAAAATAAACGCACTTGGTTCGGTCCAATGAAATATCTGCTATGATCTTCTTGTCTCGTTTAAAAGGAAGTATTCGTTAGTTGGCAAGTTTCCAAGAAAAGGCATCACGCGGCTGTAATCTTGGGGAGATTGCAAAATAAAAATAGAGGAATTAAACAAGATAGTAGAGAGAAGATAAGGAAGGTAAGAAAAAAAAGGGAAAGGAGGGATAGCTCTACTTGGAATCCGTGAGTACTTAAAGGAAAACGTGAATAGTTGCCTCGTTTTTCAGGTTGTTGACGTTCGGTTTGCTTGGCAAGTTTGGATTTCCAAGGAAATTAAAAACAAAAGTCTACTGATATTTTGGAAGGTTTTGACCGCAAAGAAAAAAGGGTCCAGATTTGGGACTGGATCCCTAGCGTGTTTTTTTTGAAAGAGAGAGAAGAGTTGTAAAACAATAGAAACAACAAAGGAAAGAGACGCAGCAAAAAAAGCAAGAGGATACGTGACTACTAGTAGCACTAAGATTTACGTACTATAATTACTTTGGCCGTGAGAAAAAAGTGGAAGGAGGCTTGTACAAAGTGTGGTGTTGACAACATATTGTGAATTCGTCTGTGTCTTAGGCTCGCGTCTCTAGTACGGTCTAGCCTAGGACCAGCTCTCGACCACTTTGAGCAAATTTTTAGCTTGCATTAACTATTGTGGTTGTAGCATTTTTCCCACACATATAAAGCCAACCCAGCTCCACATATTTCTACACCGTGTCTCCATACGTTCACCTGGCAATCGCTTTACCCAACTTTTGGAGTTACTTGACACCGCTGGTTGCCGATCACCGCCTGCTGCATGGTAAGACCTTGTAAGACATTGATATTTGCTTTACTGTGAGTGTTTTACCACCACATCCTCGTAGTTACCATCACTTCCCAGTAGTTCATAGGAACATTATTTTTGGATTTTGTTTCCTTTTTCTACTAATCATGATAGGATCTAGAGTCAATTCATGGAGTTTGTCGATCGTGGGAGACGTGCCATCACCTATGCAAATACCACAACCGTCACGAGACAATGAGGACATGACTACCTTGGATACGACCAAAAATATTGCATACATGCATATTTGTCAGGTGATTTCTAGTGCCAACTATTCAATAATCTATTTATATTATCCAGAACAAAAATACTTCACACACTTTTGTGTTTTGTCTAATTGCAAGTGTATGGGACATTTGTACAATCCACATATGAAGATAGGGGAAAAGGAGAAGTTTAAGTTCTGTTCAAAAAGTCCTCTCACGTCTCTTTTGGGCAAAGAGAAGATAGAGTCCAAGTCTTTCACGTTCTGGATTCAGATTCGGACTGCACAGACATACCTGACTCAAAACGCCAAGAACTTTTTCATACGGACTCCGAATTGGGTGATTCTTTTTTTGTTGGAAACTAGATTTCATCCTCTTTCCACACCAATTGGAATCACCTTTAAATTCATCCGGAGCGTTGAGATATGGACGAAACAATCTGACGCTGCAGCAGAATCCGAGTCAAACAACAAGTCCAAAGGTGTTGCATCACCTCCACTTGGGCCCATGAGCCTTGTACGACCTAGGGTTGGTTTTAGGCTGACTTGGGACGTCCTCCCACCTCCTTGGCCGCCACCCCTTGCTCCTATATAAGTAGATCCATATAATAGCTTTTTCTCTGGGATTTGTTTAGTTAAAAGTTAGCCATTGCAACTTCGTGTACTTCGTTTGTGTCCAACGACCAGACCAAGACCGCTTACGGATCCCCACCTTTATCAATACTTCATATATACTCGCAATATTCAGATTGCTTTTATCATATTCTTGCTTGTTCTTCGATTGCTTGCAGGAATAGACCTTCGTGGTCAGGTTGATTGTGCTCTGGCGTGGTCAATAACCTATCGAAGTTGGTTTAGCGATTGCTAAGGCGCAACGTCGTGCACGTTTGTAGTCGAATCATCAAAGTCGGCTCCATCAAATCGATAGTTATCATCTCATCGAAAGATCGGGACATCCCGCCTCTATCAAGTGGTATTAGTTTTCAGGTTGCTCGGTGAGAATTTTCCAGTTATCCATAGATTAGATTTATTTTCTTACCTATTGTCCAAGAAAAAGCCACACAAAAAAGTTAGATATGTTCATCCTTTGTCCAAGCCAGTCTGAGGCTTTGCATAATCTTTTTAGTGTTTTGCTTTGTTGAATTTGCGGTTACATCGTCGTGTCAAGTTGCTGGTCTTAGTGTCTAGTTCGTTTAGAGTTTCGAGTTCTGTTCACAGTTTGTCACGCGACCGCCGCACCATCTTCATTGTCGTTGCCATATACCACCACCGCGCCATTATTGCATCCGCTGTCCACCACCGCCATCCATCAATTTCCACCACGTACTCCCCATCATTCATTGTCATAATCACACTTGAGGTCGTTCGCGTCATCATTAGATCCAATCTGCATCTTATCTAGCTTGTTTGTGAAAAAAAAGAAAGAAAAAAAGAAAAAAAGTGAGAGAAAAAAAAGAAAAAAAGAGAAAAAAAAGAAACAAAAGAGGAAACAAAAGAGGAAAGTGAAAAAAAATCCGTGAAAAAAGAGAAAAAAAAGATATTCAGAGTTTGCTCCGCCTTTGTTACGCGTCGCGCCATGATTTTTTTAGTGTTCTAGGCTCGCGTCTCTAGCACGATCTAGCCTAGGACCAGCACGGTACCGTGGTTGAGCGTTTATTCAACATTGCATCTATGAATTGATTATTGCTGATCTTTTGCTACCATATATTTGGCCTTCCAAGCTCCACATATTTCTACACCGTGTATACATACGCTCACCTGGCAATCGCTTTACTCAATCTTCGGAGTTATTTGACACCGCTGGTTGCCGGTCACCACCTGTTGTATGGTAAGAACTTGTAAGACTTTGATATTTGCTATAATGTGAGCGCTTTACCACCACATCCTAGTAGTTCATAGGAACATTAGTCTCGGATTTTGTTTCTTGTTTTTCTACTAAATATGGCAGGTTCCAGAGTCAGTTGGGCTTCATCAATCGTGGGAGACGTGCCACCAGCTCCAAAAATACAACCACCATCACAAGAGGTGCAAAGACATAAGAATATGCACAATCAGGTTTTTGTTTCCATGCCACCTTTTAATGGTCGTTTTAAGCCTGATTTATATATTGAATGGGAGTTCGAAATAAATGTTATATTTGCTTCCCATGATTTTTCGGAACGTAAAAAAGTTAAGCTTGCGGTTGGTTCTTTCACTAGTTTTGCTACTGTTTGGTGGAGTGAACATTGTCGGTTATACCCAGATTATGTACCTACTACTTGGGATGATTTAAAACTTGTAATGAGAGATAGATTCATTGATGTTTATTATACTCGTGGCATGATTAAAAAACTACAACATTTAAAACAAGGTGGTGACACTGTAAGAAAATATTATGATGATTTACAAACTGCCTTGTTGCATACCTTTTTAGAGGAAAGTGAAGAAGATTTTATGGATAGATTTTGGGGAGGATTAAACCGTGATATTCAGGAGATACTAATTCATGAAGAATGTTATCCTATGGACCATTTGTTTCATCTTGCTTGCAAAACTGAACAGGAAATAAACGTGATGCCCACAAGACAAACAAGCATAAGGTGCACATCCAAGGAGTTGAGACGGTCCTTCCTTCTACCACTACGCCTACTATGACAACAACATCCGTTGTTGTGAGCACTGCATCAGCTCCATATTATGACCCGTCACTGCCGAGAGTTCCAACATCGTCTGAGTTGATAACACGAGGTAATGACAAAGGTACTGATCTTCTAACTTCACATGCGAATGATGAATGCCTTGTCGATTCAAATACACCATGTGATGCTCTAGCCACTACATTGATCACACCACCTATTTTAGATGATTATGCTGATGATTTGACTTTGCCATGTGATCAAACAACTACAATATCAAGAATTTTGAGTGCACCCATTGAATTAACCGTTGATGTGAAAGAACCATGTGAATCAAACACTAAAACAAATTTGGATCAACAACGTTTGAAAATAATTGTGCCAATGTTTAATCATTTTGATATGACCTCTAATCTTGATAATGATTTTGTGTTGAATGACTTGTTGCATGTTTGCTTATTACAGCATGTTGTAGCATGTAATTCTGAAACTATTAAAGTTTATTCACCAATGTTGGGATGGTTTAATGATGAACTTTGTCAATCTTCTGATATGAATAAGAATTTCACTTATATGTGCAAACTGAGTTGCAATATTTTCATGCCTTCTACTTCTTGTGATAATATTTTGGCTTTATATCTTAAGAACTTTGAAAGTTACTCATGTATACATGTGTCATATGTGCAAAAACTAAGGGAAATAAAAATGGATGACATATACATATACAACATGTACACCTTGTCTTTTTTGTTAGCCACATTTCAGATTAAGCAACGCCGAGGACGGCTTTATTTTCAAGAAGGGGAGGATGATGAGGACATGACTACCTTGGATACGACCAAAAATATTGCATATGCATATTTGTCAGGTGATTTCTAGTGTCAACTATTCAATAATCTATTTATATTATCCAGAACAAAAATACTTCACACACTTTTGTATTTTGTCTAATTGCAAGTGTATGGGACATTTGTACAATCCACATATGAAGATAGGGGAAAAGGAGAAGTTTAAGTTCTGTTCAAAAAGTCCTCTCACGTCACTTTTGGGCAAAGAGAAGATAGAGTCCAAGTCTTTCACGTTCTGGATTCAGATTTGGACTGCACAGACATACCTGACTCAAAACGCCAAGAACTTTTTCATACAGACTCCGAATTGGGTGATTCTTTTTTTGTTGGAAACTAGATTTCATCCTCTTTCCACACCAATTGGAATCACCTTTATATTCGTCCGGAGCGTTGAGATATGGACGAAACAATCTGACGCTGCAGCAGAATTCGAGTCAAACAACAAGTCCAAAGGTGTTGCATCACCTCCACTTGGGCCCATGAGCCTTGTACGACCTAGGGTTGGTTTTAGGCTGCCTTGGGACGTCCTCCCACCTCCTTGGCCGCCCCCCTTGCTCCTATATAAGTAGATCCATATAATAGCTTTTTCTCTGGGATTTGTTTAGTTAGAAGTTAGCCATTGGAACTTCGTATACTTCGTTTGTGTCCAACGACCAGACCAAGACCGCTTACGGATCCCCACCTTTATCAATACTTCATATATACTCGCAATATTCAGATTGCTTTTATCATATTCTTGCTTGTTCTTCGATTGCTTGCAGGAATAGACCTTCATGGTCAGGTTGATTGTGCTCCGACGTGGTCAATAACCTCTCGAAGTTGGTTTAGCGATTGCTAAGGCGCAACGTCGTGCACGTTTGTAGTCGAATCGTCAAAGTCGGCTCCATCGAATCGATAGTTATCATCTCATCGAAAGATCGGGACACCCCGCCTCTATCACGAGAGGTGCACAAACATCCAAATGCACATGATCAGGTTAATGTTTCTATACCACCATTTAATGGTCGTTTTAGACATGCTTTATATATTGAATGCGAGTTCGACATAAATAATATATTTGCTTCCCATAATTTTGATGAACATAAAAAAGTTAAGGTTGCGGTTGGTTCTTTCACCGGTTATGCTTTAGTTTGGTGGAGTGAATATTGTCGGTTACACCCTGATTATATACCTACTACTTGGGATGATTTGAAACTTGTCATGCGACATACATTTGTCCCTGCTTATTATACTTGTGACATGATGAAAAAGTTGCAACATTTAAAACAAGGTAGTGACACCGTAACGAAATATTGTGATGATTTACAAACTACCTTGTTGCATTCCTCTTTAGAAGAAAGTGAAGAAGATTTTATGGATAGATTTTGGGGCGGATTAAACCGTGACATTCAGGATATACTAATTCATGAAACATGTTATCATATGGACCGTTTGTTTCGTCTTGCTTGCAAAGCTGAACAGGAGATAACAAGACGTGTTGCCCACAAGACAAACAAGCGGAAGGTGCAAATCCCAAGAGTTGCGACGGTTTTTCCTTTCACCACTATGTCTCCTATGAAAACAACATCCATTGTTGAGAGCACTACATCACCTCCACCATGTGCCGTGTCGCCACCTAGAGTGCCTAGATCATCTTTGTTGATCATAAGAGGTAATGCCAAAGGTACCGATCTTCCACCTCCACATGAGTATGATGAATGCCTTGTTAATTTAAAATGAACCATGCGATGAGCTACCCACTACTTTGATCACACCAACTATTTTAGATGACTATGTTCATGATTTGACTTTGCCATGTGATCAAACAATTTTGAGTGAACCCATTGAATTAACTATTGACGCAAAAGAATCATGTGAATCAGGGAATAAATCATATTTGGATCAAATACGTTTGAAAATAATTGTGCCAATGTTTAATCATTTTGATATGACCTCTAATCTTGGTGATGATTCATCAATGTTAGGATGGTTTAATGATAAGCATTGTCAATCTTTTGATATGAATAAGAGCTTCACTTATATGTGCAAACTAGGTTGCAATATTTTCATGCCTTTGAATTCTTGTGATAATATATTGGCTTTATATTTCATGACTTTTGAAGGGTGCTCTTGTATAATTGTGTCACATGTGCCCCAACAGAGATTAGTAAAAATGGATGACATATACATATACAACATGTACACCTTGTCTCTTTTGTTAGCCAGATTTCAGATTAAGCAAGGCCGAGGACGGCTTTGTTTTCAAGAAGGGGACGATGATGAGGACATGGCTACCACAGTTACAACCATATCCCCTGCTGTTTTACCTCTTGGAACAGTTGCTAGAGCTGAGATACGCCAATTAGATTATCAGGTACTTTTGTTTCTTGGTAATGTTTCTAGTGTTCATGAGAATATGATGCTGCCTAACTTAGATACATTTGTGTTGCTTGCAATTGAAGGGCCTAGCACGGATAAGAAGGTTGAGCATTGGAGCATGGTCAAGCACGGAGAGGAAGGTGCGTGCGAAGAGAACAAGAACAGAGGTTCAAGTGGAGATTTTCGGACTTTGAAGCCACCATGATGACATACAAGAAGATGGACGAAATATACAAGATGGCCTTTCATAAATTTCGTCCATAGCTTATTATTGGTGTTGCGCCACCTTATTTTGGGCCAGGCCCATGTAATCTATTTTTAGAGTCCATATTGTAGGGGAAACGACTTAGGAGGTGTTTTAGTCCCACCTTGCCAAGGGTGGACAAAATCCCCTCTCTTTTCCCTATAAATATAGCCCTTAAGGCATCGTTTAGACTTGGGTTTTATTTAGTTAAAAGTTAGCCATCGCTGCAACTTCGTGTACTTCGTTTGTGCCCAACGACCAGACCAAGACCGCTTATGAAACCCCACTTTCATCAATACTTTATCCATATTCGCAATATTTAGATTGCTCAATCATATTCTTGCTAGTTCTTCAATTGCTTGCAGGAATCGACCTTCGTAGTCAGGTTGATCGTGCTTCGGCGTGGTCAATAACCTTTCGGAGTTGGTCTAGCAATTGCTAAGGCGCAACGTTGTGCATGTTTGTAGTCGGATCGTCAAATTCGTCTCCACCAAATCGATAGTTATCATCTCATCAAAAGATCGGGACCCTCGCCTCTATCATATAGAGTATTCTATCAAATTGCAATTCATGTATGGCTCTCTCAAAAGGTGTGTACAGCAAGGATGATTGTGGTAAACTAAAAATCAAAGACTCAAATCATACAAGACGCTCCAAGCGAAACACATATCATGTGGTGAATAAAAATATAGCTCCAAGTAAAGTTACCGATGGAAGTAGACGAAAGAGGGGATGCCTTCCGGGGCATCCCCGAGCTTTCTCTTTTTGGTGTCCTTAGATTATCTTGGGGGTGCCATGGGCATCCCCAAGCTTAGTCTCTTGCCACTCCTTGTTCCATAATCCATCAAAAGATTTCACGCAAAACTTGAAAACTTCACAACACAAAACTCAACAGAAATCTCGTGAGCTCCGTTAGCGAAAGAAAACAAAACACCACTTCAAGGTACTGTAATGAACTCATTCTTTATTTATATTGGTGTTAAACCTACTTTATTCCAACTTCTCTATGGTTTATAAACTATTTTACTAGCCATAGATTCATCAAAATAAGCAAACAACACACGAAAAACAGAATCTGTCAAAAACAGAATAGTCTGTAGTAATCTGTAACTAACGCAAACTTCTGGAACTCCAAAACTTCATCCAAAATAGGAAGCCCTAGGAAATTTGTTCATTGATCAGCAGCAATTGTAATCATTATTTTATCACGTTCTGGTGATTTTTAACAATTGTTTTCGTGAACAGAAAGTTTCTGGAAGTTACAACAAGATCAAATAACTATCATCCAAGAAGATCCTATAGGTCTTACTTGGAACAAACAATAATTAAAACATAAAACCACATCTAAACAGAAGGTAGAAGGATTATTTATTCCTAAACAGAAGCAAAAAAAAAACTAAAAATAAAATAGGGTTGCCTCCCAACAAGCGCTATCGTTTAAATTCCTTGAAATCCAAAATAGTGGCTTTAGCAACATCTAGGGTTTTGCTTCCTTCAATCCCACTTTTATCAATTTGATCATCAAGATCTAAATACTCCGAATTCTTGGAACGCCTTCTAGGTAAAGGTGGATCATATTCAGTCCCATCATTATCAAGATTCATATTGCAAAACAAAGATTTAATAGGGGACACATCAATAACTTTTAGATCTTCATCTTTATTTTCATGGAAATTGGAAGAACACGCTTTAATAAAGGCATGTTTTGTAGCACGCATCCTAGCGGTTCTTTCCTTGCACTCATCAATGGAAATTCTCATGGCTTTGAGAGATTCATTGATACCATCCTTAGGAGGAATAGATCTAAGCTTTAAGGAATCAACATCAAGAGAAATTCTATCAATGTTCCTAGCCAATTCATCAACTTTAAGCAATTTCTCTTCAAGCAAAGCATTAAAATTCTTTTGTGAATTCATAAACTCTTTAACACTAGTCTCAAATTCATAGGGCATCTTATTAAAATTTCCATAAGAGTTGTTGTAGGAATTTCCATAATTATCAGAAGGATTACTTGGATAAGGCCTAGGATTAAAGTTCCCTCTATACGCGTTGTTACCAAAATTATTCCTACCAACAAAATTCACATTCATAGATTCATTATTATTCTCAATCAAAGTAGACAAAGGCATATCATTAGGATCAGAAGAAACACTCTTAGTAGCAAATAATTTCATAAGTTCATCCATCTTTCCACTCAAAACATTAATTTCTTCTATCGCATACACTTTTTATTAGTAGATCTTTCAGTGTGCCATTGAGAATAATTAACCATAATATTATCTAGGAGTTTCGTAGCATCTCCTAAAGTGATTTCCATAAAAGTGCCTCCCGCGGCTGAATCTGTAAGATTTCTAGAAGCAAAATTCAATTCGGCATAATTTTTTTGTATAATGATCCACAAGTTAAAACCATGAGTAGGGCAATTACGTATCATTAATTTCATTCCCTCCCAAGCTTGTACAACATGTTCATGATCAAGTTGCTTAAAATTCATAATATCGTTTCTAAGAGAGATGATCTTAGCGAGAGGAAAATACTTAGAGATAAAAGCATCTTTGCACTTGTTCCAAGAATCAATACTATGTTTAGGCAAAGACGAAAACCAAGCTTTAGCATGATCTCTAAGCGAAAAAGGAAATAGCTTCAATTTAACAATATCATTATCAACATATTTCTTCTTTTGCACATCACAGAAATCCACGAAGCTATTTAGA
The DNA here is from genome assembly GCA_032464435.1 of Aegilops umbellulata. Taxonomy (NCBI): domain Eukaryota; kingdom Viridiplantae; phylum Streptophyta; class Magnoliopsida; order Poales; family Poaceae; genus Aegilops; species Aegilops umbellulata. Next base: position 207,889,985 of record CP136058.1, on the reverse strand, counting down.
TGAGTAGCGGCATCTTCACTAGGAAGGCCGGCGAATTGATCTTTCATAACAAGATTCAACAAAGCAGTATTGATTTCACAAGATTCAGTGTTGGTAAAAGGAGCAATCCGAGTGCTAAGGAAATGATTATTGTTGGTATTGGTAAAGTCACATAATTTGGTATTATCTTGAGCCATCGTGACAAGCAAGCAATCCAACACATGAGCAAACAAAAGGGCAAGCGAGAAAAAGGCAAACGGAAAAGAGAGGGCGAATAAAACGGCAAGGGTGAAGTGGGGGAGAGGAAAATGAGAGGCAAATGGCAAATAATGTAATGCGAGAGATAAGGATTGTGATGGGTACTTGGTATGTTGACTTTTGCGAAGACTCCCCGGCAACGGCGCCAGAAATTCTTCTTGCTACCTCTTGAGCACTGCGTTGGATTTCCCCGAAGAGGAAAGGATGATGCAGCAAAGTAGCGTAAGTATTTCCCTCAGTTTTTGAGAACCAAGGTATCAATCCAGTAGGAGGCTACGCGCGAGTCCCTCGTACCTACACAAAGCAAATAACTCCTCACAACCAACGCGAATAGGGGTTGTTAATCTCTTCACGGTCACTTACGAGAGTGAGATCTGATAGAGATGATAGATAATATTTTTGGTATTTTTGGTATAAAGACGCAAGGTTAAATAAAAGGCAAATTAAAAAGCAAAGCAATAATAAAGTGATGGAAGATTAATATGATGAAGATAGACCCGGGGGGCATATATTTCACTAGTGGCTTCTCTCAAGAGCATAAGTATTCTACGATGGGTGAACAAATTACTATTGAGTAATTGACAGAATTGAGCATAGTTATGAGAATATCTAGGTATGATCATGTATATAAGCATCACGTCCGAGACAAGTAGACTGACTCCTGCCTGCATCTACTACTATTACTCCACTCATCGACCGCTATCCAGCATGCATCTAGAGTATTAAGTTCAAGAAAATAGAGTAACGCCTTAAGCAAGATGACATGATGTAGAGGGATAATTCATGCAATATGATAAAAACCCCATCTTGTTATCCTGAATGGCAACAATACAATACGTGCCTTGCTGCCCCTACTGTCACTGTGAAAGGACACCGCAAGATTGAACCCAAACCTAAGCACTTCTCCCATTGCAAGAAAAACCAATCTAGTAGGCCAAACCAAACTGATAATTTGAAGAGACTTGCAAAGATAACCAATCATACATAAAAGAATTCAGAGAAGATTCAAATTTGTTCATAGATAATCTTGATCATAAACCCACAATTCATCGGTCTCAACAAACACACCGCAAAAAGAAGATTACATCGAATAGATCTCCACGAGAGAGGGGGAGAACATTGTATTGAGATCCAAAAAGAGATAAGAAGCCATCTAGCTACTAACTATGGACCCGAAGGTCTGAGGTAAACTACTCACACTTCATCGGAGGGGCTATGATGATGATGAAGCCCTCCATGGTGGATTCCCCTTCCGGCGGAGCTCCGGAACAGGCCCCAAGATGGGATCTCGTGGGTACAGAAGGTTGTGGCGGTGGAATTAGGTTTTTGGCTCCGTATCTGATCGTTTGGGGGTATGTAGGTATATATAGGAGGAAGGAGTACGTCGGTGGAGCAAAGGGGGGCCCACGAGGCAGGGCGGCGCGCCCTAGGGGGTGGGCGCCCCCCACCCTTGTGGCCACCTCCCTTCTTTCTTGACATGGAGTCCAAGTCTCCCGGATCATATTTGGTGAGAAAATCACGTTCCCGAAGGTTTCATTCCGTTTGGACTCCCTTTGATATTCCGTTTCTTCGAAACACTGAAATAGGCAAAAAAAACAACAATTCTGGGCTGGGCCTCCGGTTAATAGGTTAGTCCCAAAAGTAATATAAAAGTGGAAAATAAAGCCCAATATGGTCCAAAACAGTAGATAATATAACATGGAGCAATCAAGAATTATAGATACGATGGAGACGTATCAGATCCCCAAGTAGATTTCAAGACCTCCTTTTGGAGAAGACTATCAATAAAACCTCACCTCCTTAGGAGCGGGAAGAACCTTACCTTTTTGCTTGTTTCCTTGGATTGATCTTGTCTTCTTGTGGATCTCATGTGTATGCTATTCTAGTGGATGTGTGATTGGGTCTTTTTTTGACTGAATTTCCTCTTTGTGTTCTTGTGTTCATCCTCTTTTCCTCTCCGAGTGTGAAAAGATCTCCATCTAGGGTTACACCCTACAACATCTTGGTATCATGAGCCATGGTTGATTCACATCTTGGAGTCCCTACCCCTCATATTCTATCCTAATTTTGTTGTTTTTCATCCTAATTCAAATATCCCCACAAATAATAGCCCCAAAAAAATTCTTGCAATTTGTTGGATCTTGTGATATTTTGTTGATTTGGTCCACAAATTTCATGTGTGACAAGTGGATCTAACCCTTACCCACCTCCAACATACATCCCACAATCGATTTTGGCTGGATTTTTGAAAATTTCCATGGATCCGAAGGTGTTCCTCCGCAGAAGAGCACCCCGTGTGCACGGGCCATCAAGACCCTGTGCATACGGGATCAACTTACCTCGTGCGCACGGACCTTCCAGAACTGTCCGACCACACCCGGTTTTTCCTTGTTTTGCCATTCTTTCACTACCATTCGCTTTCCGCACTACTTCCCATTGGTGTTTGAGCTTTGGATTTGCGGTTCACCGTGTCCTAAGGTGTTTCAGCTACTTAGGCGCAGTTCGACTTTGACATCAACGCCATTCGTCATTGGCTCGGACTCCACACCGACTTCGACCACTTCAAAATCATACTACCATAAGCAAGGATGGTAACCTCGACGACATCCTAACATCATACCTTTCCATTACATTTGATATCCTCGAGCCATTTTGTATCACTTACCTATCGACACTAGCGAGTTGAGAATTGTCGAGCCACGCTTTTTTTGCACCTTTAGTGATATGTCTCTCCCGCGCATATCACACTTGTTGGCTCATACCCCGGCTCGAATATCAAGCATTGTGGCATAGTAAAAAAAGCTTTTAAGCAAAGAAAAGAGAAACAAAGAGCTTGTAAGCATTAGCATTAAGCCATTTTTCCTAGTTCCATCATCTCGATTCATACATACATAAGCCTTCTCTAGTATCCGTACAACAAGAGAATTCTCTGTGGTTTCACATTTTGAGCTCACTCCTTGGTTGTGCGGATCCCATCTATCTTCCGTGTGTGTTCCTAGTGATATCCTTGGCTTTGATCTATTTGTCTTGCTTGAAATTTGTGCATCTCTTCAACATTATCAATATCTTGGCTAACACTTGCTTGAATTTTGTACTACTCATCCTAACCGAGCTCCGCCATAAGCCTTACATGTAGGTGTGATTATCAAAACCAGGTACCAATTCTCCTATTATAGCATTCTATTGAGTGATACTAGATACATCCTCAATCTTCAGAAAAGGTAACTTTGGTATTGGATACTCTCATTTTTCCTACTCACCCCCACTTAGTTATGATGGATAGGCCCACTTCTTCGGCGAACCCACTCTTCGAGGATCAAGATGACAAAGGCGACTTCGTCACCAAAAATCACTTCTTCATCGCCCAACGAGCCCTCCATCAATAAAGTGAAGCTTTGGCTGACCGCATCGAGCAACTCGCCACCATCCTACATCAATCTGAAGCAAGTAACTGGGACTACCTCGACGCTAAGCTCTCCAAACAAATGGAGGAATTCCGCAACATGATCGTGAGACACACGTCCTCCACCACCTCTTCACCAAGACGGCGCCAATCAATGTCGGTGGGAAACGACACCTACGGATCACAAGAATCCCTACTACAGTTGCCGGGGCGCAGGGTTGCAAGAAGAGCAGGATTAGTAATCAGCACAAGGATCGTTTACCCAGGTTCGGGCCGCGAGGATGCGCAAAACCCTAGTCCTGCTTTGGTGGATGTATTGAGTGTTCTTTGATCCATCCAACTAGCTACGGTGGTTGGGTCGTCCCAAAGAGCCGAATCCTTCTCTAGTACGCCATGGGCCTCCTTTTATAGTCGAAAGGGGCTCCCACAGTGGCACACAGGAGGTGGAAAGGCGTACAATGCTACGAGCTTATCGCTCTTATTACAGGACAAGGCGCATTTAATGCATCGCTTAGGTGTCCCCTCGCTTTATTAGGGAAGGGAACAAGGCCCGTCCCGTCCGTCGCCGCTCCTCCTTACTTCGACACGCACCCTGGCCAGCGATGCATGCGTCGCCATGTAGGCAGGCAGGCAGCTGAGGTGGCGCGATGGTAAGGTCTTCACGAAGATCTACATGCCGCCACGCACGCGCTTGCTGAGTTGGCCTGGAAGTTGCATGTTGCCACGCAGGTGCCTGCCCAGCTAGTTGTCCTGGTAGCTGCATGCGAACGGCGGTGGAGACTTGGCTGGTGCGGGCCTGGAAGTGGCCCTACTGGCGTCCTTGGTGAGGGCCTTGCCGGGTGGCCGGCAAGGGCCTTGCCGTGGCATGCTGTCTTCCCCGGCAAGGATCTTGCCAGGGGTCTTGTGGCTCTCCTCGGCAAGGATCTTGCTGAGGATTGTTGTCTTTTAATCCTCATCTGATCTTGAATATTGTCTTCACAAAGATCTGCATGTCAACATGGAGATGCCTCCCGAGCCCTGGCCCAACGTGGTTGATGGTGTTGGAGACCGTGGGCTCAAGGGTAGTGCGCTCCACTGGTGTTGGACGAGCTGCCCTGGCAAGGGCCTTGCCGAGGCCGTGGAGGCTGCCCCCGCAAGGGTCTTGCCGGGGGAACCTGCTTCGTTCCTCTACGCTTTGTGGTCTCAGCCTTGGCGTTGCTCTGGCTCTCTTGGGCTTCGGTTTCACCTCGGTTCACCTCCCCTATTCTGCTTGGTGCGGTCGTGGGCGCGGCTCCGACTGCCCATGCACAGGTAAAGGGGTACATAGGTGTGCCCCTTCTTTTGTACACCGACAGGAGCCCCTGGGCCTGGGCCACACATAAGCATGTCACATTGTTGGGCCAGGCCCAAAACGGTGCGCGGGCAGGCGGGGCGGTTTTTACCGTGGTAAAACTTTTCGCCCGTTTCGCTTCCCCACGACCCGTGTTGAGTGCGCGACGTGGAGGGGCGCGTGTGACGTGGGCGGCATGCGTGTGGCGGTTCTCGCACGCATGCGTCACATCATGGTTAATGGGGAAAAGAGTCGGCCCGCGCCTTCCCCGTAAAAGGGAATAACTGTGGTCGCGCTGCTCATTTTACCCCCTTGTGCCTTCTCCAATCTCAGAGCCGCCGCCCCCTTCTCCTTCCTCCCTAAGCTTCGTTCTTGCTCGCCGCCGTTGTGCCTTCGCCACCTTCTGTCTCTTGCTCCCCCTAGCCGTCATGGCACCCAAATCCACCAAGGGCAAGGGAGTGGCCAAGGACGCTGGAACGGCGGAGCTACCGGAGAGTGCGCTGGCGGTGTAGAGGACGCAGCTCGCCTACTTCCCTTCGATGATTGATGTATTCAAGCTCCGGGAAGCCTTCAAGCCCCTGTGGGGGTGAAGACAGGGGGGAGAGAAGATGGGGCATCCAGCCACGCGCGTCATCCCCGCCAACTGCGCCGAGGCTGCCCCGAATAGGTACCCTTTCTTTGGCGACTATTTCTCCTGCGGGCTCTGTGCTCCCTTCTCTGATTTCTTTAGCGACATCATGCACACCTTCGGCTTCCGCCTCTTAGATTTTACCCCAAATGTTGTGGCGTGCATGGCCCTTTTCGCGCACCTCTGCGAAGGTTTCGCCGGGGTGCACCCCAACACGACGCTTTTCCGCCACTACTTCTTCCCTCGGATCCAAACGGGGGGCGCCATCTCCGGTTGTATCACTTGGATCCCAAGGTCCATGGGGGCATACCCGGAGGGTGCCATGAAGGAGAGGTGGGAATAACGGCTGGGCCGGTGGTGCTGGATCAAGGAGAGAGATCCGCCCGCATTCTGCGAGGTTCGTCGGGTGCCGCCAGTCCACAGAAGCGATTGGAGCGACGTCGACGCCGACGACGAGAAGCTCACGATCGCCACCACCAGGATCCTTCGGCTCACCGAGGCCGAGCTCAACCTGAAGATGATCGGGGCGGACTTCATCTGCCGCTGCATCGCTCCGCTGCACGACAAGGGGTGGCCGGCCTGGCTCTTCACGAACGCCGCCGACATCATGAGGCTTCGCCCCGGCTTCGACCACAACTTCACGGTGATGGGGCATGCTCACTTCTGCCAGCGGCTCTTCCAGCTTGACATGGGCCGCGACGGTGAGGTCAAGCGGACTGGCAAGGCTGCGAGGGCCGCCACGAAGGCCAGCAAGGTTGCCAAGGGGCCTTTATTCCGGTTGCCGGCAGGAGTGGTCCCGCTGAGCAATAACTCGCGCCGGAACAACATCATCGCCATGATGCCGCTCTGCAATGCGCATGGCCCTGACCCAAGCCTTCTGAGACCTCCGTCGACCCCGCGGTGAGCTCCTCCACCGTTTCCCCATGACCCTGTGGTCTATATCTCGCCGTAAACATTGTCCCCGTGAGCTCCGAAGCTCGCCACCGCCGTACCTCGTCGCCACCGTGGTTAGAGCTGCTGAAGCTTGAAGCCGAGCATGCCACTACGGCCAGCATTCTGCCAGGAGGCCAGAGAGCCCCTTTGACCAGCTGCTCGAGCTCTATAGCCCCATCCCGCTCAATGCCGTAGCTCCGACCACCGCCCAAGTGGTCGCTGCCGTCGACCCCGGCCTCCCTACGCCCATCTGCGTACACCCCTAGATGCGGGCGAGCATGGGCTCCCTCCTGGTGCCCTCAGCGCACCCAGCTGCTGCCCGTAGCGCCACCTCAGTGAGCCGCCGCCGCACTAGATGGTCGTCGGCAGCCTAACCCCAGTCGTGCAGACGTGGCACCATCATTACGGCTAAAGACACCACTAACTAACCCGCTAGCTCACTCACACGTGGGACCCCTGCCCTAATTAACCCCGGTTTATTTCTGCTCAAATTAGTTTATAACCAACCGGAACCCACATGTCAGAGTTGACCGTGCTGACGTGGCCGCTGACCGGACCCACTTGTCCGACAAGGGGTCACTGACCAGTGTTCCCACTGGTCAGGTTTGACCTGGATCGTGCCTATTGACTTGCTGACCTCACACCGATGTCATGGTGACGCATCAATGCTTTTCTGGGATTTAAATAAATCAGTTAATGATTTATTTTCCAAAAAATGTTTAAAACTTCTAAAAATGATAGAAAATAATCTATAGCTCGAAATGAAATGAATTATATATGAAAAATTATCAAAAAAATTCAAAGAATCTGTTTATGGCATTCTCATGCATGTTTGAACAACTGACAGCCACTGACAATTTGAATAAATGGCATTTGAAATGTCTTATATGGAGTTTGAATTTGAACCTTTGGTTCAAACCAACATCATTTAACCTGGATGCTAGTTGCATTAGCTCAATCAACAGCATATTGCCATGTCATGATCATGCATCATATTGTTGCATCGCATTGATTATGTTCCCTCTTGTTTGCCGGTGGTTGTTCCCCTCGGTAGACGTATGTTCCGGCGATGTGATCGATGACACCGATGAAGAGCTATATCATCTTGAGAAGTGCCAGGCAAGCAAAACCCCCTTGTTCATTCCGATACAATCCCACTCTCTCGCTCCTGCTCTCTTTTACTACATTAGGACAACAACGTTTCAACTGCTACATGCTGCGGTAGTTGAACCCCTTTCCCCTGCATGACCTGTCATTGCCACAGTAAATAGATGAAACCCACTAGCATGAGTAGGAGTTGTTTGAGCCCTGATGTGCCTACTCATTCATGCTTGTTGTCACGCCTGCTATTGCTTAGAGTTGTGTCAGGTCTGATTCATCGGGGATGAGTTGGAAAGTTGTGAACATGTCCTACTGTTGAGAGCTAAGTGTGTGAACACGATTTAGTAAAGGTAGCGGTGAGAGGCCATGTAGGAGTACATGGTGGGTTGTCTCATTGAAGCCGTCCTCAGGAACTGATTTCTATGTTTGTGATCCATGAACTATTACTACCACACATTGGGTTCCGGTAACTCGACCCCTCTCGACTTATTAATCAACTTGATCTCAGTCCAGGAGTTGCAACTAGTTTCTGGTGTTTGTAGGTAGTGTTAGTAGTCTACCAAGTGGCACCCGGTACAGGTGGGCTTGGGACTGACTAGGCACAATGGCATGGTGTACCAAGTGGCACCCGGATGGTGGGCTTGGGAAGCCTGCTCACATCGTTTGGGGCTGTGAGCGACACCACGGCCGGATCTCCTTGCGGATGGAACCCGAATATGCGATAAACCTAGACTAGAGACTTGTGTGGTTAGTCAGGTCGTGGCCGACTCCCTCGCCAGGCTTCAGCTTAAAGGTTGCCGAGATACACGATGTGTACATGGTCGTAAGTGGCGAGAGCATGTGTGAAGAAGTACGCCCCTACAGGGTTAACATCATCTATTCGAATAGCCGTGTCCGCGGTAAAGGACTTCTGTGTTGCCTGTACAGTTCATAGATAACTTGAAGTGGATACTCTAAAACTCGCAAGATAAGCGTGAGTGCTATGGATGGCCTTCTCGTAGGGAGACGGGAGCGGATCCATAGTGGTGTATTGATATGGTGAATATGTGGACTCGTGCACCACCTCAAAATAGTTACCAGCATTCGTAGTTCAGGATAGCCACTGATTCAAAGCTGGATTGGTGCAGTTAAACTCCACCACCCCCCTTTTGATACTGATGCATATGTAGATAGTTGTGATGTAAGTCTTACTGGGTACATTTGTACTCACGTTTGCTTATTTTTATGTTTTGTAGAGAGACTTCAGTCTCACTAGTAGTTCCGCGTGGACTTGGACGTTTAGCTTGTTACCTCAGCTACGATCTTGTACCCTTGGGAGGGTCTTGTCATGGTTTTGTCATGGCAGATGTCATAAGGAAAGGACTTAGTCATGGAGCCATCGCGCAGGTTAGCTTAAAGGGGTTAAAGTGGACAATGGACGTAGAGAGTTTATACTGGTTTGGCCCCTTGCGGTGAAGGTAAAAGCCTAATCCAGTTGTTGTGGAATTGCTAGGGTTTCGATGACCAGGGAGCGAATACGCTTTGCCTGAGTCTCGAGTTGTTGTCTGTTGTCTTAAACTGCCGCCGGGTCGTCCCCTTATATACATGGGTTGATGCCCGTCGGTTTACAGAATCCCGAGGCTGGCTCATGAACGTGTCCGGCTCGGTCTCTGCTCTATCTTACAACATAAGTTGACATATCCATGTCGGTTTATGTCTACATGCCTTAAACCGGCTTTGGGCCCTGGGCCTTCATAAAGCGTCACCATCTTTGTCTTCATGGGCTTCAAATATAGTGAACTACTATGGGGTTAACCCGGCCTTTCCTGGCCGGTTTACGCCCAGTGGTAATATCCCCAACAGGTCTTGTAGATAGTCAAGCTTCTCAGCCTTTTTCATTTGTAGATGTCTGTACTCAGACATGTTAAGCTTCCGCATGTGCTTTGACTTGTATGCTCTGAATGTTGGGTCATGAGACCCATGTTTGTAATATCTCGCTCCTCGGAGACTAATGAATAAATACTTTGAGTCGTAGAGTTATGTTGTGATGCCATGTTGTATTTGCACATATCGAGCATATTGTGTGTATGTTATTGAAATGCTTGGTATGTGTGGGATCCGACAACCTAGTTGTTTATTCTTGGTAGCCTCTCTTATGGGGAAATGTAGTCTTGTGCTTCCATGAGCCATAGTAGTCCGCTACAGCCCAGTTCACCGAAGTCCTGCTAGCCCAGCACTACTGCTCCGGAACACTTGACTGGCCACCATGTGATTCACTTTGTTCCTGTGTTTGTCCCTTCCGGGAAATGTCACGTGGTGACATACGGAGTCGTGCCTAGCCTGCTACAGCCCGGTTCACCGGAGTCCTGTTAGCCCAGTGCTACAGCCCGGATTCGCACGATGCTGATCGACATGCTCGATGTTGCTTCATGTATGCCTGTCCCCGTAAGTTAGTGCCACTTTGGGTTCACGACTAGTCATGTCGGCCCGGGTTCTCGGTCATATGGATGCTAGGGACACTATCATATACATGAGCCAAAAGGCGCAAATGGTCCCAGGCCATGGTAAGGCGACACCCGTGGGAACATCGTGTGTGAGGCCGCAAAGTGATATGAGGTGTTACCGGCTAGATCAATGTGACTTGGAATCAGGGTCCTGACAATAACAGAATGCAGCCATAGCAATTGAACATCACATTGCAGAATTCAACCAAGCAGTTAACTAAACACCACAACAAATGAACCAAACGTTAACTGAGCACCACATTGCACAATGTAACATACTCCTAATAGAAGATCAGACATTTAACCAAACCAAGCATGCTTAACAACTTGGAAATATAGCAATTGTATTTATTTCTCATGTATTTAGTACAACCAAATTTGATTTTTTTCCTCACATGGTATACAATAATAAATGCAGCCACAACAATTGAACATCGCATTGCAGAATTGAAGCAAGCAGTTAACTAAACACCACCACAAATGAACCAAACGTTAACTGAGCACCACATTACACAATATAACATACTCCTAATAGAAGATCAGACAGTTAAAACCAAGCATGCTTAACAACTTGGAAATATAGCAATTATATTTGTTTCTCATGTATTCAGTACAACCAAATTTGATTTATTCCTCACATGGTATATAATAATAGAATGCAGCCACAACAATTGAACATCGCATTGCAGAATTGAACCAAGCAGTTAACTAAACACCACAACAAGTGAACCAAGCCACAACAAATGAACCAAGCAGTTAACTAAACACCAATTGAACAATATAACATACTCCTAATAGAAGATCAGATAGTTAACCAAACCAAGCATGCTTAACAACTTGGAAATATTGCACCCTGAAGAGTTGAACATCACATTTGCATAATTGAACCAAGCAGTTAATTGAACACCACATTGCACGACATATAGAACATATACACTATAGCAGAAGATTGCATGGTGAAAGTAGATAGCACAGTTCACTAGAATTTGTTAAGGAAAGGCAGTAGCTAGCAAACTGAACATGGGTCCTTATAGTGAGATAATAAGACAAGCTACTCCTCATTGTCGGAGATATCAACGACGATTGGCTCCTTGGACATGGAAGAGGGCAAGGCCTCCGCATCGTGGGTGCCCTCGTTGTAGTGGTGAGTTGCCTAAGCCGCTCCGGGCACCAACCTACTGGCTCTCGAGATAAGGTAAGCACGTACAAGCTGAGAAAACTCCTCGTAGTCTTTGTCGAAGGCACCGACGGTGGCCTCGAGAAAACGCCACGAACTGTCATTTAAAGCAGCCAACCGCATTGCGGCGTCGGTGCGCGAGGCGTGAACGGTGGCCTCGACGGTGAGGTGCTCCTCCAAGATCTGGGGGTCGGCACGAATGGCAGCCATCGCGACCTCATCCGCGCGTGCGGCCGCGATTTGCTTCTCCACTGCCAAATGCTCCTTGAGGTCCTGGCTATATTGCGTGCACCATGGCTTAGGCCGGCGCTTATTTGGCGGAGAGGTCGGTGATTTGGGTGGAAGGTGTCACGCTCGCGCCGGTGGTCGAGGCATGTGGGATGGGGGTCGGGTGTGGATTACCTGCCTAGATAGGCGAGGCCGAGCAACGTGAAGGAGGGTCGCCGGCGAGGTGGCGGCGGCGCTGCAAGCAAGCAGTGAAGGTTTCAACTTGGAAAGGAAGGCGAAAAGGGGGGAAATGTGGCTTTTGGTAAGGGGGAGGGGGCGGGGAGGTAGATATTTCCGCAGAAGCCAAAAATTGGGAATCGCTTCAGCCAAAAAACTGGCGAGCAAAGTGTCAGCAGACACGGTCCCTTATTCAGACACGGTTCGAAGATATTTTGTGCTGCATCTCACACGGTTGGTTATAATAAACTGTGTGGGATGTACTTGATTTTTCGTCTTGATTTGAATTACATAACGGGATCACAGCGGCCATGGACGGTGTTTGAATTGCTAGACCTCTTATCTGCAGTGATCATAAAACAATTGGAATTATTCAGGGTTCGTTTGGACATTTTTATGCATTAAGTGAGTTTTCAATGCATTTATGTGCATAATTCAAATTTGAACTACATGCACATGCTCCGATGCATATAAATTTGTTAAAAAATCAAATCTTTGTCCTTGGGTGCATGCTTAGGTCCCATGCAAGAAATGGGAATGAATGTCAAACACCAGGGCACCGTTGATTGCCGGCAAAACATTGAGATGCCTTGTTTTTAAATTCTATTAAATGCAAAACTCGTCTAAAATTCATGAAACTTGGCATGCTATCGTGGAGCGCCATCAACATGTCGTGGTACAAATTTTGTCCCATTTGGGGCAAGTTTGAGTATATGCTTCTCACAAACCGGAGCTTCTCACAACAAGCATGATGGTTTTCGGTAGGGAACGTCCCACCTATGGGGACGAAACGATATCCATTGCCTCTTATTGCTTTCAAGTTTTTCTCTCATGCCAACATAGAACAACATGAGTGTTGTGTGAATTTTTTTGATTTTTCGGGGTTCGTTTGGACATTTTTATGCATTAACTGAGTTTACAATGCATTTATGTGTATAATTCAAATTTGAACTACATGTGCATGCTCCAGTGCATATAAATTGGTTGAAAAATAAAATATGTGTCCTTGGGTGCATGCTTAGGTCCCCTGCAAGAAATGGGAATGAATTTCGAACACGAGGGCAGCATTGATTGCCGCCAAAACATTGAGATGCCTGGTTTTTAAATCCTATTAAATCCAAAACTCGTCTGAAATTCATGAAACTTGGCATGCTATCATGGAGTGGCATCAACATGCCATGGTACAAATTTTGTCCCATTTGAGGCAGGTTTGGGTACAAGCTTCTCACAAACCGGAGCTTCTCACAACAAGCATGATGGTTTTCGGTAGGGAACGTCCCACCTTTCGGGACGAAATGATATCCATTGCCTCTTATTGCTTTCAAGTTTTTCTCTCGTGCCAACATAGAACAACAGGAGAGTTGTGTGAGTTTTTGTGATTTTTTGGGGTTCGTTTGGACATTTTTATGCATTAACTGAGTTTACAATGCATTTATGTGCATAATTCAAATTTGAACTACATGTGCATGCTCCAGTGCATATAAATTGGTTGGAAAATCAAATCTGTGTCCTTGGGTGCATGCTTAGGTCCCATGCAAGAAATGGGCATGAATTTCAAACACCGGGGCAGCATTGATTGCCGCCAAAACATTGAGATGCCTGGTTTTTAAATCCTATTAAATCCAAAACTCGTCTGAAATTCATGAAACTTGGCATGCTATCATGGAGCGGCATCAACATGTCGTGGTGCAAATTTTGTCCCATTTGGGACAGGTTTGGGTATATGCTTCTCACAAACCGGAGCTTCTCACAACAAGCATGATGGTTTTCGATACGGAACGTCCCCCCTTTGGGGACAAAACGATATCCATTGCCTGTTATTGCTTTCAATTTTTTTCTCGTGCCAACATAGAACAACATGAGTCTTGTGTGAATTTTTGTGATTTTTCGGGGTTCGTTTGGACATTTTTATGCATTAACTAAGTTTTCAATGCATTTATGTGCATAATTCAAATTTGAACTACATGCGCATTCTCCAGTGCATATAAATTGGTTGAAAAATCTAATATGTGTCCTTGGGTGCATGCTTAGGTCCCATCAAGAAAGGGGAGTGAATTTCAAACACTAGGGCACCATTGATTTCTGGCAAAACATTGAGATGCCTGGTTTTTAAATTCTAGTAAATCCAAAACTCGTCTGAAATTCATGAAACTTGGTATGCTATCATGGAGTGGCATCAACATGCCGTGGTACAAATTTTGTCCCATTTTGGGCAGGTTTGGGTATATGCTTCTCACAAACCGGAGCTTCTCACAACAAGCATGATGGTTTTTGGTAGGGAACGTCCCACCTTTGGGGACAAAATGATATCCATTGCCTCTTATGGCTTTCAATTTTTTTTCGTGTCAACAAAGAACAAAGGAGTGTTGTGGCAATTTTTGTGATTTTTCGGGGTTCGTTTGGACGTTTCTATGCATTAACTAAGTTTTCAATGCATTTATGTGCATAATTCAAATTTGAACTACATGCACATGCTCCAGTGACTATAAATTGGTTGAAAAATAAAATCTGTGTCCTTATGTGCATGCTTAGGTCCCATGCAAGAAATGAGAATGAATTTCAAACACCATGGCACTGTTGATTGCCGGCAAAACATTTAGATGCCTGGTTTTTAAATTCTAGTAAATCCAAAACTCATCCGTTGCGCAGGTTCATCGGGAAGCGTGCGAGATGTTCAACGCAGGATTTGTGCATCTCTTCAACGCAAACGGTTCAGTGACGCAGTAAAGCAGCAGAAAATAAACCAAAAAATATACGTGCTGCCACACGCCCCGTGTGTCATGCGAGCAGGCGTGAGTTGACGGGACGCATGTGAGCAGTCCGCCGCGCAGGCATACCGAGAGGCGTGCGTGCAGGTGTGTGTATCGACAGGGAGGCATGTGAGTAGATATGTGAAATGATGGTAGGAATTGCAGACGTCCGCCACGTAGGCTCACTGGGAGGCGAGACAACTTTTGACCTCAGCATGCCTCGCTCCCACTGGTCCGTATTAATTGCGCACCCGAGACGCCGACCATAATAGGCGGCCGCACCCCCGGTCCAAAGTAGTCACCGACGTCTGGACTCCGGAGTGTATGACGATGCCGCCGAAGCGCACCATCGGAGGGAGTGGCGACGCCGGGGCGGGTGAAGCACCCGCACAACACGTCAAGCTGGCCACAGAGGTTTCCGTCGCTGCCGACAAGGTCTCGCACGGGTAGAAGCATGACCTTGAATTTGTCGGCACCGTCTTGCCCCCCAGCTGGAGCCGGAGGTCAACAGCAACTCCGGCAACAACTGCGACTCCGATGGAAAACCGGTTAGTCACCTACATATATGTTTGTGCATTTATTCTTCCTGATCCCGGGAATTGATTTAGAATGTCCTACATGTTATGCCATTTTTTTCTTTCAGATTGGTATGAACATAGATGAGGCTCCAACCAGCGCCGCCGCCGGATGTAGATCTTCCACCCGGGTGTGCGGCCAGAAGCGCCCCCTGGACCTGAGGAACCAGTAGAATCTCCGGCGGACCACATCAGTGATCTCCCAGACGAAATTCTTGGGGAGATCATCTCCCTTCTCCCAACCAAGGATGGCTGCCGCACACAAGTCCTCGGATCTCGGTGGCGCACTCTGTGGTGCACCGCTCCTCTTAATCTCGACAGTCGTCAGCTATATGTCGATGATGATTCTGAACTCCCCGGAGCCATCATCTCCTCCCACGAGGCTCCGTTCAACGCATCTGCATCCCGGCATGCTACCTGCTAGACATACCCTGCACGGTGGCCGCCTGCCTGACATCCCGTCAATTCGATAAACTCCAGCAGTTTGAGTTCTACCATTACAGCGATAGGTTTCCACCAAGAGTTGCATTTGTGCCCTCACCACCGATGCCCATCTCATGGGTTTTCTCCTCTCTCCACACTGTCACCTGGACCCGATGCCATCTAGCAGACTATCTGGTACAAATGCTTCGACTGCCAGTGCTGAAAAAACTTGTGCTTGTGTCGGTTGATCTGTCGATGGCCTCACTTCACAGCATCATTCACTCTAGCTGCCCTGCACTGTAGCATTTGGTGCTTGTTTTTGTAATAGGAATCCATATCCCTTGTCTCAAAATAAATTCATCTCACCTTGTAAGCATTGGAATTCATTTTGAAGGACAAGAGCTCATCATCGAAGAGGCCCCTTCACTTCAAAGTTTGCTCCTTAATTGTTGTTATAAACCTTCACAAATAACTGTGGTCTCTGCGCCTAAACTGGAGACCTTGGGTGCAATTAGTGATCCGTTTGAATGGTCCGAGATGGTGTTTGCCTCCACACCTATTGAGGTATTGTATATTATTCACGTACACTTTTGTAATTTGCATTTTTCATTTGTGCACATAAGTTAAGTATCATCTTGGAGTACACTTTCAGTGCTAATATTATGTTCTATGCTCAATGAAGCGCTTGTCCATCCTATCAGTGGTGGTGGATTATGTCAAGACCTTATATTGTGGTGTTTTGATCTCGACATCATTATTGCCTTGCTGCAATGCTTTCCATGTCTGGAGAATTTGTATATGAAGGTGATGATTTCACGCACATTGAAAGCCCATATATAATGTACTATAATTAATCGTTCAGTTGTCACTCTTTCAACATAATCTTTTTTAGACATTAACTGTTTTCAATCTTCATCTCAATTTAGGCACTAACACATGGAGAAAAAGGTATAACCAATCGATGGTTCAAGAAGCACCGGGATTTTCTCAGATCTCACGACATTCGTTTGAGGACAGTAACACTGGAAGGATATGCATCCAAGAATGCAAACACTAGCTTTGTCACATTCTTCATGTCGAATGCGAGGGCACTATTGTCCGTGAGGATTAAGTTTTTCAACAAGAAATTTCTTACGGCTGCAGGTGTTGAACAATATAAAAAGAAGTTTCATGTGGACCTAAGGGCTTCTGATCGTGCTCGGCTTCTATTTACAACAACTTGTCATCATGGACCAGTAGAATTTCTGGTCGTTGATCTTGATTTTATGGATCAGACCGATCCATTTGATTGTGACTGCCGAAAACTTTGGTTGAGTTAGATGTCATTGTCCTGCTCAATCTGGATTTTGTCTAAACCTGATGAGCAACTAATCCTCGTTCTTTTGTATTGTTTGTTAGCTGGAGTTAGATATTGTTGCTCTTTTCAACTCGGCTTTGACCCATATTTTCTTTCATACTGGGCCAATGGCTTGCCATTTCTTTAATTAAGACATAAATATTATAAGCATTCACAACATAGGCAAAGAACATCACTCTCGCGGGATCCTTGAGATCTTTGTTCATTACAGAACCACGAGTTTTTAGTGCCCACTAGCACCCACAAACTTATTTTCAGCTTGCACACCAAGGGTTGTCATTCTTAATAAGAAAAGATGCATGGTAGTCACACATTTGGATTTATTATTTGGGACCCACGAGGAAAAAGCCTATCGAGGGCGGTGCCGACTCGACACTAAACATTGAGAAACCTGGTTTTAAAATTACTGTAAATCCAAAACTTGCCTCAAAATCATGAAACTTGGCATGGTGTTATGTCATAGCACCAACATGTTGTGGTAAAAAAACTAGTCCAAGTTGGGTCAAGTTTTGGTACAATCTTCTTACAAACTGGAGCAATTCTAATTATTGTGGTAATTTCTAGCTTATTTCTCTTTTTATTGGTTAATCCATCAAATACTTTATATATATAATAGATGTGTGTGCCCGTCTAGCGCACACACGTTGATCTATCTAACTGTTTCAATTGTTGTGGCTAATGCAAACAGTTCATCCATGTAAAGTGTATGCCATCAATCGCAGACACTTTGATCTGGTTGACCAGTTTCACTTCTGTTGGCTAATCGCAAACAGTTAATCCTTCTGAAGCGTATGCCCTCAATCACACACTCCTTGATCTGGCTGACCGTTTCTTTTGTGTTGCCTAATCACAAACAGTTCATCCGAGTGAACCATATGCTCTATATCGCACACGCCTTCATCAGGCTTCCCGTTTCTTTTGTTCCGCCTCATTGCAAGCAGTTCATTGGGCTGAACAGTATGCCCTGGATCGCACACGCAACTAAAATCTGAACCGTGTTTGATGGCTCTGCCATCGCATACGTTTTGCACCCTTTTTGACGATTCTTTTACACCACCGTTTGCGATTATTGCATCACACACAGTTTCATCAAAGGGTCTCTGATCGTAGTTTAGCGTTAGCAGCATCCTGCAGTAGTGATTGACCAATGTCAGGAATGCCCTCCTAGTATTGGCTGTCACACATGTACTTTACGGCATGCCACACGATAAAAACAAGGACAACCAAATGGGATTTCCCGGATCATAGAGCATGTGCAGAATGCAATGTTTGTCCTTACCAGGCGGACTAATGTTTATACTCACCATAATCTCTTTGATTTCCTTCCAAAGCAGTGCCAATGGGTTCAGAAACTTGTTTGAAAAGCAGCGGACAATGATGTTCTTTGACTTTCAGGGGCAAAAAGTCCTCATTAGGGGCCGAATTTGAGGGTCATCCGGGCTTCCTGCGCAAGCTAGAAATATTTTCTAGATTCCCACGCTCGTCGCAAGCATTTCGAGTACTTTTGGGTCTAAAACGGACTACGAATGACAAAGTTATGACCGTTTTACTGAACACCGGTCCTTCATATGACAGTCCTTGAAAGAACTTCATTTTCTCGTGAAGCATTCTGGCGCGCCGCCCCAAAATTTGTGTCCTCTATAGTGGAGACATTGTTTTCACATATATATATATTGACCGATGCCAGGAATGCCCTCCTATTATTGGATGTCACACATGTACATTACGACATGCCACATGGCAAAAACGAGGATAATAAGGCTTATAGTCGCCTTATTTTCTTGAATTTACAACCAAATTGAATCTCTAGATCATAGAGCATGTGCAGAATGCAATGTTTGTCCTTACCAGGCATACTAATGTTAATACTCACCATAATCTCTCAGATTTCCTTCCAAAGCACTGCAAATTGTTTAGAAACTTGTTTGAAAAGCAGCGGCAAATGATGTTCTTTGACTTTCAGGGGCAAAAAGTCCTCATTAGGGGCCGAGTTTGAGGGTCCTCCGGGCCTCCTGCGCAAGACGGAAGTATTTTCTAGATTCCCACGCTCGTCGTGAGCATTTCGAGTACTTTTGGGCCTGAAACGGACTCTGAATGACAAAGTTATGACCATTTTAGTGAACACCGGTCCTTCATATGGCAGTCCCTGAAAGAACTTCATTTTCTCGTGAAGCGTTCTGGCACGCCACCCGAAAATTTTGTGTCCTCCATAGTGGAGACATTGTTTCCACACATATATTGACCGATGCTAGGAATGCACTAAAATTATTGGCTGTCACACACATATGTTACGGCATGCCACACGACAAAAAACAAGGAGAATAAGGCTTATAGTTGCCTTATTTTCTTGCATTTACAACCAAATGGGATTTGAAGGATCATAGAGGATGTGCAGAATGCAACATTTGTCTTTACCAGGCAGACTAATGTTTATACTCACCATAATCTGTTGGATTACCTTCCAAAGTAGTGCCAATGGGTTCAGAAACTTTTTTGAAAAGCAGTGGAAAAAGATGTTCTTTGACATTCAGGGGCAAAAAGTCCTCATTACGGGGCGAATTTGAGGGTCCTCCGGGCACCTGCACAAGCCGGCAGTATTTTCTAGATTCCCACGCTCGCCGCGAGAATTTTGAGTACTTGTGGGTCCGAAACGGACTCCGAATGAGAAAGTTATGACCGTTTTAGTCAACACTAGTCCTTCATATGGCGCTGCCCCATAATTTTGTGTCCTCCATAGTGGAGATATTGTTTCCACATATATATTAACCGATGCCAGGAATACCCTCCTATTATTGGTTGTCACACACGTACGTTACGACATGCCACACGATAAAAACAAGGAGAATAAGGCTTATAGTTGCCTTATTTTCTTGCATTTACAACCAAATGGGATTTCAAGGATCATAAAGGATGTGCAGAATGCAACATTTGTCCTAACGAGGCGGACTAATGTTTATACTCAACATAATCTCTTGGATTTCCTTCCAAAGCAGTGCCAATGGGTTCGGAAACTTGTTTGAAAACCAGCAAACATGATGTTCTTTGACTTTCACGGGCAAAAAGTTCTCATTATGGGCCGAATTTGAGGGCCCTCCGGGCATCCTACGCAAGGCAGATGTATTTTCAAGATTCCCACGCTCGTCGCGAGCATTTCGAGTACTTTTGGGTCTGAAAAAGACTTCAAATGACAAAGTTATGACCGTTTTAGTGAACACCGGTCCTTCATATGGCAGTCCTTGAAAGAACTTCATTTTCTCGCGAAGCATTCTGGCATGTCGCCCGAATGTTTTGTGTCCTCCATACTGGAGACATTGTTCCCAGATATATATTGACCAATGCCAGGAATGCCCTCCTATTATTCGCTGTCACACACGTACGTTACGGCATGCCACACGGCAAAAGCAAGGATAATAAGGCTTATAGTTTCCTTATTTTCTTGAAATTACAACCAAATGGGATTCCCTGGATCATAGAGCATGTGAAGAATGCAACCTTTGTCCTTACCAGGCAGACTAATGTTTATACTCACTATAATCTCTTAGATTTCCTTCCAAAGGAGTGCCAATGCGGTTAGAAACTTTCTTGAAAAGCAGCGGCAAAAGATGTTCTTTGACTTTCAGGAGCAAAAAGTCCATCTTAGGGGATGAAATTGAGGGTCCTCTAGGCCTACTGCGCAAGCCAGAAGTATTTCTAGATTCCGACGCTCGTCACGAGCATTTTGAGTACTTGTGGGTCCGAAACGGACTCCGAAGGACATAGTTATGACCGTTTTAGTGAACACCGGTGATTCATATGGCAGTCCTTGAAAGAACTTCATTTTCTCGTAACGTGTTCTGGCACACCGCCCCAAAATTTTGTGTCCTCCATAGTGTATATATTGTTGCCACATATATATTGACCGATGCCAGGAATGGCTTCCTATTATCGGCTGTCACACATGTACGCTACGGCATGCCACACGATAAAAACAAGGAGAATAAGACTTATAGTCGCCTTATTTTCTTGAATTCATAACCAAATGGGATTCCCCTGATCATAGAGCATGTGCAGAATGCAAAGTTTGTCCTTACTTGGCAGACTAATGTTTATACTCACCATAATCTCTAAAATTCCCTTCCAAAGCAGTGCCAATGGGTTCAGAAAGTTGTTTGAAAAGCAGCGGCAAATGATGTTCTCTGACTTTCAGGGGCAAAAAGTCCTCATTAGTGGTCGAATTGGAGGGTCCTCTGGGTTTCCTGCGCAAGCCGAAAGTATTTTCCAGATTCCCACGCTCGTCGCGAGCATTTCGAGTACATTTGGGTCTGAAACGGGCAAGGAATGACAAAGTTATGCCCGTTTTAGTGAACACCGGTCCTTCATATGGCAGTCCTTGAAAGAGCTTCGTTTTCTCGTGAAGCGTTGTGGCACGCCGCCCGAAAGCTTTGTGTCCTCCATAGTGGAGACATTGTTCCCACATATATATTGACCGATGCCAGGAATGCCCTCCTATTATTCGCTGTCACACACGTACGTTACGACATGCCACACGGCAAAAACAAAGATAATAAGGCTTATAGTGTCCTTATTTTCTTGAAATTACAACCAAATGGGATTCCCCGAATCATAGAGCATGTGAAGAATGCAACCTTTTTCCTTACCAGGCAGACTAATGTTTATACTCACCATAATCTCTTAGATTTCGTTCCAAAGGAGTGCCAATGCGGTTAGAAACTTTCCTGAAAAGCAGCGGCAAAAGATGTTCTTTGACTTTTAGGAGCAAAAAGTCCATCTTAGGGGACAAACTTGAGGGTCCTCTAGGCCTCTTGCGCAAGCCAGAAGTATTTCTAGATTCCGACGCTCGTCGCGAGCATTTTGAGTACTTGTGGGTCCGAAACGGACTCCGAAGGACAAAGTTATGACCATTTTAGTGAGCACCGGTGATTCATATGGCAGTCCTTCAAAGAACTTCATTTTCTCGTGACGTGTTCTGGCACGCCACCCCAAAATTTTGTGTCCTCCATAGTGCAGATATTGTTGCCACATATATATTGACCGATGCCAGGAATGGCTTCCTATTATCGGCTGTCACACATGTACGTTACGGCATGCCACACGATAAAAACAAGGAGAATAAGACTTATAGTCGCCTTATTTTCTTGAATTCATAACCAAATGGGATTCCCCTGATCATAGAGCATGTGCAGAATGCAAAGTTTGTCCTTACCTGGTAGACTAATGTTTATACTCATCATAATCTCTCAGATTTTCTTCCAAAGCAGCGCTAATGGGTTCAGAAAGTTGTTTGAGAAGTAGCGGCAAATGATGTTCTTTGACTCTCAGGGGGAAAAAAGTCCTAATTAGGGGCTTAATTTGAGGGTCCTCCGGGCCTCCTGCGCAAGCCAAAAGTATTTTCTAAATTCCCACGCTCGTTGCGAGCATTTTGAGTACTTCTGCGTCTAAAACGGACTCTGAATGACAAAGTTATGACCGTTTTAGTGAACACCGGTCCTTCATATGGTTGTTCTTGAAAGAACTTCATTTTCTCGTGAAGCGTTCTCGCGCGCTGCCCCAAAATTTTGTGTCCTGCATACTGGAGATATTGTTTCCACATATATATTACTCGATGCCAGGAATGCCCTCCTATTATTGGTTGTCACACACGTACGTTACGACATGCCACACGACAAAAACAAGGAGAATAAGGCTTATAGTCGCCTTATTTTCCTGAATTAACCAAATGGGAAATCATAGAGCTTGTGCAGAATGCAACGTTTGTCCTTACCAGGTGGACTAATGTTTATACTCACCATAATGTCGGGGAATATCTGCCTCCACGAGCACCTATGGGGATGAAGCCCCTTGTCGGTTCGGCGGGGGGCGGAGGTTGCACAAAGAGCAGATCGAGGCGACACACACACACAACGATTTTACCCAGCTTCGGGCCGCATGGATGCGTAAAACCCTACTGCTGCTTGTCTGGTTGATTAGATTTCTTGCTCTGGAGCGCAAGAAGCTACAGTAAGTTGGAGCTGGACGTAGACGAGGGTCTACTGGGTGTCCTTCTTCCGGTCTGGATCCCTTCCCTCTTCGGGTTCGGTCCCCCTCCCTACGTGCGCATGTGCCTCCTTTTATATGCTAAGGGGTCTCCCACAGGTAGCGACGCAGGTGAGGGTAAAAATGGCAAGGAACTGCGCGAACAGTGGCCGTACAGTGCTATCGCACCTAACTCTGACGGCGGGGGACAAAGGCATTAAATGCCCGTCTCGATCGCCCGAACAGTGCCGAGGCGGACCGTTAGGGGCGCCTCCGCTTGCCACGGGGGCGACTCTGCCAACGTCGCATGCCACGCGCGCGCCCCAGGTTGCGCGGCGCCCCGCCACGTGTCTCTGGGGAAGCTCCAGAGTGACGCGTGGGCAGTTGAGCTGTAGCGCACGCCTGAGGTGGTGGTTCGCCGCGACAAGTGGCTTGCTGCGGTGGTTGTCTTGCCGCACCTGAGAGCTTGCCGCTCGTCAGGCCTTGCCGGGGCGCGCGGCGCGCCGCGGCGGGCTTCTCTCGGGGTGCCTTGGTTTGGCCGTCCCGGCGAGCTCCCCCCGCCGGGGCCTTGGTGCTTCGGCTTAGTCATCCCGGCAAGCTCCTCTTGCCGGGGCCTTGTCGCCTTGGCCCGGCAAGCTCGTCTTGCCGGACCTCGCCTTCTTGGCCCGACAAGCTCCTCTTGCTGGGGCTTGGTCTTCTTGGCTCGATCACTTGGCCTTCGTCCGGCCCAAAAAGGGCCGTGGAGACTCTTGTCGCTCCCCTGGCAAGCCTTGCCGCGGGACGCTACTACTGCCCATGCACAAGTTCGGGGTACTAAGGTACCCCTACTTTAGTACACCGACAGGAGCCCCCGGGTCTGGGCCATACACGGTGCCGAGCGTTGTTGGGCCAGGCCCTAACAGTGCACGGGCACGCGTGGCCTGGGTTGCGCTGCTCCTTAACTCCGTGCCCGTCGCGCCCTCCCCAAGTGGCGCGCGCTTATCGTGGCGTCGTGGGGGGCGAGGCGTGCGAGACGTGCGTGACGTGGGTGGCGTGCGCGGGGCTTGAGGCCCGCAGGCATGCGTCACGTCGGGCACGATCTCTTTATTTGGAAAGGCGAAACGTCTGCCCCCACTTTCGAGTGGGGGGGGGGGAGAGGTCGCTTCATCTGTCGCCTCGGCCCTGCTCGCCCACCACGCGTCCTCCATGCGCTTGGGGTTGCGGTGGTGGAGGCAGGAAGCCGGGCCGACGCGGGTCGAAGTAGAGGGTCGGCCCCGTCGCCTGCCCTTCCTCTGCTTTGATTGGTCGGGCGGGGCGGCCGAGCCCCCACTCCGCCCCTTTATAAGGAGCGGAAGGGGATGACGGGGGTCCGCACTCCTTCCTTCTTCCTTCTCTTAGATCCCTGGTCCCCTCTCCCCAACTGTCATGGAGGAAGGGAACCCTGGTCCTTCTTCGGTGGCGGCAAGGGTTGCCGCCAGGCAGCGCGCCCCTCCTCCCCTTGCACCCGCGGCGGCGGAGCCAACCGTAAGGGGAAGGGGGAGGGGGCGAGGTCGTGGACGAGGCCGTGGACGGGGCCGAGGCGCTCGAGGCGGGCGGGGCGGCGCGCCGGCCTCGCCTCCGCCGGCGGCTCCGTTTCCCCCGGCGGTTCATCTCGGGGGCGACCCCTGCGAGTTCATCATCAGGCTGCGTCGGGCGCCTCGCCGTCGCCTCCGCCTCCCGGCTCCCTTCGCGGACGTCTTGGAGGCGGAACAACACGAGACGCTGAGACTGCGCATGAGGGGCTGCGGGATCAGTGGTACGCGAGTCCACGTCGAATCCCGAGCCCCCGGCGTGGTGTGTCTTAGCCGAGGGTGGAAGACGTTCGCCCGGATCCACAGCTTGATGGAGGGGTTCACCCTCCATTTTAAGCTGATGGAGGGTGATCTCCTCTCCGTCAAGGCCTTCGGGGACCTCGGCACCCGGGCCCGGTGCTGCGTGGATAGCTCCTCCGACAGCGAAGGCTCCTCCTCGAGCGAGAGTGGCGAGGAGGGGAGCGACAGCGACGACGAGGGGAGCGGGTGCCGGGATGACGGGTCCGACTATGTGCCGGTCGCAGCTCCGCGTGGCACCGGCGACCCCCATCATCCGCGTCGCTGGCACCGTGAACTCCCCGGGGTCGTCTCCTTGGGCGGCTGGCGTAGGGAGGCTGCAGAAGAGGAAGAGGGCGGGCGGCAAGGCCGTTGCCTCGTCTTCCAGCTTCGCCCCAGACGCCGTCACCACCCCCGCGCGCGGCGACGACCACCGGGGTCTTCTCTCCGGCCCGGCAAGCTCCTCTTGCCGGGGGCTTCGTCTTCTCGGGCGGCCAGAGTGGCGAGGCTGCGGAAGAGGCTGGCGGCAAGGCCATCAACTCGGAGTACGAGGGCTAGATGCCCTCGACAGCGTGTTGACGTCCCGCGGCCTCCTTCTGGAGCTCCGCTTCCGGCGTCGCCGTCTCCATCCGGCCTCCGGAACCCCGGGGCGGAGCCCCGGATGCTCTCTTGGCGTCTTCTGCCACCCGTAGCTCGTCTAGGCGCCCCTTTTGCCCTTCTTGCCTCCTTGCCCTACCTCCTGAGGAGAGAGACAAGAAAGGGATTATGGGCACCTTATCTTTTTTTATCTTGTAAGCCCTCGGGCCTTAGTTGTGTTTAAATCTTGTAATCCCATCTTTCATGTTTTTCATTCTCTCTGAGCTGTACCTAAGTGGAATGTTTTTAATGAAAAGGGAGTGTTTGCCGGACCATTTGCCTCGCGGGTACATCCCGCGGCAAGGAGCGAACCCTTTACATCGTTAAGATAGACACTTCCCCGCCCGACAACGGACCCTGCCGTCTCCCCGCGCCTCTTGGCCCTCCTCACGCTCTTGGCGGAGGCAGGGAGAAGGCGGGTTCTGGCCCTTCGCTCCCTCCTCTTGCTGCCGCGGCTACTATCCGAAGCGGGCCCCGGGAACACGCTCCGGGGTTTGTCGCTTAAGAGATCACGACAGCTTTTAGGAGGAAGCAAGGTTTTCGCATTCCGCAGCTCATGAGAGAATGCATGATAAGGGATGTAAAGACTTATCTGAGGTTGCAGCCCCCGACAACTCTGGCTTGCCGGGGCGCGGGTGCTGGCTCGCCCTTCTCCCCTTCTTCGTCCTTGAGCGGCTTGGCAAGGGTATGCAACTCCTGCGAGCCAAAGGGAAAGGACGGTAAAAAGACGCGGACTCGACCTCTAAGTTAGGGGTTAGCGACTGTTAGGCACTATCAACCCTAACCAAGGACGAGACTCGACTCAGCATGCATGCTAAAACTTGGGGGCGCCAGCGCTTCATTGCTGCCAGGGTCTACGCCTGGCTTTGTACAAAGGATTACATGCAACTGCGGCAAGACTTTTGTACAAAGAGTTGGTTGCCGGACGGGGTCCGACAACCGCGCCTTACGGGTAAAACTTGCGAAGATGCTCAATGTTCCAGGAATTGCTCACCGGAGTACCATCTTCGGTCTCGAGGCGGACGGCGCCGGGCCTCGTGACTCGTTTCACCCGGTAAGGGCCTTCCCACTTTGGCGTCAACTTGTTGTGTATCTTGGCCGACTGAACGCGCCGAAGAACAAGGTCGCCTTCCTCGAGGCTCCTGGCTTTAACTTTGCGGCTATGATAGCGACGCAGAGCTTGCTGGTAGCGAGCGGATCGCACAGCAGCCTGGAGACGATCCTCCTCGAGGAGCAGTGCGTCATCTTCACGCGACCGCTCTTGCTCAAGCTCATCATAAGCGAGCACTCGAGGTGACCCGTATACGAGTTCCGTGGGGGTAACTGCTTCTGCTCCATAGACTAGAGCAAATGGTGTTTGGCCGGTGGCTCGATTTGGCGTCGTTCTGACCGACCAAAGAACCGCCGGCAGCTCCTCGATCCAGTTCCGTCCGCGCTTGAGCAGCTTGTCAAAACTTCTGGTCTTGAGCCCGCGCAGTACCTTGGTGTTGGCCCTTTCCGCTTGGCCATTGCTCCGGGGATGAGCAACAGAAGCGAAGCAGACCTTGGTGCCGAGGTTTTGGGTGTACTGCATGAAAGCGTGGCTTGTGAACTGCGTACCCTTGTCGGTGATGATCCTGTTGGGGATCCCGAAGCGGCAAACAATCGACCTGAAGAATTTGATCGCAGACTGGGCAGTCACCTTCCTCACCGGCTCCACTTCTGGCCACTTTGTGAACTTGTCGATGGCAACGAACAAGTACTCAAAGCCCCCGACGGCTCGGGGGAAGGGGCCGAGGATATCGAGCCCCCAGACCGAGAAGGGCCAGGACAAAGGGATCATCTGGAGAGCTTGAGCTGGCTTGTGTATCTTCTTGGAATGGAACTGGCACGCTTCACACTTGGTTACTTGTGCAGTTGCATCCTGGAGGGCTGTCGGCCAGAAGAAACCTTGCCGGAACGCTTTGCCGGCAAGTGCTCTGGCGCCAATGTGGTGTCCACATATGCCTCCGTGTATCTCCGCCAACAGCTCCTGTCCGTCTTCCCGGTGAATGCACTTCAATTTCACCCCATTGCGTCCTCTTCTGTACAGTGCGTCGTCGACGAACTGGTACATACTGGACTGCCGGGCGACTCTTGTCGCTTCTTCTTGTTCTTCGGGAAGTTCTCCTGTCCGGAGGAAACGGACGATCTGCTGTGCCCACGTCGGAGCCTGTGGCTCGACGACGAGGACCAAAGGCATGTCGGCGGCTGCGGGAACATCAACCTCTACGGCGAGGACTTGGGGCTCAGCCGGAGCTTGACGTTCCCCGGCAAGCTTGCCGGGGCATGACTTGCCGGGAGCGCCTGCTTCGTCGGGACAAACCCTGGGGCTTGCCGGAGCGGGCAGCTCCTCAGCACTCTTGTCGTCGATCTTGGGGACTCTCTTGGCGGCGGCTTCGGGAAGCTCTGCCGGGAGATAGTCACCGGAGACCAATTTTCTCTTCTTGCTTGGCCCAGTCGATGGTGTCACGGATGGCTGAGTCAGCTTGAGCACAAAAGTCCCTGGTTCCACAGGTAGCTTTAGTGCGGCGCATTTTGATAGGCCGTCGGCGATGTCGTTCTCTGCTCTTGGAACGTATTCCATTTGCAGGCCGTCAAAGCGCTCTTCCAGCTTCCTCACTTCATCAACGTAAGCCTCCATCAACGGGCACTAGTAATCCTTGTTCACTTGGCGGACGACGAGCTGCGAGTCACCCCTGACAATGAGCTTCTTGATCCCAAGTTCCGCCGTGATCCTGAGACCGGCGAGCAAACCTTCATACTCTGCCGTATTGTTGGTTGCTTGCTCCTTGGGAAAGTGCATCTGGACGATGTACTTGAGGTGCTCTCCGGTGGGCGCGATGAGCAGCACGCCGGCACCGGCGCCTTCCAGCGAAAAGGCACCATCAAAGTACATCAGCCACTCTTTGGTTGCTTCCTTGCCGGGGATGCTCGTCTCTGGAATTTCTTCGTCCGGTGTCGGCGTCCACTCTGCTATGAACTCTGCCAATGCTCTGCTCTGGATGGTCGATGTGCTCTTGAACTTGAGGCCAAAGCTTGACAGTTCTAGTGCCCACTCGACAATCCTGCCTGTTGCTTCGGGATTCTGCAGTATCCTCTTAAGCGGAAAGCGAGTGACCACTGTGATCTCGTGTGCTTGGAAGTAATGGCGCAGCTTCCTCGAGGCCATGAGGAGGCCGAAGTGCAATTTCTGCACACCAGAGTACCTCGACCTAGCCCCCTGCAGGAGGGAACTGACGAAGTAAACTGGGCGCTGCACCATCCTCTTCCTCTGCACTTCCCCTTGCGCTTGCGCGGATTCGCCTTTGCCGGGGCCAGAGCTTGTCGGGGAAGCCCCCTGCTTGTCGTTGGACGCGCTTGCCGTGGCTGCTGGCTCGTCATCAGCTTCCCTCTCCGCTACTAACGCAGCACTAACCACTTGATTGGTTGCCGCTAGGTAGAGCAGCAACTTCTCTTGCGGTCTAGGCGCGACAAGTACAGGAGCGGAGGACAGGTATTTCTTCAAGTCTTGCAACGCAGCCTCCGCTTCCGGAGTCCATTTTACTGGACCGCCTTTTTCAAGATTTTGAAAAGCGGCAGGGCGCGTTCCGCAGACCTGGAAATAAACCTGCTGAGAGCCGCCACGCAGCCGGCAAGTCTTCGCACGTCCTTGACACGCGTTGGTGCTTCGATCTGCTCGATGGCCTTGATCTTGTCGGGGTTGGCTTCGATCCCACGCTGAGACACGAAGAACCCGAGAAGCTTGCCGGAGGGAACTCCGAACACGCACTTCTCGGGGTTGAGCTTGAGGCTGATCTTGCGCAAGTTCGCAAAGGTCTCTTCCAAGTCTTGAACCAAGGTCGCCTTGTCTCTGCTCTTGACCACAACGTCATCCATGTAGGCCTCCACATTTCTGTGGATCTGTGGCTCGAAAGCAGTGTGAACAACCCTCGCAAACGTCGGGCCTGCGTTCTTCAGTCCAAAAGGCATCCGCACAAAACAGTACGTGCCGCATGGAGTGATGAACGCAGTCTTCTCTTCGTCTTCTTCAGCCATGAAGACCTGGTGGTACCCGGAGTAGGCGTCAAGGAATGAAAGCAGGTCGCACCCGGCCGTGGAGTCAACAATCTGGTCGATGCGCGGCAAGGGAAATGGATCTTTAGGGCAAGCTCTGTTGACATCGGTGAAATCGATGCAAAGCCTCCACTTCCCGTTTGCTTTGCGCACGACAACAGGATTGGCCAACCACGTCGGATGGAGCACGCCTCTGACGAGGCCTGCCGCTTCCAACTTCCTGATCTCCTCCGCGATAAACTCTTGGTGCTCCACCGCTTGTTTCCTGACCTTTTGCTTGACGGGCCGCGCATGAGGACAGACGGCAAGGTGGTGCTCAATCACTTCCCTGGGAACGCCGGGGATGTCAGATGGTTGCCAGGCAAACACATCGACATTCGCCCGCAGGAAAGCAACGAGCGCGCCTTCCTATTTGGGGTCGAGAGTGGCACTGATGGTGAAGGTACCACCATTGCCGTCCTCCTTGGCGGGCACCTTCTTGGTCGCTGGTGGAGCAGCCGTCGTCTCCTTGTGTTTACCGGCGGGGCTCGATGGTGCGTCCTCAACGGCAGCGCAACGCTCCGAAGAGGCGCGCTTGCCGGAGTGGGCACCAGAGCATTCGCCGGGCTTGGCCTTCTTGCCGGCGGGGCTCGATGGCACGTCCTCGACGGCAGCGCAGCACTCCGAAGAGGCGCGCTTGCCGGAGTGGGCGCCAGAGCACTCGCCGGGCTTGGTCTTCTTGCCGGCGGGGCTCGATGGCACGTCCTCGACGGCAGCGCAGCACTCCGAAGAGGCGCGCTTGCCAGAGTGGGCGCCAGAACACTCGCCGAGCTTGGTCTTCTTGCCGGCGGGGCTCGATGGCACGTCCTCGACGGCAGCGCAGCACTTCGAAGAGGCGCGCTTGTCGGAGTGGGCGCCAGAGCATTCGCCGAACTTCTTCTTTCCCCCGGAAGCTCCAGCGGCAGGTGGGCCCCGGGCCGTTGCTGCTGTTGCGTCCCGATATATTTGGTCGGCGCAGATAAGGGCATCCTTCTTGTCGCCGGGGACAGAAATGACGCTTATCGGGCCAGGCATCTTGAGCATGTTATACGCGTAGTGAGAGGCCGCCACGAACTTGGCGAGCGCTGGTCGGCCGAGGATCCCGTTGTAAGGCAACGGAAAGTCGGCGACGTCAAAGGTGACCTTCTCAGTCCTGAAATTCAGCTCGCTGCCAAATGTTACCGGCAGCGTGATCTTTCCCTTCGGCTTGCTCCTTCCCGGGTTGATTCCTTGGAATGTGCCGGTTTCTTCGAGCTCGCTATCGGGAACTTGGAGTCTCTGGAGAACAGCAGAGGAGATCAGATTCAAGCCGGCCCCGCCGTCAACTAGCATCTTAGTGACCTTGAGGTTGCGGATCGTTGGGGAAACCAACATCGGCAAGCACCCGACCGCGGTTGTGCGATCAGGGTGGTCCTCAATGTCGAAGATGATAGGCGTGCTGGACCATCTCAGGGGTCTGCGTGACTCGACGGGTGGCTCCGCTGCATTGACCTCCCGCACCCACCGTTTAAGCTGCTGGTGGGAAGCGTGCAGGGAGGCACCGCCGTCCACACACAAGACCTCAGTGGCTTTCTGAAACTCCTGCTCGCTGGTCTCGGGGTCTTCCATGTCTTCGTCGTCGTCATCGTCTTCGCCCTTGTCGCGTCCCCGGGGAGGTCTGTCTGCTTGCCGCTGCTTGTCCTTGCCGCGGCGCTCCCCCGGGCCGGGACGCTTCGTGCCGGATCCCCCGCCGCCTGCTTGGGCTCTCTCCTTGTCGCGTCGTGCGTACTCGGCCTTCTACAGGTCGACGAGTCGCTCGACTTTCTTGCAACTCTGGAGGTCATGGCCCCTGGTATGGTGGATCTTGCAGTACTTCTTGTCGGTACCGTCTCGCTTATCGGCAGCAGCCACCGCCCGGCAGTTGGCGCACCCGACAACCCCCTTGCCGGGGCCTCCCGCCTGGGCTTTCTTGGCAGAGCCCTCGCTGCCGGACTTCTCGACAACCAGTACCTCTGGGTTTTTCTTCTTTTTGCCGTTCCGCCGCCGGCCTCTCCTTGCCGGGGCGGTACCTTCACTGTCGGATTCTCCTTCTCCAACACTTTCTCCGGGGAGCTTCCTCCCCTCCTCAGCGCGTGCACACTTGTCGGCCAGGGCGTAAAGCTCTCTAACCTCCTTGATTTTGCACATCGCCATCTCCTCCCGCATCCTGCGGTTGCGCACATTCTGATGGAACGCGCTGATCACCGCGGCGGGGTGGACGTCTGGGATGTTGTAGTGCACACGGCTGAACCTCTGGATGAACTTGCGCAAAGGCTCCCCCTCCTTTTGAACAAGCAGATGAAGATCGCTTGCCTGGCCATGGGGTTTGTGGCTGCCCGTGAAGGCGCCAACGAACTGATGGCATAGATCTGGCCAAGAGGATATGGAGCCGTCCGGCAAGTGCATGAGCCAGGATCTGACGTTGGGCTTGAGTACCAGCGGGAAGTAGTTGGCAAGGATCTTGTCGTCCCGTCCCCCGGCAGCCTGCACCGCAATGGTGTAGATGCTGAGGAACTCCGACGGATGCGACTTGCCGTCGTACCTCTCGGGCACGTCGGGCTTGAAGTTCTTCGTGCTGGGCCACTGGACTTGCCACAGCTCGCGGGTTAACGCGGGGCAGCCTACCGAATACGGCAGTTCGCCTGGTTCCCCCGGTGCGTGCATGTTTCCAGAGGGCTCAACGCGCTGGTCTGATTGACGCCGCGCCTCTCTTCTGCGCTCGATGCGGGTTCGAGCGTCTTCTTCCCTTCGTTCGTGAAGGACTTGGCGTTGGTCGCGGCGAGTTCGCGGGTTCGACGACGCGGTGGAGTCGTTGTCGAGGTGAGCCCGGCGAGTCGGCGACCGCGGCTTCTGGGGCGGGGAGTGCACGGTGGTCGCACCCCCGCCATTCTTGGCGCCATCGGTTCTCTCCTGGGTGACTGGCCGCGGCTGCGACGCGCTGTGCTGCCGCGGAGTGTCGCCGTTGGCGAAACCGATGAGGCTCTGGATGGTTGCCCTCCAGTCGTCGAGCTTGTCCGCCGTTGGAGGGTAGTCTAGGAGCAGCTGAGCTCGCGCGAGAGCTTCCGCTGGGGTGGCGGGCAGAGGCGGCGAACGGCGCGAGGAGCGGGATGTGCTCGAACTCCTAACTATGTTAGAAGGAGCAGCACCCGGTCCAGGCAGCCGCGCGACGCTCGTTCCGGCACGCTGGATCGCATGCTGGTTCTGAGCGCCTTGGCACCCACCAGCACGGTCTGGGTCCAGCGAGCGTATGGTACCATGGGTACCATGACGCTGCTGGTTTCGCGCCTCCTGAGAAGGGCGCGGGGCGAGCTCGGACGTCGCGGGACCAAGAACTGGTTCGACGGCGCCCGTTCCTCCGCGGGCGTCCTCCCCACCACCCGTCTGCTCCAGGGGCGGTGGGTTCGACGCTGACGGACCGGTCACCTCTGGAGCTTTCTTCTTCGGCGCCATGCCGGCGCAAACAATGAGAGTCTGGCTCGCGCGGACGCCGGATCTGGTTCACACAACCTCGACGCACCCCCTACCTGGCGCGCCAAAGATGTCGGGGGATATCTGCCTCCACAAGCACCTATGGGGACGGAGCCCCTTGTCGGTTCGGCGGGGGGCGGAGGTTGCACAAAGAGCAGATCGAGGCGACACACACACAACGATTTTACCCAGCTTCGGGCCGCATGGATGCGTAAAACCCTACTGCTGCTTGTCTGGTTGATTAGAGTTCTTGCTCTGGAGCGCAAGAAGCTACAGTAAGTTGGAGCTGGACGTAGACGAGGGTCTACTGGGTGTCCTTCTTCTGGTCTGGATCCCTTCCCTCTTCGGGTTCGGTCCCCCTCCCTACGTGCGCATGGGCCTCCTTTTATATGCTAAGGGGTCTCCCACAGGTAGCGACGCAGGTGAGGGTAAAAATGGCAAGGAACTGCGCGAACAGTGGCCGTACAGTGCTATCGCACCTAAATCTGACGCCGGGAGACAAAGGCATTAAATGCCCGTCTGGATCGCCCGAACAGTGCCGAGGCGGACCGTTAGGGGCGCCTCCGCTTGCCACGGGGCGACTCTGCCAACGTCGCATGCCACGCGCGTGCCCCAGGTTGCGCGGCGCCCCGCCACGTGTCTCTGGGGAAGCTCCAGAGTGACGCGTGGGCAGGTGAGTTGGAGCGCACGCCTGAGGTGGTGGTTCGCCGCGGCAAGTGGCTTGCCGCGGTGGTTGTCTTGCCGCACCTGAGAGCTTGCCGCTCGTCAGGCCTTGCCGGGGCGCGCGGCGCGCCGCGGCGGGCTTCTCTCGGGGTGCCTTGGTTTGGCCGTCCCGGCGAGCTCCCCCCGCCGGGGCCTTGGTGCTTCGGCTTAGTCGTCCCGGCAAGCTCCTCTTGCCGGGGCCTTGTCGCCTTGGCCCGGCAAGCTCCTCTTGCCGGGGCCTTGTCGCCTTGGCCCGGCAAGCTCCTCTTGCCGGGGCTTGGTCTTCTTGGCTCGATCACTTGGCCTTCGTCCGGCCAAAAAAGGGCCGTGGAGACTCTTGTCGCTCCCCTGGCAAGCCTTGCCGCGGGACGCTACTACTGCCCGTGCACAAGTTCGGGGTACTAAGGTACCCCTACTTTAGTACACTGACACATAATCTCTTGGATTTCCTTCCAAAGCAGTGCCAATGGGTTCAGAAACTTGTTTGAAAAGCAGCGGCAAATGATGTTCTTTGACTTTCAGGGGCAAAAAGTGCTCATTCGGGTCGAATTTGAGGGTCCTCTGAGCTTCCTGCACACGCTGGAAGTATTTTCTAGATTCCCACACTCGTTGTGAGCATTTCGAGTGCATTTGGGTCTGAAACGGACAAGGAATGAGAAAGTTATGACCGTTTTAGTGAACACCGGTCCTTCTTATGGCAGTCCTTGGAAGAACTTCATTGACTGATGCCAGGAATGCCCTCCTATTATTGGCTGTCACACACGTACGTTACAGCATGCCACACGGCAAAACACAAGGATAATAAGTCTTATAGTCGCCTTATTTTCTTGAATTTAGAACCCGGATCATAGGGCATATGCAAAATGCAATGTTTGTCCTTACCAGGTATACTAGTGTTCATACTGACCATAATCTCTCGGAGTTTCTTCCAACGCACTGCCAATGGGTTTAGAAACTTGCTTGAAAAGCAGCGGCGAATGATGTTATTTGACTTTCGGGGAAAAAAATTCCTCATTAGGGTCCAAATTTGAGGGTCATCCGGGCCTCCTGCGCAAGCCGAAAGTTTTTTCCAGACTCCCACGCTCATCGCGAGCATTTTGAGTACTTGTGGGTCCGAAACGGACTCCGAATGAAAAAGTTATGAACATTTTATTGAACACCGGTCATTCATATGGCAATCCTTAGAAGAACTTCATTTTCTCGTGACGTGTTCTGGTGCGCCACCCTACAATTTTGTGTCCTCCATAGTGGAGATATTGTTGCCACATATATATTGACCGATGCCAGGAATGCCCTCCTATTATCGACTGTCACACACGTACGTTACGGGATGCGACACGACAAAAACAAGAAGAATAAGGCTTATAGTCGCCTTATTTTCTTGAATTCATAACCAAATGGGACTCCCAGGATCATAGAGCATGTGCAGAATGCAACGTTTGTCCTTAGCAGGCGGACTAATGTTTATACTCACCATAATCTCTCAGATTTCCTTCCATAGTAGTGCTAATGGGTTCAGAAACTTGTTTGAAAAGTAGCGCCAAATGATGTTCTTTGACTTTCAGGAGCAAAAAGTACTCATTAGGGGCTGAATTTGAGGGTCCTCCGGGCCTCCTGTGCAAGCCGGAAGTATTTTCTAGATTCCCATGCTCGTCCTGAGCATTATTAGTACTTTTGGGTCTGAAACGGACTCCGAATGACAAAGTTATGACCATTTTAGTGAACACCAGTCCTTCATATGGCAGTCCTTGAAAGAACTTCATTTCTCGTGATGCGTTTTGGCGAAGTGCCCGAAATTTTTGTGTCCTCCATACAGGAGATACTGTTCCACATACATATTAACCAATGCTAGGAATGCCCTCCTATTATTGGCTGTCACACACATACGTTACGGCATGACACACGACAAAAACAAGGAGAATAAGTCTTACAGTCGCCTTATTTTCTTGAATTTACAACCAAATTGGATTTCCCGGATCATAGAGCTTGTGCAGAATGCAACGTTTGTCCTTACCAGGTGGACTAATGTTTATACTCACCATAATCTCTTGGATTTCCTTCCAAAGCAGTGCCAATGGGTTCAGAAACTTGTTTTAAAAGCAGCGGCAAATGATGTTCTTTGACTTTCAGGGGCAAAAAGTTCTCATTAGGTGTCGAATTAGAGGGTCCTCTAGGCTTCCTGCGCAAGCTGGAACTATTTTCTAGATTCCCACGCTCGTCGCGAGCATTTCGAGTACATTTGGGTCTGAAACATGCAAGGAATGACAAAGTTATGCCCGTTTTAGTGAACACTGGTCCTTCATATGGCGGTCCTTGAAAGAACTTCGTTTTCTCGTGAAGCGTTCTGGCACGCCGCCCGAAAGTTCTGTGTCCTCCATAGTGGAGACATTGTTCCCACATATATATTGACCGATGCCAGGAATGCCCTCCTATTATTCGCTGTCACACACGTACGTTATGGCATGCCACACGGCAAAAAGAAGGATTATAAGGCTTATAGTGTCCTTATTTTCTTGAAATTACAACCAAATGGGATTCCCCGGATCATAGAGCATGTGAAGAATGCAATGTTTGTCCTTACCAGGCAGACTACTGTTCATACTCACTATAATCTCTTAGATTTCCTTCCAAAGGAGGGCCAATGGGGTTAGAAACTTTTCCGAATTACAAGGTTATGGCCGTTTTAGTGAACACCGGTCCTTCATATGGTAGTCCTTGAAAGTACTTCATTTTCTCGTGACGTGTTCTGGCGCGCCGCCCCAAAATTTTGAGTCCATAATGGAGATATTGTTTCCACATATATATTGATCGATGCCAGGAATGCCCTCCTATTATCGGCTGTCACACACGTACGTTACGGCACGGCATGCCACACGACAAAAACAAGGAGAATAAAGCTTATAGTCACCTTATTTTCTTGAATTAATAACGACATGGGATACCCCGGATCATAGAGCATGTGCAGAATGCAATGTTTGTCCTTACCAGGCGTTCTAATGTTTATACTCACCATAATATCTCGGATTTCCTTCCAAAGCTGATGGAGGCAAAGGTGTCCCGTCTTTCGTTGAGATGGTGGCTATCGTTTTTGAGGAAGTCGACTTTGACGATCCGACTACGAACGCGCGAGGACGTCGCTCCTTAGCAATCGCTAAACCAACTCCGAGAGGTTATTGACCACACTGGAGCACGATCAACCTGACCACGAGGGTCTGTTTCCTGCTGGCAAATGAAGAACAAGTAAGAAACTACGATTGCAATCTGGATATTGCGAATATAAGAGGAAAGCTTTATTGATCAAGGTGGGTTTCTGTGACACCTTTGCCTAGTCGTTGAACACAAACGAAGTAAGCGGAGTCGCAGCTATGGCGAACTTTAGTCTAAACAAAACCCAAAGTCTAAATGGTGCCCTAAGAGCTGTATATATGGAGGAAGAGGGGGGGGGGGGTAATTTCGTGGACCTTGGGGAAGGGGTCTGAAACCAACCCTATCTCTTGTTTACCCACACATACGGACTCCAAAAATAGCCTATACATATATATTTCGAAATTACATGGGCCTGGCCCAATAATAAGGTGACACAACACCTAGAATAGCCTTTGGACGAAATTTATGAAGTGGCATCTTGTATATTTCGTCCAAGGCTTCATGCACTCATTATGGTGGCTTCAAAGTCCTGAAATCATCACTTGTAACTCCGTTTTTGTTCCCCTTGAGCATGCCATCCTCTCCATGCTTGGTCTTGCTCCAGTGTTCATCCCTCTTATCGATGCCAGGCCCTTCATTTGTAAGCAAAACAAATGTGTCCAATTTAGGCAGCATCATATTCTCATGAACATTAGAATCATTACCAAGAAACGTGAGTACCTGAAAAATTAATTGGCGTGCGCGAGTTCTAGTAATTGGTCCACTATATGTAGCAGTAGGGGCTGGGGGTGTAACAATGGTATTGAAGTCCTCATCATCCACCCCTTCTTGAAATGAAGTCGTCCTCGACGGAAGCTCATCTTCCTCACCCAAATAGGGCTTCTAATCTGCAATGTTAAAAGTGGGACTAACCCCAAAATCTGTAGGCAGCTCGAGTTTATATACATTATCATTTATTTTCTCTAACACCTTAAATGGACCATCAGCACGTGGCATTAGCTTTGATTTGCGCAAATCAGGAAATCTATCCTTACGCAACTGTAACTGTTGGGGATATTACAACTGGGCGTAAACCGGCCTATTTGGGCTGGGTTAACTTCATCAGTAGCTCAAGAGTATTAAAGCCCAAGAAGATAGATGAGGGCCTGAGGCCTGTAGTCGGTTTAAGACTTGTAGCCGTAAACCAGCATCTGTGTGTAAACTTGTATTGTAAGATAGGAATAAGGAGAGACCAACCCGGATACGAATATAAACCGGTGGTGGGACTCTATGAACCGACGGGCGTCACCCGTGTATATAAGGTGACGACCCGGCGGCGTTCAGGACAACAGACAACAACTCGAGACTTAGGCGAAGCTTGTTTGCTCCCTAGTCATCGAAACCCTATCAATTCCATCACAACTAGACGTAGGCTTTTACCTTCATCGAAGAGGCCGAACTAGTATAAACTCTCTGCGTCCCTGTGTCCGCTTTAACCCCTTCAAGCTAACCCGTCACGATGGCTCCACGACTAAGTCCTTTCTCTAGGACATCTACCGTGACAAAACCACGACAGTTGGCGCCCACCGTGGGGCTATCGCACGATGGTTTCAAGTTCTTGGAGGGCCGCTTCGAAGGACTCGAGGGCTACGCTGTGGGCCGGATGACTAAGAGTCGTCGCGGCAAGCTCTACATTGACGATGCAGGCTGGGGCCCCGAGGCCGGCTCAATTGAGTACGGGTACCGGGTCCCCTTTGGAGGCATACACGTTTTCATCGGCAAGATCGGTGAACCGGGCCCTGAGCCGGACATCTGCACCGACCTCATCGAGACGGCTCAGCGTGCGCGATCTGCCCAGGTTAAACTGCCCGTGAAGCATGCCTTCGTGGTAGTCATCCATGAAGGAAGTTATGAGGACGGATCGGAATCTGGTGGCGAGACCGTCGTTTACTCTGGCGACGAGTCATCAACCGGAGAAACCGAATCTCTGTATCAACTACAAGATGGCCGGATCGGGGGCTGTTCCGATGGCGACAGTATTCCGGACCCCTCTGATCTGCCCAACCGGGTTGGAATATTCATGGCCAGTACACAAGCAGCGCTTCATTCTTCGACCGCTGCGGCAACGACCTCCGGTTCAGTAGCGGCGACGGCTGCCGGGGCAGGAGGCTCTGTGCGCCCGCCGGCTCAAGTTTTATGGGATCTGTTTGATGCGTTGGCCGCATTTATGGCAGAGGCTAACCCGGCGGATCAGGACGTCCACAACGCGGAGATCGCAAAAGTGAAGGAACAGATCACTCAGGCCAAGGCAGACCTGGCAGCTAAAAATACTAGGATGGCTGTGGAACGGTCCGCTTTAGATGCATAAGCCTACAGGCTCATGTTGGACCAGAACGCGTCGCATGAAGTCATGAAGAGGAAGTACCGATCCCGTTTACCTTCGGTTTTCGAGGCCAGAGACCTTTTCAACACCCCAGGAGCAGGAACCAGTAATCCGCCGGCAGTAAGCCGGGCGGAAGCTCCTGGGACCGGCGTGCCGGTTCAGCCCCGTTTGATGGATCTGCCTCGTCATAAGATTGTTGTACCTCAGGCTGTTCCAACACTTCCGGGTCACTACTCCAACCCAATGGACAATCTTGTTGCAGCTGCTGCACGACTGGAGGCCATTTCGATCGAAGGTGACTCGCCACAGGCGGTAGAGGCGCGCCGGGTCAAGGAGCTTCTTAGGACAGCTTTGGTCCAAAGGAAGCATACTCGTACAGCCGCGACCGGGTCCACTCGACCCCTCGTCCAAGCCGGAGCTATAGCAGGCATATGGATGAACCGGCCATATCAAGTAATGAACGACGTGGGGCACCCCGCGACAACAACCCGGCGGGTGGTGCTGATAACGCTCAGGAAGTGGTGGACCGGGCCCGAGCGCGCAGGGAGGCCGAGTTAGCCGCACAGTATCAGGCTCGGCAGCTTACACCGGTTCGTCCAACTACCTCGGTCGAGCCTGGTGTTACTTCTAGTTCTTTGGGGGCGCCTTGCCTTGTCCCCGCTTCACGCAATGTGCGCCTGCCCAAGGATTTCAAAGGCCCGCGCAAGGTACCAAATTACACGACGGATCAACCTCCAGAGACATGGGTGGAGAGCTATGAGATGGCCATGGAGATGCTTGATGTGGATGATGCGGCATGTGCGAAGTACATCACCATGATGCTTGAAGGAACGGCCCGTACTTGGTCAAAAAGCTTACCGGCCAATTCTATCAGTCCATGGGCCCAATTACGAGCCCGGTTTATCAGTAATTTCAAGGATACATGTAAGCAGCCTATGTCGATAGTGGACTTAGCTGCCTGTGTCCAGGAGGAGGGAGAATCAACGACTCATTGGGTGCGCCGGGTCTCACAAGTGTTGCATTCGTCAGACCGCATCAACGCTGACACCGCAGTCATAACCCGAGAAGGCAACTGCCGGTTTGGGCCCCTAAAGCTGAAGTTGGGACGGATGAAGCGCCATTGCACTGGCATAGGGACCCTCATGGCTGCTTTGGTAAAGTATGCTGATTCTGATAGTACCAAGGATCTCGAGTCTGATGATGACAAGGCAGGGAAGGGAAAGAAGAACAACAACTCCAAAGGTCAGCAGCATCACTCGACAGGCAATGGTAGCGGAGGCAAGCGCAAAGCGGATGGCAACATGGATTTTGTGGCTAATACCAACGCGCTGGACAAGGGCCAGCGACGCAAGGGTAAACCGCCGAATCGCAGTGGAGCACCTAACCCTAACCCGGACCGCCTAAATTATCTATTGAACCAGCCCTGTCCAAAGCATGGGACGATGGAGGTGCCAGCAAACCACCTTTGGAAGGATAGCTACATTATGCAGGAGTTCAAGAATTCTAATGCTTTCCGGTATGATCACAGCTCCGGCGGTGCCTCAGGATCCGGGCCGGGTTACGGTGGAGGAAATTCCGGTTCAGGATTTAATGGTAATCCGGCGGACATAACAATCAAAATAATCAGAATAACCAGGGTGGTTACAACTAGCAGCAGCAGCAATCGGGTTACCAGAGCAACCCAAAGCAGTTGAATAGTGGGCAGTACCATGTTTTCACCACTAGCTTGGACAAGCGAGGCCGGAAGGTTCAGAAGCGGGCAGTCAACTCTGTTGAACCGGCCGTGCTCCGTTATCTACATTGGTCTGAACAGTCAATCATATGTAGCAGAGAGGATCATCCTCCCCGGGTTGACAATCCGGGTCAGTTGGATTTAGTAGTGGCTCCTCAGGTGGGAGGTTACAAGTTCACCAAGGTGCCCATGGATGGAGGAAGCAGCATCAATATCTTGTACTATGAGACCTTCCGTCGTATTGGGCTAACAGATAAAAATCTCAAACCGTCCAATACGGTGTTCCATGGTGTGGTACCTGGCAAGTCAGCATATCCTGTTGGCAAGATAGCTCTAGAAGTGGCCTTTGGAGATGATCATGATTCCAGGTCGGAGACATTGATGTTTGAAGTGGTAAAAATTCAAAGTCCATATCACGCCCTGTTTGGGCGACCGGCCTACGCCAAGTTCATGGCAAGACCCTGTTATGTGTATTTGCAGCTCAAGATGCCAGGTCACAAGGGGACAATAACGGTTCACGGAAGCCGTAGAGTCTCTTTGGAGTGCGAGGAAGGAGATGCGGCCTACGCAGAGTCGGTTTGTGCCACCGAGGAGCTGAAATTTTATAAGGACAATGTTGATCCGGCAGACATGACTCCGTTGAAGAAGCCAGCTACGGAGCATGATCCGGACCTGAAGTTCAAATCGACAGCTGAAACTAAACTTGTTGACTTCGTGCCTGGCGATTCGTCCAAGCAGTTCAGCATCAGTGCCAACTTGGATCTGAAATAGGAAAGCACACTCATCGAGTTCATCCAT
Source organism: Aegilops umbellulata (assembly GCA_032464435.1). Taxonomy (NCBI): domain Eukaryota; kingdom Viridiplantae; phylum Streptophyta; class Magnoliopsida; order Poales; family Poaceae; genus Aegilops; species Aegilops umbellulata. Next base: position 207,848,372 of record CP136058.1, on the reverse strand, counting down.
GAGAATCGGGACATTTTTGCATGGAAGCCCTCTGACATGCCAGGTGTACCGAGGCGACTCGCTGAGCACACTCTTAATGTGGATCCTAAATACAAACCGGTGAAGTAGTTCCTCCGCCGGTTTGACGAACAAAGACGCAAGGCTATTGGAGAAGAGGTAGCCAGGCTCTTAGCAGCTGGCTTTATTATTGAAGTTTTTCACCCTGAGTGGCTTGCTAATCCGGTGCTGGTCCTTAAGGAAAATGGCACCTGGCGCATGTGTGTGGATTACACAGATCTTAATAAGGCTTGTCCAGCAGTCCCTTTTGCCCTCCCCCGTATTGATCAAATTATTGATGCTACGGCGGGTTGTGAGCGTTTGAGTTTTTTGGATGCATATTCCGGCTATCATCAGATCAAAATGGCAGTTAAAGACCAGGAGAAGACGGCGTTCATAACTCCCTTTGGAGCCTTCTGCTATGTGTCTATGCCCTTTGGGCTCAAGAGTGCCCAGGCAACCTATCAACGGTGTGTACAAAATTGTCTTCACAAGCAAATTGGCCGTAATGTACATGCTTACGTGGATGATATCATGGTTAAGTCAAGGGAGAAGGAGACTCTGGTTGATGACTTAAAAGAAACCTTTGGTAACTTGAGGACGTACAAGATGATGCTTAATCCGGCCAAGTGTGTCTTTGGTGTACCGGCAGGCAAGTTATTGGGTTTTCTGGTGTCCAACAGGGGAATCGAGGCTAATCCGGAGAAGATCACAGCCATCACCTCCCTGGCTAAACCGAAGTGTATCAATGATGTTCAACGCCTGGCAGGACGGATTGCCGCGTTGAGCCGGTTCATCAGCCGCCTTGTTGAGAAGGCAATCCCTTTGTATCAGATGTTGAAGAAGACGGGTCAATTCATCTGGAGTTCTGCTGCTGATAAGGCATTTGAGGACTTAAAGCGGCAATTGGCCAATCCGCCCGTGCTCGCCGCTCCCATTGACAAGGAGCCGTTGCTGCTATATGTTGCTGCTAATGCTCGTGCGGTCAGTGTGGATATTGTGGTGGAGCGAAAAGAGGCAGGCAAGGAGCATCCGGTTCAACGTCTGGTCTATTATATCAGCGAGGTACTTATTGAGTCCAAGCAAAGGTATCCGCATTGGCAGAAGCTGGTATATGGAGTTTTTATGGCAAGCCGGAAGCTTAAGCAATACTTTCAAGGGCACCCCATTATGGTGGTCAGTTCTGCTCCCTTGGGCGATATCATCCAGAACCGGGAAGCGACTGGGCGGATTGCCAAGTGGGCTATAGAGCTTGGGCCGCACGAGCTGAAGTACGTGCCTCGGACGGCGGTTAAGTCTCAAGCACTTGTTGATTTCATCAACGATTGGACGGGACTGCAAGCACCTGAAGAAAGGCCGGATCACACATATTGGACCATCCATTTTGATGGATCTAGGCAATTGGAAGGCTCGGGGGCTGGAGTCGTATTAACTTCCCCACGAGGTGATAAGTTTTGTTATGTTCTCCGCTTAATGTTCCCTTGTACTAACAATGCAGATGAGTATGAAGCCTTGCTCCATGGTCTCCGGATGGCTAAGGAGATGAATCTAAGTCGAGTTAAGTGCTTCGGTGACTCGGACCTCGTGGCTCAACAAGTGTCTGGCACTTGGGATTCCAAGGACCCACTCATGGCAGCATATCGTCGTGAGGTGGATATCATTGCAGGTCACTTTAAAGGCTATCAAGTGGACCACGTGGACCGGCGGAAGAATGAAGCGACGGACGCTTTAAGCCGGTTGGGCTCTCAGCGCAAACCGGTCCCGCCCAATGTTTTTCTGGATGTGCTACACAACCTGCCGGTCAAGCTCCCTGGTGAAGCGGATTTGGCTATTCCTGATCCGGAGGTTCAATTGGTGGCAGCTCTTCATGTAATTCCGGATTGGACGCTTCCTTACCTGGCGTACATGAACCGGGGCGAGTTACCATAGGATGAGACTCTGGCCCGGCAGACAATCCGGTGGTCCAAGTCCATGACTATTGTTAATGGCGAGTTGCATCATTGCAGTGTATCAGGGGCGTTTCAACGCTGTGTGTCTCCTGAAGAAGGCTGTGAAATTTTGCGTGAGATCCACGAAGGAGATTGTGGTCACCACGCCGGTTCAAAATTGTTGGTGGCTAAAGCGTTCTGCCATGGCTTCTATTGGTTAACTGCTCATGCTGATGCGGAGGATCTGGTCAGACGATGTGACGGTTGCCAAAAGTTTTCAAGACGTTCTCACGTGCCGGCTCAAGAATTGAGAATGATTCCAATCACTTGGCCGTTTGCGACCTGGGGGCTAGATATGGTTGGGCCGTTCAAAAGGTCCAAGGACAAGAAGACCCACCTCCTGGTGGCGGTTGACTAATTTACAAAGTGGGTGGAGGCAGAACCTGTTAGCAAGTGTGATGCGGCCACGACGGTTCAGTTCATCAAAAAAGTGATTTTCCGGTTTGGCTTTCCACACAGTATCATCACAGATAATGGTACCAATTTGTCTAAGGGTGCCATGAAGGAGTTCTGCGAATGTGAGCACATCCGGCTTGACGTTTCATCAGTGGCGCACCCACAGTCCAATGGTCAAGCAGAAAGAGCTAATCAGGAGATCTTGAGAGGCATCAAGCCCCGGCTTATGGTTCCTTTGCAGAGAACACCGGGTTGCTGGGTAGAAGAGTTACCATCTGTGCTATGGAGCATCAATACCACACCCAACAGATCAACATGATACACACCGTTCTTCATGGTTTATGGAGCGGAGGCGATTCTCCCCAGTGATATCCGTCATGATTCAGCTCGTGTGGCGGCTTATGTTGAAGCAGACAACAAGACAGCATGACAAGATGCTTTGGACCGGTTGGATGAAGAGCGTGACATAGCGGCTGCCCGCTCGGCGATTTACCAACAGGATCTTCGTTGTTATCACAGTTGCCGAGTTACAACCAGAACCTTTCAAGAGGGAGATTTGGTGCTTCGGCTCATCCAAGATAAGACTGATATGCATAAGTTATCCCCACCTTGGGAGGGACCTTTCGTGATCAGCAAGAGTCTGTACAACGGGTCATACTATCTGATCGATATTCGAGAGCATAAAGACTCACGTACATCAGAGGAGGAGACCAACAGGCCGTGGATAATAGCTCATCTTCGGCCTTACTATACCTGAGCCATTGGCTTTACTTATGTACATATTATGACAATGGATATATTATGATTAATATAATAAACCGGAACCTCAGCTAAAGCGGGGTATCTGTTCTTTCACATCATGCGTGGTTACACGGAGTTGTTCTGTATTAAAGCGGCCTCCGGTTTACCCCTTGAATTTGCTTTTTAAATATCACTTGGGGGCTTGGTCGTATCCGAACCAATGCAACACCTTTTGATAGGCAAAAGCCACCAGATCTCTTGGGGACATGGTCAAGTCTGAACAAGTCACGCCTCTTGATCGGCCTAAGGCCACAGAATCACTTGTGGGCGTGGTCGAACCCGAACCATTGCCACGCCTCTTGATCGGCATAAATGCCACGGTTTCATTTGGGGACCTACTTGACTTGAACCGTAGCTACACCTATCGGGAGCTTGGTCGTGTCTGACCATGGCAACGCCATCTGATCGGCTCAAATAAGCCTCTTTTTGCAAACGGTATTATCATTGCCTTTGCTTCGATATTTTCTTTCATACATATTTCTTTACGATTGTTGCGTTTTTAAACCGACAAAGTTTTAAACCGGTTCAAACTGTCAATGGACATAACACGGTCTATTTTTAATCCAGAGTTTATTTGCCCGGTTTGATTTTCTTTGTTAAACATCCTATTAAGGAGTAACACGGTGTTTATTATAAAGCCCGGCACGGTTTACAAGGTAAACCGGCATTATATATACAGGAGTTGTTATCTCCTCTAATGGTGTAGGGTTTATAAAACCTCCGCTTCAAGATTGGCTAAGCCAGCTTCATGCCCAATGATGGCAGGTATTATGTATCACAAAGAGTCGATCATATACTTCAAATTTCAGATACTGTGATTTCATAACAATCCGCCTGACGGTATAACTGCGGCGGTATTTTAAGATTTTTTGATTGCAGAAAGTACTTTGGAAATTTTATCATCCAAAGGAAGCACAGGTTGCAGTATTTATGCACGACGGCATAACAAAATCAAGGGTATCGGCTAGCCTATTACAAGGCAACACGGTGCCCAAATAAGATCATTGTTTTTCAAAGGTAGAGCAGTTTTAAACCGATTTCCGGTTCAAGCCTGGTCACTAGCATGGCTTGATGGTTGTGGGTCATCCCGCGCCACTTCCACTTCTGCTTCTCTGCCCAGCGGCTGGAAATCAATAGTTGTCCAGTCGATTCCCATTAATGCTTGAAAGACAGCTTCATCATGAATCAGCAGTGACGGTTCAATATTAGGGGCATAAGTGTGCTTACGGATTGGAGGGATAAGATTTTCCGCTTAAGGAATCGGTGCGGCTACTCGCTTGTTTTGGTCATTGTACTGTGCCTGATAATGTGACAAATCTGCCTCTTCAGCCAATTGGCAAGCTAGAGGACACACCTCCCGGTTTATTGCTCGTGGATCCGCTTCACTAAACGCTGATCCGTCTTCCTTCAAGCTGGGATAGTCCTGAGCTGCCTCAACAGGGTCAAAATCCGGCACCCATGATTTTGCCCGGATTAAGGCATTGATGGCACCGGTTCGAGCTGCAGATCTCTTTAACTCTTCAATCCGGGCAGGAACCATCGACATCCTCTTTAAAGTATCTTGAATTAAAGTGAGCGCCGGATTATTATGCGATGCGGTAGAGATAATTCGTTGTGCTCCAGTATACAGCTGCTCGATCAATGTGTAGGCGGCTTTCAATTTCATCCGTACATCTGACCCCATGTGACCAATGCGTGTTCCTGAAGGGTTACAAAGAGTCAATAAATCGGAAGCTACATAAGGAGATTGAGTAATTCCAGATGTTAAATCAGCTTACCAAAGATAGCAGCAATCATGGAGTGCACTTGCCGCTTTATGCCGGTCAGTTCATCCACCACAGGTTTGAGCGCGGCCTCGGCATCTTCTGCTCGCTTGATTAAAGCGGACTTTTTGGTGGCCCAATCTGCCCGCTCCTTCTGGAAACCCTCCTTCAGCTGTTCCATGGCGCCTAAAGCACTGGTTAATTCATCTTTGGCTTTGGAGGTTTCAGCTTGTTGAGACTTAAGATTTTCCTGCAAATCAGCGATTTGGTGTTCTCTTTTGTTCGACTCATCCTACATGAAGACCATGAGAGGATACAGATAAGGGTACAGCAGTGAAGTACCAATCACACAACAAGTTATGTCCTTGGTACTTGGGGGCTAATGCATATTTGATCTTCATCTTTCAATTAATTATAAAAGTCCCAAGATCAATACAAGTATTCAACTTGGCACTTGGGGGCTAATGGCTATTTGTTCAATTAAATACTGAGGCTACAATCTTCATTACCTAAAGTCCCGGTTTAACTATACTAAGTTGAACCGGCCCTTGGGGGCTACATCAGCAAAATTCAGACATATTGCAGTCTAAATGACAAGTCCCGGTTTAAAATGATATCTTAAGCCGGCACTTGGGGGCTATTGGAGTTGATGAATTACAAGTAGGAGCATATGGAAATTACCTCATATTTATCCTTCATCATGTTAACCAGGCCGGCTTCATAATCACGGCTGGTATACAACCGGTTTAGATAGCCGGAATGAAGGTCTTGAGGAGACAAAGCAGCGTAAGTTGACAAATCGGCATTCCATTTGCCCTTGCCAATTGCAGCAAATTCTTCCTTGGCAGTATGCTTAGACAAAGCGACAGGATTGCTTGGCTCTGTATGGCCAACTCCAGTAATAACAACTTCATCGTCGGTTTGCATTGGGGCCATCGGTTTATCAGTGGACTTGGATGGACCGGTGGATTTCTCAATCCGGATGGGGCTTCTGGGCTGGTCAACAGGACTGGAGGTATCAACATGTCTCTCTTCAACAATACAGTCATCATCTTGTGGTGGTGGGTCATTTGGCGCATCTTCATGAATAGCCGCTTCAGGGTCTGGCGTTTTATCCGGTTCGGGGATGGCATTTTCCTCGGCCGCTTTTTCCAGGCGGGCCTTCTTGCTCGGTCTAGGCTTGGCCCTGAAAGGAGTAATAAAAGTCGAAAATAGCATATGTTCCAAAGTAATACACCAGAAATATTATGATAAGTATAGATTACCCAAGCACCATTTTGGGTGGTGGCAGCTGAGTAGCCGATGACTCGCTAGAGGATGAATGTGAAGTAACCTGATAATCGGAGTCAGATCGATTAAGAGGTTGACGAAAATAGCCCGCTTTAGGACAAGCACTGACAAGCAAGTTAGAGACCTCTGAGCGGCGTTTCCGAACCGGACTGTTCGGTAAACTGATGAGGACATGACTACCTTGGATACGACCAAAAATATTGCATACATGCATATTTGTCAGGTGATTTCTAGTGTCAACTATTCAACAATCTATTTTTATTATCCAGAACAAAAATACTTCACACACTTTTGTGTTTTGTCTAATTGCAGGTGTATGGGACATTTGTACAATCCACATATGAAGATAAGGGAAAAAGAGAAGTTTAGGTGCTGTTCAAAAAGTCCCTTCACGTCACTTTTGGGCCAAGAGAAGATAGAGTCCAAGTCTCTCACGTTCTGGATTCAGATTCGGACTGTACAGACATACCTGACTCAAAACGGCAAGAACTCTTTCATACGGACTCCGAATTGGGTGATTCTTTTTTTGTTGGAAAGTACATTTCGTCCTCTTTCCACTCCAATTGGATTCATCTTTAAATTCGTTCAGAGCATTGAGATATGGACGAAACAATTTGACGCTGCAGCAGAATCCGAGTCAAACAACAAGTCCAAAGGTGTTGCATCACCTCCACTTGGGCCCATGAGCCTTGTACGACCTAGGGTTGGCTTTAGGCTTCCTTGGGACGTCCTCCCACCTCCTTGGCCGCCACCCCTTGCTCCTATATAAGTAGATCCACCTAGTAGCTTTTTGCTTGGGATTTGTTTAGTTAAAAGTTAGCCATTGCAACTTCGTGTACTTCGTATGTGTCCAACGACCAGACCAAGACCGCTTACGGTTTCCCACCATTATCAATACTTCCTATATACTCACAATATTCAGATTGCTTTTATCATATTCTTGCTTGTTCTTCGATTGCTTGCAGGAATAGACCTTCGTGGTCAGGTTGATTGTGCTCCGGCGTGGTCAATAACCTCTCGAAATTGATTTAGTGATTGCTAAGGCGCAACGTCGTGCACGTTTGTAGTCGGATCGTCAAAGTCATCTTCACCAAATCAATAGTTATCATCTCATCGAAAGATCGGGACACCCCGCCTCTATCATAAACCGTCGGAGGTAACTACCTGGCCGCTGTGCCGGGTTGTGCGGCGAGCTTCGTGCTGTTGGGTCTTCATAAGAAATTTGGGATCCAAGTAAGCAAGGGGATGAGAAAATTTAACCTTCCGGTTTGCCTGACGGATTTTCGGCAAAGGCAAAGGGTCTGAATCGGAAGAGAGAATAGTAACCTCTACAATGTCAGCGTGGCTGGCTTCAGCATCATCCTGACAAATATCGTCATCAATAAGGCGTGTGAAAAGTAAGCCTAATGAATCAAGCTCTACCTCAAGGTCCGGATTACCCACATCATCATCACCTGCTGGATCTGAAGATGCAGTGGTTTTCTTCTTGTGGGTGGTTTTCTTCTCGACTCTAGTCTTTGGCCGGTTGGGCCTTTCCGGTTTGTCTGGTTTCTCTGGTTTCTCCTGTGGAAGCTTCTTGCTCCAAAACGGATCATTGCCCTGTTTCAACAGATATTGGTGTTAAATAATGGGCAGATATAGCAATGACAGGATCAGTGAAAGGTAAAATTAAAAGCTTACAACTGGCGGTTTGTTGGTGGCGCAGAAGGGAAGCAGGCCGGTTCGGGCACATATGTGTTCCGGTTCGTTCAACATTTTCTTCACAACTTCTGTGACTTCTTCGCCGGTGAGCTGGATGTTCATGTGTCGCAGTGGGTCATCGACACTGCCAGTATACTCGCACATCAAACTGGAGCGCTGACTAAGGGGCAGTATGCTCCACGATATCCAACAGCGAGCGAGATCAACTCCTGTTAAACCGTTGGCCATGAAGGCTCTGAGCTTGGACAGTTGAGGAGCGTATTTACTTCTTTCCTTGGCAGTCAACCTTTGTGGAAAAGGGTGTGTATTGCTAAGCCGCTCCGGTCAAAAGCCAGGCAAAGGATTTTCATCAGCAGGGGAGGTGTCTTTGCAATAAAACCATGATTGGTTCCACTCTTGGGGATGGTTGTGCAGTTTCGCGTGAGGATAAGTGGCCTCTTTTCTTTTCCGAATCGCCACACCACCCAATTCCATATTGGAACCATCAGTAAACTCTGTGCGGCGGTTTAGATGGAAGCAGTCTCTGAACAACTCAACTGAGGGTTCCTCTTGAAAGAACACCTCACAGAGTACTTGAAAATGGCATATGTTGGTAATAGAATTGGGGCCAGTATCTTGCAGACGGAGTTGAAAATTGGCCAAGACATCCCGGTAGAATTTTGAACCGGGCGGATTAAAGCCCCGGGCTAAGTGATCTTCAAAAACAATGACCTCTCCCTCTTGAGGTGTGGGAGGACATTCTGTACCGGGGACCCTCCAATGGATAGTGTTTTTGCTGCTTAAAGCGCCGGTTAAGACTAAATTATTCAGCTGAGTTTCTGTGACACGGGAAGGAGCCCAGTTGCACTCATATACTTGTTTGGCCATGGTGAAATCTACAAAATAAGTGATTCCGATTCAAGAATTATTGAATAAATATACACTTGCATGGACAATCTTAAACCGGGGACAACTATACTTAAACCGGAGTTTTATGAAGCGACAACATCTGGCTAAAGAGTTCTGGCGGTTCAACAAGGGGACTAATGGTATTTACTGGTTTGTTAATTTTTTACACCAAGTTAAACCGCCTGATCTAAACATTGAGGCAACTGAGATTGCGGATGGATAAGTATGCAGAAACAGATTTCACAAGATTTATCTACAGCATTGGATCTGAAGCAAGTTCAGAAAAGAAGGAAAATATTCAAAAACCTCAAAGAAGAACGGTATTGAATCAATGGGCAGAAATATATGTGAGATCTATGGTTTCGGGCATGAAACTAAAGGCGGATAATAGAAGTTACCGCTACACAGAGCAGGGGTTCATAGATGCATCCAGGAGCTGGTATATGAATACGAGCAGGTGATGAACACTGCAAGAACACGAAACCCTAAAAACAGATCTATGTTGAGAAGAGCAGAAGACCTACCAGAGCTGAGGAAGACGCGGAAGGGCGCCGCGGTTTTCTGGCGTGCTCAGGTTGATGCAGCGGCCAAGGTCGATGCAGAAGACGACGGCGGCGGCGGAGCTCTGAGACTGGCGACACGAGGAAGACGAAGAGGAAGGGCATGAAGGGGAGAAAAGAAATGACCCTTCGGTCCTATTTATAAGGCAAAAAGACATGTGTCAGGCGCATGAATCAAGGAACCGCGAATTTCAGAAGCGGAGCTGTCGCCTCGGTTGTTGTGGATGTTTTCTTTAGGACGGATGACGTCACTCCGGTTTACAGCGATTGGAGAAGATGACATCACGGCGGTTCAACAACTACAAGAAGATGTTGAAGATGGAGATTTTTTGCTAAGGATTGACATGAACCTGTTCAAATCAATCTGGGGCCTAATGTTGGGGATATTACTACTGGGCGTAAACCGGCCTATTTGGGCTGGATTAACTTCATTAGTAGCTCAAGAGTATTAAAGCCCAAGAAGATAGATGAGGGCCTGAGGCCCGTAGTCGGTTTAAGACTTGTAGCCGTAAACCGGCATCTGTGTGTAAACTTGTATTGTAAGATAGGAATAAGGAGAGACCAACCCGGATACGAATATAAACCGGTGGTGGGACTCTGTGAACCGACGGGCGTCATCCGTGTATATAAGGGGACGACCCGGCGGCGGTTCAGGACAACTAACAACAACTCGAGACTTAGGCGAAGCTTGTTTGCTCCCTAGTCATCGAAACCCTATCAATTCCATCACAACTAGACGTAGGCTTTTACCTTCATCGAAGGGGCCGAACTAGTATAAATTCTCTGCGTCCCTGTGTCCGCTTTAACCCCTTCAAGCTAACCCGTTGCGATGGATCCATGACTAAGTCCTTTCTCTAGGACATCTGCCGTGACAAAACCACGACATTAACCAAACAAGATCTCTAGGTGCAAAGACAACACGTTTTCTACCCTTATCTCCAGCAAGTTTATATTTAGCAGTCATACGCCCAATGTTTTCCTTAGTTAACTCATGCATTTTTAAGATCAATTCAACACATTGTTTAGCATCAAAATTAACCTTCTCCGAAGATGGAAGAAGCAAAAAATCAATGGGTGCACGAGGTAGGAAACCATACACAATTTCAAAAAGGGCACATCTTAGTAGTAGAACACAACGAATGATTATAAGCAAATTCAATATGAGGCAAGAATTCTTCCCACATTTTCTTATTATTCTTCAAAACAGCCCTAAGCATAGTAGACAATGTTCTATTGACTACTTCAGTTTGACCATCAGTTTGGGGGTGACAAGTAGTACTAAAAAGCAGTTTAGTCCCCAACTTAGCCCATAAACATCTCCAAAAGTGGCTATGAAATTTAGTATCACGATCTGAAACAATAGTATATGGCACACCATGCAAGTGAATAATTTCACTAAAGAACAAATCAGCAACATTAACAGCATCATCGTTTTTATGACATGGTATAAAGTGTGCCATTTTCGAGAATCTATCCATGTCGGTGTACTAGAGTAGGGGTACCCTAGTATCCCGAACTTGTGCACGGGCAGTCGCAGCGTCCCGCGGCAAGGCTTGCCGGGTGACCGCCAAGGTCCTCCGTGGATCCTTTGAAGCCATTCAAGAACAAAGTATTTAAGCCAAGGAGACAAGTCCCCGGCAAGAGGAGCTTGCCGGGAAGGCCACTCAAGGCACAAGACCCCGGCAAGAGGAGCTTGCCGGGAAGGCCAACCAAGTCATCTCAAGGAACTTGCCGCGACGCGCCACGCGTCCCGGCAGGACCCGGCGAGCGACAAGCTTCCGGACGCGAAAGGACAACTACCGCGGCAAGGCGCTTGCCGCGGCAAGCCACCGCTCTGTACCTGCGCTCCAGCACACCCACCTACGTGTCGCCCTGGGACCCTTCCAGGCGTACGTGGCGGGAGGCTGTGCAGCCAGGGGTACACTGTGGCATGCGGCGCTGACAAGATCGCCGTCGTGGCAAGCGGTGGTGCCCCTGGCGGTCCCTTTTCTGCACCGTCTGGGCGACGTAGATAGGCATTTAATGCCCTTGTCCCCTGCCGTCAGGGTTAGGTATGATACACTGTGTAGGTGGCTGTACCTACCGCAACACCTTTCCATTTTTGCCCTTGCCTACGTTGCCACCTGTTGGAGACCCCTTGAACATATAAAAGGAGGCCCATGCACAACATAGGGGGAGGGATCTCCCTCCAGAGAGGATGAACAGAGGAATGCTCGGTCTCGTTAGCTGCTTGAGTGTACTATAGCACTCAGCGCTCCCGAGCAAGAACTCAATACAAACCACAAAGCAGCAGTAGGAGTATTATCTCTCCGGAGAGCTCCGAAGCTGGGTAAAAACCGCTCGCGTGCCCCGCCTCGATCTGCTCTTCGCGCGGCTCCGCCCCCCGCCGAACCGAAAGGGGCTCCGTCCCCATAGGTGCTCGTGGAGCCAGCCTTTTCCCCGGCATCTTTGGCGCGCCAGGTAGGGGGCGTCGAGGTTGTGTGAACCTGATCCGGCGTTCACGCGAGCTAGATCTTCATCGACTTCATCGACATGCCGCTGAAGAAGAAGGCTTCGGAGGCGGCTGCTCTGTCCGCGTCGAATCCACCGCTGCCGGAGCAAACGGCTGGTGGGGAAGACGCCGGCGGAAGAACGGGCGTCGACGAGGGAGCCCACGATGTCACCAAGTCCAAGGACAAGACTGCGCTGCCCGTCGGCGGCGTAGCCGGCTCCCACGACGACCGGGCGTCCGTAGACGCACCGCGCCCATCTCAGGAGGCGCAGGACCGACAGCGTCGTGGTACTCACGGTACCATACGCTCACTGGACCCAGATCGAGCTGGCGGATCACGAGATGCTCCAGGCCGACATACGTGCCAACGTGCTGGCGCGAGCGAGGCACGGTTGCCTGGACGGAATACTGCTCCTTCTAACGTAGTTGGAAGTCCGAGCATATCCCTCTCCTCGCACCGTTCGCCACCGCTACCCGCCACTCCAGCGGAAGCTTTGGCGCGAGCTCAAATGCTCCTAGACTTCCCTCCAACGCCAGACAAGATCGACGACTGGAGGGCCACCATTCAGAGTCTCATCGGCTTCGCCAATGGCGACACTCCACGGCAGGCGACCACATCGCAGCCGCGGCAGGCCAGCCAGGTGCGAGCCGATGGCGACAAGACCGGTGGGGGTGCAACCACCGTGCACTCTTCGCTCCGAAGGCCAAGATCGCCGACTCGCCGGGTCCGCCATGACAGCGACTCCACTGCTTCATCAGATCCGCGAGCTCGCCGCGATCAACGCCAAGTTCTTCACGAACGACAGCAAGAAGACGCTCGTACTCGCATCGAGCGCCGAAGAGAAGCGCGGCGTCAGTCCGACAAGCGCGCTAGGCCCACTGTCGACATGCATGCGCCAGGGGAACCAGGCGACCTGCCGTACGCGGTACGTTGTCCTGCGTTCACCCGTGAGCTACAGCAAGTCCAGTGGCCCAGCACAAAGAACTTCAAGCCAGACGTACCCGAGAAATACGACGGCAAGTTGCATCCGTCGGAGTTCCTCAGCATATACACCATCGCGGTGCAAGCTGCTGGGGGGCGCGACGACAAGATCCTTGCCAACTACTTCCCGCTGGTGCTCAAGCCCAACGTCAGGTCCTGGCTCATGCACTTGCCGGAAAACTCCATATCTTCCTGGGCAGACCTGTGCCATCAGTTTGTCGGCGCCTTTACAGGCGGCCACAAACCTCATGGCCAGGAGAGTGATCTTCATCTGCTTGCCCAGAAGGAACGAGAGCCCTTGCGCAAGTACATCCAGAGATTCAGCCAAGTGCAACGCAACATCCCAGACGTCCACCCTGCCGCGGTCATCAGTGCGTTCCACCAGAACGTGCGTAACCGCAGGATGCGGGAGGAGATGGCGATGTGCAAGATCAGAGACGTCAATGAGCTGTATGCCCTGGCCGACAGATGTGCACGTGCTGAGGAAGGGAGGAAACTCCCCGGAGAGAATACAGGAACAAGAGGATCTGACAGCGATGATGCTGCCCCGGCAAACAAAAACCGGCGGCGGAACAACAGGAAGAGGAAAGGCAAAGATGTGCTAGTTGTTGAGCAGTCCGGCAACGAAGGTGGCGCCAAGACAGCCAAGACTGATAGCTCCGGCAAGGAGGTTGCCGCATGCGCCAACTGCCAGGCTGTGGCGGCCGCCGACAAGCAGGACGGCACCAACAAACAGTACTGCTAGATCCACCGCACCAAGGGCCATGACCTCCAGAGCTGCAAGAAGGTCGAATAGCTTGTCGAGCTGCAAAAGGCCGAATACGAGCGGCACGACAAGGAGAAAGCCCAAGGAGGTGCTGGAGGATCCGGTACGAAGCGCACCGGCCGGGGAGGACGCCGCGGCAACGCCAAGCAGCGGCAAGGCGATAGACCTCCCCGCGGCCGCGACAAGGATGAAGATGACGACGACGACGAAGACATGGATGACGCCGAGACCAGCGAGCAGGAGTTCCAGAAAGCCACAGAGGTTTTGTGCGTTGACGGCGGTGCTTCTCTACATACTTCACACCGCCAACTCAAGCAGTGGGTGCGAGAAGTCAATGCAGCAGAACCACCCGTTGAGTCACGCAAGCTTCTGAAATGGTCCAGCACGCCTATCATCTTTGATATTGAGGACCACCCTGATCGCACAACTGCAGTCGGGTGTTTGCCGATGTTGGTCTCACCAGCTGTCCGCAACCTCAAGGTCACTAAGATGCTAGTTGACGGCGGGGCCGGCTTGAATCTGATCTCCTCCGCTATGCTACGAAAACTCCAGGTCCCTGACTGCGAGCTCGAAGAGACCGGCACGTTCCAAGGAATCAACCCGGGAAGTAGCAAGCCGAAGGGGAAGATCACGCTGCCGGTGACATTTGGCAGCGAGTTGAACTTCAGGACTGATAGGATCACTTTTGATGTTGCCAATTTTTCATTGCCTTACAATGGAATTCTCGGCCGTCCAGCGCTCGCCAAGTTCATGGCAGCCTCTCACTATGCATACAACATGCTGAAGATGGCAGGCCCGATAAGTGTCATATCTGTCCCTGGCGACAAGAAAGATGCTCTTATGTGCCGACAAGATCTACCGGGAAGCAGCAGCCGCCACAGATCACGAAACACTTGCCGTTGAAGCTCCCGGGGGGAAGAAGAAGACCAAGTCCGGCAAGAGCTCTGATGCCCACTCCGGCAAGCGCACCTCTTCGGAGTGCTGCGCTACCGTCGAGGACGCACCATCGAGCTCCACCGGCAAGTGTAAGAAGACGATGGCAGCTCCGCCAGCGACCAAGAAGGTATCCGCCAAGGAGGACGACACTGGTGGTACCTTCACCATCAGTGCCACTCTCGACCCTAAATAGGAAAGCGCGCTCGTTGCTTTCCTACGGGCGAATGTCGATGTGTTTGCATGGCAACCGTCTAACATCCCCGGTGTTCCCAGGAAAGTAATTGAGCACCACCTTGCCGTCTGACCTCATGCGCGGCCCGTCAAGCAGAAAGTCAGGAAGCAAGCAGTGGAGCGCCAAGAGTTCATCACAGAAGTGATCAAGAAGTTGGAAGCAGCAGGCCTCGTCAGAGGAGTGCTCCATCCCACATGGTTGGCCAATCCTGTAGTCGTGCGCAAGGTGAACGGGAAATGGAGGCTTTGTATCGACTTCACTGATGTCAATAAAGCTTGTCCCAAAGACCCATTTCCCTTGACGCGCATTGACCAGATTGTTGACTCCACGGCCGGATGCGACTTGCTTTCATTTCTTGACGCATACTCAGGATATCATCAGATCTTCATGGCAGAAGAGGATGAGGAGAAAACCGCATTCATCACTCCATGTGGCACGTACTATTTCGTACGGATGCCTTTCGGTTTGAAGAATGCTGGTTCAACATTTGCAAGGGTAGTCCACACTGCTTTTGAGCCACAAATACACAGAAATGTGGAAGCCTACATGGATGATATAGTGGTCAAGAGCAGGGACAAAGCAACTCTGATCCAAGATTTAGAAGAGACTTTTGCAAATCTGCGCAAGATCAGCCTCAAGCTCAACCCCGAGAAGTGCGTGTTTGGAGTCCCTTCCGGCAAGCTTCTCGGGTTCTTCGTGTCTCAGCGGGGAATTGAAGCCAATCCCGACAAGATCAAGGCCATTGAGCAGATTGAAGCACCGAAGCGCGTCAAGGATGTACGAAGACTTGCCGGCTACGTGGCGGCTCTCAGCAGGTTTATCTCTAAGTCAGCTGAGCGCGCCCTGCCGTTTTTCAAAATTTTGAAAAAGGCAGGTCCAATGAAATGGACTCCGGAAGCGGAGGATGCGCTACAGGACTTGAAGAGATACCTGTCCTCCACTCCAATACTTGTCGCACCTAAACCACAAGAGAAGTTGCTGCTATATCTGGCGGCAACCAATCAAGTGGTTAGTGCTGCGTTAGTAGCGGAGGGAGGCAGATGATGAGCCAGCAACCACAACAAGCGCATCCAGCGACAAGTAGGGGGCTTCCCCGACAAGCTCTGGTCCCGGCAAAGATGGATCTGCGCAAGCGCCCGAGGAGATACAGAAGAAAATGGTGCAGCGCCCAGTCTACTTTGTCAGTTCCCTTCTGCAGGGGGCTAGGTCAAGGTACTCTGGTGTGCAGAAATTGCTTTTCGGCCTTCTCATGGCCTCGATAAAGCTGCGCCATTACTTCCAAGCACATGAGATCACAGTTGTCACTCGCTTTCCGTTGAAGAGGATACTACAAAATCCAGAAGCAACAGGCAGGATTGTTGAGTGGGCACTGGAACTGTCAAGCTTTGGCCTCAAGTTTGAGAGCACTTCAACTATCCAAAGCAGAGCATTGGCAGAATTCATAGCAGAGTGGACGCCAACACTAGATGAAGAAATTCCAGAGACGAGCATCCCCGTCGAGGAAGCAGGCAAAGAGTGGCTGATGTACTTTGATGGTGCCTTCTCGCTGCAAGGCGCCGGTGCTGGCGTGCTGCTTGTCGCACCCACCGGAGAGCACCTCAAGTACGTAGTCCAGATGCACTTTCCCAAGGAGCAAGCAACAAACAATACCGCAGAATATGAAGGATTGCTTGCCGACCTCAGGATCGCGGCAGACCTTGGGATCAAGAAGCTCATTCTCAGGGGTGACTCGCAGCTTGTCGTCCGCCAAGTGAACAAGAATTATCAGAGTCCGTTGATGGAAGCTTATGTTGATGAGGTGAGGAAGCTAGAAGAGCGCTTTGTCGGCCTACAGATGGAACATGTTCCAAGAGCTCAGAACAACATCGCCGACGGCCTGTCAAAGTGCGCAGCATTTAAGTTACCTGTGGAACCAGGGATCTTTCTGCTCAAGCTGACTCAACCGTCTGTTACGCCATCAACTGGACAGTGCAAGAAGAGGAAGTTGATTTCTGGTGACTATCTTCCGGCAGAGCTTCCCGAAGCCACCGCCAAAAAGGTCCCCAAGATCAACACCAAGAGTGCTGTGGAGCAGTCTGCTCCGACAAGTCCCAGTATTTGTTTCGTTGAAGCAGACGTTCCCGACAAGTTTTGCTCCGGCAAGCTTGCCGGGGAACGTCAAGCTCCGGCTGAGCCGCAGGTTCTCGCCGTAGAAGCGAATGTTCCCGCAGCAGCAGATATGCCTTTAGTCCTTGTTGTCGAGCCACACGCTCCAGCATGGGCACAGCAGATCGTCCGTTTCCTTCAGACAGGAGAACTTCCCGAAGTTCAAGAAGAAGCGGAAAGAGTAGCCTGGCAGTCTAGTATGTACCAGTTCGTCGACAACGAACTATACAGAAGAAGACTCAATGGTGTGAAATTGAAGTGTATTCCCCGGGAAGATGGACAGAAGCTGTTGGCGAAGATACATGGAGGCATATGTGGTCATCACATTGGCACCAGAGCACTTGCCGGCAAAGCGTTCCGGCAAGGTTTCTTTTGGCCGACAGCCCTCCAGGATGCAACTACACAAGTAACCAAGTGTGAAGCATGCCAGTTCCATTCCAAGCAGATACACCAGCCAGCTCAAGCTCTCTAGACGATCCCTTTATCCTGGCCATTTTCGGTCTGGGGGCTCGACATCCTCGGCCCCTTCCCCCGAGCAGTCTGGGGCTTTGAGTTCTTGTACGTTGCAATTGACAAGTTCACAAAGTGGCCGGAAGTGGAGGCAGTGAGGAAGGTGACAGCACATTCAGCAGTCAAGTTCTTCAGGTCGATTGTTTGCCGCTTCGGGATCCCTAACAGGATCATCACCGACAACGGTACACAATTCACGAGTCGCACCTTCATGCAGTACGTCCAAGACCTTGGCGCCAAGGTCTGCTTCACTTCTGTTGCTCACCCCAGGAGCAGTGGTCAAGCGGAGAGGGCAAATGCTGAAGTGCTACGTGGACTCAAGACCAGGACTTTCGACAGGCTGCACAAGTGCGGAAGAAACTGGATTGAGGAGCTGTCGGTGGTTCTTTGGTCGATCAGGACGACGCCAAATCGAGCCACTGGCCAGACAGCTCTAGTCTATGGAGCAAAGGCAGTTATCCCCACGGAACTCGTATACGGGTCACCTCGAGTGCTCGCTTATGATGAGCTTGAGCAAGAGCAGCTGCGACAAGATGACGAGCTGCTCCTTGAGGAAGACCGTCTTCAGGCTGCTGTACGAGCTGCTCGATACCAGCAAGCTTTGCGCCGCTACCATAGCCGCAAAGTTAAGGCTAGAAGTCTCGAGGAAGGCGACCTTGTTCTTCGGCGCGTTCATTCCGCCAAGAATTCCAACAAGTTGACGCCAAAGTGGGAAGGCCCTTATCGGGTGAAACGAGTCACTAGGCCTGGCGCTGTCCGCCTTGAGACCGAAGATGGCTTTTCGGTGAGCAACTCCTGGAACATCGAGCATCTTCGTAAGTTTTACCCGTGAGGCGCGGTTGTCGGACCCTGTCCGGCAACCACCTTTTTGTAAAAGTCTTGCCGCTGTTGCATGTAATCCTTTGTACAAAGCCAGGCGCATACCCTGAGCATAAGTGAAGCGCTGGCGCCCTAAGTTTTAGCATGCATGCTGAGTCGAGTCTCGTCCTTGGTTAAGGTTGACAGTGCTTAGTAGCGGCTAACCCCTAACTTAGAGGTCGAGTGTGCCTCCCTTTGCCGTTCTTTCGTTCCCCTTGGTTCGCAGGACTCACATATCCTGACCGGACCACTTGAGGACGAGAAGGAGAAGAAGGACGGACCAACATCTGGACCCCGGCAAGCCAGTGTTGCCGGGGGCTGCAAGACCCCGGCAAGCCAGTAACGCCGGGGGTTGCAAGTGCAAAGATTAGCCCACGGCGAACCAGTGTTGCCGGGGGCTGCAATCTCAGATAAGTTTTTCATCCCTTATCATGCATTCTCTTATGGGCTGAGGTATGCGAAACCTCGTTTCTTCCTAAAAGCTATCGTGCTCCCTTAACTCTAGGCCCTAGGGCTCGTTCCCGGGGCCAGGTTAGGTCGTAGTCGCGGTAGCAAAGGGACGAAACGAGGAGCCTGAACCCGCCTCCTCCCTGCCTCCGCCAAAAGCGTGAGAAAGGTCGAGCGACGTGGGAAGACGGCAGGGCCTGCTGCCAGGAAAAAAGTGTCAATCTTAGAGATATAAAGGATTCACTCCTTGACGTGGGTTCTACCTACAAGACAAGTGACCCAGCAAGCATCCCCTTTTCATAAAAAAGCATTCCACTCAGGTACAGTCCATAGAGAATGAAAAACATGTATGATGGGATTACAAGCTTTAAATGCAACTAAGGCCCGAGGGCTTACAAATTAAAAAGAGATAAGGTGCCCGTAATCCCTCTCTTCAGGAGGCAGGTCAAGGAGGCGAAAAGGGCAAAAGGGGCGCCTAGACGAGCTACGGGTGGCAGAAGACACCAAGAGAACGTCTCGGCGGCCGTCCAAAGGCTGGATGGTGATGGCGGCGCCGGAGGCAGAGCTCGAAGACGAGGCGGCAGGACGTCAGCACGCTGTCGAGGGTGTCGTGCCCTCGTACTCCGAGTTGATGGCCTTGCCGCCTGCCCTCTTCCTCTTCCGCAGCCTCCCTACGCCAGCCGCCCAAGGAGACGACCCCCAGAAGCTCAAGGAGCCGGCGACACGGATGATGGGGTCGCCGGTGCCACATGGAGCGGCGCCCGACACCTAGTCGGACCCGTCATCCCGCCGCCCGCTACCCTCATTGTCGCTGTCGCTGTCCTCCTCGTCACTCCCGCCCGAGGAGGAGCCTTCGCTATCGGAGGAGCTCTCCACGCAGCACCGTGCCCTAGTCCCGAAGCACCCGAAGACCTTGACGGAGAGGAGACCGCCCTCCATCAGCTTAAAATGGAGGGTGAGTCCCGCCGTAAAGCTGTGGATACGGGTGAACGTCTTCCACCCTCGACCAAGATACATCACATTAGGGGCCGAGAAATCAATGCGGACTCGCGTACCGCTGATTCCACAGCCCCTCATGTGCAACCTCAGTGTCTCGGGCGGATCCAGCTCCATCTCGCTCGCAAATGGAGTCGGGAGACGAAGGTGACGACGAGGCAGCCGACGCAGCCTGACGAAGAACTCGCAAGGGTCGTCCCCGATATGGTCCACCATGGGGAGAGGATCTGCAGGCGGAGGCGAGGCCGGCGAGCTGCCTCGTCCACCTCTTCCCCGACCGCCTCGGCCTCGCCCTCGACCTCGCCCGCGGCCACGTCCCTTCCCTCTTCACTTGCGGCTGGCTCTGCCACCACGGGTGCGGGGGAAGGAGGGACGCGTTGCCTAGCGGCGACCCTCATCGCCACCGTCGAAGTACTAGGGTTCCCTTTCTCCATAGCGAATGAGAGAGAGGGGAGCAGAAGCTGAAGGGAGGAAGAGATGAAAGAATGCGGTTTTCCGTCCCCCCCTCCCGCTCCTTATAAAGGAGCGGGGTGGGGGCTCGGCCGCCCCGCTCAGCCAATCAAGACACGGAAGGAGCAGGGAACTGGGCCCGACCCGCTGCCTCGACCCGTGACGACCCAGTTTCCCGCCTCCACTGTTCGCCACTCCAAGTGCATGGAGGCCGCGTGGCAGGCGTGCAGAACTGAGGCAACGGATGAGGCGACCTCTCCCCACCCCGTGATCGTGGGGAGTGGACGCCTCGAAGACCACGCCTCCACGCCTTCCTCCGTTCATGGGGAAGGTGCGAACCGCCAGGAGGCGGGCGTTTCGCCTTTCCGAATAAAAGAACCACCCACGACCTCTCCCACGACGCCGCAATCAACGCGTGCCGTTCGTGGATGGCGCGGTGGATGCGGAGTAAGGTGCGACGTGACCCAGGCCGCGCGTGCCCGTGCCCTGTTTTGGGCCTGGCCCAACAGCGCTCGGCACCGTGTATGGCCCAGGCCTGGGGGCTCCTGTCGGTGTACTAGAGTAGGGGTACCCTAGTATCCCGAACTTGTGCACGGGCAGTCGCAGCGTCCCGCGGCAAGGCTTGCCGGGTGACCGCCAAGGTCCTCTGTGGATCCTTTGAAGCCATTCAAGAACAAAGTATTTAAGCCAAGGAGACAAGTCCCCGGCAAGAGGAGCTTGCCGGGAAGGCCACTCAAGGCACAAGACCCCGGCAAGAGGAGCTTGCTGGGAAGGCCAACCAAGGCATCTCAAGGAACTTGCCGCGACGCGCCACGCGTCCCGGCAGGACCCGGCGAGCGACAAGCTTCCGGACGCCACAGGACAACTACCGCGGCAAGGCGCTTGCCGCGGCAAGCCACCGCTCTGTACCTGCGCTCCAGCACACCCACCTACGTGTCGCCCTGGGACCCTTCCAGGCGTACGTGGCGGGAGGCTGTGCAGCCAGGGGTACACTGTGGCATGCCGCTGACAAGATCCCCGTCGTGGCAAGCGGTGGCGCCCCTGGCGGTCCCTTTTCTGCACCGTCTGGGCGACGTAGATAGGCATTTAATGCCCTTGTCCCCTGCCGTCAGGGTTAGGTATGATACACTGTGTAGGTAGCTGTACCTACCGCAGCACCTTTCCATTTTTGCCCTTGCCTACGTTGCCACCTGTTGGAGACCCCTTGAACATATAAAAGGAGGCCCATGCACAACGTAGGGGGGGATCTCTCTCCAGAGAGGACGAACAAAGGAATGCTCGGTCTCGTTAGCTGCTTGAGTGTACTGTAGCACTCAACGCTCCCGAGCAAGAACTCAATACAAACCACAAAGCAGCAGTAGGAGTATTATCTCTCCGGAGAGCTCCGAAGCTGGGTAAAAACCGCTTGCGTGCCCCGCCTCGATCTGCTCTTCGCGCGGCCTCCGCCTCCCGCCGAACCGAAAGGGGCTCCATCCCCATAGGTGCTCGTGGAGCCAGCCTTTTCCCCGGCAATCCATGACAACAAATATGCTATCCCTCCCCTTCTTTGTTCGAGATAAACCTAAAACAAAGTCCGTGGATATATCCTCCCAAGGAACACTAGGTACAGGCAAAGGCATATATAAACCATGAGGATTGGGTCGTGACTTAGCTTTTTTACATGTAGTGCAACGAGCTACAAAACGCTCAACATCCTGTCTCATCTTTGGCCAAAATAAATGTGGAGCAAGTACGTCCTCTGTCTTCTTCAGGCCAAAATGTCCCATTAATCCTCCTCCATGCGCCTCCTGCAGCAACTAAAGACGAACAGAGCTAGCTGGAATGCATAGCTTATTAGCACGGAACAGAAAGCCATCATTAATAACGAACTTGTTCCATGTTCTTCCTTCTTTTCAATTCTGTATTACATCTTTAAAATTAGCATCATGCACATATTGATCTTTGATGGTCTCCAAACCAAATATTTTGAAGTCAACTTGTGAAAGCATAGTATAGCAATGAGACAATGCATCAACAATAACATTTTATTTACCCTTCTTGTGTTTATTGACATAAGGGAAAGTCTCAATGAATTTAACCCATTTAGCATGTCTACGATTCAGTTTAGCTTGACTTTTAATATGTTTCAAAGATTCATGATCAGAATGTATAACAAATTCTTTGGGCCATAAATAATGTTGCCATGTCTCTAAAGTCCGAACAAGAGCATATAATTCTTTATCATAATAGAATAATTCAGACTAGGCCCACTAATTTTTTTAGAAAAGTATGCAACAGGTTAGCCATCTTGTAATAACACACCTCCTAATCCAATTCCACTAGCATGACATTCAAGCTCGAAAGTCTTATTAAAATCAGGAAGTTTGAGTAAAGGAGCATGTGTCAACTTATCTTTCAATACCGTGAAGGCTTCTTCCTGTGCGGTACCCCAAACAAAAGGAACATCCTTCTTTCTATGCTCATTGATAGGTGCAGCAATGGTGCCAAAACCTCTCACAAAACGCCTATAGAAACCCGGGAGTCCAAGAAAACTCCTCACTTGTGTGACCGTTTTGTGCTACGGCCAACTCTCAATAGGTTCAATCTTGGCTTTATCAATTTCAATTCCCTATGGAGTAACAACATAGCCAAGAAAAGATACTCGGTCGGTGCAAAAGGTGCACTTCCCAAGGTTACCAAACAAACGTGCATCACGTAGAGCAATAAAAACAGCACGTAAATGTTCCAAATGTTCTTCCAAAGATTTGCTATAAGTCAGTATATCATCAAAATAGACTACCACAAATCGTCCAATGAAAGCACGTAAAACTTCGTTCATTAGTCTCATGAAAGTACTAGGTGCATTAGTTAACTCAAAAGGCATGACTAACCACTCATATAAACCAAACTTAGTTTTAAATGTTGTTTTCAATTCATCTCCCAATTTCATACGAATTTGATGGTATCCACTACACAAATCAACTTTGGAGAATATTGTAGAGCCACTCAATTCATCAAGCATATCATCTAGCCTAGGAATAGGATGACGATAACGAATAGTAATATATTAATGCCTCTATAATCAACACACTTATGCGACGTACCATCCTTTTTAGGCACTAGTATAATAGGAACAACACAAGGACTAAGAGATTCGCGTATATAACCTTTGTCAAGCAGCTCCTGTACTTTGACGCATAATCTCCTTAGTCTCCTCTGGATTGGTGCGGTATGGTGCTCAGTTGGGTAGCGATGCACCGGGAATTAAGTCAATTTGATGCTCAATCCCTCGAATAGGTGGTAATCCCGGTGGCACGTCTTGTGGGAAGACGTCAGCGAACTCCTGCAAAATGTTAGTGACAGCAGGGAGCAGAGAGGAAGGCACGTCCTCGAATGAAAATAATGCCTCTTTGCACACAAAAGCATAGCAAACAGATTTTCTAAAATCTAGCTCATCAATATCAGATTTGGTGGCAAGTAAACATGCACTTTTCAATTTAATTTCAGAAGCAACACTCGATGGTTTATTATTAGGCTTAACTTGTTGCTCAAATTCTTTTGCCACAATCTGATTTTCACTCTTATTTTTTCCTGTTTTGCTTTATTAGCTCTATTAATATCATCTTTGAAAATGGAATCAGGAGTCATAGGAAGCAAAGTAATATTTTTATCCTTATGAACAAGAGTAAACTGATTGTTTCTACCATGGTGTATAGAATTTTTATCACATTGCCATGATCTACCAAGTAATAAGAACATGCTTGCATAGGTACCACATCACAAGCAACATTATCAACATATGTAGAGATACTAAAATGCACATGAACAGTACGTGTTACCTTAACCTTGCCGCTGTTGTTGAACCATTGGATGTAGTAAGGATGTGGATGTGGTCTTGTGGTGAGAGATAGCTTCTCCACCATCTCCATGCTAGCCAAGTTGTTGCAGCTCCGTCCATCTATGATGACGCGAATAGAACGTTGCTTCACAACTCCCTTTGTATGGAACAAATTATGCCTCTGATTTTGCTCAGCATGTGTAACTGCACACTCAAAACACGTTGAGCAACCAAACATTCATACCTGTCAGCATCTTCAGGAGCCATGTATTGCGTCTCATGATCAGAATCATCTCCACCGTGTTCTTCATGTGTAATAAGAGCCAGAGTCTCCTCATCATATTCACTAGCGGACTCATACCCACCATCCTCAGTAGCAATCATCACACGCTGAGATTTGCATTCTCTCGCATAATGACCTCTTCCCTTACAACGACGACAAATAATATCACTTGTGTGCCCTATTGATGCCATGGAAGAAGAAGAGCTCTGTGCAGGCCCGGCAGGTGTGCTCTTGACAGATAGTGGTGGTTGTGCCTGCTTTCTTGTATCACGCTTGGAGGTGGCACCTAATGGAGGTGATGGTGCAGTGGAAGTAGATGATGCACATGGTGTCCACAATGAAGGTCGACCTACAGAAAAGTTAGTTCACGCCAATGCCTGTCAATCCTGCACTTCACGTTTAGCTTTACAAGCAAGATGGAATAAACGAGTGATATTATTATACCCCTTATACTCTAGAATGGTCTGAATCTCTCTATTTAATCCACCCATAAAACATGCAAGCGTAGCTTCATTATTGATGTAGGGTGGAACCCTATACGGCCGATCTTTCATGAAAGGAGCGGATCCCATCCAAGGACACGAAGAACACGAGGGGAAAACGAGGGAAAACACAAGAGGAACTCTCAAACCAACAAGATATAGTCACACATATGCTAGATCCAAGAACACATAGAGATCACACGGTCCAAATCCAACAAGGGACGATACATAGGCAACCAGTTCTTCTCCGTGAGGAGGTCTTGATGGAGCCACCCAAGAGGGGGTCTTGAATCCAAGGGGATCTTCTCCGTAGAGGGGTCGTGGTCTCTCTCGTAGAGTAGATCCGTAATGGATAAGCAAAGCTCTATATCACATATGAGCTAAACCAATGCTAACCCTCAAATGGAGGACATGGAGGAGTATATATAGTCTAGAGCCACGAAGGGGTAAGTGGGAGAGGGATACAAGGCCAAAGGCCCGCCTGCGTACAGGCAGGCATCGGTCGTCCGGTGGCTTAGGAGGGACTAGTCGTCCTCTAGTCGTCGGACGGCCGCTGAAGACGTTTTGTGAAGAGGCACCGGCCGTCCGGTTTCTTCGGACTATCGTTAATATTACGGGTCATCCGATAGGGGCCGGGCGTCCGCTCGCTGGGAGGTGCTGTAGCTGGCATTGGTTGTGCTTCAGGCGCCGGTCGTCCGGTGGAGGCTGGACGTCCGTTCACTGGAGCTTCTTTGGCAGCTCCTTGTACTTGGTGTCCTCGCCGTCTTGTCCTTGGTCTTCCTCTTTGTTCCTGGTCATGCATAGCACATATATTTTAGGTAGTAGCCATGTCACACATATGGAAAGTGATGGTTCGAAGAGGAGCGAGTTCACCTTGTGTCCAATGGTGTATAGTCGAGGTCTCATCTTATGTATCGTTGGGGCTTGGAGAGTAGTCGGAGTGTACATGGGGATGAACGTGGGATGCTCCGCATCATCTCCTCCCCCTTGGGAAAGATCCGACCTCGGATCGTGATCCTCATCACCATGGAAACAGTTGGCGTGGACGTTCTTGTAGTTGGACAGAGTTGAAAGCATTGCGCAATCCAAGTACTCCAAGGTGTCTTCGGAGTGATAGACATGCAAAAAGAGCAAACACAAGCGACACTCGGAAATACAGTGGTTAGCACACAAAAAGTGTCCATCAAGTAAGTATGAGTCCGTTTGGCAAGATTTTTCATGACAAAGCGCATGAAGCTTAACAAGATGATATAGAATGATATGCAAAGCATTCATGGGAGCAAATGCAACAATTGTGCATGAAGGAAATATGCCCTAGAGGCAATAATAAAGTTATTATTTATTTCCTTATATCATGATAAAGGTTTATTATTCATGCTAGAATTGTATTAACCGGAAACATAATGCATGTGTGAATACATAGACAAACAGAGTGTCACTAGTATGCCTCTACTAGACTAGTTCGTTAATCAAAGATGGTTATGTTTCCTAACCATGAACAAAGAGTTGTTATTTGATTAACGAGGTCACATCATTGGTTGAATGATCTGATTGACATGACCCATTATATTAGCTTAGCACCCAATCGTTTAGTATGTTGCTATTGCTTTATTCATGACTTATACATGTTCCTATGACTATGAGATTATGCAACTCCCATTTGCCAGAGGAACACTTTGGCTACTACCAAACGTCACAACGTAACTGGGTGATTATAAAGGAGTATTATAGGTGTCTCCAATGGTAGATGATGGGTTGGCGTATTTCGAGATTAGGATTTGTCACTCCGATTGTCGGAGAGGTATCTCTGGGCCCTCTCGGTAATGCACATCACTTAAGCCTTGCAAGCATTGCAACTAATGAGTTAGTTGCGGGATGATGTATTACGGAATGAGTAAAGAGACTTGGCGGTAATGAGATTGAACTAAGTATTGGATACTGACGATCGAATCTCGGACAAGTAACATACCGATGACAAAGGGAACAACGTATGTTGTTATGCGGTCTGACCGATAAAGATCTTCGTAGAATATGTAGGAGCCAATATGGGCATCCAGGTCCCGCTATTGGTTATTGACCGGAGACGTGTCTCGGTCATGTCTACATTGTTCTCGAACCGTAGGGTCCGCACGCTTAACGTTACGATGACAGTTATTATGAGTTTATGCATTTTGATGTACCGAAGGTTGTTCGGAGTCCCGGATGTGATCACGGACATGACGAGGAGTCTCGAAATGGTCGAGACATAAAGATTGATATATTGGAAGCCTATGTTTGTACATCGGAAGTGTTCCAGGTGAAATCAGGATTTTACCGGAATACCGGGTGGGTTACCGGAACCCCCCGGGAGCGATATGGGCCTTAATGGGCCTTAGTGGAAAGGAGAAAGGGGCAGCCCTAGTGGCCGCGCGCCTCCCCCCTTCCCTAGTCCTATTAGGCCTAGGAGAAGGTTGCCGGCCCCCCTCTCTCTCTTTCCCCCCCTTAAGGAATCCTATTCCAACTAGGATTGGGGGGGGGGGGGGAATCCTACTCCCGAAGGGAGTAGGACTCCCTGGCGCGCCACCCCTTGGCCGGCCAGCCCCTCCCCCTTGGCTCCTTTATATACGGGGGCAGGGGAGCACCCTAGGACACACAAGTTGATCTACGGATCGTTCCTTAGCCGTGTGCGGTGCCCCCTTCCACCAAATTCCACCTCGGTCATATCGTTGCAGTGCTTAGGCGAAGCCCTGCGCCGGTAACACATCAAGATCGTCACCACGCCGTCGTGCTGATGGTACTCTTCCCCGACGCTTTGCTGGATCGGAGCCTGGGAATCGTCATCGAGCTGAACGTGTGCTAAGAACTCGGAGGTGCCGGAGTAACGGTGCTGTGATCGGTCGGATCGCGAGGAGAACGTACGACTACTTCCTCTATGTTGAGTCAACGCTTCCGCTTCAGTCTACAAGGGTATGTAGACAACACTCTCCCCTCTCGTTGCTATGCATCACCATGATCTTGCGTGTGCGTAGGAAATTTTTTGAAATTACTGCGTTCCCCAACAGTGGCATCCGAGCCTAGGTTTTTATGGTTTGATGTTATTTGCACGAGTAGAACACAAGTAAGTTGTGGACGATACAAGTCATACTGCCTACCAGCATGTCATACTTTGGTTGAGCGGTATTGTTGGACGAGACGATCCGGACCAACCTTACGCGTACGCTTACGCGAGACCGGTTCCCTCGACGTGCTTTGCACATAGATGGCTTGCGGAAGACTGTCTCTCCAACTTTAGTTGAACCGAGTGTGGCTACGCCCGGTCCTTGAGAAGGTTAAAACGGAGTCTATTTGACAAACTATTGTTTTGGTTTTGACGCGTAGGTAAGATGAGTTCTTGCTTAAGCCCGTAGCAGCCACGTAAAACTTGCAACAACAAAGTAGAGGACGTCTAACTTGTTTTTGCAGGGCATGTTGTGATGTGATATGGTCAAGACATGATGCTAAATTTTATTGTATGAGATGATCATGTTTTGTAACCGAGTTATCGGCAACTGGCAGGAGCCATATGGTTGTCGCTTTATTGTATGCAATGCAATCGCGATGTAATGCTTTACTTTATTACTAAGCGGTAGTGATAGTCGTGGAAGCATAAGATTGGCGAGACGACAACGATGCTATGATGGAGCTCAAGGTGTCGCGCCGGTGACGATGGTGATCATGACGATGCTTCAGAGATGGAGATCACAAGCACAAGATGATGATGACCATATCATAATCACTTATATTGATTGCATGTGATGTTTATCTTTTTATGCATCTTATCTTGCTTTGATTGATGGTAGCATTATAAGATGATCTCTCACTAAATTATCAAGAAGTGTTCTCCCTGAGTATGCACTATTGCAAAAGTTCTTCGTGCTGAGACACCACGTGATGATCGAGTGTGATAGGCTCTACGTTCAAATACAACGGGTGCAAAACAGTTGCACACGTGGAATACTCAGGTTATACTTGACGAGCTATGCATATAAGATATGACCTCGGAACACAGAGACCGAAAGGTCGAGCGTGAATCATATAGTAGATATGATCAACATAACGATGTTCACCATTGAAAACTACTCCATATCACGTGATGATCGGATATGGTTTAGTTGATTTGGATCACGTGATCGCTTAGAGGATTAGAGGGATGTCTATCTAAGTGGGAGTTCTTAATTAATTTGATTAACTGAACTTAAACTTATCATGAACTCAGTATCTGATAGTATCTTTCTTGTTTATGTTGATTGTAGATAGATGGCTCGTGCTGTTGTTCCGTTAAATTTTAATGCGTTCCTTGAGAAAGCAAAGTTGAAAGATGATGGTAGCAATTACACGGACTGGGTCCATAACTTGAGGATTATCCTCATTGCTGCACAGAAGAATTACGTCCTGGAAGCACCGCTAGGTGCCAGGCCTGCTGCTAGAGCAACACCAGAAGTTATGAACGTTTGGCAGAGCAAAGCTGATGACTACTCGATAGTTCAGTGTGCCATGCTTTACGGCTTAGAACCGGGACTTCAACGACGTTTTGAACGTCATGGAGCATATGAGATGTTCCAGGAGTTGAAGTTAATATTTCAAGCAAATGCCCGGATTGAGAGATATGAAGTCTCCAATAAGTTCTATAGCTGCAAGATGGAGGAGAACAGTTCTGTCAGTGAGCATATACTCAAAATGTCTGGGTATAATAATCACTTGATTCAATTGGGAGTTACTCTTCCAGATGATTGCGTCATTGACAGAATTCTCCAATCACTGCCACCAAGCTACAAGAGCTTCGTGATGAACTATAATATGCAAGGGATGACCAAGACTATTCCCGAGCTCTTCGCAATGCTAAAAGCTGCGGAGGTAGAAATCAAGAAGGAGCATCAAGTGTTGATGGTTAACAAAACCACTAGTTTCAAGAAAAAGGGCAAAGGGAAGAAAAAGGGGAACTTCAAGAAGAACGGCAAGCGAGTTGCTGCTCAAGAGAAGAAACCCAAGTCTGGACCTAAGCCTGAAACTGAGTGCTTCTACTGCAAGCAGACTGGTCACTAGAAGCGGAACTGCCCCAAGTATTTGGCGGATAAGAAGGATGGCAAGGTGAACAAAGGTATATGTGATATACATGTTATTGATGTGTACCTTACTAATGTTCGCAGTAGCACCTGGGTATTTGATACTGGTTCTGTTGCTAATATTTGCAACTCAAAACAGGGACTACAGAATAAGCGGACACTAGCAAAGGACGAGGTGACGATGCGCGTGGGAAATGGTTCCAAAGTCGATGTGATCGCAGTTGGCACGCTACCTCTACATCTACCTTCGGGATTAGTATTAGACCTAAATAATTGTTATTTGGTACCAGCGTTGAGCATGAACATATATCTGGATCTTGTTTGATGCGAGACGGTTATTCATTTAAATCAGAGAATAATGGTTGTTCTATTTATATGAGTAATATCTTTTATGGTCATGCACCATTGAAGAGTGGTCTATTTTTGATGAATCTCGATAGTAGTAATACACATATTCATAATGTTGAAGCCAAAAGATGCAGAGTTGATAATGATAGTGCAACTTATTTGTGGCACTGCCGTTTAGGTCATATCGGTATAAAGCGCATAAAGAAACTCCATACTGATGGACTTTTGGAGTCACTTGATTATGAATCACTTGGCACTTGCGAACCGTGCCTCATGGGCAAGATGACTAAAACACCGTTCTCCGGAACTATGGAGAGAGCAACAGATTTGTTGGAAATCATACATACGGATGTATGTGGTCCGATGAATGTTGAGGCTCGTGGCGGATATCGTTATTTTCTCACCTTCACAGATGATTTGAGCAGATATGGGTATATCTACTTAATGAAACACAAGTCTGAAACATTTGAAAAGTTCAAAGAATTTCAGAGTGAAGTTGAAAATCATCGTAACAAGAAAATAAAGTTTCTACGATCAGATCGTGGAGGAGAATATTTGAGTTACGAGTTTGGTGTACATTTGAAAAATTGTGGAATAGTTTCGCAACTCACGCCACCCGGAACACCACAGCGTAATGGTGTGTCCGAATGTCGTAATCGTACTTTACTAGATATGGTGCGATCTATGATGTCTCTTACTGATTAACCGCTATCGTTCTGGGGATACGCTCTAGAGACGGCCGCATTCACGTTAAATAGGGCACCATCTAAATCCGTTGAGACGACGCCTTATGAACTATGGTTTGGCAAGAAACCAAAGTTGTCGTTTCTTAAAGTTTGGGGCTGCGATGCTTATGTGAAAAAGATTCAACCAGATAAGCTCGAACCCAAATCGGAGAAATGTGTCTTCATAGGATATCCAAAGGAAACTGTTGGATACACCTTCTATCACAGATCCGAAGGCAACACTTTTGTTGCTAAGTTCGGAAACTTTCTAGAGAAGGAGTTTCTTTCGAAAGAAGTGAGTGGGGGGAAAGTAGAACTTGACGAGGTAACTGTACCTACTCCTTTATTGAGAAGTAGTACATCACAGAAAACTGTTTCCGCGACACCTACACCAATAAATGAGGAAGCTAATGATGATGATCATGAAACTTTAGATCAAGATACTACTGAACCTCGTAGATCAACCAGAGTGAGATCCGCACTAGAGTGGTACGGTAATCCTATTCTAGAAATCATGTTACTAGACCATGATGAACCTACGAACTATGAAGAAGCAATGGTGAGCCCAGATTCCGCAAAGTGGCGTGAAGCCATGAAATCTGAGATGGGATCCATGTATGAGAACAAAGTATGGACTTTGGTTGACTTGCCTGATGATCGGCAAGCAATTGAGAACAAATGGATCTTTAAGAAGAAGACTGACGCTGATGGTAATGTTACTGTCTACAAAGCTCGACTTGTCGCAAAAGGTTTTTGACAAGTTCAAGGGATTGACTACGATGAGACTTTCTCACCCGTAGCGATGCTTAAGTCTGTCCGAATCATGTTAGCAATTGCCGCATTTTATGATTATGAAATTTGGCAGATGGATGTCAAAACTGCATTGCTGAATGGATTTCTGGAAGAAGAATTGTATATGATGCAACCGGAAGGTTTTGTCGATCCAAAGGGAGCTAACAAAGTGTGCAAGCTCCAGCGATGCATTTATGGACTGGTGCAAGCCTCTCGGAGTTGGAATAAACGCTTTGATAGTGTGATCAAAGCATTTGGTTTTATACAGACTTTCGGAGAAGCCTGTATTTACAAGAAAGTGAGTGGGAGCTCTGTAGCATTTCTAATATTATATGTGGATGACATATTACTGATTGGAAATGATATAGAATTTCTGGATAGCATAAAGGGATACTTGAATAAATTTTTTTCAGTGAAAGACCTCGGAGAAGCTGCTTACATATTAGGCATAAATATCTATAGAGATAGATCAAGACGCTTAATTGGACTTTCACAAAGCACATACCTTGACAAGATTTTGAAGAAGTTCAAAATGGATCAAGCAAAGAAAGGGTTCTTGCCTGTGTTACAAGGTGTGAGATTGAGTAAGACTCAAAGCCCGACCACTGTAGAAGATAGAGAGAAAATGAAAGATGTTCCCTATGCTTCAGCCATAGGCTCTATCATGTATGCAATGCTGTGTACCAGACCTGATGTGTGCCTTGCTATAAGTTTAGCAGGGAGGTACCAAAGTAATCCAGGAGTGGATCACTGGACAGCGGTCAAGAACATCCTGAAATACCTGAAAAGGACTAAGGATATGTTTCTCATATATGGAGGTGACAAAGAGGTCACCGTAAGAGGTTACTTTGATGCAAGCTTTGACACTGATCCGGACGATTCTAAATCGCAAACCGGATACGTGTTTACATTAAACGGTGGAGCTGTCAGTTGGTGCAGTTCTAAACAAAGCGTCGTAGCGGGATCTACATGTGAAGCGGAGTACATAGCTGCTTCGGAAGCAGCAAATGAAGTAGTCTGGATGAAGGAGTTCATATCCGATCTAGGTGTCATACCTAGTGCATCGGGTCCAATGAAAATCTTTTGTGACAATACTGGTGCAATTGCCTTGGCAAAGGAATCCAGATTTCACAAAAGGACCAAACACATCAAGAGACGCTTCAACTCCATCCGGGATCTAGTCCAGGTGGGAGACATAGAGATTTGCAAGATACATACGGATCTGAATGTTGCAGACCCGTTGACTAAGCCTCTTCCACGAGCAAAACATGATCAGCACAAAAACTCCATGGGTGTTAGGATCATTACAGTGTAATCTAGATTATTGACTCTAGTGCAAGTGGGAGACTGAAGGAAATATGCCCTAGAGGCAATAATAAAGTTATTATTTATTTCCTTATATCATGATAAAGGTTTATTATTCATGCTAGAATTGTATTAACCGGAAACATAATGCATGTGTGAATACATAGACAAACAGAGTGTCACTAGTATGCCTCTACTAGACTAGTTCGTTAATCAAAGATGGTTATGTTTCCTAACCATGAACAAAGAGTTGTTATTTGATTAACGAGGTCACATCATTGGTTGAATGATCTGATTGACATGACCCATTATATTAGCTTAGCACCCGATCGTTTAGTATGTTGCTATTGCTTTATTCATGACTTATACATGTTCCTATGACTATGAGATTATGCAACTCCCGTTTGCCAGAGGAACACTTTGGGTACTACCAAACGTCACAACGTAACTGGGTGATTATAAAGGAGTATTACAGGTGTCTCCAATGGTAGATGATGGGTTGGCGTATTTCGAGATTAGGATTTGTCACTCCGATTGTCGGAGAGGTATCTCTGGGCCCTCTCGGTAATGCACATCACTTAAGCCTTGCAAGCATTGCAACTAATGAGTTAGTTGCGGGATGATGTATTACGGAACGAGTAAAGAGACTTGCCGGTAACGAGATTGAACTAAGTATTGGATACTGACGATCGAATCTCGGACAAGTAACATACCGATGACAAAGGGAACAACGTATGTTGTTATGCGGTCTGACCGATAAAGATCTTCGTAGAATATGTAGGAGCCAATATGGGCATCCAGGTCCCGCTATTGGTTATTGACCGGAGACGTGTCTCGGTCATGTCTACATTGTTCTCGAACCGTAGGGTCCGCACGCTTAACGTTACGATGACAGTTATTATGAGTTTATGCATTTTGATGTACCGAAGGTTGTTCGGAGTCCCGGATGTGATCACGGACATGACGAGGAGTCTCGAAATGGTCGAGAAATAAAGATTGATATATTGGAAGCCTATGTTTGGACATCAGAAGTGTTCCAGGTGAAATCAGGATTTTACCAGAATACCGGGTGGGTTACCGGAACCCCCCGGGAGCGATATGGGCCTTAATGGGCCTTAGTGGAAAGGAGAAAGGGGCAGCCCTAGTGGCCGCGCGCCTCCCCCTTCCCTAGTCCTATTAGGACTAGGAGAAGGTGGCCGGCCCCCCTCTCTCTCTTTCCCCCCTTGAGGAATCCTATTCCAACTAGGATTGGGGGGGGGGGGAATCTTACTCCCGGAGGGAGTAGGACTCCCTGGCGCGCCACCCCTTGGCCGGCCAGCCCCTCCCCCTTGGCTCCTTTATATACGGGGGCAGGGGAGCACCCTAGGACACACAAGTTGATCTACGGATCGTTCCTTAGCCGTGTGCGGTGCCCCCTTCCACCAAATTCCACCTCGGTCATATCGTTGCAGTGCTTAGGCGAAGCCCTGCGCCGGTAACACATCAAGATCGTCACCACGCCGTCGTGCTGACGGTACTCTTCCCCGACGCTTTGCTGGATCGGAGCCCGGGGATCGTCATCGAGCTGAACGTGTGCTAAGAACTCGGAGGTGCCGGAGTAACGGTGCTGTGATTTGTCGGATCGCGAGGAGAACGTACGACTACTTCCTCTACGTTGAGTCAACGCTTCCGCTTCAGTCTACAAGGGTATGTAGACAACACTCTCCCCTCTCGTTGCTATGCATCACCATGATCTTGCGTGTGCGTAAGAATTTTTTTGAAATTACTGCGTTCCCCAACAGTGCACACAAATGTGTTGTGAATATGATCACTGCAACCACGGTGCAAAATGATGTCGTAGT
Organism: Aegilops umbellulata; assembly: GCA_032464435.1. NCBI lineage: Eukaryota > Viridiplantae > Streptophyta > Magnoliopsida > Poales > Poaceae > Aegilops > Aegilops umbellulata. The sequence goes on along the minus strand of CP136058.1, from coordinate 207,813,462 downwards.
GAGACGGTTTATCAATAGCATGAATATGGCAATGGATGCTCAATATGGTTATTTTATCATGCAATTGATGGTAGGCAATATGATCATGATGTAAGAATATGCCATCAAGGAAGATCACAACAAATTTGCTAAGGAAATGCACAAGCTCATATATCGTGGATGACATGGAAATTGTTACAACAAGGCAAGCATAATGTGAGTCAATCCATGCATAGGGTGCAAACTTGTCATGTGTATGATATGTCCAATGAGCATGACATGTGTGAGCACAATCAACAAATATGGAGGTGTTGGTGTACCAATGCTCGATGTCATGGCATGAGTGGAGGTACGAAGGTGCATCCAATAAGACCGAGCGCTCCTCAATTTGACGGTCCAAAGGGTCCATCTCCGTTTGCGAGATGTATCAGGTAGACAACAAGAAGGAAACAACAATGAAAGAGTGACCCATCCAATGTGCGTATTTGAGGATGGCTCAAAGGGAAGGAGTTCACCTTTATGAGGATGTCGAAAATGTTGGTGTCGCACATCGTGTATGCCTTCACATGACCAAGTTGTCTCGTAATGGTACCACCTTGTGAATCCTTCAAAACAAAAGAACATGACAAACACTTGAAAAAACAAATGAGGTTAACGGAAGTGCAAAACATATCATTCGTGTGGTAAGATACCCAACAAGTGTATGCTTCATTCTTATCATAAGAAAGGACAAGGGAGCATTTCATAGTATGGAGGCATATGATGCGAGAACAACCAAATACAATAGGCTCAATCAAACAAGCATGCATCACAAGGTGTCAAAGTCTCCAAGATCAATAGATGCAACAATTGGAGGCAAGTGACAATGAACAAGATATAACATGTGAGAGGCATGAACATATATGTCATCAACCCAAGAAAGCGAGTAATAGTGCAACATGGGTGATGCGACAAAGCAAGCAAGCATAGTGATCAAGTAAAGCAAGCTAGTAGTGCAAAGATGCAACGTCATAGAAGGAATCATGGCAAGGATGTCATGGGTGCAAATAGTGTGCATGAATAATTCACATGACATAGCACAAGCATGAAAGGAAGATATGAGCAAAGTAGGTTCATGGTGTTGGCAAGAAGTCCTATGTAGATAGCAATGGAACATCATGCCTCTCCCAACACAAGAATCAACAATAGTATGAGGCACATGATAAATATGGCAATAGAAACAAGGATCTCCACCAAGCATGCAAATACACATAGGATTAGCATAATGGTGAATCATGGGTAGATGCAAGCAAGGGTCACAATTGCATGGAAAAATCATGTAAAGAGGCATAAGATGCAAGGGGAACACGATAGTATGGGCATAAGGTAACAAGTGATAAATAGCCCATAGCCGTGTGAGAGCCAAGTAAAAGAGGTGCGCGTAGTCCTTGTGCAAAGGGAATGGTGGAAAGGATAGTCGACGAGATCCCAAATCATCGTTGCTCTCAAGAGCTCATTTCGTCAACTCTTGGGATTGAGAGGTTGACAAGTATACGTGAGTACCTACACAAAACAAAGACAAAGGGAAAATTGTGTGCGCGTGGTATATGTACACATCATCCATCATGATGCACACGTGCTTGTGTCGGTTAGCACAAAATAGCCAATGCTCAAGTAAATGGGATGCATGATATAGAAACATGTCATCCATCATGAGAGGTTTTTTATTATGTATAGCATAATGGAGACTCAAATTGTGTAATGAATCATGAGAAATATGTAGAGCATTGTTATTCATGGAATGCATATGGTGCACACAAGGGATGTAATCATGCGATGCACAATAATTTTTATGGGATGGTATATGAGATGAATCACACAAATTTTGCAAAGGAAGCATAGCAATATCATCACAAGAGAAACAAAAGCCAATGACCATCATCTCATCATCTAAGCCATAAGTGCAAATGGGATTTGTTTTAATGGGGCATGCATAGTTACTATGTTGAGATTGAAATGATGCAATATGGGAGATCTCACTCATAGCATATGACAAGTTCAATGGATTGTCAAACATGATGTGACCAAAAGAATTTTCACATTATATCCTATGGAGCATAGCATCACAACTAGGCAAATCAACATGCTTATCATCATATTCATCATAAATGGGTAAGTCATGACATGAAGAAGTCGCACTAGCATGAAGCATGGGAATAGGTGGATCAACATCATGCAAGCAATCATTGGTGAGATAGTACACTAGTGGGACAAGAGAAGCACCATCACCTATGTTACCTTTGGAACATCGCTCATGTGTTGTAGGTGAGGTGGTGAAGAACAAGTCATTGTCATCTTCATCTTGATGGAACCATGTGGGGGGTGCATCATCGTCCACCATGGCCATCATCATCTCCATTGGAGGTATGGACTCGTCGAGGATAGGCATGTCATCATTTAGGAGACCTAGCACCAAATAAAACACACTCGGAGTAGAGGTTAAGTCGTTAGAAATCATAGTGGCCTCACATGCCGTGTCAACTACCTCACTTACTAAGTGTTGTGGCTCACTCACTCCCTCAAGGATGCTCTCACTCATATGGTTGGTGGTGTCACTCAAATGGCTCTCAACCTCACATAGGATGTGTGGCATGCTCTCAAGTGTGGGGCTAGTGGTGGTCACACTCATCCTCTCATAGGAAATGCACTCAATGTCACATATGGTGGAGTCACTCTTGTCACTCATGGTGTGGTGGCTCTCCTCACATGGGAATTGGGAATCTCATCATATGTGGGTGTCAGAGAGATTTTGGTGCAAATGTCTCCATGCTCAACTCCTATTGCCGCCTTGGCTGAAGGGATAGTCCCATGCCCAACCTTCTTGTCACCGTCTTGTTGTTGGAGGCACATATGATGTGGCACCTCATAGCTCGCCTCCATGACCGAAGGGAATTTCCCATGCTCGGCCATCTTTCTTGGGGGGCTTCCGAAGATGGAAGTGTCGCCCTCACTCGTAGGTGGTCGCCTTGTTGTTGAAGATGTCGATGTAGTTGCACTCACGGGAAGTAGGCGAAGATGCCGTACGTCCAAAGACGAAGATGCCTTGAGAACACTTGGCGAAGATGCCGAAGTGGTTATTGTAGCCGTAGCTCCGTCTTGGTGGTGCTTGTCTCGCGGTCTTCTCTTTTGCTCATGAAGCTTGGACTTGGCGTGAAGTAGGGTTTGTTGGGACTTGTGCATTTGCGCTTGTGGAGCATCTTCATGATGATGGTGTCGTTGTCGCACTTGAGGTCATAGTAGATGTCGTTCGTCGTCGCCGTGCACATGTTGCTTGAGGTGACTTTCCCTTCATGATGATGTTGACGATGGTCGCCATGGAGATGTGGACATGGACGACTTGCACTTGCATCTTGTTTGCGCTTCGAAGTTTTGTGACTTGAATTTCATTGCCTTGTGGATGATTAAGGGGAAGAACGGTTGATCAACAATGTACGAATCTCCTCCATCCTTGCATCTTGCTCCTCCTTTTGTGCGGAAAGCTTGTTGTCGATGTAGTCCCTTTTCCTTGCTTCGGAGTGATGAATGTTGATGTAGAGGTTCTCGATGCGCTCTTGCAAGGTAGAATGTGTGGCTGTCGATGCTCGTTGTAGTTTGAAGAGGGACGCTTTGGTGATGTAGTTGTTCACGCCGTCATTGTTGTCGAAGACCGGAGATGAAATGCCTTGCCTATCCATCACAAGACTCGAGCAAATATGAGTGGGAGAAAGAGAAGAAATATACCAAATGTACCTTGACCGATGTTGAAGATGGATCAATGATCACTAAATGATGTAACAAGGAAATAGCACAATTGGTATCAATAAGACTCATCAATTCTCACAACTACACAAATAAGGCTTATGGTGGAGCTCGGTGAGGATAGTGGCACAAAAATTTAATGCAAAATGTTAGCAAGAGTCAATAATGTTGAAAGAGATTCACAAATTCGCTAATGTAACAAGTAGACCAATAGCAATATGTGGCACACGGAAACACACACACGGATAGATAAACGGGGTCGTGCAACCAAGGAATGAGCACAAAATGTGGAATCCACGGAAAACGCTCGTGTTGCACAACTCAAGAGAGACGCTAGCACGTTTGCTCAATAGGCGGATACGACACTTGCGCACAACCTATAAGATGCAAAGATATATCAACTTTCTATCCCAAGTATGCTATGTGTATGATGTTCCCGGTGTTTCTCTCAAGATGATCCAAGATGATCGGATATGACAATCTTATGCAATGTAGTGAGATGCTATGGCTATTGCTTACAAGATTCTTTGCTCTCTCTTTTGCTTAAAAGCCTATTCTTTTTTTTTGTATGGCCACTATGCACAAACCAAGATAGCAATTGTGTATATGAGGGAACAATCTTGTGACACAAGGGATGATATGATGATACCAAGATGATATGGTATTTATGCAATGGAATAGATGATCACTAATGTGCACAAGTAACGTTGCCGGCAATACTCAAATGGCTAGTCTCGATAGGCAAGTGTCGGTGGGAAATCTGCCTCCACCAACACCTATGGGGACCGAGCCCCTTTATTGGTTCGGCGGGGGGCGGAGGTCGCACGAAGAGCGGATCGAGGCGGTGCACACGAGGGGTTTACCCAGCTTCGGGCCGCACGGATGCGTAAAACCCTACTGCTGCTTTATGGTTTGGTATTGCGTTCTTGCTCGAGAGTGTGTGGTGCTACAGTACACGCGAGCTGCTGGCGAGACCGAGCGTAAATGGCCTCCCTCCCTCCGTTGCGCATGGGGCCTCCTTTTATATGTGCAAGGGGTTACCCACAGGTGGCAACGTAGGCGGGGGTAAAACTGGAAACGCTGTGTTGGGTACAACTGCTTGCACAGTGCTATCATACCTAACTCTGACGGCAGGGGACAAGGGCATTAAATGCCCGTCCGCATTGCCCATACGATGCAGGAAAGGGGCCGTCTGGAGCGCCACCGTTTGCCACGATGGCTACTCTGTCAGCGTTGCTTTGCCACCGCATGCCCCTGGCTGCCCAGCCTCTCGCCACGTACGCCTGGAATGGCCCCAGAGCGACGCGTGGGTGGATGAGCTGGAGCGCAGGCGTGGGGTGGTGACTTGCCGCGGCAAACGCCTTGCCGCGGTTGGTGCCTTGTCGCGCCCGGGAGCTTGCCGCTCACCGGTCCTTGCCGAGACGCGGGGTGCGTCGCAGCAAGTATCTTGTCGTGCCTCGGTCGGCCTTCCCAGCAAGCTCCTCTTGCCGGGGCCTTGTGCTTCGAGCGGGCGTCCCGGCAAGCTCCTCTTGCCGGGGCCTTGCTCTCTTCGTGTGGCCTTCCCGGCAAGCTCCTCCTGCCGGTGCCTTGGCTCAAATACTTTGTTCTTGGATGGCCCAAAAAGGGACCACGGAGAGTTTTGGCAATCGCCTGGCAAGCCTTGCCGCGGGGTGCTACGACTGCCCGTGCACAAGTTCGGGGGACTAAGGTACCCCTACTTTAGTACACCGACAGGAGCCCCCGGGCCTGGGCCATACACGGTGTGGAGCGCTGTTGGGCCAGGCCCAAAACAGTGCACGGGCACGCGTGGCCTGGGTCACGCTGCATCTGCTTCTGCGTCCACCATGCCCTCCCTGAACGGCATGCGTCGAATGCGGCATCATGGGGAGAGGCGCGCGTGACGTGGGCGGCGTGCGCGGGGCTGAGCCCTGCAGGCATGCGTCACGTCATAATAAAGGGGGACGATTCGCGCTATCCCCATAAGTGGAGGAAGGCGTGGAGGCGCGGTTCGTTTGCGGGACGGGGCCGAGGCACGGTTTCCGAGGTGCCTGCTCCCCACGATCGCGGGGCGAGGGGAGGTCGCCCCATCCGTCGCCTTGGTCTTGCACGCCAGCCACGCGGCTTCCATGCGCCTGGGGTCGCGGACGGTGGAGGCCGGAAACCGGGTCGAGGCAGCGGGCCGGTTCCAGTCGCCTGCTCTTCCTGCGTCTTGATTGGTTGAGCGGGGCGGTCGAGCCCCCACCCTGCTCCTTTATAAAGAGCAAGAGGGGGGCGACGAAAACCCACACTCCTCCATCTTCGCTTCTCTCCAGCTTCTGATCCCCTCTCTCCATTCGCCATGGAGAAAGGGAATCCTGGTCCTTCATCGGTGGCGGCGAGGGTCGCCGCTAGGCAATGCGCCCCTCCTCCCCTTGCACCCGCGGTGGCGGAGCCAACCGTAAGGGGAAGGGGGAGGGGGCGAGGTTGTGGACGAGGCCGTGGACGAGGTCGTGGACGAGGCGGACGGGGCGACGCGCCGGCCTCGCCTCCGCCAGCGGCCCCTCTTCTCATGGCAGTCCACATCGGGGACGACCCCTGCGAGTTCTTCGTCAGGCTGCGCCGGGCGCCTCGCCGCCGCCTCCGCCTCCCGGCTCCCTTCGCTAGCGTGATGGAGATGGAGCAATCCGAGACGCTAAGGCTGCGCATGAAGGGCTGCGGGATCAGCGGCATGCGGGTCCACGTCGAGTCCCCAGCCCCTGGCGTGGTGTATCTTGGCCGAGGGTGGAAGACATTCGCCCGTATCCACAGCTTGATGGAGGGGTTCACCCTCCATTTTAAGTTGATGGAGGGCGATCTCTTCTCCGTCAAGGCCTTCGGGGACTTCGGGACCCGGGCCCGGTGCTGCGTGGATAGTTCCTCCGACAGCGAAGGCTCCTCCTCGAGCGAGAGTGACGAGGAGGGGAGAGACAGCGATGACGAGGGCAGCGGTCGTCGGGATGACGGGTCCGACTAGGCGTCGGCCGTGGCTCCGCGTGGCACCGGCGACCCCATCATCCGCGTCGCCAGCTCCTTGAGCTTCTTGGGGTCGTCTCCTTGGCGGCTGGCGTGGCGAGGCTGCGGAAGAGGAAGAGGGCTGGCGGCAAGGCCGTCAACTAGGAGTGCGAGGGCACGGCGCCCTCGACAGCGTGCTGACGCCCTGCCGCCTCGTCGAGCCCTTCTTCCGACGCCGCCATCACCGTCCAGCTTTCAGCCGGCCCCCGGGGCGTTCTGTTGGTGTCTTCTGCCACCCGTAGCTCGCCTAGGCGCCCCTTTTGCCCTTTTCGCCTCCTTATCCTACCTCCTGAGGAGAGAGACAAGAAAGGGATTACGGGCATCTTATCTTTTTTCAATCTGTAAGCCCTCGGGCCTTAGCTGTGTTTAAGACTTGTAATCCCATCTTTCATGTTTTTCATTCTCTCTGAACTGTACCTGAGCGGAATGTTTTTAATGAAAAGGGGATGTTTGCCGGGCCATTTGTCTCGCGGGTAAAACCCACGCCAAGGAGCGGATCCTTTACATCGTTAAGATAGACACTTCTTTGCCCGGCAACAGGCCCTGCCGTCTTCCCGCGTCACTCGACCTTCCTCACGCCTTTGGCGGAGGCAGGGATGAGGCGGGTTCGGGCTCCTCATTCCGTTCCTTTGCCGCCGCGGCTACTACCGAAACTGGCCCCAGGAGCGCGCTCTGGGGCCCAGAGTTAAGGAGCACGACAGCTTTTTAGGAAGGAACAAGGTTTTCGCATTCCTCAGTCCATAAGAGAATGCATGACAAGGGATGAAAGAATTATCTGGGATTGCAGCCCCCGGAAACTTTGGCTTGCCGTGGGTGAATCTTCGTACTTGCAGCCCCCGGCAATACTGGTTTGCCGGGGACCAGATGCTGGTCCGCCCTTCTCCTCTTCTTCGTCCTTAAGCGGTCTGGCCAGGATATGCAAAACCCTGCGAACCAAAGGAAACGAAAGAACAGGAAAAAGGACGCAGACTCGACCTCTAAGCTAGGGGTTAGCAGCTGTTAGGCACTATCAACCCTAACCAAGGACGAGACTCGACTCAGCATGCATGCTAAAACTTAGGGCGCCAGCGCTTCATTTACTGCTGCTCAGGGTCTGCGCCTGGCTTTGTACAAAGGATTACATGCAACTGTGGCAAGACTTGTACAAAAGGTTGGTTGCCGGGCGGGGCCCGACAACCGCGCCTTACAGGTAAAACTTATGAAGATGCTCAATATTCCAGGAGTTGCTCACCGGAGTGCCATCTTCGGTCTCGAGGCGGACAGCGCCGGGCCTCGTGACTCGTCTCACCCGGTAAGGGCCTTTCCACTTCGGCGTCAACTTGTTATGATTCTTGGCGGACGGGGCGCGCCGAAGAACAAGGTCGCCTTCCTCGAAGCTTCTGGCTTTAACTTTGCGGCTATGGTAGCGGCGCAAAGCTTGCTGGTAGCGAGAGGCTCGCACAGCAGCCTGAAGACGATCTTCCTCAAGGAGCAGCGCGTCATCTTCACGCAGCCGCTCTTGCTCAAGCTCATCATAAGCGAGCACTCGAGGTGACCCGTATACGAGTTCCGTGGGGGTAACTGCTTCTGCTCCATAGACTAGAGCAAATGGTGCCTGGCCAGTGGCTCGATTTGGCGTCGTTCTGATCGACCAAAGAGCCACCGGCAGCTCCTCGATCCAGTTTCTCCCGCACTTGTGCAGCCTGTCGAAAGTTCTGGTCTTGAGCCCGCGCAACACCTCGGCATTGGCCCTTTCCGCTTGACCGTTGCTCCAGGGATGAGCAACAGAAGCGAAGCAGACCTTGGCGCCGAGATCTTGGACGTATTGCATGAAGGCGCGGCTCGTGAGCTGCGTACCGTTGTCGGTGATGATCCTATTGGGGATCCTGAAGCGGCAAACAATCGACCTGAAGAACTTGACTGCTGACTGTGCTGTCACCTTCCTCACTGGTTCCACTTCCGGCCACTTTGTGAACTTGTCGATTGCGACGTACAAGTACTCAAAGCCCCCGACAGCTCGGGGGAAGGGGCCGAGGATGTCGAGCCCCCAGACCGAAAATGGCCAGGATAAAGGGATCGTCTGGAGAGCTTGAGCTGGCTGGTGTATCTGCTTGGAATGGAACTGGCACGCTTCACACTTGGTTACTTGTGTAGTTGCATCCTGGAGGGCTGTCGGCCAGAAGAAACCATGCCGGAACGCTTTGGCGGCAAGTGCTCTGGCGCCAATGTGGTGACCACATATGCCTCCATGTATCTCTGCCAACAGCTTTTGTCCGTCTTCCCGGGAAATACACTTCAATTTCACACTGTTGCGCCCTCTTCTGTACAGTGTGTTGTCGACGAACTGGTACATACTCGAGCGCCGGGATACTCTTTCCGCTTCTTCTTGCTCTTCGGGAAGTTCTCCGCTTTGGAGAAAATGGACAGTCTGCTGCGCCCATGCTGGAGCCTGTGGCTCGACAACAAGGACTGAAGGCACATCTGCTGCTGCGGGAACGTCCGCTTCTACGGCGAGGATCTGGGGCTCAGCCGGAGCTTGACGTTCCCCGGCAAGCTTGCCGGAGCAAAACTTGTCGGGAGCGCCTGCTTCTACGGAACAAACCCTGGGGTTTTCCGGAGCAGACGGCTCCTCAGCGCTCTTGGCGTCGATCTTAGGGACCTTCTTGGCGGCGGCTCCGGGGAGCTCTGCCGGATGATAGTCGCCGGAGACCAACTTCCTCTTCTTGCTCTGTCTGGTTGATGGCGTTGCGGATGGCTGAGTCAGCTTGAGCACAAAGGTTCCTGGTTCCACAGGTAACTTGAATGCTGCGCACTTTGACAGGCCATCAGCGATGTCGTTCTCAGCTCTTGGAATGTGTTCCATTTGTAGGCCGTCAAAGCGCTCTTCTAGCTTCCTCACTTCATTAACGTACGCTTCCATCAACGGACTCTGGTAATCTTTATTCACTTGGCGGACGACAAGCTGCGAGTCACCCCTGACAATGAGCTTCTTGATCCCAAGTTCTACCGCGATCCTGAGACCGGCGAGCAGACCTTCATACTCTGCAATATTGTTGGTTGCTTGTTCCTTGGGGAAGTGCATCTGGAATACGTACTTGAGGTGCTCTCCGGTGGGCGCGATAAGTAACGCGCCAGCACCGGCGCCTTGCAGCGAGAAAGCACCATCAAAGTACATCAGCCACTCTTTGCTTGCTTCTTTGGCGGGGATGCTCGTCTCTGGGATATCTTCGTCCGGTGTCGGTGTCCACTCTGCTATGAACTCCGCCAATGCTCTGCTTTGGATAGTCGAGGTGCTCTCGAACTGGAGACCGAAGCTCGACAGTTCTAGTGCCCACTCAACAATCCTACCTGTCGCTTCTGGATTCTGCAGTATCCTCTTCAGCGGAAAGCGGGTGACAACCGTAATCTCATGTGCTTGGAAGTAATGGCGCAGCTTTCTCGAGGCCATGAGAAGGCCGAAAAGCAATTTCTGCACACCAGAGTACCTTGACCTAGCCCCCTGCAGCAGGGAGCTGACAAAGTAAACTAGGCGCTGCACCATTTTCTTCTTCTGCACCTCCACTTGCTCCTGCGCAGATTCATCCATGTCGGGGCCAGAGCTTGTCGGGGAAGCCCCCTGCTTGTCGCTGGACGTGCTTGCCGCGGTTGCTGGCTCATCATCTGCCTCCCTCTCCGCTACTAACGCAGCACTAACCACTTGATTGGTTGCCGCCAGGTACAGCAGCAACTTCTCTTGTGGTTTAGGCGCGACAAGTATTGGAGCGGAGGATAGGTATTTCTTCAAGTCCTGCAGCGCAGCCTCCGCTTCCGGAGTCCATTTCACTGGACCCGCCTTTTTCAAAACTTTGAAAAATGGCAGGGCGCGTTCTGCCGACTTGGAAATAAACCTGCTGAGAGCCGCGACGCAGCCGGCAAGCCTTCGTACATCCTTGACGTGTGTTGGTGCTTCAATCTGCTCGATGGCCTTGATTTTGTCTGGATTGGCTTCGATTCCTCGCTGAGACACGAAGAACCCGAGAAGCTTGCCGGAAGGGACTCCAAACACGCACTTCTCGGGGTTGAGCTTGAGGCTGATCCTGCGCAGGTTCGTGAAGGTCTCTTCTAAATCTTGAATCAGGGTTGCCCTGTCCCTGCTTTTGACCACTATGTCATCCATGTAGGCTTCCACATTTCTGTGGATCTGTGGCTCAAAAGCGGTATGGACAACCCTCGCAAACGTCGAACCAGCATTCTTCAAACCGAAAGGCATCCGTACGAAACAGTACGTGCCACATGGAGTGATGAACGCGGTCTTCTCCTCGTCTTCTTCAGCCATGAAGATCTGATGGTATCCTGAGTAAGCGTCAAGAAATGAAAGCAGGTCACATCCGGCCGTGGAGTCAACAATCTGGTCAATGCGCGGCAAGGGGAAGGGATCCTTGGGACAAGCTTTGTTAACATCAGTAAAGTCGATGCAAAGCCTCCATTTCCCATTTGCTTTGCGCACGACAACCGGATTGGCCAACCACGTCGGATGGAGCACACCTCTGACGAGGCCTGCCGCTTCCAACTTCTTGATTTCTTCTACACTGAACTCTTGGCGCTCCACCACTTGCTTCCTGACTCTTTGCTTGACGGGCCGCGCATGAGGACAGACGGCGAGGTGGTGCTCAATCACTTTCCTGGGAACACCGGGGATGTCAGATGGTTGCCAGGTAAACACATCGACATTCGCCCGCAGGAAAGCAACGAGCGCGCTTTCCTATTTGGAGTCGAGAGTGGCACTGATGGTGAAGGTACCACCAGTGCCGTCCTCCTTGGCGGACACCTTCTTGGTCGTTGGCGGAGCTGCCATTGTCTTCTTACTCTTGCCGGTGGAGCTCGATGGCGCGTCCTCGACGGCAGCGCAGCACTCCGAAGAGGTGCGCTTGCCGGAGCGGGCACCAGAGCACTCGCCGGGCTTGGTCTTCTTCTTGCCGGCGGAGCTCGATGGCGCGTCCTCGACGGTAGCGCAGCACTCCGTAGAGGTGCGCTTGCCGGAGTGGGCGCCAGAGCACTTGCCGGGCTTGGTCTTCTTCTTCCCTCCGGGAGCTTCAGCGGCAAGTGGCTTGTGATCCGCTGCGGGTGCTGCTTCCGGGTAGATCTTGTCGGCACAGATAAGGGCATCCTTCTTGTCGCCAGGGACAGAGATGACGCTTATCGGGCTTGGCATCTTGAGCATGTTGTATGCATAGTGAGAGGCCGCCATGAATTTGGCGAGCGCTGGACGGCCGAGAATTCCATTGTAGGGCAACGAAAAATCGGCAACGTCAAAAGTGATCCTCTCTGTCCTGAAGTTCAGCTCGCTGCCAAATGTCACTGGCAACGTTATCTTCCCCTTCGGATTGCTCCTTCCCGGGTTGATTCCTTGGAACGTGCCGGTCTCTTCGAGCTCGCTGTCGGGGACTTGGAGTTTCCGGAGCACAGCAGAGGAGATCAGGTTCAAGCCGGCCCCACCGTCAACTAGCATCTTGGTGACCTTGAGGTTGCGGACTGTTGGCGAGACCAACATCGGCAAGCACCCGATCGTAGTTGCGCGGTCAGGGTGGTCCTCAATATCGAAGATGATAGGCGTGCCGGACCATTTCAGAGGCTTGCGTGACTCGACGGGTGGTTCCGCTGCATTGACTTCCCGCGCCCACTGCTTGAGCTGGCGGTGAGAAATATGCAGGGAAGCACCGCCGTCTATGCACAAGACCTCTGTGGCTTTCTGAAACTCCTGCTCACTGGTCTCGACGTCATCCATGTCTTCGTCTTCGTCGTCGTCTTCGTTCTTGTCGCGGCCACGGGGAGGCCTGTCCGTTTGCCGCTGCATGTCCTTGTCGTGGCGCCCTCCCTGGCCGGGGCGCTTCGTACCTGATCCTCCGCCACCTCCCCGGGCTCTCTCCTTGTCGCGCCGCTCGTACTCGGCCTTTTGCAGCTCGACGAGCCGGTCGACCTGCTTGCAGCTCTGGAGGTCATGGCCCTTGGTGCGGTGGATCTTGCAGTACTGTTTGTTGGTGCCGTCCCGCTTGTCGGCGACCGCCACAGCTTGGCAGTTGGCGCATCCGGCAACCTCCTTGCCGGAGCTGCCAGCCTGGGCCTTCTTGGCGGCGCCTTCATCGCCGGACTGCTCAACAACCAGTACTTCTTGGCTCTTCTTCTTCCTGTTGCTCCGCCGCCTGTTCTTCCTTGCCGGGGCGGTATCTTCACTATCAGATTCTCCTGCTCCAGTGTTCTCTCCGAGGAGTTTCCATCTCCTCCCGCATCAACCAGTACTGTTGACGTCTTTGATCTTGCACATCGCCATCTCCTCCCGCATCCTGCGGTTACGCACGTTCTGATGGAACGCGCTGATAACCGCGGCAGGGTGGACGTCTGGGATGTTGTAGTGCACGCGGCTGAATCTCTGGATGAACTTGCGCAAGGATTCCCCTTCCTTCTGGACGAGCAGATGAAGGTCGCTCGCTTGGCCATGGGGCTTGTGGCCGCCTGTAAAGGCGCCAACAAACTGATGGCACAAGTCTGTCCAGGAGGTTATGGAGTTATCTGGCAAGTGCATGAGCCAGGATCTGACGTTGGATTTGAGTACCAACGGGAAGTAGTTGGCAAGGATCTTGTCATCCCGCCCCCCAGCAGCCTGCACCACAATGGTGTGGATGCTGAGGAACTCCGACGGATGCGACTTGCCATCGTACTTCTCTGGTATGTCTGGCTTGAAATTCTTCGTGCTGGGCCACTGGACTTGCCGCAGCTCACGGGTGAACGCAGGGCAGCCTACCGCGTATGGCAGGTCGCCTGGTCCCCCTGGCGCATGCATGTCGACAGAGGGCCCAGCGCGCTGGTCTGACTGACGCCGCGCTTCTCTCCGACGCTCGATGCGAGTACGAGCGTCCTCTTGTTCTCCTTCGTGAAGAACTTGGCGTTGATCGCGACGAGTTCGCGGATTCGACGACGCGGTGGAGTCGTTGTCGTGATGGTTCCGGCGAGTCGGCGATCTTGGCCTTTGGGGCGGGGAGTGCACGGTGGTCACTCCCCCACCGGTCTTGGCGCCATTGGTTCTCGCCTGGCCGACCTGCCGCGGCTGCGACGCACTGTGCTGCCGCGAGTTGTCACCGTTAGCGAAACCGATGAGGCTCTGTATCGTGGCCCTCCAGTCGTCGAGCTTGTCCGCTGTTGGAGGGTAGTCTAGGAGCAGTTGAGCTCACGCCAGAGCTTCTGCTGGAGTGGCGGGCAGCGGTGGCGAACGGCGCGTGGAGCGGGATGTGCTCGAATTTTTAACCACGTTAGAAGGAGCAACACCCGGACCAGGCAGCCGCGCCACGCTCGTGCCAGCACGTTGGTGTGAGTGCTGGCCTTGAGCGCCCTGGGACCCGCCGGCTCGATCTGGGTCCAGCGAGCGTATGGTACCGTGAGTGCCAAGACGCTGCTGGTCCCGTGCCTCCTGAGAGGGACGCGGTGCATGTTCGGACGCCATGGCACCATGAGCTGGCTCGATGGCGCCCGTTCCGCCGGTGCCGTCCCCACCACCCGTTTGCTCCAGGGGCGGTGCGTTTGACGCAGACGGACCAGCCACCTCCGGAGCCTTCTTCTTCGGTGGCATGTCGATGAAGATGATGGAGATCTAGCCTGTGCAGACGCCAGATCAGGTTCGCACAACTTCGACGCCCCTTACCTGGCGCGCCAAAGATGTCGGTGGGAAATCTGCCTCCACCAACACCTATGGGGACCGAGCCCCTTTCTTGGTTCGGCGGGGGGCGGAGGTCGCACGAAGAGTGGATCGAGGCGGTGCACATGAGAGGTTTACCCAGCTTCGGGCCGCACGGATGCGTAAAACCCTACTGCTGCTTTGTGGTTTGGTATTGCATTCTTGCTCGAGAGCGTGTGGTGCTACAGTACACGCGAGCTGCTGGCGAGACCGAGCGTGAATGGCCTCCCTCCCTCCGTTGCGCATGGGGCCTCCTTTTATATGTGCAAGGGGTTACCCACAGGTGGCAACGTAGGCGGGGGTAAAACTGGAAACGTTGTGTTGGGTACAACTGTTTGCACAGTGCTATCATACCTAACTCTGACGGCAGGGGACAAGGGCATTAAATGCCCGTCCGCGTCGCCCAGACGGTGCAGGAAAGGGGCCGTCTGGAGCGCCACCGTTTGCCACGATGGCTACTCTGTCAGCGTTGCTTTGCCACCGCATGCCCCTGGCTTCCCAGCCTCTCGCCACGTACGCCTGGAATGGCCCCAGAGCGACGCGTGGGTGGATGAGCTGGAGCGCAGGCGCGGGGTGGTGACTTGCCGCTGCAAACGCCTTGCCGCGGTTGGTGCCTTGTCGCGCCCGGGAGCGTGCCGCTCACCGGTCCTTGCCGGGACGTGGGGCGCGTCGCAGCAAGTATCTTGTCGTGCCTCGGTCGGCCTTCCTAGCAAGCTCCTCTTGCCAGGGCCTTGTGCTTCAAGCGGGCGTCCCGGCAAGCTCCTCTTGCCGGGGCCTTGCTCTCTTCGGGTGGCCTTCCCGGCAAGCTCCTCCTGCCGGGGCATTGGTTCAAATACTTTGTTCTTGGATGGCCCAAAAAGGGACCACGGAGAGTTTTGGCGATCGCCTGGCAAGCCTTGCCGCGGGGTGCTACGACTGCCCTTGCACAAGTTCGGGGGACTAAGGTACCCCTACTTTAGTACATCGACAGCAAGTGACGCAAAATGGGCTAGGGGTTATCAATGCAAAGGCAAGGGGAAAGTACAATGGTGTCGTGGAGGTTACCGTCCTTGGCGATGATGAGTGGCGGTGTTCTTGATGTAGATACCAAGATGATGGAGACTCGTCCCTAAGTAGCTGAAACACCTTAGGAAACGGAAAAACTGCAAACTCAAAATCTCCAAAGGCGAATTCCAAATGGTGGTAGCGGAAAGCGGTGGTAGATTTGCACTTAGCAATGCGGAAGTGGAATGATGTGCTATGCAAGTCAATGTTGAAGTGACCATACCTAAGTAGCCGAAACACCTTAGGAGACGCAAGCCACAACTCAAACAAGCTCAAACAAAATTCGGTTATGTTGGGGTTGCGGAAGTGTATGGTGGGCAAGCCTATGCGGAAGTGGTGGTGGTGGTTGATGAAGAAGCAACCATCCCTAAGTAGCTGAAGCACCTTAGGAGACTCGAATCACTACTCAAGCAACCACATATGCAATGGGGAATAAAATTAGTTAGGTTGTGGATGTCGGCGGTGGTGTAGCGGATGATGTGGTTGAAGCCCTAGGCAAGGATGCCAAAGTTTGGAAAATTTGATGAAGTAAAATGATGTTGGTGGTATTTTTGTGGGAAGGAGGATGTCAATAGCTTAAAAACGAGCTAAAGAACGTCAAAATTGCAGTTCGGATGAATTAGTTATGGCCGAAACAAAAATCAGCCGAAGTTGATATGTAAAGGTAGCCGACGTTCGAAAATGGACGGATGTCCGGTGGCCGGACGTCCGGTGAGCTCGGAAATCCGCTAATTTCATTCTGTTTGGTGCCACCGGTCATCCGGAAGGTTGCGGATGTCCAATCGTTCCTGGGGCTCCAGACGTCCGGTAAAGGGGCGGCCGTCCGGTGGGTCTGGGTCAACGCAGGATTTGAGCTCTGGGACGCAATTTTGGGCGGAATATTGGGATTTTGGGGTCAAAATTGAAGAGATTTTGTGGGTGGAAAGTCGGGAAACTGTTGGGGAACGCAGTAATTTCAAAAAATTTCCTACGCACACGCAAGATCATGGTGATGCATAGCAACGAGAGGGGAGAGTATTGTCTACATACCCTTGTAGACTGAAGCAGAAGCGTTGACTCGACATAGAGGAAGTAGTCGTACGTTCTACTCGCGATCCGACCGATCACAGTACCGTTACTCCGGCACCTCCGAGTTCTTAGCACACGTTCAGCTCGATGACGATCCCCGGGCTCCGATCCAGCAAAGAGTCGGGGAAGAGTACCGTCAGCACGACGGCGTGGTGACGATCTTGATTTGTTACCGGCGCAGGGCTTCGCCTAAGCACTGCAACGATATGACCGAGGTGGAATTTGGTGGAAGGGGGCACCGCACACGGCTAAGGAACGATCCGTAGATCAACTTGTGTGTTCTAGGGTGCTCCCATGCCCCCGTATATAAAGGAGCCAAGGGGGAGGGGCTGGCCGGCCAAGGGGTGGCGCGCCAGGGAGTCCTACTCCCTCCGGGAGTAGGATTCCCCCCCCCCCAATCCTAGTTGGAATAGGATTCCTCAAGGGGGGGAAAGAGAGAGAGGGGGCCGGCCACCTTCTCCTAGTCCTAATAGGACTAGGGAAGGGGGGAGGCGTGCGGCCACTAGGGCTGCCCCTTTCTCCTTTCCACTAAGGCCCATTAAGGCCCATATCGCTCCCGGGGGGTTCCGGTAACCCACCCGGTATTCCGGTAAAATCCTGATTTCACCTGGAACACTTCCGATGTCCAAACATAGGCTTCCAATATATCAATCTTTATGTCTCGACCATTTCGAGACTCCTCGTCATGTCCGTGATCACATCCGGGACTCCAAACAACCTTCGGTACATCAAAATGCATAAACTCATAATAATTGTCATCGTAACGTTAAGCGTGCGGACCCTACGGTTCGAGAACAATGTAGACATGACCGAGACACGTCTCCGGTCAATAACCAATAGCGGGACCTGGATGCCCATATTGGCTCCTACATATTCTACGAAGATCTTTATCGGTCAGACCGCATAACAACATATGTTGTTCCCTTTGTCATCGGTATGTTACTTGTCCGAGATTCGATCGTCAGTATCCAATACTTAGTTCAATCTCGTTACCGGCAAGTCTCTTTACTCGTTCCGTAATACATCATCCCGCAACTAACTCATTAGTTGCAATGCTTGCAAGGCTTAAGTGATGTGCATTACCGAGAGGGCCCAGAGATACCTCTCCGACAATCGGAGTGACAAATCCTAATCTCGAAATACGCCAACCCAACATCTACCATTGGAGACACCTGTAATACTCCTTTATAATCACCCAGTTACGTTGTGACGTTTGGTAGTACCCAAAGTGTTCCTCTGGCAAACGGGAGTTGCATAATCTCATAGTCATAGGAACATGTATAAGTCATGAATAAAGCAATAGCAACATACTAAACGATTGGGTGCTAAGCTAATATAATGGGTCATGTCAATCAGATCATTCAACCAATGATGTGACCTCGTTAATTAAATAACAACTCTTTGTTCATGGTTAGGAAACATAACCATCTTTGATTAACGAACTAGTCTAGTAGAGGCATACTAGTGACACTCTGTTTGTCTATGTATTCACACATGCATTATGTTTCCGGTTAATACAATTCTAGCATGAATAATAAACCTTTATCATGATTTAAGGAAATAAATAGTAACTTTATTATTGCCTCTAGGGCATATTTCCTTCAGTCTCACACTTGCACTAGAGTCAATACTCTAGATTACACTTTAATGATCCTAACACCCATGGAGTTTTGGTGCTGATCATGTTTTGCTCGTGGAAGAGGCTTAGTCAACGGGTCTGCAACATTCAGATCCGTATGTATCTTGCAAATCTCTATGTCTCCCACCTGGACTAGATCCCGGATGGAGTTGAAGCGTCTCTTGATGTGTTTGGTCCTTTTGTGAAATCTGGATTCCTTTGCCAAGGCAATTGCACCAGTATTGTCACAAAAGATTTTCATTGGACCCGATGCACTAGGTATGACACCTAGATCGGATATGAACTCCTTCATCCAGACTCCTTCATTTGCTGCTTCCGAAGCAGCTATGTACTCCGCTTCACATGTAGATCCCGCTATGACGCTTTGTTTAGAACTGCACCAACTGATAGCTCCACCGTTTAATGTAAACACGTATCCGGTTTGCGATTTAGAATCGTCCGGATCAGTGTCAAAGCTTGCATCAACGTAACCTCTTACGGTGAGCTCTTTGTCACCTCCGTATATGAGAAACATATCCTTAGTCCTTTTCAGGTATTTCAGGATGTTCTTGACCGCTGTCCAGTGATCCACTCCTGTATTACTTTGGTACCTCCCAGCTAAACTTATAGCAAGGCACACATCAGGTCTGGTACACAGCATTGCATACATGATAGAGCCTATGGCTGAAGCATAGGGAACATCTTTCATTTTCTCTCTATCTTCTGCAGTGGTCGGGCTTTGAGTCTTACTCAATCTCACACCTTGTAACACAGGCAAGAACCCTTCCTTTGCTTGATCCATTTTGAACTTCTTCAAAATCTTGTCAAGGTATGTGCTTTGTGAAAGTCCAATTAAGCGTCTTGATCTATCTCTATAGATCTTTATGCCTAATATGTAAGCAGCTTCTCCGAGGTCTTTCATTGAAAAACTTTTATTCAAGTATCCCTTTATGCTATCCAAAAATTCTATATCATTTCCAATCAGTAATATGTCATCCACATATAATATTAGAAATGCTACAGAGCTCCCACTCACTTTCTTGTAAATACAGGCTTCTCCGAAAGTCTGTATAAAACCAAATGCTTTGATCACACTATCAAAGCGTTTATTCCAACTCCTAGAGGCTTGCACCAGTCCATAAATGGATCGCTGGAGCTTGCACACTTTGTTAGCTCCCTTTGGATCGACAAAACCTTCCGGTTGCATCATATACAATTCTTCTTCCAGAAATCCATTCAGGAATGCAGTTTTGACATCCATCTGCCAAATTTCATAATCATAAAATGCGGCAATTGCTAACATGATTCGGACAGACTTAAGCATCGCTACGGGTGAGAAAGTCTCATCGTAGTCAATCCCTTGAACTTGTCGAAAACCTTTTGCGACAAGTCGAGCTTTGTAGACAGTAACATTACCATCAGCGTCAGTCTTCTTCTTAAAGATCCATTTGTTCTCAATTGCTTGCCGATCATCAGGCAAGTCAACCAAAGTCCATACTTTGTTCTCATACATGGATCCCATCTCAGATTTCATGGCTTCACGCCACTTTGCGGAATCTGGGCTCACCATTGCTTCTTCATAGTTCGTAGGTTCATCATGGTCTAGTAACATGATTTCCAGAATAGGATTACCGTAACACTCTGGTGCGGATCTCACTCTGGTTGATCTACGAGGTTCAGTAGTATCTTGATCTAAAGTTTCATGATCATCATCATTAGCTTCCTCATTTATTGGTGTAGGTGTCGCAGAAATAGTTTTCTGTGATGTACTACTTCTTAATAAAGGAGTAGGTATAGTTACCTCGTCAAGTTCTACTTTCCTCCCACTCACTTCTTTCGAAAAAAAACTCCTTCTCTAGAAAGTTTCCGAACTTAGCAACAAAAGTCTTGCCTTCGGATCTGTGATAGAAGGTGTATCCAACAGTTTCCTTTGGATATCCTATGAAGACACATTTCTCCGATTTGGGTTCGAGCTTATCTGGTTGAAGCTTTTTCACATAAGCATTGCAGCCCCAAACTTTAAGAAACAACAACTTTGGTTTCTTGCCAAACCATAGTTCATAAGGCGTCGTCTCAACGGATTTAGATGGTGCCCTATTTAACGTGAATGCGGCCGTCTCTAGAGCGTATCCCCAGAACGATAGCGGTAAATCAGTAAGAGACATCATAGATCGCACCATATCTAGTAAAGTACGATTACGACGTTCAGACACACCATTACGCTGTGGTGTTCCGGGTGGCGTGAGTTGCGAAACTATTCCACAATTTTTCAAATGTACACCAAACTCGTAACTCAAATATTCTCCTCCACGATCTGATCGTAGAAACTTTATTTTCTTGTTACGATGATTTTCAACTTCACTCTGAAATTCTTTGAACTTTTCAAATGTTTCAGACTTGTGTTTCATTAAGTAGATATACCCATATCTGCTCAAATCATCTGTGAAGGTGAGAAAATAACGATATCCTCCACGAGCCTCAACATTCATCGGACCACATACATCCGTATGTATGATTTCCAACAAATCTGTTGCTCTCTCCATAGTTCCGGAGAATGGTGTTTTAGTCATCTTTCCCATGAGGCACGGTTCGCAAGTGCCAAGTGATTCATAATCAAGTGACTCCAAAAGTCCATCAGTATGGAGTTTCTTCATGCGCTTTATACCGATATGACCTAAACGGCAGTGCCACAAATAAGTTGCACTATCATTATCAACTCTGCATCTTTTGGCTTCAACATTATGAATATGTGTATTACTACTATCGAGATTCATCAAAAATAGACCACTCTTCAATGGTGCATGACCATAAAAGATATTACTCATATAAATAGAACAACCATTATTCTCTGATTTAAATGAATAACCGTCTCACATCAAACAAGATCCATATATAATGTTCATGCTCAACGCTGGTACCAAATAACAATTATTTAGGTCTAATACTAATCCCGAAGGTAGATGTAGAGGTAGCGTGCCAACTGCGATCACATCGACTTTGGAACCATTTCCCACGCGCATCGTCACCTCGTCCTTTGCTAGTGTCCGCTTATTCTGTAGTCCCTGTTTTGAGTTGCAAATGTTAGCGACAGAACCAGTATCAAATACCCAGGTGCTACTGCGAACATTAGTAAGGTACACATCAATAACATGTATATCACATATACCTTTGTTCACCTTTCCATCCTTCTTATCCGCCAAATACTTGGGGCAGTTCCGCTTCCAGTGACCAGTCTGCTTGCAGTAGAAGCACTCAGTTTCAGGCTTAGGTCCAGACTTGGGTTTCTTCTCTTGAGCAGCAACTCGCTTGCCGTTCTTCTTGAAGTTCCCCTTTTTCTTCCCTTTGCCCTTTTTCTTGAAACTAGTGGTTTTGTTAACCATCAACACTTGATGCTCCTTCTTGATTTCTACCTCCGCAGCTTTTAGCATTGCGAAGAGCTCGGGGATAGTCTTGGTCATCCCTTGCATATTATAGTTCATCACGAAGCTCTTGTAGCTTGGTGGCAGTGATTGGAGAATTCTGTCAATGACGCAATCATCTGGAAGAGTAACTCCCAATTGAATCAAGTGATTATTATACCCAGACATTTTGAGTATATGCTCACTGACAGAACTGTTCTCCTCCATCTTGCAGCTATAGAACTTATTGGAGACTTCATATCTCTCAATCCGGGCATTTGCTTGAAATATTAACTTCAACTCCTGGAACATCTCATATGCTCCATGACGTTCAAAACGTCGTTGAAGTCCCGGTTCTAAGCCGTAAAGCATGGCACACTGAACTATCGAGTAGTCATCAGCTTTGCTCTGCCAAACGTTCATAACTTCTGGTGTTGCTCTAGCAGCAGGCCTGGCACCTAGCGGTGCTTCCAGGACGTAATTCTTCTGTGCAGCAATGAGGATAATCCTCAAGTTACGGACCCAGTCCGTGTAATTGCTACCGTCATCTTTCAACTTTGCTTTCTCAAGGAACGCATTAAAATTTAACGGAACAACAACACGAGCCATCTATCTACAATCAACATAAACAAGCAAGATACTATCAGATACTAAGTTCATGATAAGTTTAAGTTCAGTTAATCAAATTAATTAAGAACTCCCACTTAGATAGACATCCCTCTAATCCTCTAAGTGATCACGTGATCCAAATCAACTAAACCATAACCGATCATCACGTGATATGGAGTAGTTTTCAATGGTGAACATCGTTATGTTGATCATATCTACTATATGATTCACGCTCGACCTTTCGGTCTCTGTGTTCCGAGGTCATATCTTATATATATAGCTCGTCAAGTATAACTTGAGTATTCCGCGTGTGCAACTGTTTTGCACCCGTTGTATTTGAACGTAGAGCCTATCACACCCGATCATCACGTGGTGTCTCAGCACGAAGAACTTTTGCAACGGTGCATACTCAGGGAGAAAACTTCTTGATAATTTAGTGAGAGATCATCTTATAATGCTACCGTCAATCAAAGCAAGATAAGATGCATAAAAAGATAAACATCACATGCAATCAATATAAGTGATTATGATATGGTCATCATCATCTTGTGCTTGTGATCTCCATCTCTGAAGCATCGTCATGATCACCATCGTCACCGGCGCGACACCTTGATCTCCATCATAGCATCGTTGTCGTCTCACCAATCTTATGCTTCCACGACTATCACTACCGCTTAGTAATAAAGTAAAGCATTACATCGCGATTGCATTGCATACAATAAAGCAACAACCATATGGCTCCTGCCAGTTGCCGATAACTCGGTTACAAAACATGATCATCTCATACAATAAAATTTAGCATCATGTCTTGACCATATCACATCACAACATGCCCTGCAAAAACAAGTTAGACGTCCTCTACTTTGTTGTTGCAAGTTTTACGTGGCTGCTACGGGTTTAAGCAAGAACTCATCTTACCTACGCATCAAAACCACAACGATAGTTTGTCAAATAGACTCTGTTTTAACCTTCTCAAGGACCGGGCGTAGCCACACTCGGTTCAACTAAAGTTGGAGAGATAGTCTTCCGCAAGCCATCTATGTGCAAAGCACGTCGAGGGAACCGGTCTCGCGTAAGCGTACGCGTAAGGTTGGTCCGGATCGTCTCGTCCAGCAATACCGCTCAACCAAAGTATGACATGCTAGTAGGCAGTATGACTTGTATCGTCCACAACTTACTTGTGTTCTACTCGTGCAAATAACATCAAACCATAAAAACCTGGCTCGGATACCACTGTTGGGGAACGCAATAATTTCAAAAATTTTCCTACGCACACGCAAAATCATGGTGATGCATAGCAACGAGAGGGGAGAGTATTGTCTACATACCCTTGTAGACTGAAGCGGAAGCGTTGACTCAACATAGAGGAAGTAGTCGTACGTTCTCCTCGCGATCCGACCGATCACAGTACCGTTACTCCGGCACCTCTGAGTTCTTAGCACACGTTCAGCTCGATGACGATCCCCGGGCTCCGATCCAGCAAAGCGTCGGGGAAGAGCACCGTCAGCACGACGGCGTGGTGACGATCTTGATGTGTTACCGGCGCAGGGCTTCGCCTAAGCACTGCAACGATATGACCGAGGTGGAATTTGGTGGAAGGGGGCACCGCACACGGCTAAGGAACGATCCGTAGATCAACTTGTGTGTTCTAGGGTGCTCCCCTGCCCCCGTATATAAAGGAGCCAAGGGGGAGGGGCTGGCCGGCCAAGGGGTGGCGCGCCAGGGAGTCCTACTCCCTCCGGGAGTAGGATTCCCCCCCCCAATCCTAGTTGGAATAGGATTCCTCAAGGGGGGGAAAGAGAGAGAGGGGGGCCGGCCACCTTCTCCTAGTCCTAATAGGACTAGGGAAGGGGGGAGGCGCGCGGACACTAGGGCTGCCCCTTTCTCCTTTCCACTAAGGCCCATTAAGGCCCATATCGCTCCCGGGGGGTTCCGGTAACCCACCCGGTATTCCGGTAAAATCCTAATTTCACCTGGAACACTTCCGATGTCCAAACATAGGCTTCCAATATATCAATCTTTATGTCTCGACCATTTCGAGACTCCTCGTCATGTCCGTGATCACATCCAGGACTCCGAACAACCTTCGGTACATCAAAATGCATAAACTCATAATAACTGTCATCGTAACATTAAGCGTGCGGACCCTATGGTTCGAGAACAATGTAGACATGACCGAGACACGTCTCCGGTCAATAACCAATAGCGGGACCTGGATGCCCATATTGGCTCCTACATATTCTACGAAGATCTTTATCGGTCAGACCGCATAACAACATACGTTGTTCCCTTTGTCATCGGTATGTTACTTGTCCGAGATTCGATCGTCAGTATCCAATACTTAGTTCAATCTCGTTACCGGCAAGTCTCTTTACTCATTCCGTAATACATCATCCCGCAACTAACTCATTAGTTGCAATGCTTAAGTGTTGTGCATTACCGAGAGGGCCCAGAGATACCTCTCCGACAATCGGAGTGACAAATCCTAATCTCGAAATACGCCAACCCAACATCTACCATTGGAGACACCTGTAATACTCCTTTATAATCACCCAGTTAGTTGTGACGTTTGGTAGTACCCAAAGTGTTCCTTTGGCAAACGGGAGTTGCACAATCTCATAGTCATAGGAACATGTATAAGTCATGAATAAAGCAATAGCAACATACTAAACGATCGGGTGCTAAGCTAATATAATGGGTCATGTCAATCAGATCATTCAACCAATGATGTGACCTCGTTAATTAAATAACAACTCTTTGTTCATTGTTAGGAAACATAACCATCTTTCATTAACGAACTAGTCTAGTAGAGGCATACTAGTGACACTCTGTTTATCTATGTATTCACACATGCATTATGTTTCCGGTTAATACAATTCTAGCATGAATAATAAACCTTTATCATGATATAAGGAAATAAATAGTAACTTTATTATTGCCTCTAGGGCATATTTCCTTCAGAAACTTGGGGAAATGCTAGATCCACTCGAAACCAAGAAAATCCATGGATCAAATCCAACAAAACTTCATCATACCAACAAATCACAAAAAAAATTGGGGCTATGTTTGGTGGGGATTTTCGAAATTGGGGAAGAACACAACAAAACAAGGATAGAAAACAAGGGGTAGGGGCTCCAAATTCGTGATCTACCTTGCTCTGATCCAAGATGATGTAGGGTGGAACCATATACGGTCGATCTTTCACGAAAGGAGCGGATCCCGTCCAAGAACACAAAGAACACGAGGGGAAAACAAGGGAAAACACAAGAGGAACTCTCAAACAAACAAGATATAGTCACACGTATGCTAGATCCAAGAACACATAGAGATCACACGGTCCAAATCCAACAAGGGACAATACATAGGTAACATGTTCTTCTCTGTGAGGAGGTCTTGATGGGGCCATCCAAGAGGGGGTCTTGAATCCAAGGGGATCTTCTCCGTAGAGGGGCCGCGGTCTCTCTCGTGGAGTAGATCCGTAATGGATGAGCAAAGCTCTATCTCACATATGAGCTAAACCAATGCTAACCCTCAAATGGAGGAGGTGGAGGAGTATATATAGTCTAGAGCCACGAAGGGGTAAGTGGGAGAGGGATACAAGGCCAAAGGCCCGGCTGCGCACAGGCAGACACCGGTCGTCCGGTGGCCCAGGAGGGACCGGTCGTCCGCTAGTCGACGGACGTTCGCTGAAGACGTTCTGTGAAGGGGCACCGGACGTCCGGTGTCTTCGGACTTTCGTTAATATTGCCAGTCGTCTGGTGGGGGCCAGACGTCCGCTCGATGGGAGGTGCTGTAGCTGGCGTTGGCTATGCTTCAGGCGCCGGTCGTCCGGTGGTGGCCGGACGTCCGCTCGCTGGAGCTTCTTTGGCAGCTCCTTGTTCTTGGTGTCCTCACTGTCTTGTCCATGGTCTTCCTCTTTGTTACTGGTCATGCATAGCACATATATTTGAGGTAGTAGCCATGTCTCACATATGGAAAGTGATGGTTCGAAGAGGAGCGAGTTCACCTTGTGTCCAATGGTGTATAGTCGAGGTTCATCTTATGTATCCTTGGGGCTTGGAGAGTAGTCGGAGTGTACACGGGGATGAACGTGGGAGGCTCCGCATCAATTATCCTCAACAATACCACATCTAATCATGACAGTTTGCAATTCCTGATAATATTCCTCTACAAAATTTTTCCCTTGTCTTAAACGCTGCAATTTTTTAAGTAGTTCACGTTGATAATATGGTGGAACCCAACGAGTACGCATAGCAGTTTTCAAAGCAGCCCAAGTAGTTGGAATATTATATGGATATAATCTACGATGTTCAGACCACCACACACAAGCAAACTAGTGAAAGCACAAAGTGCAGCAGCAATACGTCTCTCCTCGGGATATTCTAAACATGTAAAACGTTGTTTGGTTTCTAACTCCCGAGTAAGATAGATATCAGGAACATATCTACCCTCAAATGGTGGAATATTCAATTTCAGTTTAGGAAGATGGTCATGATCTCGTACCTGAGCTGGTAATGCAGCCCTACCATTGCGATTATTTGCATGTGGACGACCGTGTGCTGGTGGTTGCACGTAGTTCTGATTTTGATCAACTTCATCCTCGTAATCTCCCACATAATCATCCTCCTCCTCATCAGCAGCAGGAGCCGCAGAAGTATCAACAGCAGCACCAACAGTTTGGCTAGGCTCAAGAGGGACACGGCTCGCTAGCGGAGAGCTGTTTTGCGACGTGGAGGTAGTAGTAGTTGTTGTTGTGACAGAGGTGCAGCAGGTGCAACCGGTGGTGGTTGTGGAAGATGCGCAAGCACTTCATTAAATTCGTTATCGAGCTTTGTTTCGAACGTCTTCTCAAAGACAGGTATCTTATCCATGGCCTCTTCAAAATTGTTCAGCACATCTTGCACCTGTTCAGTCATCATTTGCTGAAATTTATCATGCAACTCCTTATTCGTCATGTTCTCCCAGTCAGTCTCATCGACTTGTGATCCTGCCATGGTTAGCAGCAATAGAAACACACAAGAATATGATCCTACAGACTACTAGAAAATGGTGGTGGTGGGGCGTCACAAATCCGTCAAGCAAATCTCAAATTCTTACCAGTTCGTACCAAGCAGCAGGTGGTGATCGGCAACAGTTGTAGTCAAAACTCTCAAAGCTTGGATAGAGCGATTACCAGGGAGAGTCAAACACACGGCGTAGATGTATGTGGAGCTGGGAAGGCTTATAATATGGTAGCAAAAAGGGTCAGCAATAATCAATTCCGAGATGCAAAGTTGAATAAACGCTCAATGACGGTACTATGCTGGTCCTAGGCTAGACCGTACTAGAGACACGAGCCTAGAACACTAACAAACTCACGGCGCTTCATCTAAACAAGGGAAAGGCACACTCTAGAATTTTATTTTCGCTCTGTTGTTTTCGCGCTCTTTTTTTTGCGCTCCTCTTTTTTCTTGCAAAAAATCACTATAATGGTGAGTGTCTCAAAACTCTTCCCAAGTCAAAATGACAGGATGGGCACGAAATTTTTTGACTATTTTTTCGGAAATCAGGGCAGCGACAACAAAAAAGTGCGACAAAAATCACCATGATGGCACATGGCTCAAAAGACTTAGAAAAGACTAAAAATAGGATAGGGAAAAAATATTTTCGGTTGCTGAAATTTTGGCCTAAAAACTGCTCGGGGGTCTGCAGACTCTTTTTTTCGAGACCTACTCAGGCAAGGAAACACAAAACGAAAACTAGATGGATCTCGAAAACAAACCTAAAATGAAAAGGACTCGGATTGGTGATGGATAGGCGGTGGTATATGTGGTATATGTGGACTCGGATTGGTGATGGACAAGCGGTGGTATATGTGGACTCAGATTGGTGGCATGGTATATATGGACTCGGATTTGTGGCGGATATATGGTGGTATTTGGCGGTGGCGATGTGGCTGGTGTGGTGGTGGTATATGTTAGCGGAAGATGAATCTGGTGTGGTTGTGGTATATGGCAGCAGATGACGAATCTGGTGTGGTGGTGGTATATGGCAGCGGATGATGATGGTGCGGCGGCGGCATGAATACCCGTGAACAGAACTCGAAGCTCTAAAAGACAAGATGCTAAGACCAGCAACTAGACACGAGGATGCAACCGCAAATTCAACAAAGCAAATACAGAAAAGATTATGCAAAGGCTCAGATTGGTTCGGATATGATGAACTAACCCTAATTTTTTGTGGCTTCTTCGTGGACTGTAGGTATGAAGAACAGACTCGACCTAAACTACGAAAAACTGTAAAATCTTACCGAGCAACCTGGAAATCTGATACCACTTGATAGAGGCAAAGATGTCCCATCCTTCGATGAGATGGTGGCTATCGTTTTCGAGGAAGTCGACTTTGACGATCCAACAATGAACGTGCGAGGACGTCGTGCCTTCGCAATCGCTAAACCAACGCCGAGAGGTTATTGACCATGCCGGAGCACGATTAATCTGACCACGAAGGTCTGTTTCCTGCAGGCAAACGAAGAACAAGCAAGAAACTAAGATTGCAATCTGGATATTGTGAATATAAGAGGAAAGCTTTATCGATCAAGGTGGGGTTCTGTGACGCCTTTGTCTGGTCGTTGAACACAAACGAAGTATGCGAAGTTGCAGCTATGGTGAACTTTAATCTAAACAAAACCCAAAGTCTAAACGGTGCCCTAAGGGCTGTATATATAGAGGAAGAGGGGGGAATTTCGTGACCCTTGGGGAAGGGGTCCGAAACCAACCCTATCTCTTGTTTCCCCACACATACGGACTCTATAAACAGCCTATACTTATATATTTCGAAATTACATGGGCCTGGCCCAATAATAAGGTGACGCAGCACCTATAATAGCCTTTGGACGAAATTAATGAAGTGGCATCTTGTATATTTTGTCCAAGGCTTCATGCACTCATTATGGTGGCTTCAAAGTCCTGAAATCATCACTCGTCACTCTGTTCTTGTTCCCCTTGCGCATGCCATCCTCTCCATGCTTGGTCTTGCTCCAATGTTCATCCCTCTTATCCATGCCAGGCCCTTCATTTGTAAGGAAACAAATGTATCCTATTTAGGCAACATCATATTCTCATGAAAATTACAATCATTACGAAGAAATGAAAGTAATTGAAAATTTAATTGGCGTGCGCGAGCTCTAGTAATTGGTCCAGTATATGTAGTAGTAGGGGCTGTGGGTGTAACAATGGTATTGATGTCCTCATCAAAAGCAGTGCCAATGGGTTCAGAAACTTGTTTCAAAATCAACGACAAATGATGTTCTTTGACTTTCAGAGGGAAAAAGTCCTCATTAAGGGCTGAATTTCAGGGTCCTCTGGGCCTCCTGCACAAGCCGGAAGTATTTTCTGGATTCCCACGCTCGTCGCGAGCATTTTGAGTACTTTTGGGTCTGAAACGGACTCCGAATGACAAAGTTATGACCGTTTTAGTGAACACCGGTCATTCATATGGTTGTCCTTGAAAGAACTTCATTTTCTCGTGAAGTGTTCTAGCGCGCTGCCCCAAAATTTTGTGTCCTCCATAGTGGAGATATTGTTTTCACATATATATTAACCGATGCCAGGAGTGCCCTCCTATTATTGGCTGTCACACATGTACGTTATGACATGCCACATGACAAAAACAAGGAGAATAAGTGAGGGAGTCCTGGATTAGGGGGTATCCGGACAGCCGGACTATACCCTTTGGCTGGACTGTTGGACTATGAAGATACAAGATTGAAGACTTTGTCCCGTGTCCGGATGGGACTCTCCTTGGCGTGGAAGGCAAGCTTGGCAATACAGATATGTAGATCTCCTTCCTTGTAACCGACTCTGTGTAACCCTGGCCCCCTCCGGTGTCTATATAAACCGGAGGGTTTAGTCCGTAGGACCAACAACAGTCACACCATAGGCTAGCTTCTAGGGTTTAGCCTCTCTGATCTCGTGGTAGATCAACTCTTGTAATACTCATATCATCAAGATCAATCAAGCAGGAGTAGGGCTTTACCTCCATCGAGAGGACCCGAACCTGGGTAAAAACATCGTGTCCCTTGTCTCCTGTTACCATCCGCCTAGACGCACAGTTCGGGACCCCCTACCCGAGATCCGCCGGTTTTGACACCGACATTGGTGCTTTCATTGAGAGTCCTTCTGTGTCGTCATTGCTAGGCTTGATGGCTCCTTCGATCATCGATAGCATTGCAGTCCAGGGTGAGACTTTTCTCCCCGGACAGATCTTTGTATTCGGCGGCTTCGCACTACGGGCCAACTCGCTTGGCCATCTGGAGCAGATTCAGAGTTACGCCCCTGGCCACCAGGTCAGGTTTGGAAACTTAAATTACACGGCCGACATCCGCGGAGACTTGATCTTTGATGGATTCGAGCCCCTGCCGAGTGTGCCGCACGGTCAACATGAGCATGATTTAGCTCTGCCGTCGGACAGTGTTCAGGAGATCGCACCTGCAACCGCTCTGACCCTCAATTCGGAGCCAATTGCACCATTCATGGATGGGTGGCTAGACCCCGCCACGGAGGCCACAGTCCTCGCGGCGATCAAGCCGAACACCAACCTTACCCTTCACGGGAGCCATGACTCCAAACTGCCGGATTCTTCCCCGGCCACGGACTCCGAACCGCCTGCGCCCGTCTCTGTCGAGTCCAACTGGGCACCGATCATGGAGTTCACCTCCGCGGATATTTTTCAGCACTCGCCCTTCGGCGACATACTGAACGCATTAAGGTCTCTCTCCTTGTCAGGAGAATCCTGGCCAAACTATGTCCGGCAGGATTGGGATGCGGATGACGAAGAAATTCGCCGCCCACCCACCACCCACATAATAGCCACTGTCAATGATTTGACCGACATGCTCGACTTCGACTCGGAAGACATCGACAGTATGGACGACGATGCAGGAGACGAACAGGAACCACTGCCCACAGGGCACTGGACAGCTACCTCATCATATGATGTATACATGGTGGACACACCAAAAGAAAACGACGAGGAGGAGCGGAAGGATGCAACGAAGGATCGTTCCCTCGAGAAGCAGTCAAAGCAGCGGCGTAAACGCGCCCCAAATCCCGCCCCGTGCAGAAACAACGATCATACATACCCGGCGAGAGAGCAGGGTGAGCCAGCGGACGACGAACACGGCATTGAACAACCGTCCGACGATGGCGACACGGAGAATCAAACCGAACAACCCGTCTCTGGCGAAGATAATAGTCCAGATGACATCACACCGGACAAGCTCCTGGAGCAAAAGAATCTCCATCAAAGGCTTGTCGCCACTGCGCGGAGCCTGGAAAAGCAGAAGCGAAAGCTCAAGACAGTGGAAGAGACACTCAGAATCAGATGGAGTAAAGTACTCAACACCACAAAAAAGTATGGCGGCAGTCGCCACACAAAGAGCTACCCGAAGCGAAAGATACTACCTGAATTCAATGATGAGGCCTTAGAGCCCCCGCAATCAAAAAAATAAAACAGCCATCCGGTCGGATAGACAACCTCGTGGCCAACATAGAGCGGCAAACGACGCCGCATAGAAGCCAGTACTCGATCCACGTGAGGACTCGCATCAAAAGGACGGCCCAACCAGATCCATCTACGGGCCAAGAAAGCGCGCTCCAGCATGCACTATAACACAACAAAAATCCGAACATGTCGGTACACCCAAATACAGGGGTGCCGCACACCCCCTATGTTTCACCAATGAGGTGTTGGACCATGAATTTCCAGAGGGATTCAAACCCGTAAACATAGAGGCATACGACGGAACGACAGACCCTGGGGTCTGGATTGAGGACTATATCCTCCATATCCATATGGCTCGAGGAGACAATCTCCATGCCATCAAGTACTTACCCCTCAAGCTCAATGGGCCAGCCCGACATTGGCTTAAAAGCCTCCCCGAAAACACCATTGGAAGTTGGGAGGAGCTCGAGGATGCTTTTCGGGCAAATTTTCAAGGGACCTATGTCCGACCACCGGATGCAGACGATTTAAGTCATATAACTCAACAGCCCGGCGAGTCAGCTCGAAAGCTTTGGAGCCTCACTAAAAAGAACCAAATAGTCGACTGTCCAGACGCCGAAGCCTTGGCAGCTTTCAAACACAGCGTTCGAGATTAATGGCTCGCCAGACACCTCGGCCAAGAAAAGCCGAGAACAATGGCTGCATTAACAAGCCTCATGACCCGCTTTTGCGCGGGCGAGGACAGCTGGTTAGCCCGATGCAGCACCAGTGACCCAAGTACATCCGAAGTCAGGGACGGAAACGGAAAGCCACGACACAGCAAAAACAAGCGCCGGAATAAAGAAGACAACCCGAAGAGCACGACGGTAAACGCCGGATGCAAAAGCTCTCAGCCGGGTCAGCAAAAGCTGCCCCCCCAAAGGCAACAGGGACAAACTGTCCAGCCTAAACAAGATTCTGGACAAGATATGTCAAATCCACAGCACCCCCGATAAACCTGCAAATCATACCCATAGAGAATGTTGGGTCTTCAAGCAGTCCAGCAAACTTAACGCCGAACACAAGGGGCTGGATACACCAAGCGAAGACGAAGACGAGCCTCGCAAACAAAGCACTGAAGAACAAAAGAAATTTCCACCAAGAAGTCAAAACAGTAAACGTGTTACACGTGACGAAGGGGAGAAACAAAGCGGCGCTCCTAGAGACACACGCCCCAGGGCCCGTTACCACAGAATTCTGCCACTGGTTGTCCCAACCGATCACCTTCGACCATCGGGATTACTCGGCCAGTATCCGGCAGGCAGGATGGGCTGCCTTGGTGTTAGACCCAATAATCGACGGATACCACTTTACACGAGTCCTGATGGACGGTGGCAGTAGTTTAAACATGATATATCAGGACACAGTCCACAAAATGGGGATGGACCCAACAAAAATTGGCCATAGCAATACTACCTTTAAAGGAGTAATGCCAGGCCAAGAAGCCCATTGCACGGGCTCCCTGCTACTAGAGGTTATATTCGGCTTGCCCGATAACTTCCGAAGCAAAAAGTTAACCTTTCACATCGCTCCATTCCAAAGTGGCTATCAAGCACTTCTCGGACGCGAAGCTTTCGCCTGCTTTAACGCAATACCGCATTACGCTTCTCTCATGCTTAAGATGCCCGGTCCATGTGGCATCATTATAGTAAATGGAAATATTGAGCGCTCCTTGCGCGCGGAAGACTGTGCGGCTGCCTTGGCAGCCGCACACTAGACGGCCTCACCAACTAGAGCATCTGACAGGTTGTTAAGACCACAGACATGGTTAGACGACTCCGGTGTAGCTATACATAATTGATACAGGTTTGATGGCTATACCCCTACACAAGGGGCTCAACGCGTGTTAACAAGTGACAATTAGGCTCAGTTTAACTCATCTTGAACTGTACATGGTTTATTTAGTATAACCTACCTTTTCGCACGACTACCTTTCAACTAAGTTCCTCTCTTTTACAGATGACCATCATGCTACACCCATCCAGGATACGGCACAACGGAGACATAGGCGCAGACCTGCAGCAGGGACCCGTTCCAAGGATACTTTTTAGATTAAGACCCTGCGTAAACCTTTTTTACTGTCTCTTGTTGATACACATCCCCCGGATTCTCAGTACAATTGAGAAGGATGCTGACGTATTGGCATGTGACCATGTCAGAATATTGCACGTACCTGGACACCAGGGGCTTATTACAAAGGGCACCGTTTAGACCGGTTTACATCATAAAGACCGAATACCTTAGGGAGTGTTCGGCGTCGCGAGTTTAGCCTTATATGCATCAGCTCTGAATCATGTCTTTGGTCAAATGTTGGGTTTGCCCGGCTCCTGTGTTTTGCTGCCTTACGTTCCGCTCTATCGGCTAAGGCGGCACGAGGAGAACTACTGCGATTGTGCCCTGGTTCATCCGGACGAGCACCTCAGTAGAGAGAGGCGAAAAACTGACTGTCATGATATAGCGTGAGACTGGTCAACCACTCGATGACCTAGCGGAATCTTCGGGATTCCTCTGCCTTAACGAAGGGCCATTTCCCGGCCAGGCATGTACGCGCCCCAAATTCGGATGAGCACTGTCGGTGTACTAAAGTAGGGGTACCTTAGTACCCCAGACTTGTGCACGGGCAGTCGTAGCACCCTGCGGCAAGGCCCGCCCCGGAAGCGCCAAGAGAAGATCAAGCATTCAAGACAAGGCCCCCGGCAAGAGGAGCTTGCCGGGCCAAGAAGGCAAGACCCCGGCAAGAGGAGCTTGCCGGGACGACTGGGCCCATGTAAGGCCATCCAGGAACAAAGTATACGAGACAGAAGATCGAGCCCCCGACAAGAGGAGCTTGTCGGGAAGGCCGAACCCAGGCACCACAAGAGAAGCCCGCCGTGGCGCGCCAAGCGCCCCGGCAAGGCCTGATAGCTGGCGCGCTATCAGGCACAGGAAGACGACCCCCACGGCAAGCCACTTGCCGCGGCAAGATCGCCACCTCAAGACTGCGCTCCAGCTCGCCCGCCACGCGTCGCTCCGGGGCTTCCCCCGAGGGCACGTGGCGAGGCACCGCGCAGCCTGGGGCATGCGGTGGCATGCAGCCGCCATCGTGGCGAACGGTGGCGCGCCTAACCGTCCGCCTCGGTGCTGTCCGGGCGACCGTGACGGGCATTTAATGCCCTTGTCCCCTACCGTCAGAAGTAGGTATGATAACACTGTGCCGCACTGTAGCACCACCGTTCCCACACTATTACAGCTACCACCCCTTTTACGCTTTTACCCCTTTCTCTTACGTTGACACCTGTCGGTGACCCCTTTGCGCTATAGAAGGAGGCCCGTGTGCAACGTAGAGGGGGTTCGGTTCCGGGGGTTGGGTTCGGAGATTCGGCATCCAGACAGCCATACGCTCGGTGCAGCTAGCTCCCCAAGCTCCCGAGCTCCCCAGTTCAATACAACCAAGCAGGAGTAGGGTTTTACGCGTCCATCGCGGCCCGAACCTGGGTAAACCGCTCGTGTGCCCGCCTCGATCTGCTCTCTGTGCTCCCTCCGCCCCCCTCGCCGGACAACGGAAGGGGCTCCGGCCCCATAGGTGCTCGCGGGGGGACGCCCGTCCGCCCCGACATCTTTGGCGCGCCAGGTAGGGGAGGCGTCGAGGTTGTGCGGATCTGATTCAGGCGAACACCGGTAAGCTCAGGTATGAACAGGTACCCTTCCGCCCCGCTCCGCGGGGCGGAGGCATTCCTCCCTACGGAATCGTGCACGGCCCTCCTCGAGTACCCACTCACGCAGAGTT
Source organism: Aegilops umbellulata (assembly GCA_032464435.1). Taxonomy (NCBI): domain Eukaryota; kingdom Viridiplantae; phylum Streptophyta; class Magnoliopsida; order Poales; family Poaceae; genus Aegilops; species Aegilops umbellulata. The sequence goes on along the minus strand of CP136058.1, from coordinate 207,777,967 downwards.
CGGGCAAGAAGCAGCTGCTCCTTGAGGAGGACCGCCTTCCGGCCGCTGAGCGAACCGATCGCTTCCAGCGAACCCTGCGCCGCTCCTGTAGCCGCAGTGGTTAGCGCCGGAGGCCGCGAAAAAGGCGACCTCGTTCTTCGGCGCGCCTCGTCCGCCAAGATCCAAACGAGTCGACGCCGACCGTGGGAGGAGTTTCGCCAGCGCGGTTGCCGGAACCCGTTCCGCCAACCAACCTCCCTGCCCAAGTCTTGCCGCAGTTGCATGTGATCCTTGGCGCAAGGGGCGGGCGCAGACCCCGCACATCAGCAAAAGCTCCTATGCTTTGCGCTTTTTGCCTTCTACATGCTCCTCTTCGTTATTTGCGTGTATTATTTGGCATCCTGCGTAACATGCATGTCCAGTGAGCATCAGCACGCCGAAAGGCCATGTGCTTGCTTCCCTCTTTATTTTCCTCGCGCACAAAGTTTGCCGGGGGAAGGAGATGGGAGAGGAACCAAGTGCTGGAACCAAGTGCTGTCCGAGAAGAAGAAGCCTCGTCGAGGGACGAGCGTTATGCATAAGCTAAGTTATTAGAATTTGAGCAGTTCAGATTCTTAATTTTCGGTTGTCTTCCTTGGACGGTCACGCTTTGTACGGAAAACCTGTGCGCGGAGGAGCCTACCCGCGGCTAGCCGCACCCTCACCTTGTATCGAGTACGCTCAACGATTCAAGCGAGCTGCGATGAGCGTCGCGCCCTTGTTTCGTTTCCGAGCTCACTCAACAAGCGGAGCGCGATTGCGACTGGCTGCGGCGAGGTTGCTTCCCGGTGAGGCCTTGGCCAGCAGGCTGCTATAAGCCCAAGGGCTCCTTGCCGGGAAGTTCCCCGGGAGCGTAGGGCGAAAAACGTACAAAGTAAAGGGCCAGGACAAGGAAGATAACAATGCACTGATTGGTTCAGCTAAGGTAGAAACCTTACGTAACCTGTCACAGTGACTAATGAGCTCATAACGCCGTGTGCAGCTACAAAAAGAGATAAGATAAAGGGGGCCTAATCTACGCGGTCGCCCTCGATCCTGGAAATCTTGCCCACTCTGGCGATGATGTCGGCGACCTGCTCCTTCAGCGCCTCCATGTCAGTGTCGGCCGGCAGGCTGCGAAGAACGTTGATGAGATTTATACCGGGGTTGCGGTATACAATCTTCGTCAGCACACGCTCCAAGGTTCCCGCGCAGGCCCGGCGCGTCTCCTCGGCCAGTTGCGCGGGGATCTTCTTCCGAAGATCCGCAAGAGCCGGCGCGACCCCTCTGAAGAAGAGGCTGAGCTTGGCGCTGTGAGGGAGGTCCGGGTCCGGAGAGTAGATGAGGTGTTCCAACTACAGCGCCAGCAACTCCTGGTCGATGTTGGATGCAGAAGACACCAGATCCTCGGTCCACACCGCGATGGTCCGACGGAAGTCTTCGGCCGCAGTGTTGGCGCTCTCCGCCAAGCTTCGCTCCTTGCGGAGCCCCTCCTCCAGCGCGGAAACTTTCAGCTCCAGGGCCTCGATGGAGCCCTTGGCGGCCTTCAGCTCGTCGCCCTGCTTGGAGAGACGCGCCTGGAGTTCGGAGTTGGCGTGGGCGTCCTTCTCCCGCTCCGCATTGAGCGCGCCGACCCTCTCCGCGCTCGCCTTCAACGACTCCTCCAGCTGCGTGACCTTGGAGGCAAACTCCTCCCTGGCGGCCTCCGCGGCAGCCGCGTCGGCTTTCGCCCCTTTCAGCTCCTCGCCAAGGGCCCGCTCCCGAGCGGCAAGTTCCTCCTCGTGGGAGTTGAGATTGGCCTGCAGCTGGGCAAGCGCTCCCTCTCACCGGGACAGCTCCTCCCCGGCGAGCCGCTGCTGCTCTTCGGCGTCGGCCTTCTGCAGCACCCACTCCTGGTACTCCCCGGCGAGCCTCTCGCGCTCCTCCGCCACGCCGCGGAGGGCAGCTTGGTTGGCGGCACGGAGCTCCGCCGCACGCTTCTCCATCTCGACGGCGGCCTCCGCAGCGAGGGCCTCCCGCGAAGCAAGCTTCGCCTGCCGAGCCCGGTAAAGGGCCAGGAGCCGGCGAAGCAGCTTCTCGTCCTCGGGCTCTTCGGCCCCGCTGGGCCCCTCGACGATCTTCAGGCCCGCGGAGGCAAGGACCTCCCCATCAAGGGCCTCGCCTTCCGCGGGGGCCCGCGCAGGAGAGCCCCATGGCACCTGGATGAAGATGCCGTTGGGGGCTTCAAGGTAATGGCCCGCCCGCTCCTTCTCGGCGGAGGGGTCGGCGGCCGGCGCAGCACCTGATGCTCCTGCTCCCTCCGGGTCGGCAGTGCGACCGCCGTCCCCCTCCCCGGCCGTTGCGGCCGACGCTGGGGCGGTCTCCTGCGCGGATGACTCGGCAGCTCCCGCCGCGTCCTCGGCGGCAGGGGCGTCGCCGCTGCCGCCGCGCGCGCCCTCCTCCTCCTCGATGATGATGACCTCCGTCTCCATCTGCTCGGGGGGAGGGGAATCTAGAAGAAGGAGAACAGGGAGCCAAGGAAATTCAAGCAAACATCCAAAGGGAAAAGACGAACCCAAGATGACTAAGTCACAGAGCTTACCTTGGCAGACGTCATCAGCGGCGGGTTCCCTCGCCGGGGAGCTCTGCCTTGGCGGGGTCACCACCCTCGCCGGGCTACCCCCCCTGGCGGGGTACTCGCCCTCGGCGGAGTGCTCGCCCTTGGCGGGGTGCTCCCCTCTACCGGAGAACTCGGCCTTGGCGGGGACGGCGGGGCCCGCGGCTCCTCGGGGGCGGTTTCTGGCCGCTCCTGCGGCTGCGGCTCCACCTCTGCACGAGACAGTATTATCAAGATACCAGCGCAGGGACGATCCCTCAAACGCGCCCGACGAGCGAAAGTACGGAACCCAGACTTACGCTGGGGGCCGCGCTGGGGGCTACGCAGAGGGCTGCCCCTCGGAGCAGCGCTCGGATCCAGCGGGCTGGGCTCCGGCGCGTCCCCAGTTGCCACGGTGGGCGAGTCGCCCACAACCTCGACCGTGGGCGCCTTGGCTTTCTTCGCCGCTCGCTCCGCCAAGGTCCTGAAGTTAAGACAAGAAACAAGATCAGAGCCTGCGACAGTCAAGGCCAAGTCCATGGAGATGCGAAACCTCAAAAGCTCTTACTCCCGTTCATCCTCGTCGTCGTCGTCGCTCAGGGCGGAGAAATCAAACTCCACCTGACGCGCGGCCACGCGGGGAGCGGGCGGCTGGGCCTCCCTCGGGCGCTTGGCGGTCCCGACGGTTGCCGGGGCCCGGGGAGCGGGCGGAGCCGCCGCTCCACCCTCCAAGGGCTCCTTTCCGTGCGGCGCTGCCTCACGGGGCGCCCCTGACATGGCTGACACGCCGGGCGCCCTCGTCGCAACCTGGCTCCCCCGGGAGGCTCGTGCCGCTTGACGGGGTGGTTGTTGCCGGGAGGCCGGCGCCCTTGCCCCCATCGCCGTCCTGCGGAGACGCTTCGCTGGGGAGCGCCGGGGGCTCACACGGGACGAGGAGGTCTCCGACGCTGAGGGAAGGTCATCGGCGTAGAGCTCCGAGGATCCGTCGGAGTCGTCGTCACCACCCTCCTCCTCCTCCGCCCCGGCGAGCCCGCTGGACCCAGCGTCCTGCGCTGTGGCTCCTTGTCCTCCGGCGGTGGTGGCCCTCGCCGCGGCCTCAATCAAGATCCCCTGGATCCCGGAGTGCCTCAGAGAGGGAACCCCGGCGAGCTCGTCGGGGGGCAGCTTCAGCAGTTCGCAGATCTCCGCCACCTCCGCTTGGCGGGATGCCTCCGCGGCCTCCGCCTCTTCGGGCGAGAAGCCGAACTCCCCGGCCGCTGCGGCTCCGGTGGCCTCTTCAGCCCAAGAAGCTATGCATGCTGCCTCTCGCGCGGTGGTGCCCCGCGTCAGCCCCTGGGCCTCGTCCTTCTTCTTCGCCACCTCCGCCAGGTTGTCGAAGAAGTTCAAGATGACGTCCGACCCGGGCGGAATCCACGTGCGGTCGACGCCGTGCGAGTCGCACGCGGGCATCATGGCGCGAAGGGAATCCCGGGCCGAGCTGTTGCAAAGAGGCACAACTCCCCGGGGCTCCCTGAACCACTCTAGGTGGGCCGGGTCATGCTTGAATAGCTCCCGGACCATCCCCTTCAGCTCCACCGACGTGAAGTTGAAGTTGAGCCCAGGGCGCAGCCTCATTATGTCCGCCGCGTTGCTATACTCCCAGGCTGGCCTCTTCCTGTCTTGAAGAGGGGCGATGCGGCGGCGGAGGAAGTCTGCGCCCACCTCTCCGACGGACAGCCTCGCTGTCCGAAGACGGAGAATCCTGATGAGGGCGGCGTTGAGCTTGCCGTCGTCCGAATCCAGCTCGCTCCAATCCTTGCCGCGCATGACAGGTGTTGTGCGCGGCGCGGTGAAAGATTGCGGCTGGTCCTCGACGACCCAGCACCAGTCGGCGCGCCACTCCTCCCATTTGCCGCGGAGCTCCCCCGGCAAGTAGGAATCCTCCTTGTTCAGGCGGAAGACCCAAGATATCCCTCCAGCGAGGGGGGCGCCGGCCTCTACTCTAGGGATGAAGAAGTGCCTAAAAAGTGCGACGTTTGGATGCACCCCAATATAGTTTTCGCACATATGCGCGAAAACCGCCATCGTGAGGACGGCGTTGGGAGTGAAGTCAAGAAGATGGAGGCCGAAGGTGTTCATTATGTCGCAGAAGAAATCAGAAAAAGGAGGGCAAAGACCGCAGTGGAAGAAGGCTGCGAAGAAATAATACCCGCCGGGGTAGTTGCCCTTGGCAGCGGCCGGATAGACTCGGGTGCGGGGATGCGCCTTGGTCTCCTCGGCCCAGAACAAGTAGTACTTGTTCCAGAGCTCCCGCGCGCCGAGCTTCGGCGCGAAGACGAGGTTCTGCTTCCGCAGCAAGGTGAGCATCGCCGCGTGCTCCGATTTCTCCTTCTTGGTCTTCTCCGCCCTCGCCTTCTCAGTCTTCGGGGCCATGGCGGAGGCGGCGAGGGAAGGGAGACGAAGAATCCGGTAGCTCCGCAAGTGCGCGCGAGCGGCGGAGGAAAAATGGTGGCGGAGCGCAGATGGGATCTCTGGAGAAGGGAGAGGACGCAGCAAGGACGTAGGAGGGGAACCGCTCCCGCTTCCTCTGCCTTATATGGGGGAGGGGCGGCCACTCCGTTCTCGCCATCGAGAAATCGTGCGCGACGTGACGCGCGCCTGTGCGGTTCAGCCCCGCGCACGCCACCCACGTCACGCTCACCCCGCACGCCCCGCCCCCACGACGCCGCGGTAAGCGCGCGCCGCCTGGGGAAGGCGCGGCGGATGCGGAGTTAAGGAGCAGCGCGACCAGGGCCATGCGTGCCCGTGCACCGTTAGGGCCTGGCCCAACGACGCTCGGCACCGTGTGTGGCCCAGGCCCGGGGGCTCCTGTCGGTGTACTAAAGTAGGGGTACCTTAGTACCCCAGACTTGTGCACGGGCAGTCGTAGCACCCTGCGGCAAGGCCCGCCCCGGAAGCGCCAAGAGAAGATCAAGCATTCAAGACAAGGCCCCCGGCAAGAGGAGCTTGCCGGGCCAAGAAGGCAAGACCCCGGCAAGAGGAGCTTGCCGGGACGACTGGGCCCATGTAAGGCCATCCAGGAACAAAGTATACGAGACAGAAGATCGAGCCCCCGACAAGAGGAGCTTGTCGGGAAGGCCGAACCCAGGCACCACAAGAGAAGCCCGCCGTGGCGCGCCAAGCGCCCCGGCAAGGCCTGATAGCTGGCGCGCTATCAGGCACAGGAAGACGACCCCCGCGGCAAGCCACTTGCCGCGGCAAGATCGCCACCTCAAGACTGCGCTCCAGCTCGCCCGCCACGCGTCGCTCCGGGGCTTCCCCCGAGGGCACGTGGCGAGGCACCGCGCAGCCTGGGGCATGCGGTGGCATGCAGCCGCCATCGTGGCGAACGGTGGCGCACCTAACGGTCCGCCTCGGTGCTGTCCGGGCGACCGTGACGGGCATTTAATGCCCTTGTCCCCTACCGTCAGAAGTAGGTATGATAACACTGTGCCGCACTGTAGCACCACCGTTCCCACACTATTACAGCTACCACCCCTTTTACGCTTTTACCCCTTTCTCTTACGTTGACACCTGTCGGTGACCCCTTTGCGCTATAAAAGGAGGCCCGTGTGCAACGTAGAGGGGGTTCGGTTCCGGGGGTTGGGTTCGGAGATTCGGCATCCAGACAGCCATACGCTCGGTGCAGCTAGCTCCCCAAGCTCCCGAGCTCCCCAGTTCAATACAACCAAGCAGGAGTAGGGTTTTACGCGTCCATCGCGGCCCGAACCTGGGTAAACCGCTCGTGTGCCCGCCTCGATCTGCTCTCTGTGCTCCCTCCGCCCCCCTCGCCGGACAACGGAAGGGGCTCCGGCCCCATAGGTGCTCGCGGGGGGACGCCCGTCCGCCCCGACAAGCACGGAGCCACCAGGGGCTATATAGTAGCCCCACTGTCAAACTCCTATGGCTAAGTGAAAGGGTTAAAGCATTATAGTCTGATTGCCTTGTTTGCTGCGCTATCACCTCCTTAATGGACCAAGACATTGGATCAAGTGTGAACATGCGTCTTCTTCGAGCACCCCCGCATTATATGTGTGGGGGCTGAAGCCGACGACTGCCATCTTTCAGGTTATATACATATATACATGAAGAGCCGCACAGAAGGTATTATAACTCTTTTAGGCAAAAGTATAAAATAGCCTTTACAATTCAGCAAAACATTGTTTCTCAATGGGAATACATGTCAATAGAACATAATATTCTTCGAGCACTGCGCTTCTATCGAACGAGCGCCCTCGAGAACTTCTCGAAAGTAGTGCTCGGCAGCTACTCGGCTCTTGTCCAAATCTTGGGCTGCAATGGCGGTGGCCTCCATCTCCGCCCAGTATGTCTTCACACGGGCAAGGGCCATCCGCGCACCCTCTACGTATGCCGACCTCTTCATCGCGTTGACGTGCGGCACCGCACCAAGGAACTGCTGCACCAAACTAAAATAATTTCCGGCCATAGATGATCCATAATATACCTCATGGTGAGTCCGGACAACCTATTCAGTTCGGCCCATTTGGCCAACCGATCAGTCAATGGAAGCGGACGCTCTAGAATGTTAAATTATGACCAGAACAGCTTTTCCACTTTGCGATCTTTTTGATCTCGGAAGTATTCGGCCGCATCGGCCGCACTCGCTGCTAAGTCCAGATATGCATCCGCAGAACTCCATAGCCGGTCCAGAGGGGCGTACTTAGGATCTCTGAACTTCATCCGCAGCATAAAGGGCTTCCCAGCCGCGATATCCCTGGCTTGACGCAGCTCCTCCTTCATCGCTCTCATTGCAGAGCGGGTGTCTTTGGCCGCCGTCATGGCCTTCTCCAGGTCTATCCTCTTCGCTTGATCTTCCTTTTCCAGAAGCTTGCAACGGTCGGCGACATCCTTCAATTCCACAGCCATTTTGGCTATTTCCTCCTTGCTTTGGCAACGAGCAGCCTGTTCGGCTTTCAGCTCCTCGATCGCCTTTAGGGCAGCCGCATCGCTTTCTATGGCTTGTTCTTTGGCTCGGGCAAGTTCCTCCCGAAGGTTCTCCACGGCCGCAGCTCCATCTGCATTCACACACATGTTATAGATATTGGCATCATGCTCCTCTTCCCATGTGTTACCGAAGGAATCACATACCCTATGCCTCGTCAAGCCGCTTGTTGACAAGTACGATGTTGGCATCTGCCACGTCAAGCTGCCGCTTTAACTCGGCAAACTCATCAGTCCGGCTGGCCACCGGACAATTCCCCACCTGCATATTAAGGCGGCATGATTATTCCTGGGACTATGATCCTCTGTGCGTCGTCATCTTCGACAGCACCTAGAGTCTCAGGGGCTACTATCTACACAGGGCGCATCTAAAAATGTGTGGTACTGTAAAAAATGTACAGCATTTCACGTACCTCAAAACCCGTCAGTAGACTCGTAAAGGCTTCATGCAACCCGCTTTCGGCGGACGAAATCCTTTCAATCACCGTACCCATTAACGTGCGGTGCTCTTCTGACATAGACGCTTGCTCTAACAGATCCCTCAGTATGTCCGACCACACATCAAACGATGCCGGACTCTTTAGATTGCTCTCTTCAAGACCCGGACACCGAGGACTTCAGGTGGCCATAGGATTGCCCTCTGGCCTTGCCGGATCAGGAGAAACCCTCCGCGACGACACCTCGAGGTCGCCCGCCTCATGAGGCGGTATGGCAGGGGGAGGCGTTTCGCTCTCCATCATCTCTGGAAGAAGATCCCCCGAAGACGAGCTCTGCTGAGAAGTGCTAAGGTCCAAACTGCAAGATAAATGCTTCGGTTATTTTCCTCAGGAGCAAGGCAAGGTTTTTCCGTTATTAAGTACCCTTTTACTTACAGCTCGGTGGAGGGCTTATCCCCTTGAGGGCATAGTGCGGCCGGGATATCCCCCGGTACAGGACCCTCTGGCAAAGATTTCTTCCCCCGTTTGGAGACCATTGTCTCCGGGTCCTCAGAGGCGGTCCTCTTTCTTTCCTGGGGAGAGGAAGTTTTAGTTCCTCCTCCCCGGCTAGCCTCCTTCGCGGAGGCGCTAGCCTCCTTGTTCCCCCCTTTATGTTCTCCTAAAGGCGCTTGATAGGGCCCGATCTCCAGCATCCTGGTTAACACGGGGTCTGGTGAGGTCTCAGGGAGGGGGGCCGGACACCTGATCAACTTGGCCTTCGCTATCCAATCCTGGTCAAAGAGCGGCTTTTTTAGGGCAACGTTGCTGTAAATAAACGAACAACATGTTCGGATGCGGGGCTACTTACTTGGGTATCCGGACGATTGCAGCTCAGACCTGCATCCTCCGTGGAGTCCGGACACATTATTTGTGGTCCGAAGAATAACTTGTACATCTCCCCAGGCGTCATGCTGAGGAAGTGTTGAAGAGCTCGCGGTCCCTCCGGATTGAACTCCCACGGGCGGAGGGGACGACGTTTGCAGGGCAGGACCCGGCGAATTAACATGACTTGCATCACCGTGACCAGACTGACATCTCTCTCAAGGAGATCTAGGATGCGGCTCTGCAATATGGGCACATCCTTTACTGGCCCCCAGTCCAGCCCCTTGTTGACCCATGACGTTAGTCATGGCGGGGAACCCGAGCGAAAGGCAGGTGGGGTCGCCCACTTGGTACCCCTGGGAGCTGTGATATAAAACCACTGTTGTTGCCATAAACTGGACACCTCCTGGAAAGAGCCCTCGGGCCATGGGGCGTAAGCATTTTTGCTTATTACGGCGCCTACGCACTCTTCGTGCCGCCCCTCTATCATCTTCGGCTCCACTTTGAAGGTCTTGAGCCATAGTCCGAAGTGAGGGGTAATACGGAGGAAAGCTAAGCACATGAGGATGAATGATGAGAAGTGGAGGATAGACTCGGGAGCCAAATCGTGGAAGTCCAGCCCATAATAGAACATAAGCCCCCTCAGAAAGGGATCTGGCGCGAAGCTTAGCCCTTGGAGGAAGTGAGATACGAACACGACGCTCTCACCGGGCTTGGGAGTGAGAATAACCTACCCTTGAGCAGGCAACATATGCGGGATTTCGCCAGTCAGGTACCTGGCCTCCCGTAGCTTTATTACGTCCTCCTCCATGACGGAGGAAGGCATCCACCAACCTTGAAGGTTGGATCCGGACATAATCGGAGGTCCGAAGCGCCTAAACCTGAGCTTTGGGTGTTGGAACTCGAGGCGGGAGGCGGATTCGATTAAGATCGAGAGGAAAAAAGAATAGGCCTTGGTCTATTTATAAAGAGGTTGAATACCAAGAGGCCTCCTCATGGCCGTTTAGGACTTACCTTCAATCGAGCGGTATACCGACAGGCACGGTTGGGTTACTCACGTCTGTGTTGATGAGAATCCCGTAACAAAGGGGACACGATCTCTGCTTCGACAAGACATGCCAAGGAAACCGCCTCGAGAAACACGCTGAGATTGGTTATAAAAATGATTCGAATAAAAACCAGGCTGTGGTGTGATGTCACACTGTGGGGTACGTCAGCAGATTAGATTTGTGGAAATATTATTCTCTCTACGATGGTATGTGGAACTTGTTTTACAGAGCCGGACACGATCCTCGTGTTCAAAATCTTCTATGAAGTATTCGGAGGAGGAACCCGCCTTGCAATGCCAAAGACAATCTACGCGCCGGACTCATCGTCATTGAAGCCTGGTTCAGGGGCTACTGAGGGAGTCCTGGATTAGGGGGTATCCGGACAGCCGGACTATATCCTTTGGGCGGACTGTTGGACTATGAAGATTGAAGACTTCGTCCCGTGTCCGGATGGGACTCTCCTTGGCGTGGAAGGCAAGCTTTGCAATACAGATATGTAGATCTCCTTCCTTGTAACCGACTCTATGTAACCCTAGCCCCCTTCGGTGTCTATATAAACCGGAGGGTTTAGTCCGTAGGACCAACAACAATCATACCATAGGCTAGCTTCTAGGGTTTAGCCTCTCTGATCTCGTGGTAGATCAACTCTTGTAATACTCATATCATCAAGATCAATCAAGCAGGAGTAGGGTTTTACCTCCATCGAGAGGGCCCGAACCTGGGTAAAAATATCGTGTCCCTTGTCTCCTGTTACCATCCGCCTAGACGCACAGTTCGGGACCCCCTACCCGAGATCCGCCGGTCTTGACACCGACAATAAGGCTTATAGTCGCCTTATTTTCCTAAATTTACAATGAAATGGGATTTCCCGGATCATAGAGCTTGTGCAGAATGCAACGTTTGTTTATACTCACCATAATCTCTTGGATTTCCTTCCAAAGCAGTGCCAATGGGTTCAGAAACTTGTTTGAAAAGTAGCGGCAAATGTTGTTCTTTGACTTTTAGGGGCAAAAAGTCCTCATTAGGGGTCGAATTTGAGGGTCCTCTGGGCTTCTTGCGCAAGCCGAAAGTATTACCAGGGAGACTAATGTTTATACTCATAATCTCTTGGATTTCCTTCCAAAGGAGTGCCAATGGGTTCAGAAACTTTTCTGAAAAGCAGCGGCAAATGATGTTCATTGAGGGTCCGAATATGAGGGTCCTCTGGGCCTCCTGCGCAAGGCGGAAGTATTATCTAGATTCCCACGCTCCTTGCGAGCATTTTGAGTACTTTTGGGTCTGAAACGGACTCCGAATGACAAAGAAATGACCGTTTTAGTGAACACCGGTCATTCATATTCGTTCCCTGGTAAGAACTTCATTTTCTCATGAAGCGTTCTGGCGCGCCGCTCCAAAATTTTGTGTCCTCCATAGTGGAGACATTGTTTCCACACACACACACACACACACACACACACACACACACACACACACACACACACACACATATATATATATATATATATATATTGATCGATGCCAGGAATGCCCTCATATTATTGGCTGTCACACACGTACGTTACGGCATGACAGATGGCAAAACCTAGGATAATAAAGCTTATAGTCGCCTCATTTTCTTGAATTTACAACCAAATGGGATTCTCCAGATCATCGATCATGTGCAGAATGCAATGTTTGTCCTTCACAGGCATACTCATGTTTATACTCACCATAATCTCTTGGATTTCCTTCCAAAGCACTGCCAATGGGTTTCAAAACTTGTTTGAAAAGCACCGGCAATTGATGTTCTTTAAATTTAAGGGCGAAAAATTCCTGCTCAGGGGGCGAATGTATTTTCTAGATTCCCACGCACGTCACGAGCATTTTGGTACTTGTGGGTCTGAAACTGACTCCGAATGACAAAGTTATTACCGTTTTACTTAACATTGGTCCTTCATATCGCAGTACTTGAAAGAACTTTATTTTCTCGTGAAGCATTCTCGCGCGCCGCCCCAAAATTTTGTGTCCTCCATAGTGCAGATATTGTTTCCACATATATATTGACCGCCGCCAGGAATGCCCTCCTATTATTGGCTGTCACACATGTATGTTACGACATGCCTCACTTCAAAAACAAGGAGAATAAGGTTTATAGTCGCCTTAGTTTTCTTGAATTTACAATAAAATGGGATTCCCCGGATCATAGAGCATGTGTAGAAATGAACGTTTATCCTTACCAGGCGGGCTAATGTTTATACTCACCATAATCTGTTGGATTTCCTTCCAAAGGAGTGCCAATGGGTTTAGAAACTTTTCTGAAAAGCAGCGGCAAATGATGTTCTTTGACTTCCAGGGGCAAAAAGTCCTCATTAGGGTCAGAATTTGAGGGTTCTCCACGACTCTTGCGCAAGCCGGAAGTAATTTCTAGATTCCCACGCACACCGCGAGCATTTTGACTACTTGTGGGTCCGACACGGACTTGGAATGACATAGTTATGACCGTTTTAGTGAACACCGGTCCTTCATATGGCAGTCCTTGAAAGAACTTCATTTTATCATGAAGCGTTCTGGCGCGCCGCCCCAAAATTTTGTGTCCTCCATAGTGGAGATATTATTTCCACATATGTATTGACCGATGCCAGGAATTCCCTCCTATTATTGGCTGTCACACACGTACGTTACGGGATGCTATCAGGCAAAAACAAGGAGAATAAGGCTTATAGTTTCCTTATTTTCTTGAATTTAGAACCAAATGGGATTCCCAGGATCATAGAGCATGTGAAGAATGCAACATTTATCCTTACCAGTTGGACTAATATTTATACTCACCATAATCACTCGGATTTCGTTCCAAAGGAGTGCCAATGGGTACACAAACTTGTTTGAAAAGAAGCGGCAAATGATGCTCTTTGAATTTCAGGGACTAAAAGTCCTTATTAGGGTCAGAATTTGAGGGTCCTCCAGGACTCCTGCGGAAGCCGGAAGTATATTCTATATTCCCACGCTCGTCGCGAGCATTTTGAGTACTTGTGGGTCCGAAGCGGACTCCGAATGACATTGTTATGACCGTTTTAGTGATTACCGGTCCTTCATATGGCAGTCCTTGAAAGAATTTTATTTGCTCATGCAACGAATTTTGTGTCCCTAGTGGAGATATTGTTTCCATATATATATTGACCGATACCAGGAATGCCCTCCTATTATTGGTTGTCACACACGTACGTTACGGCATGCCACACTGCTAAAACAAGGGGAATAAGGCTTATAGTCGCCTAATTTATCTTGAATGTACAACCAAATGGGATTCTCCGGATCATAGAGCATGTGCAAAATGCAAGGTTTATCCTTATGTCGGGGGAAATCTGCCTCCACGAACACCTATGGGGACCGAACCCCTTTCTTGGTTCGGCGGGGGGCGGAGGTCGCGCGAAGAGCGGATCGAGGCGATGCACACAAGGGATTTACCCAGCTTCGGGCCGCAAGGATGCGTAAAACCCTACTGCTGCTTTGTGGTTTGGTATTGTGTTCTTGCTCGGGAGCGTGTGGTGCTACAGTACACGCGAGCTGCTGGCGAGACCGAGCGTAAATGGCCTCCCCCCCCCCCGTTGCGCATGGGGCCTCCTTTTATATGTGCAAGGGGTTACCCACAGGTGGCAACGTAGGCGGGGGCAAACTGGAAAACGCTGTGTTGGGTACAGCTGTTTGCATAGTGCTAACATACCTAACTCTGACGGCAGGGGACAAGGGCATTAAATGCCCGTCCGCATCGCCCAGACGGTGCAGGAAAGGGGACCGTCAGGAGCGCCACCGTTTGCCACGATGGCTACTCTGTCAGCGTTGCTTCGCCACCGCATGCCCCTGGCTGCGCAGCCTCTCGCCACGTACGCTTGGAATGGCCCCAGAGCGACGCGTGGGTGGATGAGCTGGAGCGCAGGTGCGGGGTGGTGACTTGCCGCGGCAAGCGCCTTTCCGCGGTTGATGCCTTGTCGCGCCCGGGAGCTTGTCGCTCACCGGTCCTTGCCGGGACACGGAGCGCGTCGCAGCAAGTCTCTTGTCGTGCCTCGGTCGGCCTTCCCGGCAAGCTCCTCTTGCCGGGGCCTTGTGCTTCGAGCGGCCGTCCCGGCAAGCTCCTCTTGCCGGGGCCTTGCTCTCTTCGGAAGGCCTTCCCGGCAGGCTCCTCCTGCCGGGGCCTTGGCTCAAATACTTTGTTCTCGGATGGCCCAAAAAGGGACCATGGAGAGTCTTGGCGATCGCCTGGCAAGCCCTGCCGCGGGGTGCTACGACTGCCTGTGCACAAGTCCGGGGTACTAAGGTACCCCTACTTTAGTACACCGACACCTTACTAGGTGGACTAATGTTTATACTCACCATAATATCTCGGATTACCTTGCAAAGGAATGCCAATGGGTTTAGAAACTTTTCTGAAAGGCAGCGGCAATTGATGTTCTTTGACTTTCAGGGCAAAAAGTCCTGCTTAGCGGGCGAATTTGAGGGCCTCCAGGCCTCCTGCGCATGCCGGAATTATTTTCTAGATTCCCACGGTTGTCGCGAGCATTTTGAGTACTTGTGGGTCCGAAACGGACTCCGAATGACAAAGCTATGACCATTTTCCTCAACACGGGTCCTTCATATGGCAATCCTTGAAAGAATTTCATTTTCTCGTAACGCGTTCTGGCACCGCAAAAATTATTGGTTCCACATATATATTGTGTCCTCCATTGTGGAGATATTGTTTCCACATATATATTGTACGATGCCAGGAATGCCCTGCTATTATTGGTTGTAACACACGTAAGTTACGGCATGCCACACGGCAAAAACAAGGAGAATAAGGCTTATAGTCGCCTTATATTCTTGAATGTACAACCAAATTGCATTCCCCGGATCATAGAGCATGTCTAGAATGCAACGTTTGTCCTTACCAGTCGGACTAATGTTTATAATCACCATAATCTCTCAAATTTCCTTCCAAAGGAGGGCCAATGGGATAAAATACTTCTCTGAAAAGCAACGGCTAATAATGTTATTTGACTTTCAGGGGCAAAAATTCCTCATTAGGGGCCGAATTTGAGGGTCCTCCGGGCCTCCTGCACAAGCCGGAAGTATTTTCTAGATTCCCACGCTCGTCGCGAGAATTTTGAGTACTTGTGGGGTCCGAAACGGACTCCGAATGGCAAAGTTATGACCGTTTTAGTGAACAACGGTCCTTCATATGGCAGCCCTTGAAAGAACTTCATTTTCTCGTGAAGTGTTCTAGTGCGCCGCACCAATTTTTTTTCCTCCATAGTGGAGATATTGTTTCCACATATATATTGACCGACGCTTTCCTATTAATGGCTGCCACACACGTACGTTACGACATGCCACACGACAAAAACAAGGAGAATAAGGCTTATAGTTGATTTATTTTCAAGAATTTACAACCAAATGGGATTCCCCGGATCGTAGAGCTTGCGCATAATGCAACGGTCGTTCTTACTAGGCATACTAATGTTTATACTCGCCATAATCTATCGGATTTCCTTCCAAAGTAGTGCTAATGGGTTCAGAAACTTGTTTGAAAAGCAGCGGCAAATGATGTTCTTTGACATTCAGGGGGTAAAAAGTCCTCATTAGGGGCAGAATTTGAGGCTCCTCCAGGACTCCTGCGCAAGCCGGAAGTATTTTCTACATTCCCACGCCCGTCGTGAACATTTGGAGTACTTGTTGGTTCGAAATGGACTCCGAATGAAAAAGTTATGACCGTTTTAGTGAACACCGGTCATTCATATGACAGTCCTTGAAAACACTTCATTATCTCGTGAGGCGTTCTGGCGCGCGCCCCAAAATTTTGTGTCCTCCGTAGTGGAGATATTGTTTCCACATATATACTGACCGATGCCAGGAATGCTCTCCTATTATTGGCTGTCACACACATACGTTATGGCATGCCACACGTCAAAACAAGGAGAATAAGGCTTATAGTCGCCATATTTTCTTGGATGTACAACCAAATGGGATTTCCCGGATCATAGAGCATGTGAAGAATGCAACGTTTGTCCTTACCAGGTGGACTAATGTTTATACGCACTATAATTTCTCGGATTTCCTTCCAAAGGAGTGCCAATGGGTTTTAAAACTTTTCTGAAAAGCAGCGGCAAATGATGTTCTTTGACTTTGAGGGGCAAAAGTCCTGCTTAGAGGCCGAATTTAAGGGTCCTTCGAGCCTCTTGCGCAAGCCGAAAGTATTTTCTAGATTCCCACGCTCGTCACGAGGATTTTGAGTACTTGTGGGTCCGAAACAGACTCCGAATGATAAAGTTATGACTGTTTTAGTAAACACCGGTCCTTGATATGGCAGTCCTTGAAAAACTTTATTTTCTCGTGACGCATTCTGGCACGCCTCCGTACCATTTTGTGTCCCCCATAGTGGAGATATTGTTTCCACATATATATTGACCGATGCAAGGAATGCCCTCCTATTATTGGTTATCACACATGTACGTTACGACATGCCACCCTACAAAAACAAGGAGAATAAGGCTTATAATTGCCTTATTTTTCTTCAGTGTACAACCAAATGGGATTCCCCGGATCATAGAGCATGTGCAGAATGCAAGGTTTGTCCTTACCAGACGGACTAATGTTTATACTCACCAAAATCTCTAGGATTTCCTTCCAAAGGAGTGCATATGGGTTCAGAAACTTGTTTGAAAAGCAAGGGCAAATGATGTTCTTTGACTTTCAGGGGCAAAAATTCCTGCTTAGGGGCCGAGTTTGAGGGTCATGCGTGCTTCGTGCGCAAGCTAGAAGTATTTTCTAGATTCCCACACACGTTGCGAGCATTTTGAGTACTTGTGGGTCCGAAACGGACTCTAAATGATAAACTTATGACTGTTTCAGTCAACACCGCTCCTTCATATGGCAGTGTGATGTAGGGTGGAACTCTATACAGCCGATCTTTCACGAAAGGAGCAGATTCCGTCCAAGAACATGAAGAACACGAGGGGAAAACGAGGGAAAACACAAGAGGAACTCTCAAACCAACAAGGTATAGTCACACATATGCTAGATCCAAGAACACATAGAGATCACATGGTCCAAATCCAACAAGGGACGATTCATAGGTAATCGGTTCTTCTCCGTGAGGAGGTCTTGATGGGGCCACCCAAGAGGGGGTCTTGAATCCGCTTGGAAGGATCTTCTCTGGTGGAGGCACGATCTCCGAGAGGTAACTAAGTGGATGAGCAAAGCTCTCACACAAACATGAGCTAATCCTTTGCTAACCCTAACTAGGAGGTGGGAGAGGTCTAATTATAGTCGTAGTACAAATGGGGGTCAAAGTGAAAGGGTACAAGGGAATCATCCCGAGGTTGCGGGCACACAAGCAGCGGACGTCCGCTGGGGGCCGGTCATTCGGTGGCTCAGGAACGGCCGGACGTCCGGTAGTCGTCCGTCTTCCGCTGATTCTGTTCTGTGATGGCGGTGCCGGACGTCCGGTGTCTTCATACTTCCGCTAATTTTGTTTTGTGGGGGCGGTGCCGTACATCCGGTGACTTCGGTCGTCCGCTTGCTAGAGGGTGTGGCCGGTCGTCCAGTCCGGGCCGGACATCCGCTCGTTGTAGCCTCGGACTTGGGCAGGTTTGGCTTCACGCTCCGGACGTCCGGTCCAGACCGGTCGTCCGGTGGCTGGAGCTTTCTTCGGTAGCTCTTCTTCTTATCCTTCACGGTTGGTGTCCTCGCCGACTTGTCCGTTGAGTGTAGTTGTTCTGTGGCTTTCCTCCAAGTATATGATCACACATAGTGTCTCTGCTTGAGGTAGTAGCCATGTCTCATGCCTAGAAGGTGGTAGTTCAGAAAGGAGCGAGTTCACCTTATCTTCGATAGCCTTTGTTCGGGCTCTTGTCATGGGTCCTAGTGGTGTTGTGGGAGACGTAGTTTGGTCCATGGGGATGACCTTGGGATGCTCCGCATCATCTCCCCTCCCTTGGGAAACATCCGACCTCGGATCGAAATCCTCATCACCTTGGTAGGGCGAAAGATCCTTGATGTTGAAGACGTTGCTCACATTGTACTTGTCGCGCGGGAGGTCGATATTGTAAGCATTATTGTTGTAGCGTGCTAGCACCTTGAAGGGTCCATCAGCTCGTGGTAGAAGTTTGGACTTGCGCTCGTTGGGGAAACGGTCCTTGCGAAGGTGTAGCCACACAAGACCTCCAATGTTGAATATCATGGGTTGCTTGTTGACGTTGAGCTTGGTCGCGAGTCGTTGTACTTGGCGCTCAATGGTGTGCCTTGTATCTTCATGCATCTTCTTGAGGTAGTTGACTCGGGAACTCGCGTCCATGTTGATGCGCTCTGGTAGTGGTAGAGGAAGAATGTCCAATGGGGACAACGAGTTGAAGCCGTAGACAACCTGAAAAGGGTACTTGCCGGTAGTCGAATGTCTTGCACGGTTGTAGGCGTACTCGGTGATAGGTAAGCACTCCTCCCACTCCATGATGTTCTTCTTGATCAAGACGTGTAGTAGAGTGGAGAGTGTTCGGTTCGTCACTTCCGTTTGGCCGTCGGTTTGTGGATGGTATGCCGTGGAGAATAGGAGCTTGATTCCGAGCTTGGCGCATAAGGTTTTCCAAAAGTAACTCAAGAACTTGACATCGCGGTCCAAGACAATCGTATTTGGCACTCCATGAAGTCGCAAGATTTCCCTACAAAAGAGATTGGCCACATGTGAAGCATCGTCTATCTTGTTGCAAGGAATGAAATGTGCCATTTTAGAGAATCGGTCCACAACAACAAACACGGAATCCTATCCATTTCTAGTTCTAGGAAAACCAAGCACAAAATCCATGCTAATATCTTACCACGGTTGATATGGAATTGGAAGTGGCATGTAAAGGCCATGAGATTGGGCTTTAGACTTAGCTTTGCGACATGTAGAGCATCGTTTGGTGAAGCGGTTGACGTCGTGAAACATCTTTGGCCAAAAATAGTTCCTGGAGAGCGTAGCAAGTGTCTTGTCACGTCCAAAATGTCCCATTAGTCCTCCATGAGATTCCTGCAGAAGCAACAAGCGAAGAGAAGACTCGAAGATGCAAAGTTTGTTAGCTCTCATAAGATATCCATCTTTGATGTAATAGCGTTCCCAAGATGTATGCGTCAAACATTTGGCGTAAGGAATGGCAAAAGTAGGATCATGCTCATACAAGTCTTTTATGTGCTCAAAACCAGTGACATTCAATTCAAGTTGAGTAACAAGCATGCATATACGGGAAAGCGCATCCGCCACAACATTTTCCTTGCCTTTAATGTACTTGATGACATAAGGAAAAGACTCAATGAATTCACTCCACTTAGCATGACGCTTGTTCAACTTAGTTTGACCCTTAAGATATTTAAGTGTTTCATGATCGGTATGGATTATGAATTCACGAGGGCGGAGATAATGTTCCCATTCACGTATAACTCGCACTAAAGCATATAGATCTTTGTCATAGATGGGGTAGTTGAGTTGCGCTCCAGAGAGTTTCTCACTAAACAATGATATGGGGCGCTTCTCTTGCGTTAACACACCTCCTACGCCATTACCACTAGCATCGCAATGAATCTCAAAAGGTTTGTCAAAGTTTGGTAAAGCAAGCACGGGAGCATGTGTAATAAAATTCTTAAGCTCATTGAAAGCGATGTCTTGGGACGTTCCCCAAACAAACGGTGTGTTTTCCTTACTCAAAGCATGCAAAGGTGAAGCAATGGTGCTAAAATCCTTCACAAATCTATGGTAGAAACCTGCTAAACCAAGAAAACTACACACTTTTTGCAAATTGGTTGGTTGGGGCCATGTTTTAATAGCATTTATCTTAGAATCATCAACATGAACACCCTTAGAAGATACTACGAAACCCAAGAAAACAATTTTATCAACACCAAAGAGGCATTTTTCCATATTAGCATAAAGTTGCTCTTTTCTAAGAGTTTGTAGCACGGTGCGAAGGTGGGTGACATGCTCTTTGAGAAATTTACTAAAAACAAGGATATCATCAAAGTAGACAACAACAAATTCACCAATATAAGGTCGAAAATATAATGCATAAGACGCATGGAAGTACCGGGTGCTTCCGATAAACCCATAGGCATGACTAACCACTCATACAAACCAAACTTTGTTTTGAAAGAGGTCTTCCATTCATCACCCTCTTGTATGCGTATTTGATAGTAACCACTTTTAAGATCGATTTTGGAAAAGATAGTGGCACCGCTAAGTTCATCATGCATATCATCAAGGCGTGGAATGGGGTACTTATAGCGAACGGTGATAGCATTGATGGGTCTACAACTGGAACACATGCGAAAGCTATCGTCTCTTTCTGTCACAAGAATGACCGGTACGGCACAAGGACTCAAACTTTCATGCACATGTCCATGGTCTATGAGATGCTTTACTTGCCTTTGTATTTCTTTGGTTTCTTCGGGGTTGACGCGGTATGTGGCCTTGTTAGGTAGAGGTGCTCCGGGGATGAGGTCGATTCGGTGCTCAATGCCTCATAGTGGAGGTAGACCCGGAGGTAGCTCGTCGGGGAAAACATCTTGGAATTCCTGCAATAAAGAAGATAACACTAGAGGAAGATTGTGAGAGTGTTAGCTTTTGGTGCCTCGTCCTTGCACAATAGGACATAGTGTAGGACACTTGATGGGTTATCACACACTTCTCTCATCTCACGTTTAGTGGCAAATATAACTAAGTTTTTCTTGTCGCTCATCATGGAGGCACTCAATTTGGGCTTGTGGCGCTCACTCTCTTTTTGGTGGTTCGCTCTCTCACTAATTTCTCCATGATGGGTGTTTTGCTTGTCGGCGAGCACTTGGCTTGGAGACATAGGTCGTAGCACAAACTCCTTCCCTTTCATCTTGAAGCTATAGTGATTTGTACGACCATTGTGGATGACACCTCAGTCAAATTGCCATGGCCGTCCAAGAAGGAGGTGGCAAGCAGTCATCGGAAGGATATCACACTCCAAAGTGTCTTCGTAAGCCCTGATCTTGAAAGAGACTTGTACCCTATGCTCGACTTGGATGGTGCCAGTGTCGCTTAGCCATTGAACCTTGTAGGGGTGCAGGTGCTTCATCTTGACCAATTGGAGTTTGGAGCATAGTTCTTCACTCGCTAAGTTATGGCAACTCCCTCCATCAATGATGACCTTGACGGACCGTCCGTTGATGACGGCCTTTGTGTGGAAGATATGGCATCTTTGGTCTTCTTCTTGTTGATGTTGAACAGTCAAGACCTTGGAAACAACAAGATCAGGGCTTGAATCTTCGTCACAAAAGATTTGATCATCTTCATTGTTCACTTGGTGCATGGCCACTTGCTCAAGGGCTTCCATTTTTCCTTCGCTCATTGAGTCATATGTTCCGTCGTCGTTGAGGATCATGGTGCGCTTGTTTGTGCACTCGAAGGACTTGTGGCCTCGGCCTCCGCATGTGAAGCATTTGAAGGAACTTGTCTTTATGGTCTCATCGGTTGGGGTAGATGATGATGAAGCTCTCGGCTTGAAGGTGCTTGTTGTAGGAGGACGACTTGAGCTTGTCGAAGCTTTCTTGTAAATTGACTTGTCACTTTGCTTGTAGATGGCTTGTTCGAGGTAGAAGGTGTTGGAGTCGTTGACGCTTGAGAGTTGGAGAAGCCATATGACTTGGATGAGAACTTGGCATATTTGAGATCATCTTGCACTTGGCGTTCCGCTTTGGTAGCTTGATGCACTAGCTCGATGAGATTCGAGTATGGTTGGAAGTCGGCGATCTTCTTGATAGGATGGTTGAGTCCATTGAAGAAACGTGCCATAGTTTGCTCATCATCTTCTGTGACATTAGATCGTATCCTGGCAATCTCCATTTCCTTGTAGTACTCTTCAACGCTCTTGGTTCCTTGCTTGAGTAGTTGGAGTTTCTTGAAGAGGTCGCAGTTGTAGTAGTTTGGCACGAATCGTGCTCTCATGATATCCTTCATTTGCGCCCAAGAAGTGAAGGATGGTTCACCTCTTGCCTCTCAGCACTCAATCACTTGTTCCCACCAAATGAGGACGTAGTCTTGGAATTCAAGGGATGCCATTGCAATCTTCTTCTCTTCTTTGTAGTTGTGCAAGCGGAAGATTTTGTCAACCTTCAATGCCCATGATATGTACTCTTCGGGGTCATTGCTTCCGGTGAACTTGGGCATGGTGAACTTTAGCTTGCCGTATCGTTGCTCTTCATTGTGTTGGGGTCTAGGATGATGACGTCCATGTCATTGAGGATTGACAAACTCATGTTGCTCTTGGCAAGGAGGGTTGTCGACCTCATGTTGCTCTTGTCTTGGAGGAGGTCCATTGTCTTCATGCTCTCGATGGACTTGATGTTCTTGTCTCGCTAGAGGAGGAACTTGTTGATCTTGAGGAGGAGCTTGTCAATCTTGAGGAGGAGCTTGTCGATCTTGAGGAGGAGCTTGTCGATGC
Organism: Aegilops umbellulata; assembly: GCA_032464435.1. Classification (NCBI taxonomy): domain Eukaryota; kingdom Viridiplantae; phylum Streptophyta; class Magnoliopsida; order Poales; family Poaceae; genus Aegilops; species Aegilops umbellulata. The sequence goes on along the minus strand of CP136058.1, from coordinate 207,755,622 downwards.
ACACGTGCTTGGTGAATCCTTTCTTGAGCTTCGTCACGAAGTGCTTCTTGATGTAGACGAGCTTGTCGGCCTCGGTTGGCTACGACTCGACTTGAATCTTGAAGGGCATGTTGCGCCTCAAGTGCTTGAGCTTCACAAAGTTGTTGTTCTTGGCGTTGTGCCTCGACGTCTTGTGCATCTTGATGTTGTCGCGCTTGCTCCTCTTGTTCTTGTTGTCGTTGGCGTTGCCATTCTTGTGCTTGCGCGAAGGCAACTTGGTTTTGACAATGTGGATGCTCTTGAGAGTCGGTGCCGTGTAGAGGATTGCAGTTAGCTTGACGGTCTTGACGCGCGGCACGACGAAGAGTGTTCGATGTCGGTGTACTTGAGCCGGAGATAGTGTCATCAGAGTGTCGACTCGAGCGGCTCCTTCTTGAGTAGGACGAAGTGGTAGAAGAGCGGTTGACCAACAAGGCACGAATCTTGTCCATTCTTGCGTCATTATCGTTCTTGTGTTCGTCGAACTTGTTGTCGAAGTAGTCCCTTGTACGTTGCTCGGAGAGTCGCAAGTCGGTGGCGAGGTTGTCGAGGCGGTCGCTCATTGCTAGTTGCTCTTCATGCAAGGCTCATTGTGTACCAAACAGGTGTAGCTTGGTGACATAGTTGTTCGGGTCGTTGTCTTGCTCAAGAAATAGTGGGTTGGTAGAAGTAGTTGGCCTATCCATCATTTCAAATAGAGATATGTGAGTGGGAGAAAGAGAAAAACCAGTACCAAATGTACCTTGACCAATGTTGAAGATGGATCAAAGATCACTCCAATGTTTAACAAGGAAATAGCACAACTGGTACCAATTCTTGTCGGTTTCTCACACCTACACAAGTAAAAGCTTATGGTGGGGCTTGGTTAGGATGGTGGCACCAAATTTGATGCAATTGTAAGTGAGCTTCCATAATGTTGGAAAAGATTCACAAATTTGCAAATGCAACAAGTACACCAATAGCAAGATATGGTACACGGAAAGACACAGGCAAATAGATAATGTGGGGTTGTGCAACCAAGGGTGAGCCAAAATGTGGAATCCACGAAAATGCTCTTGTTGCACAACACTAGAGAGACACTAGCACGATTGCAGAATAGGCAGATACGAACTTGTGCATAACCTACTAAGCAAAAATGCAACGGCTTCTATCCCAAGTATGATATATGTATGATGTTCCGATGATATGATCCAAGATGATCGAGTATGACAATCTTAATGTTGTATGATGCTATGGTTCTTGCGTATAAGTTCTTTGCTTATCTTTCCCTTTTGCTTAAAAGCTTGTTTGGCTCTTTGTTGTTTGAGCTCTTTTCTCATGCAATGCTTCACGAACCAAGATAGCAATTGTGTATGCGATGACAACTTTGTTACACAAGAGATGATACCAAGATACGCACCACGATGATATGGTATGTATGCTATGGGATGTATGATCACTAATGTGCACAAGTCACGTTGCCGGCAATACTCAAAGGCTAGTCTCGATGGGTAAGTGACGCAAAAGTAAGGCTATGGGGTTATCAATGCAAATGCAAGAAAGTACGAGGATATCACGATACCAAGATGATACCAAGGTGAGGTTGATACCACAATGGGGTAGTCGCTCATAGTAGTCTGTGGCGAAGATGAGCGGTAGTGATGTCGATGTCGAACCGTACCTAGATTTATAGAGGCAAAGGTGTCCCGTCTTTTGATGAGATGGTGGCTATCGTTTTGGACGAAGTCGACTTTGACGATACGACTACGAACATGCGAGGACGTCGCGCCTTAGCAATCGCTAAACCAACTCCGAGAGGTTATTGACCATGCCGGAACACGATCAACCTGACCACGAAGGTCTGTTTCCTGCAGGCAAACGAAGAACAAGCAAGAAACTAAGATTGCAATCTGGATATTGCGAATATAAGAGGAAAGCTTTATTGATCAAGGTGGGGTTCTGTGACGCCTTGGTCTGGTCGTTGAACACAAATGAAGTACGCGAAGTTGCAGCTATGGCGAACTTTTAATCTAAACAAAACCCCTAGTCTAAACGGTGCCCTAAGGGCTGTATATATGGAGTAAGAGGGGGAAATTACGTGGCCCTTGGGGAAGGGGTCCGAAACCAACCCTATCTCTTGTTTCCCCACACATACGGACTCTAAAAACAGCCTATACTTAAGTATTTCAAAATTACATGGGCCTGGCCCAATAATAAGGTGACGCAGCACCTAGAATAGCCTCTGGACGAAATTTATGAAGTGGCATCTTGTATATTTCGTCCAAGGCTTCATTCACTCCTTATGGTGGCTTCAAAGTCCTGAAATCATCACTTGTAACTCCGTTCTTGTTCCCCTTGCGCATGCCATCAACTCCATGCTTGTTCTTGCTCCAATGTTCACCCTTATCCAAGCTAGGCCCTTCATTTGTAAGCAAAACAAATGTATCCAATTTAGGGAGCATCATATTCTCATGAACATTAGAATCATTACCAAGAAACGAAAGTACCTGGTAATTTAATTGGCGTGTGCGAGCTCTAGTAATTGGTCCATTATATGTAACAGTAGGGGTTGTGAGTGTAACAATGGTATTGATGTCCTCATCATCCTCCCCTTCTTGAAATGAAGTCGTCCTTGACGGAAGCTCATCTTCCTCACCCAAATAAGGCTTCAAATCTGCAATGTTAAAAGTGGGACTAACCCCAAAATCTGTAGGCAGCTCAAGTTTATATGCATTATCATTTATTTTCTCTAACACCTTAAATGGACCAGCAGCACGTGGCATTAGCTTTGATTTGCGCAAATTAGGAAACCTATCCTTACGCAAATGTAACCAAACAAGATCTCCAGGTGCAAAGACAACATGTTTTCTACCCTTATCTCCAGCAAGTTTATATTTAGCATTCATACACTCAATGTTTTCCTTAGTTAACTCATGCATTTTTAAAATCAATTCAGCACGTTCTTTAGCATCAAAATTAACCTTCTCCGAAGATGGAAGAGGCAACAAATCAATGGTGCACGAGGTAGGAAACCATACACAATTTCAAAAGGGCACATCTTAGTAGTAGAATGCAATGAACGATTATAAGCAAATTCAATATGAGGCAAGCATTCTTCCCACATTTTCTTATTATTCTTCAAAACAGCCCTAAGCATAGTAGACAATGTTCTATTGACTATTTCAGTTTGTCCATCAGTTTGGGGGTGACAAGTAGTACTAAAAAGCAGTTTAGTCCCCAACTTAGCCCATAAACATCTCCAAAAGTGGCTAAGAAATTTAGTATCACGGTCTGAAACAATAGTATTTGTCACACCATGCAAGCGAATAATTTCACGAAAGAACAAATCAGCAACATTAACAGCATCATCGCTTTTATGACATGGTATAAAGTGTGCCATTTTCGAGAATCTATCCACGACAACAAATATGCTATCCCTCCCCTTCTTTGTTCGAGGTAAACCTAAAACAAAGTCCATAGATATATCCTCCCAAGGAACACTAGGCACAGGCAAAGGCATATATAAACCATGAGGATTGAGTCGTGACTTAGCTTTTTGACATGTAGTGCAGCGAGCAACAAAACGCTCAACATCCCGTCTCATCTTTGGCCAAAATAAATGTGTAGCAAGTACGTCCTCCGTCTTCTTCACGCCAAAGTGTCCCATTAATCCTCCTCCATGCGCCTCCTGCAACAACAAAAGACGAACAGAGCTAGCAGGAATGCATAGCTTGTTAGCACGGAACACAAAACCATCATTAACAACGAACTTGTTCCATGTTCTTCCTTCTTTACAATTCTGCATTACTTCTTTAAAATCAGCATCATGCACATATTGATCTTTGATGGTCTCCAAACCAAATATTTTGAAGTCAAGTTGTGAAAGCATAGTATTAGCGACGAGACAAAGCATCAGCAATAACATTTTCTTTACCCTTCTTGTGTTTAATGACATAAGGGAAAGTCTCAATGAATTCAACCCATTTAGCATGTCTACGATTCAGTTTAGCTTGACTTTTAGTATGTTTCAAAGATTCATGATCGGAATGTATAACAAATTCTTTGGGCCATAAATAATGTTGCCATGTCTCTAAATTCCGAACAAGAGCATATAAATCTTTATCATAAGTAGAATAGTTCAGACTAGGCCCACTCAATTTTTCAGAAAAGTATGCAACAGGTTTGCCATCTTGTAATAACACACCTCCTAATCCAATTCCACTAGCATCACATTCAAGCTCAAAAGTCTTATTAAAGTCAGGAAGTTGAAGTAAAGGAGCATGTGTCAACTTATCTTTCAATACCGTGAAGGCTTCTTCCTGTGTGGTACCCCAAACAAAAGGCACATCCTTCTTTGTAAGCTCATTGAGAGGTGCAGCAACGGTGCTAAAGTCTCTCACAAAACGCCTATAGAAACCAGCGAGTCCAAGAAAACTCCTCACTTGTGTGACCGTTTTGGGCTGCGGCCAACTCTCAATAGCTTCAATCTTGGCTTTATCAACTTCAATTCCCTGTGGAGTAACAACATAGCCAAGAAAAGACACTCGGTCGATGCAAAAGGTGCACTTCCCAAGGTTACCAAACAAACGTGCATCACGTAGAGCATTAAAAACAGCACATAAATGTTCCAAATGTTCTTCCAAAGATTTTCTATAAATCAGTATATCATCGAAATAGACTACCACAAATCGTCCAATGAAAGCACGTAAAACTTCGTTCATTAGTCTCATGAAAGTACTAGGTGCATTAGTTAACCCAAAAGGCATGACTAACCACTCATATAAACCAAACATAGTTTTAAATGCTGTTTTCCATTCATCTCCCAATTTCATACGAATTTGATGGTATCCACTACGCAAATCAACTTTGGAGAATATTGTAGAGCCACTCAATTCATCAAGCATATCATCTAGCCTAGGAATAGGATGATGATAACGAATAGTAATATTATTAATGCCTCTACAATCAACACACATACGCGATGTACCATCCTTTTTAGGCACTAATATAATAGGAACAGCACAAGGACTAAGAGATTCACGTATATAACCTTTGTCGAGCAGCTCCTGTACTTGACACATAATCTCCTTCGTCTCCTCTGGATTGGTACGGTATGGTGCACGATTGGGTAGCGATGCACCGGGAATTAAGTCAATTTGATGCTCAATCCCTCGAATAGGTGGTAATCCCGGTGGCACGTCTTGTGGGAAGACGTCAGCAAACTCCTGCAAAATGTTAGTGACAGCAGGGGGCAAAGACGAAGGCACGTTCTCGAATGAAAATAATGCCTCTTTGCACACAAAAGCATAGCAAACAGATTTGCTAGAATCTAGCTCATCAATATCAGATTTGGTGGCAAGTAAACATGCACTTTTCAATTTAATTTCAGAAGCAACACTAGATGGTTTATTACTAGGCTTCATTTGTTGCTCAAATTCTTTTGCCACAATCTGATTTTCACTCTTATTTTCTCCTGTTTTGCTTTATTAGCTCTATTAATATCATCTTTCAAAATGGAATCAGGAGTCATAGGAAGCAAACTAATATTTTTATCCTTATGAACAAGAGTATACTGATTGTTTCTACCATGGTGTACAGAATTTTTATCAAATTGCCATGGTCTACCAAGTAATAAGGAACATGCTTGCATAGGTACCACATCACAATCAACATAATCAGCATATGTAGAGATACTAATATGCACACGAACAGTACGTGTTACCTTAACCTTGCCGCTGTTGTTGAACCATTGGATGTAGTAAGGATGTGGATGTTGTCTTGTGGTGAGAGATAGCTTCTCCACCATCTCCATGCTAGCCAAGTTGTTGCAGCTCCCTCGATCTATGATGAAGCGAATAGAACGTTCCTTCACAACTCCCTTTGTATGGAACAAATTATGCCTCTGATTTTGCTCAGCTTGTGTAACCTGCACACTCAAAACACGTTGAGCAACTAAACATTCATACCTGTCAGCATCTTCAGTAGCCATGTATTGCGTCTCATGATCAGAATCAGCTCCACCGTGTTCTTCATGTGTAATAAGAGCCAAAGTCTCCTCATCATAGTCACTAGCGGACTCATACCCACCATCCTCAGTAACAATCATCACACACTTAGATGGGCATTCTCTCGCATAATGACCTCCACCCTTGCAACGTCGACAAATAATATCATGTGTTTGCCCTGTTGATGCCATGGATGAAGAAGAGCTCTTTGTAGGCCCAGAAGGTGTGCTCTTGGCAGATAGTGGTGATTGTGCCTGCTTTATTGTATCACGGTTGGAGGTGGCAGCCGACGGAGGTGCCGGTGTAGCAGAACGTGTGGAAGTAGATGATGCACGTGGTGTCCATGATGAAGGTCGACCTGCAGATAAGTTAGTTCGCGCCAATGCTTGTCGATCCTGCACTTCACGTTCAACTTTACGAGCAAGATGGAATAAACGAGTGATATTATTATAACCCTTATAGTCTAAAATGGTCTGAATCTCTCTATTTAATCCACCCAGAAAACGTGCAAGCATAGCTTCATTCTCCTCAACAATACCACATCTAATCAAGCCAGTTTGTAATTCCTGATAATATTCTTCTACTGAATTTTTTCCTTGTCTTAAGCGCTGCAATTTTTGAAGTAATTCACGTTGATAATATGGTGGAACCCAACGAGTATGCATAGCAGTTTTCAAAGCAGCCCAAGTAGCTGGAACAGGATATAATCTACAATGTTCAGACCACCAAACACATGCAAAGCTAGTGAAAGCACAAACAGCAGCAGGAACACGTCTCTCCTCAGGATATTGTAAACATGTAAATCGTTGTTCAGTTTCTAACTCCCAAGTAAGATATATATCAGGAACATATCTACCCTCAAATGGCGGAATATTCAATTTCAGTTTAGGGAGATGGTCATGATCTTGTACCTGAGGGGGAGCCCTAACATTGCCATTATTTGCATGTGGACGACCTGGTGGTTGTGGTGCTGGTGGTTGCACGTAGTTCTAATGTTGATCAACCTCATCCTCGTAATCTCCCACATAATCATCCTCCCCCACATCAGCAGCAGGAGCCACAGAAGTATCAATAGCAGCACCAGCAGCTTGGCCAGGCTGAAGAGGGACACGGGTCGCTCGGCGGAGGGCTGTTTCACGATGTGGAGGTAGTCGTTGTTGCTGTTGTAGAGGTGCGTTAGGTGCAGTCGGTGGTGGTGGTGGTAGACGCGCGAGCAATTCATTGAACTTGTTATCAAGCTTTGTTTCGAACGCCTTCTCAATGCCATCTATCTTCTCCATGGCCTCTTCAAATCTATTTAGCACATCTTCCACCTGTCCACTCATCATTTGCTGAAACTTATCATGTAACGCTTTGTTTGTCATGTTCTCCCAGTCAGTCTCGTCGGCTTGTGATCCTGCCATGGTTAGCAGCAATAGAAACACACAAGAATATGATTCTACAGACTACTAGGAAGTGGTGGTGGTGGTGTGGTGAACAGTCACAAATCCGTCAAGCAAATCTCAAATTCTTACCAGTTCTTACCCAACAACAGGCGGTGATCGGCAACCGTTGTAGTCAAAACTCTCAAAAGCTTGGATAGAGCAATTGCCAGGGAGAGTCAAACGCACGACGTAGATGTATGTGGAGCTGGGAAGGCTTATAGTATGGTAGCAAAAAGGTCAGCAATAATCAATTCAAAGATGCAAAGTTGAATAAACGCTCAACGACGGTCCTGTGCTGGTCCTAGGCTAGACCGTGCTAGAGACACGAGCCTAGAACACTAACAAAATCACGGCGCTGCACGGAACAAGGGAAAAGCACACTCTGGAATTTTTTTTTCGCTCTGTTTTTTTTGCGCTCTTTTTTTTGCGCTCTTTTTTTTGCGCTCCTCTTTTTTTTGCGAAAAATTAGTATAATGGCGAGTGTCTCAAAACTCTTCCCAGGTCAAACTGATAGGATGGGTACGAAATGTTTTGACAACTTGTTTTTTTCGGAAATCAGGGCAGCAACGACGAAAAAGTGCGACCAAAAATCACTATGATGGCGAGTGTCTCAAAAGACTCAGAACAGCCTAAAAATAGGATAGGAAAAAATATTTCCGGTCGCCGAAATTTTGGCTTAAGAACAGCCTAATTTTTTTTTCCGAGACCTACTCAGGCAAGGAAACACAAAACAAAAACTAGATGGATCACGAAAACAAACCTAATATGAAAAGAACTCGGATTGGTGGTGGATATATGATGGTAAGATATGGCAGCGGTGGTGGTATATGGTAGCGGTGGTGGTATATGAATACGGATTGGTGGTGGTATAGGGATACGGATCGGTGGTGGTATATGGACACGGATTGGTGGTGGTATATGGCAAGGCGATGATGATGGTGCGGCGGCGGCGTGACAACTTATGACCAGAACTCGAAACTCTAAAAGACTAGACGGTAAGACCAGCAACTTGACACGACGATGCAACCGCAAATTCAACAAAGCAAAAACCCTAAAAAGATTATGCAAAGGCTCAGATTGGTTCGGATATGATGAACTAACCCTAATTTTTTTGTGGCTTTTTCGTGGACTGTAGGTATGAAGAACAGACTCGATCGAAACTACGAAAAACTGTAAAAATCTCACCGAGCAACCTGGAAATCTGATACCACTTGATAGAGGCAAAGGTGTCCCGTCTTTCGATGAGATGGTGGCTATCGTTTTGGACGAAGTCGACTTTGACGATCCGACTACGAACGTGCGAGGACGTCGCGCCTTAGCAATCGCTAAACCAACTCCGAGAGGTTATTGACCACGCCGGAGCACGATCAACCTGACCACGAAGGTCTGTTTCCTGCAGGCAAACGAAGAACAAGCAAGAAACTAAGATTGCAATCTAGATATTGCGAATATAAGAGGAAAGCTTTATTGATCAAGGTGGGGTTCTGTGACGCCTTGGTCTGGTCGTTGAACACAAACGAAGTACGCGAAGTTGCAGCTATGGCGAACTTTTAATCTAAACAAAACCCCTAGTCTAAACGGTGCCCTAAGGGCTGTATATATGGAGTAAGAGGGGGAAATTTCGTGGCCCTTGGGGAAGGGGTCCGAAACCAACCCTATCTCTTGTTTCCCCACACATACGGACTCTAAAAACAGCCTATACTTAAGTATTTCGAAATTACATGGGCCTGGCCCAATAATAAGGTGACACAGCACCTAGAATAGCCTCTGGACGAAATTTATGAAGTGGCATCTTGTATATTTCGTCCAAGGCTTCATTCACTCCTTATGGTGGCTTCAAAGTCCTGAAATCATCACTTGTAACTCCGTTCTTGTTCCCCTTGCGCATGCCATCAACTCCATGCTTGTTCTTGCTCCAATGTTCACCCTTCTCCAAGCTAGGCCCTTCATTTGGAAGCAAAACAAATGTATCCAATTTAGGGAGCATCATATTCTCATGAACATTAGAATCATTACCAAGAAATGGAAGTACCTGGTAATTTAATTGGCGTGTGCGAGCTCTAGTAATTGGTCCATTATATGTAACAGTAGGGGTTGTGGGTGTAACAATGGTATTGATGTCCTGATCATAGATAGCCGAAACACAAAAGGACACGGTTACCACAACTCAAATTCTCCAAGACCAAAACGTGTCAAAATCATCGAAGTTGGGTAGCGGACAAGCTAAGGAGGTTGTATGCAGAAATGGTGGTTGTATAGGAAGGTGGATGCGGAAGTGGATGTGATGACTAAAAAATTTTTGAGGAAAATTCAGTTTTGTTAGGGATCAGCGGACGTCCAGTGGTGGAGCGGTCGTCCGGTTGTCGGACATCTGGTGGCTGTCGGACGTCAGGTGCTTGGGTGATTTCGGGCACGGGATGAACTGCTAGGGTTCGTGGTGGGAGTGGCGAAATTGGTCAAATCCGGGTGATTTTGTGGATGGAAAAAGTGGAGATGATGGGGAAAAGCTAGATCCACTCAAGGCAAAGCAAATCCATGGATCAAATCCAATAAAACTTCATCACACCAAAAAATCACAAAAAAAATGTGGCTATTTTTGGTGGGGATTTTTGAATTAGGACCAAAAACAACAAAATCAAGCTAGAAAACGATGAGGGGAGGCTCTGAAATCCTGATCAACGTCGCTCATGATACCAAGATATCATGAGACAAGCTGGCTCTGATCCAAGATGATGTAGGGTGGAACCCTATACGGCCGATCTTTCACGAAAGGAGCGGATCCCGTCCAAGAACACGAAGAACACGAGGGGAAAATGAGGGAAAACACAAGAGGAACTCTCAAACCAACAAGGTATAGTCACACATATGCTAGATCCAAGAACACATAGATATCACACGGTCCAAATCCAACAAGGGATGATACATAGATAATCGGTTCTTCTCCATGAGGAGGTCTTGTTGGGGCCACCCAAGAGGGGGTCTTGAATCCGCTTGGAAGGATCTTCTCCGGTGGAGGCGCGATCTCCGAGGAGAAGGTAACCAAGTGGATGAGCAAAGCTCTCACATAAATATGAGCTAATCCTTTGCTAACCCTAACTAGGAGGTGGGAGAGGTCTATTTATAGTTGTAGTACAAATGGGGGTCGAAGTGAAGGGGTACAAGGGCATCCGCCCGAGGTCGCGGGCACACAGGCAGTAGACGTCCGCTGGGGACCGGTTGTCCGGTGGCTCAGGAACGGACGGACGTCTGGTAGTTGTCGATCTTCCGCTGATTATGTTCTGTGATGGCGGTGACGGACGTCTGGTGTCTTCATACTTCAGATAATTTTTTTCTATGGGGGCGGTGCCGGACGTCCGATGACTTCGGTTGTCCGCTCGCTGTAGCCTGGGCTTGGGCTGGTTTGGCTTCAGGCTCCGGACGTCCGGTCCACACCGGTCGTCCGGTGGCTAGAGCTTTCTTCGGTAGCTCTTCTTCTTGTCCTTCGTGGTTGGTGTCCTCGCCGACTTGTCCGTTGAGTGTAGCTGTTCCGTGGCTTTCCTCCAAGTACCTGATCACACATAGTGTCTCCGCTTGAGGTAGTAGCCATGTCTCATGCCTAGAAGGTGGTAGTTCGGATAGCAGCGAGTTCACCTTATCTTCGATAGCCTTTGTTCGGACTCTTGTCATGGGTCCTAGTGGTGTTGTGGGATACGTAGGTTGGTCCATGGGGATGACCTTGGGATGCTCCGCATTACAGTCCTTGAAAGAACTTCGTTTTCTCATGACGTGCTCTAGCGCGCCACCCCAAAATTTTGTGTCCTCCATAGTGGAGATATTATTTCCACATCAATATAGTCCGATGCAGGGAATGCCCTACTATTATTGTCCGTCACACACATACGTTACGGGATGCCACACGTCAAAAACAAGGAGAATAAGGCTTATGGTCGCCTTGTTTTCTTGAAGTTACAACCAAATGGGATTCCCCGGATCATAGAGCATGTGCAGAATGCAATGTTTGTCCTTACGAGGCGGACTAATTTTTATACTCACCATAATATCTCAGATTCCCTTCCAAAGCAGTGCCTATGGGTTCAGAAACATGTGTGAAAAGAAGTGGCAAATGATGTTCTTCGACTTTCAGGGGCACAAAGTCCTCATTAGCGACTGAATTTGAGGGTCCTCCAGGACTCTTGGACAAGCCCGAAGTATTTTTTAGAATCCCACGCTCGTCGTGGGCATTTTGAGTACTTGTCGGTGTGAAACGGACTCCGAATGACAAAGTTATGACCGTTTTAGTGAACACCGGTCCTTCATATGGCAGTCCTTGAAAGAACTTCATTTTATCATGAAGCACTCTGGCGCGTCGCTCCAAAATTGTGTGTCCTCCATAGTGGTGATATTGTTTCCACGTATATATATTGACCGATGCCAGGAATGCCCTCCTATTATTGGCTGTCACACACGTACGTTATGACATGCCACACGACAAAAACAACGAGAATAAGGCTTATAGTCATCTTATTTTCTTGAAATTACAACCAAATGGGATTCCCCGGATCAGAGAGCATGTGCAGAATGCAACGTTCGTCCTTACGAGGCGGACTAATGTTTATACTCACCATAGTCTCTCGGATTTCTTTCCAAAGCTGTGCCAATGGGTTTAGAAACTTGTTTGAAAAGCAGCGGCAAATGATGTTCTTTGACTTTCAGGGGCAAAAATTCCTCATTAGGGGCCGAATTTGAGGGTGCTCCAGGACTCCTGCACAAGCCGGAAGTATTTTCTAGATTCCCATGCTCGTCGCGAGCATTTTGAGTACTCGTGGGTCCGAAACGGACTCCGAATGACAAAGTTATGACCGTTTTAGTGAACATCGGTCCTTCTTATGGCAGTCCTTGAAAGAACTTCAATTTCTTGTGAAGCATTTTGGCACGCCACCCCAAAATTTTCTGTCCTCCATAGTGGAGATATTGTTTCCACATATATATTGACGGATGCCAGGAATGCCTCCTATTATTGGCTGTCACACACGTACATTACGACATGACACACGGCAAAAACAAGGAGAATAAAGCTTATAGTCGCCTTATTTTCTTGAATGTACAACCAAATGGGATTCCTCGGATCATAGAGCATATTAAGAATGCAACGTTTGTCCTTACCAGGCGGACTAATGTTTATACTCATCATAATATCTCGAATTTCCTTCCAAGGGAGTGCCAATGGGTTAAAAAAACATTTCTAAAAAGCACCGGCTAATGATGTTCTTTGACTTTCAGGGGCAAAAAGTCCTGCTTAGGGGCCGAATTAGAGGGTCTTCCTTGCCTCTTGCACAAGATGGAAGTATTTTCTAGATTCCCAACCATGTCGCCAACATTTCGAGTAAATATGGGTCCGAAACGGACTCTAAATGACAAAGCTATGACCGTTTTAGTCAACACCGGTCTTTCATATGGAAGTCCTTGAAAGAACTTCATTTTCTCGTGACGCGTTCTAGCGCGCCACTCCAAAATTTTGTGTCCTCCATAGTGGATATATTGTTTCCACATATATATTGACCGATGCTAGGAATGCCCACCTATTATTGGCTGTCACACACGTACATCATGGCATGCCACACATCAAAAAGAAGGAGAATAAGGCATATAGTCGCCTTATTTTCTTGAATTTACGACCAAATGGGATTCCCCGGATCATAGAGCATGTGCAGAATGCTACATTTGTCCTTACCAGGAGGACTAAGGTTTATACTCACCATAATCTCTCGGATTTCCTTCCAAAGCAGTGGCAATGGGTTCAGAAACTTTTTTGAAAAGCAGCGACAAATGATGTTCTTTGACTTTCAGGGGCAAAAAGTCCTCATTAGGAGCCGAATTTGAGGGTCCTCTAGGACTCCTGGGCAAGCCGGAAGCATTTTCTAGAATCCACGCTCGTCACAAGCATTTTGAGTACTTGTGGGTCCAAAACAGACTCCAAATGACAAAGTTATGACAGTTTTAGTCAACACCGGTCCTTGAAAGAACTTCATTTTATCATGAAGCGTTCTGGCGCGCTGCCCCAAAATTTTGTGTCCTCCATAGTGGAGATGTTATTGCCACATATATATTGACTGATGCCAGGAATATCCTCCTATTATTGGTTGTCACACACGTACGTTACGGCGTGCCACACGGCAAAAACAAGGAGAATAAGGCTAATGACTTATTTTCTTGAATGTACAACCAAATGGGACTCCCCGGATCATAGAGCATGTGCAGAATGCAACGTTTATCCTTACGAGGCGGACTAATGTTTATAATCACCATAATCTCTTGGATTTCCTTGCAAAGGAGTGCCAATGGGTTCAAAAACTTTTCTGAAAAGCAGCGGCAAATGATGTTCTTTGTCTTTCATGGGAAAAAAGTCCTCATTAGGGGCCGAACTTCACTACAAGAAAAAGACACATCCGTGACATTTTGGGCCGAACAATTTTTTTTCTGTCATACGTATGACACTTCTATGAAGATAATTGTGACAAAACCCCGTATCATCATAGATGTGGTGGGCTCCTACTTCTATGACAAAAAATCATGACAAAAAATGGGCTTTTCGTCCTGGGCGGGCCGGAGACGCAGTTGCATGACATTCTTTGGGCCGTCCATGATGGAAAAAACATGGTAGAAGCGAGGGGGAGGAAAATTTTGGGGAGTTCCCGGTTACGGTGGGAGGTCGGGGGCCGAGCGATGCGTGTTTCTCTCGTACACGTACGCGCGTGTGTGCGAGGCGTTGTCTCTAACTGAACCCGAGCGAGGCGTTGGGCTCTAACTGAACTCGAGCGATTGCACTGCAGGCTATGCGTTACTGAACCTGAGCGATCGATCGATGGCTGTTGACAGAACCCGATCGAGCGATTCCTTCGCTACTGCTGCTAACTGAAGCCGATCGATGGTTTGAACAGTGAGCGTTGCCGGGGGGTGGATGAACACTGAGCGGTGGCACTGCGTCTAGATGAACAGGAACCCGTGGTGTGGTGGAGGGCTGGATGAACAGTAGACGGTGGAGGGGAGCCCGTGGAGGGGTGGATGAACAGGACCCCATGGTGTGGAGGGCAGGATGAACAGTAGACGGTGGAGGGGTGCTCGTGGAGGGGTGGTTGAACAGGACCCCGTGGTGTGGAGGGTTGGATGAACAGTAGACGGTGGAGGGGTGGTTAAATAGTAGCCGGTGGAGTAGCGCGCGGTGGAGGCTGGATGAACAGGAGCCCGTGGAGGCTGGAGGAGGTCGACCGTGGATGAATAGTAGCTCGTGGAGGCTGGAGGGGATCGACGGTGGAGATGAACAGGACCCCCGTTTCGACCGTAGCGCTCCAACACAAGTCCGTTTCCTCCGTTTTGCGGTACGACACACCCCTCCCGATCAACACGACCCTCATTTCGACCGTAGGAGGTCCGTTTCCTCCGTTTTGTGGTACGCCACACCCCTCCCGATCAACAGGACCCCCATTTCGACCGTAGGAGGTCCGTTTCCTCCGTTTTGCGGTACGCCACACCCTTCCCGATCAACAGGACCCCCGTTTCGACCATAGGAGGTCCGTTTCCCCTATTGTGCGGTACGCCAGGCCTCGTTTCCATCGCCTCTTCCCTCCAAGCCCTCCCGATGAACACGACCACGCATTCTGTTCTGACCCAGCCGCGTTGCCTCCCGATGAACACGACGCATTCCGTTGCCTACCCATGAACACGACCACGACGCTGTTTCTCTGTTCCGACCCAGCCATGTCAACGAGCCCTCGCCGTACGTATGCGCGAGTAGGCGTTCCAGACCCCGCCCGTATGTACACATACGTGGACGTATTTTCTTTCTTGCACCCTGGCCGCTATACGTACGTGTACATGCTACGTGCGCGCCTCTACTACGACATGTGCGCGCCTCTACATCGACCAGTATGTACGTACACGTTCGCGACCAGAATGACAATGCTACGTACGCTTCAACCAGGTGGGTCCCGACTGTCAGGCACTTCCTTGCCTGCGAAGATGTAGCTGGTGGGTCCCAGCAGTCAGGGGGCGAATCGTTTTTTTTGCCCGGACGCACTTCCTTGCGTACGAAGATGTAGCTGGTGGGTCCCAGCAGTCGGGGTGCTGGTGGGTCCCAGCAGTTGGGGGGTGAATCGTTTTGGTTTTTTTTTGCCCGGACGCACTTCCTTGTGTGCGAAGATGTAGCTTGTGGGTCCTAGCAGTCAGAGGGGCGAATCATTTTTTTGCCCGGACGCACTTTCTTGCGTGTGAATGTGTAGCTGGTGGGTCCCAGCAGTCAGGGGGAAACGTTTTTTTCGCGAAATACGGTGGCCCGTCCAGTGGGTCCCTGTTGTCAGGTGGAGGAAACATTATTTTCCGTGTAATAAGGAGGCACTTCCTTGCTACGGCCATGGACCCAGCTGTCAGCCTCTCCACGTACATTCCACGTCCGATGGAAGCCGTTCCTTGACCATGTTGACCATGCCACGCCGAGAGAACCAGGGCAGTGGACGACGACAAGGCCTAGGAAGGGGACGACACAGAGGCAGGGAAGACTCGGCAGTTGTTTCCCACGCGGAGGGGAGTACGACTGTACGAGGGTTTACTGGTTCGTCTGCCGTCGCTGGAGAATAACAGCAGGTGCGGGTGAGTAGAGGGATGGCTAGGCCAGCGATGGGAGTACGGTCGGGCGGTGAGGCCTGCGTGGCAGCACAGCCGGCCAGGAGGAGGAGGGAGCAGGCAGTCCCGCCGGCGCTTGTTTGAGTGGCTAGAGCTGGAAGAGCAGAGATTGAAGAAGCACGACGGCCGTTGGATGGACATCCAACAGTCAGTGCTTGTGCGTCAACCTTTTTTTAGGAAAGCCTCAAATCTGTGGAAAACAGCATACAACCCATCTGCCATTATTTCTAATAATTTACAGCCCATTTGCTAATTCTTAAGGTTTTTTTGGAGCCCATATTCTTTTCGTTAGCATTGCAGCCCATATTGTGGCAACGGTTAAAAAATTATACGAAATTTTGCATATTTCGATGCGGTCCGAACTGTTTTTAATCCCGAAATTTCGATTCACATTCAAACTGATTTTAAAAATAAATGTATATCATTATAAAATCCAACAAATTCTCCACGCATAAAAATTAATGTAATTTAAAATCTTGAAATAAAAAAAAAGATATTTGAAACTAATTGCCCGTTTGATGTGTTTTAAAAATGTACAACCCATTTCTCATTACTGATGGGCCATTTTCTCGGCCAGCCGAATGAAAGCTCTCCTCGTCTTGAAAGATTTGCAGAGCAACAGGCCTGACAAAGCGACTTACTTGGCAAATCACAAAAAAACTGGGTTGTGGCCGTGGACCCAGCTGTCAGCCTCTCCACGTACAGTACTCTTCCGATGGAAGTCGTTCCTTGACCACGTTGACCACGCCGCGCGGAGAGCACCACGGCGGTGGACGACGGCGAGGCCTAGGAAGGGGACGACGCGGCAGTGGAAGCCCACGCGGAGAGGACTACGAGGGTTCACTGGTTCGGCTGCGGTGTGAGGCTGCCGTCGCTGCAGGGCCTGGCCAGCGGTGGGAATAGTAGGGGGCGGTGAGGCCTCTGCGGCAGCACAGCCAGCCATGGGAGGCAGGAGCATGCGGCATGACCAGCGCTGCTTTGGGCGGCTGGAGCAAGAAGACCAGAGATTGAAGAAGCACTACGGCCATTGGATGGACATCGTACGGTCACTGGAGCTAGAATCGTTCATATTGACTAAATTGACAAAGCCCTTCGTCCCCGCCAACTTAGTAGGCCCACAAGTCAGCCTCCCAGTAAGGTGGGTCCCAGCTAGCCGGGGGAGTATTCATTTTTTTATGCGTAATAAGGAGGCACTTCCGGTGGGTCTGAGCTGACAGCGGGGGGGATGTTTTTTTCGCGAAATACGGTGGCCCGTCCGGTGGGTCCCAGCAGTCAGGGGGAAATGATTTTTTTCGCAAAATACTAGTGGCCCGTCCAGTGGGTCCCTGCTGTTAGGTGGAGGAATAATTATTTTCCGCGTAATAAGGAGGCACTTCCTTGCGGCTGCCGTGGACCCAGCTGTCAGCCTCTGCACGTACAACACTCTTCCGATGGAAGTCGGTCGTTGACCACGTTGACCACGCCGTGCCGAGAGCACCAGGGCGGTGGACGACGGCGAGGAGTAGGAAGGGGACGACTCGGAGCCGGGGAAGACGCAGCAGTGGATGCCCACGCGAAGAGGAGTACGAGGGTTCACTGGTTCGGCTGCGGTGTGAGGCTGCTGTCGCCGCAGATTAACGGGGGGTGTGGGTGAGTAGAGGGATGGCCTGGCCAGCGGTGGGAGTAGTAGGGGTCGGTGAGGTCTCCGCGGCATCACAGCCGGCCACGGGAGGCAAGAGCACGCGGCACGACCGGCGCTGGTTTGGGCCGCTGGAGCAAGAAGACCAGAGGTTGAAGAAGCACTACGGCCGTTGGATGAACATCGTACGGTAACAGGAGCTAGAATCATTCATATTGACTAAGTTGACAAAGCCCTCCATCCCCGTCAACTTGGTAAGCCCACAAGTCAGCCTCCCACTATGCTGGGTTCTAGCTGGCAGGGGGAATATTCAGTTTTTTGTGCGTAATAAGGAGGCACTTCCTTGTGTGCGAAGATAGCTGGTGGGTCCGACATGTCAGCGGGGGGCACTTTATTTTGTGAAATACAGAGGCCCTTCCGGTGGGTCCCAGATGTCAGGTGGAGGAATCATTATTTTGCGTGTAATAAGGAGGCATTTCCTTGTGTGCGGCCGTGGACCCAGCTGTCAGCCTCTCCACGCACAGTCTACTTCCGATGGTGTCGTTCGTTGACCACGTTGACCACGCCACGCTGAGCGCATCCAAGGTGGTGGACGACGGCGAGGCCCCGGACAGCAATGAGCCGGAGATGGGAAGATGCGGGAGTAGAGTCACAGACGGAGAGGTGTGCGAGGGTTAACTGGTTCTAGTGCGGTGTGGTTCGGCAGTCGGTGGAGAAGAACAGGAGGTGTGGAGGGGTGGAGGGATGGCCTGGCCAACGGTGGAGTAGCGCTTCATAGCGAAGCGTGCTAAGCAGAGCTGCTAGCAGCAGGAGGCGGGAGGTGGTCCCGGCGGCGCTGGAGAAAGAAGACGAGAGATTGAAGATTGATGCCTGTCGTTGGATGTAAATCCAACGGCTAACAAGTCAGAATCATTTGTTGACTAAATTGACAACGACATGCATTGGCTTCGACCTATTGGCCCACATTTCAGCCTCCAAAAATGTGGCACGTATTCAACCAATTTTTTCAGAATTTACTGTCTTTTTTTTGCGTGGTAGAATTTATAGTCAATTTGATCTTTTTTTGAAGTACAACCATTAGCTGGGCTGGGTGACCAAATAATGTAGCGTCCATGCGTCCCGTTTATTTTATTTCCTAAAAAATTACAGGCCATTTG
Source organism: Aegilops umbellulata (assembly GCA_032464435.1). Taxonomy (NCBI): domain Eukaryota; kingdom Viridiplantae; phylum Streptophyta; class Magnoliopsida; order Poales; family Poaceae; genus Aegilops; species Aegilops umbellulata. Next base: position 207,736,766 of record CP136058.1, on the reverse strand, counting down.
CACTTTCTCAAAATACACGATTTTACTGGGCTGATTCTAATTATAATGTTGGGTTGGGCCAGCAATGTTATCAAAAAATAAAAAGGGGCTGAGCATTTTGTTATAAATATATTTAAATAATAAGTAATATTATTACATTCGTCCTTAAATCTTACCAAGCTTTTGTACACAATCACTAGGATTTTCGTGCCAAAACAATCCAAGATTTTATTTGTTAAGAAATCATTTTTATAAGTTAATAAGATGTGGGATATTGTTTTCTTACATATGTAAGTATCTGTTAAATAATATATAATAACATACGAAATTTTTTTTTTAGAAAAACAGGGAGCATCTCCCCGGTTCCATTGTTGAGAACGAAACCACAACATATTCTGATACAGCAGCTCAAAGAGCAGTTCGAAAGCAAAGGTAGAAAAGCTACAAACTAGGGGGGTGGATGAACGAGTTCTCTGAATAACACAAATCACCCGAGCGGTGCCAAAGGCAGAGCGGATAGAGCACTCAAATGACACAAGGAGGGTCCAGCGAAGCCTTCATGGTCTTCAGCCGAGGGGCCGTGTCAGCCTGCGGAGACCAGTAAGCAAGCGGAGACACCGGGATGGAAGGCGTAGCATGGTGGATGTCCCTCTTTTTCGGCGCCAGGTGCCCATCATCTTCATCGGAGATCTTGAGACGAGCCCACGGGTCCAGCCCCAGAGCAGGTCGAGCCTTGTTCAGCCACAAGTGATCGCCAACGGTTTCTGGAGGGATCTTGTTAGGGTTTCCACGAAGCTCATCAACTTGTCCTTGTCCGATCCGGAGGAGAGAATCGCCCAGTTTCTCACCATGTTCCTGATCAACCTCAAGACCTGCGGAATGGAAATCCAGGAGGTGTTACTAAAAATCATAGCATTTCTATATTTCCAGAGGCACCAAAGGACAGCTGAGCTAACATTGTTTAAAACTGAGCACTTTTTGGTAGCAATCCAGAAACTGGCGACAGATTCAAAGGATGAGCCAATCTGACTAGAGAAATATTCCTCAATGTGGGCCTAGAGATGTTTACCCATTATACATTCAAAAAATAGGTGAGAACAAGACTCTTGTTCCAAGCAGTAAACACAATCAAGGGGTTTGATGATGTGTCTCTTCCTAAGGTTATCCCTAGTCATCAATTTGTGTTTGGAGAGAAGCCAGAGAAATACATGAATTTTAGGGGGAACTCTCAATTTCCAGACAGCAGAGATAAACACGGGTTGAACCCCTCTAAAGCTGATAACATGATAGAGGGAGCTGGAGGAATACTTCCCCTTATTGTCCAGCTGCCAAATCAGGGCATCCGGCTCGGCAGTAAAGGTAATGCTTTTATTAAAGAGAGTTTTAGTCATTGACCGTCCCAAACTTCATTGACACTTTTGTTAAGCTCATTGCGGACAGAGTAAATAGGCCAAAATTGGACTGCTAGGGGGATGTGCCAAACCAACTATCTTCCCAGAACCTGGTTCTGCTCCCATCCCCTATGTTCCATCTATAGCCAAATTTCACAGCATGCATAATAGATTTTAATCCTTCCAGAATCTAGAGGTCTTAGGGTTGGAGGAAGGGACAAAAATATTAGGTTTATTTCCTAGGTATTTATGGGCAATAAGAAGCTTCTAGGGTTTCAGGTTTTCCTCATAGAATCTTTTAATCCAAGACCCTAGAAGATAGATGTTAATTTCTTGGAGGTTAGGTATGCCTAGGCCTCCAAAATCTTTTTTCATAGAGACTAGGGCCCAATTAGCAAGGTGTAGCTTCCTATTTCCCACTAAATAATTCCACAAGCAATGAGATATATGAGAATTGATGAGGTTCACTGCCCATTTAGGGAACTTGAAGAAGGAGAGGAGATACACTGGACTGCTGGCCAAACAAGCTTGTATGAGGATCAATCTACCTCTGTAAGAGAGAAGTTTGCCCCTCCACCCAGCAATCCTTTTAATGATTTTATCCAGAAGGGGTTGGATATCCTCTCTCCTCAGTTTATCATAGTGGAGAGGGATACCTAGGTACTTAATGGGGAAGTTACCTTTATTACAGACTAGAATAGAGAGCAAGTCAGCTAACTCCTGATCATCCATGTTGATAGGGATGAGTTCACTTTTAGAGTAGTTGATTCTCATGCCTGAGACTTGTTCAAACCAGGTTAGAACAGTTTTCAGATTGCTGGCATGTGTGGAGTCATTGTCTAAGAAAAGGATGGTATCATCTGCATATTGAAGGCAGATGATGCCAGCATGGCAGACCTTAGGACAGAGCCCTGCAATCAGACTATGATCAGCAGCTTTGCTCAGCATTTTAGTAAGATCGTCCACTAATAAATTAAACAAAAGTGGGGAGATGGGGTCACCTTGCCTAAGTCCTTTACCAGCAAGGAAAATCACTTTCACAGTTATTTAACTTGACCCCAACAGACCCCCCATGAGTAAGTTGCTGGATCCAACTCTCCTCTACGAAAGGCTTGGAAAAGATCTAAGAGATCATTTTTCACCAAGTCCAAAAAATGCTGGTAAAACAAGAAGGGAATCACATCAGGACCAGGATCCCCATCAGGATAAGAGCTAAAAATGGCTTCCTTCACCTCTGTCTCTGAAAAAGGGGCTTCTAGCAGCTCATTTTCAGCAGGAGAGACTTTTTCAGAAGCAGAGAAAAAATTGTTTTGTAGAGAGAACCCAGAAGGGTTTTCTTTCTTAAACAGGTCTTTGTAGAAGTCACTAGCCACTTTCAGCATCTCATCTACCTAAGTAACAGGGCCATTAGGGCCATCAAGGGAGTGAATGAGGGTTTTCCTCCTCCTCTGGTTAGCTACTGCATGGAAGTAAGCAGTATTTCTATCACCCTCCTTAATGTTCCTATCTCTAGACCTTTGTTTGGCTTTGATTTCTTCTTGAAGCCAAATTTTCTTGAGCTCTCCATGGACAAAGTTTAATCTATTAGTCTCAGCCTCAGAGAGGTCAGTGGTTTCTGCCTTAATATCTAGAGAATCAAACTCAAGGAGGAGAAGCCTTTTATATCTTCTAAGATTAGCTTCCTCATTGGAGTTCCACCCTTTGGTAGTTCTTCTAAATCTCCTGATTTTGATCTGCCAATTTTCTAGGGGGCAGCTACTCCCAGTAGGCTCATTCCAGATTTTCCTGACTAGCTCAATAAAATATTCTCTAAGCAACCACCACTTTTCAAATTTAAAACTATTGCTCTTTGGAGTTTGGTTAAGACCAGAGTCCCAGAGCAAAGGAGTGTGGTCACTACCACATCTGGGCAGATCTCTACAACTAGAAAGGGGAAATAAACTATCTAATTCTGTGTCACAGAAAATTCTGTCAATGGTGGACATAATCCTGGAGCAGCACTTCCAACATATCTGGCAGAACTGTGGGTTTTCTTTCTGACAGGGAAATTCTCAACTTTATGGGTAACCATTTTGCAGATAAAACAACACTTGGGCTTGACACATTTATCCAAATGATGCCCTGGTTCCCCACAGTTATAGCAGATCACCTCAGAGTATGCCACAAGACCCGAAGCAGGGGCAGGAGCAGTTTTCTGGATGTCCTATCTCTTCTTTTGCTGATTCTTGCCTTGAGATTTCCCACTGATCTAAGAGTCAGAACCACCAGCAGATTGATCTTGGGCAATTACAGGAGCCTGCGCAGATTGTGCCCCCATTTGGGGCGGAGGTGGGCCGTACCACTCCCCAACTGGCTCCCCCCCATTGTGATAGGGGAAATTCATCGGAGTTCCTGGTTCCTACTCATCCTCCTACCAGATGTTGTCTCTTAGGAAGCAGAAATAACCACCAGATAGCTCAATTGAAGCAGATTGCAAGCCTAATTTCAATCTTCTGTAGGTTTGGGGGAGAGGTAAGGTAGGGGATCCACCTGCTCTGGCTCCGGTGGCATGCTGGTGGGCAGGAGTCCAGTCAAGCATTCCCATCTCGCAGCACGGCATGGATCTCCTGAATTCACTTCTCCTTTCGCCCATCGAAGGAACGCAATCGGCGGCTCACTGGGGTGGGGCATCCTGCGCTTCTCCGAGAAATCTCCTTCGAAGTAGATCCGCAGGGCTAGATTCAGCAGCTCCCAATCCACATGATCCTTGCACATCCGAGCATACCTGCGCGAGTGGGAGAACAGATTCGGTCCATCCTCGGCTTCCTCCCTCGCAGCTTCCTCCTCTGCTTCCCTCCATTCGCGTGTGCACTAGGTCCAGGAGAGAGCGTCGTCGCGGATCCGCATCACCCTCTCCCTCCATCTCCTCCCTCGAGTCTCCCGCAGCGCGACGGAGTCGAGCGGCTGGAGCATCCGCGGGAAGGCTTTGTAGACATGTGGGAGATGCCTGTCTTCCAGCCATTCCCCCGTGGATATGGCCGTCGACTCCATGGGGCGCGCGAGCGGACTTGCTGAGGGGGGCAGGCGCGCCCGGAGTCAGGAGGCGGGGGGTGGCGGCGAGATCTATTTGCCAATTACTCCCTCCTTTTCGGTTTATAGGGCTCAATTCAAAAATCTCACCAACCAAGGTAGATGATGAATGGTGGAATACTTTTTGTAGTTTGCAAAAGCACCTAATTAATGCACTTGTTTTCCTCAAAAAATTATGTTTATCAATGCATAAATTGCAATGCATGCATGCATAAAGTACATGCATTGGTCAATATTCTCTTAATACTTGCATGCAATGATTTAATGCACCTTGGAATCTGAACATGTGATGGAAAACAACCAAATTGAGCCTTATAAAATGGAAAAACTAAAATTTTGAGATAAGCCCTATAAACCGAAAAGGAGGGAGTATGTGAACTAAACAGTCAACATATAAAATAATTTAAATATATATAATATAGTCAGAAGGGAAACATAAGTTGGACCTGGCGTTCCTATTCTTATATAGAAAAATAGAACAGACCTCTGCGTTTTCTTCAAAAAAAATACATAAATTCGGCTGCCAAAAATAAAACCCCGGATGGGAGGTCCATAGGCCGGTCGATACATGACGGCCCTAAGGAAATACAAACAGGCCTATGGACCTCCAAAACCACGTCCAACACTTGCTAAAACTTCGTCCCTCGTTTTCTCTGTGTTCCGCACACTCGACATTGTGTGGGCATTTTGACTGTGCATCATATGAAGATGTGCTATGCATGAATGTTGATCAGCATGATGTTAACTGGCCGGTAGTTCCATTTTCGACCATGAATAAAACTTCCAACATGATGTTAACCCTGTTTGAAAAGGCCGTGTTAATATAAATGCTCTGCCTCTAAAAGTTGCAGTTTCTTATCTGAAACTGAACTTGCAGTTTCTTATCTGAAACTGAAACTTGCAGTTTCTTCTCTGAGAATCACATTGTCTACACTTTTATACTCCTATGAAACTACATTTTTTAAGTGCTAAAAATAGATCTCTAGAATTCATAAAATACTTTATATGCTCAATACTGCAAATCTGAAATTCAAAACAAATTTATATATGAAAGTACTCTCAAAATACACAACACAAAACACAATTCACAACCTGCAAATACTGACAACCCTAAGCTCCTCCTGACAATTCACAACCTGCCCGACTATTGGGCTGGGGGGGGGGGGTAGCCCCCTCCTATTCCTCGGCGGCAGACATCCACCCCGTGAGACAATGTGAACGGCGAGGGAGACGATAGCGGGGAAGCGTCGTCGGGCCAACTGCTTTTCTCCTCTTGTAGTTGGGTTCGGTCGACGAAGACTCCACCGGCTCGCTCTGGCAGGACACCCTCACAAACGGCACCCTGTAGATGCTCGATCCATCAATCTCTGGTGGATGCTCCATCTGGGATCGATACTCCCACCGCCGCTCCCTCACGATCGGATTCGGTGAATCTGTTTGCTCCATGGCCCAGAGGAGCAGCTCTATGTACTCCGGCGCGACTCCCTCCGGGAGTATCGCCGCCTTTTCGCTCTGTTGCAGATATTTGGCCATGGATGTCGCCGTCGCCGCTAGTTGGTCCTTGTTGTCAAACCAAGACTGCATCTCCAACATCCTAGCTAGCTTCACAGGGTCGTCGTCTGCGATCCTCACGTATCGGTTGTACTCCTCCATCGATCTACTTCTCCACAGCACATTCACTCGCCGGCGGTGGTTTTTGAATGGAAGAGGAGAGGAGCAGCACTGGTTTTGGATTAGAATGGGAGAGGAGCGACGCTGGTTTTGGACTAGAACAGGAGAGGAGGGGCGGTGGTTTTGAAATGGAAGAGGAGAGGAGCGGCGCTGCATTTAGATTTGAACAGGAGAGGAGCGGCGGTGGTTTAAGAGGAGAAGAGCGGAAGAGCGGCGCTGGTCTTGGAAGTATTTTTTTGTTGTCTTGCGTATTTTGGGTCAAAGTTTGACCACGTACTGTATTTGACAAGCAAAATGTGAATGCATGTCACCAAAAAATTGTACCATTTGGTTCGTATCTGAATGTACTTTCAAATTATACTCCCTCCATTTTTTATACAAGGCCACAAACTCATATTACAGGTACCAAGGTAAAAATCAATGCTATGTTTAAGTCAATGTTGCAAGCTAGCTTGTCACCTTGATTGTCGTGTTAATTAATGTGGTTTTTCTCTCCCAAGCACAACAAGCCAACCCTCTTACTCCTCATTGGTTGATTAATGTTGGGAATGCAAGCTAACCTTCTCACTCCCACATGCACACAAGGGATATTAATGTCCTCGGGTGCTAGTACGAGGCAAACACCATCAATTTTGCCTCGATTAATGTTAGTGGCCTTGTATAGTTGCAAATTGTAATTTTGATAGTGGCCTTGTATACAATGTATAACATATATTTTATGTGCGAAAATCATGGTCAATTATGACCCAGAATAAAAGGGAGAATAGTTAATGTGGGGTCGCTTTCTTAATTGAAGGGTAAACTGATTTTTATTTTGATCTAGTCAGAGCGCACCGGCCCTCTCGTCCAATCCTAAATCGCTGCCGCACACTCCTCTACCTCTTCTCCATTGCAAAACCACCTCCTCTCCTCTCCATCATCTCCATTCCAAAACCACCGTCTCGCCTCTCCCTCTTCTCTATTGCAAGACCACCGTCTCTCCTCCGTTTTCTAGACGCTTTGCTCCATGGCACGGGTGCAATCCATGGATACAAAATTAGGATACTGTATACTATTTAAAAGTCGAGGGCGGGGCTTTTCCTGCGTGGTAGGCGGTGGGGCAGGTCCGCCTAGTCGGTTCGATAGAGACGCGAGAAGACGAGGGAGTAGGCTGCTGCAAACGTAGGGCTGTGCGATTTGACAACGAGTTACTGCTGGACAGGTGGGGCCCCGTGATTTGACTTTCCATTATCATTTTAACTGCGGTGCTACGACCGGCGTGAGTCTCCCAGATTCCTGACCACCTCCATACAGGTGCCTCTCCCAATGCTCCACCATGTAGTAGAGGCTGGCTCTTGCATGAGAGCCCACTTCTCCACTTTTTCCTTGCCTCTCTTTCCTCCACATATGCAAAAATGCCATGTAAAGCACACTATTGTACTTACTTTTACTTGCTCCTACAGGTGCTTAAGCTTGCCACATAGGCATAAAGTCTGATGTGGCAAGTTAATCAAGAAGAGAGAGACTAGTTTGGTGACCCAAGGAAGAAACGGTGCTAAGCGCGCGTACCTAGGTGAAAAGACAATTTTGAGTCTATAGCTAATTAAATGAAGCAAACTTAGCAACACCATTTCATTAGAAGAGGTCACTCCTTGGCAAATGCAATAAATACACGCGCTTACTAGCACCGTTTCTTCCTTGAGTACGAAGAAAGAGATAGAGAGGAGTAACAAAAAATACACTTATAGCCAACCTTGTTGTAGTATGAGTGACTAAGTGATGTCTATGTATGACATGCCAACATCAGATAGCCTAACGCACCGTGTTAAATCTCCAAGGGTGTTGGGGATATTGCTATCTGGGGTAAACCGGCCTGCAGGGTCCGGGTTACCTCCGTCAATGGACCCGAGATGTTAAAGCCCAAGGAGAAATAGAAGGGCCCAAGGCCTATAATCGGTTTAAAGGTTTATGGTGTAAACCGGCCTGGGGTAAACTTGTATTGAAAGTTAGGAATAGAGAGACCGACCCAGGCACGTTTATAAGCCGGAGGTCGGGACTTTGCAGACCGACGGGCGTCACCCGTGTATATAAGGGGACGACCCGACGGCGGTTTGGGGACAGAGAAGAAGAACTCGAGGTTTAGGCGAAGCTTATCGCTCCCTAAGCCCTCGAAACCCATCAATCCCATCACAACTAGACGTAGGCTTTTACCTTCATCGAAGGGGCCGAACTAGTATAAAAACCGTGTCCTTGTGTCCACTTTTAACCCCTTCAAACTAACCCGCTGCGATGGCTCCACGACTAAGTCCTCTCACTAGGACATCTGCCGTGACAAACCCACGACAGTTGGCGCCCACCGTGGGGCTATCGCGAGATGGTTTCAAGTTTTTGGAGGGCCGCTTTGAAGGACTCGAGGGTTACGCTGTGGGACGGATGACCAAGAGCCGCCGCGGAAAACTCTACATCGACAGCACAGGCTGGGGCCCCGACGCCGGCTCGATCGAGTACGGGTACCGGGTCCCCTTTGGCGGCATCCATATTTTCATCGGCAAGATCGGAGAACCGGGCCCCGAGTTAGGCGTCTGCGCCGACCTCGTCGAGACAGCTCAGTGCACGAGATCGACCCTGGCTAAACCGACCAGGAAGCACGCCTTCGTGGGAGTCATCCACGGGGGAAGCTACGAGGAAGGATCCGAATCTGGTGACGAAACCGCCATCTACTCCGGCGATGAAACGTCGACCGGGGAGACCGAATCTCTTTACCAGCTACAAGATGATCGGATTGGGGGCGGCTCCGATGGCAACAGTATTCCGGACCCCTCTGATCTGCCCTATCGGGTTGGGATCTTCATGGCTGGAACACAGGCGGCGCCACGATCATCAACTGCAGCAGCAGCGATCTCCGGATCGGCAGCAGCAACGGCTGCGCGGGCGGGAGGCCCTACGGGTTCACCAGCCCAAGTTTTGTCAGACCTGTTTGACGCACTGGCAGCGCTCATGGCGGAGGCCAACCCGGTGGATCAGGAGGTTCATAATGCTGAGATTGCCAAGGTGAGAGAGCAGATCACTCAAGCTAAAGCGGAGCTGGCAGCAGAAGAGATCAGGATGACGGCGGAGCGCGCCGCTTTGGATGCACAGGCTTACAGGCTCATGATGGACCAGAATGCGTCTCATGAAGTCTTGAAGAGGAAATCCCGATCTCGATTGCCTGCAGCCCTCGACGCCCGAAATCTCTTCAACACCCCGGGGGTAAACCGTGCGGAGGCGACAGTTGGCGCCCCGGTTCAGCACCGGATTATAAGCCTGCCTCGTCACAACACCGGTACACCACCGGCCGTGCCAACACCGTCAGGTCATTATTCCAACCCGATGGATAACCTCGTCGCGGCGGCAGCTCGGCTGGAAGCCATTCCGATCGAAGGCGATTCACCGCAGGACGTAGAGACACGCCGGGTCAAGGAGCTCCTTAGGACCGCGTTGGCCCAACAAGAAGCATATTCACAAAGCCGTGATCGGATTCACTCCACCCCTCGCCCCAGCAGGAGCCATAGTAGGCGTATGGAGGAGCCGGCTGTTTCAAGCAATGCCAGGCGTGAAGCGCTCCGCGGCAACAACCCGGCAGGCGTCGACAATGCTCAGGAGAATGTGGATCGCACCCGTGCGCGGGAGGCCGGAATAGCAGCGCAGCATCAGGCTCGTCAGCTTACACCTATCTTCCCAACGGCTACAGTTGAACCGGGGGTGGTCTCCAATTCTTTGGGAGTACTGTGCCTTGTTCCCGCTTTACGCAACGTACGCCTGCCCAAAGACTTCAAAGGCCCCCGCAAGGTACCAAACTACACGGCAGATCAGCCTCCGGAGACATGGGTGGAGAGCTATGAAATGGCTATGGAGATGCTGGATGTGGATGACACGGCGTGTGCCAAGTATTTTACTATGATGTTAGAAGGAACGGCCCGGACTTGGCTAAATTGCTTACCGCCTAATTCAATTAGTTCATGGGCCCAATTGCGCGCCCGGTTTATCAAGAATTTCAAGGACACGTGCAAACAGCCAATGTCGATAGTTGACCTAGCAGCCTGCGTTCAGCAAGAAGGGGAATCAACTACCCATTGGGTACGGCGGGTATCAGAAGTTTTGCACTCGTCAGATCGCATCAACGCAGACACCGCCGTGGTGCTATTGGAAAGCAACTGTCGGTTTGGCCCTTTGAAGCTAAAGCTGGGCCGGATGAAGCGTGATTGCACAGATATAGGAACGCTCATGACCGCTTTAGTGAAGTATGCGGATTCTGACAGTACCAAGGATCCTGACTCTGGTGATGACAAAGCAGGGAAGGGAAAGAAGAATAGCAACACCAAAGGCCAGCAACATCGGCCGGCAGGTAATGGAGGCGGAGGAAAGCGTAAACCGGACGGGAGCATGGACTTGGTGGCCAGCACAAGTGCACAGGATAAAGGCCAGCGGCGTAAGGGGAAACAGCCAAGTTTCCGCGCACATCCCGGTCCTAATCCGGAGCGTTTGAACTTTTTCTTAAACCAGCCCTGTCCGAAGCACGGAACAAAGGAGGAACCAGCAGCACATCTTTGGAAGGATTGTTATATCATGAAGGAATTCAAAAGCTCAAACACTTTCCAATATGATCACAGCTCCGGCGGTGGTTCAGGTTCCGGATCAGGATACGGTGGCGGAAATTCCGGTCCAGGGTTCCAGGGTAATCCGGGCGGACAGGACAGCCGAAATAATCAAAGTAATCAAAGTGGTTACGAACAGCAGCAATCAGGTTATCAGAACAACCCGAAACAATTGAGTGGTGGACAGTATCATGTCTTTACTACAAGCTTGGATAAACGAGATAGAAAGCTTCAGAGGCGGGCAGTCAGTGCTGTCGAACCGCCTATCATATGGAGCCGAGAAGATCATCCTCCCAGGGTTTATAATCCGGGTCAGTTAGCACTGGTGGTAGCGCCTCAGGTGGGAGGTTATAAGCTCACCAAGGTGCTCATGGACGGAGGGAGCAGCATTAACATCTTGTATTATGAGACCTTCCGTCGCATGGGACTGGTGGATAAGGACCTCAAACTGACCCATACCGTGTTCCACGGGGTGGTGCCTGGCAAATCGGCGTATCCGGTCGGTAAGATAGCCCTTGAAGTGGTCTTTGGCGATAGTCACGATTCCAGATCAGAGACGCTGACGTTCGAAGTGGTTAAAATCCAAAGTCCGTACCACGCTTTGTTCGGACGGCCAGCCTATGCGAAATTTATGGCACGGCCCTGCTACGTGTATCTGCAACTTAAGATGCCGGGTTACAAGGGCACTATAACGGTTCATGGCAGCCGTCGAATCGCTTTGGAATGCGAGGAAGGAGATGCGACTTATGCAGAATCGGTTTGTGCTACGGAGGAGCTAAAGCAGTACAAAGACAGTGTTGATCCGGAGGATATGACTTCATTAAAAAAGCCAACTACGGACCACGATCCGGCCTTGAAGTTCAAGTCAGCGGCCGAAACTAAGCTTGTTGACTTCGTGCCTGGCGATTCATCCAAGCAGTTCAGCATCAGTGCAAACTTGGATCCAAAATAGGAAAGCGCGCTCATCGAGTTCATCCGTGAGAATCGGGACATCTTTGCATGGAAGCCGTCTGACATGCCTGGTGTACCGAGGCAACTCGCTGAGCACACCCTTAATGTGGATCCTAAGTATAAGCCGGTAAAGCAGTTCTTACGGCGGTTTAACGAAGAAAGACGTAAAGCGATTGGTGAGGAAGTGGCCAGGCTCCTGGCAGCTAGTTTTATTATTGAGGTTTTTCATCCCGAATGGCTTGCTAATCCGGTGCTGGTTCTTAAGAAAAACGGCACCTGGCGCATGTGTGTGGATTACACAGACTAGAATAAAGCTTGTCCAGCGGATCCTTTTGCTCTCCCCCGGATTGATCAAATCATCGATGCAACAGCAGGTTGCGAGCGTTTGAGTTTTTTGGATGCTTATTCGGGTTATCACCAGATCAAGATGGCAGTTAAGGACCAGGAGAAGACGGCGTTCATTACTCCCTTTGGAGCCTTCTGCTATGTGTCTATGCCCTTCGGGCTTAAGAGTGCACAGGCTACTTACCAACGGTGTGTGCAAAATTGCCTCCACAAGCAGATTGGTCGTAATGTGCATGCTTATGTGGATGATATTGTGGTCAAGTCACGAAAGAAGGAGACCCTGGTTGACGATTTGAAGGAGACTTTCGATAACTTGAGAGTGTACCAAATGATGCTCAACCCGGCGAAATGTGTTTTTGGTGTGCCTGCAGGCAAGTTGTTGGGGTTTTTAGTATCCCATAGAGGAATTGAGGCTAATCCGGAAAAGATCACAGCCATCACCTCCCTGGCCAAACCGAAATGCGTCAATGATGTTCAGCGCATGGCCGGACGGATTGCAGCGTTAAGCCGGTTCATCAGTCGCCTCGGTGAAAAGGCGATCCCCTTGTATTAAATGCTCAAGAAAACGGATCAATTTGTCTGGAGTGCGGAGGCGGATAAAGCGTTTGAGGACTTGAAGCGGCAGCTAGTCAATCCACCAGTTTTGGCAGCCCCTGTAGATAAAGAGCCACTCCTGTTATATGTTGCTGCGAATGCCAGAGCGGTTAGTGTGGCGATGGTGGTAGAACGAAAGGAGGCTGGAAAGGAACATCCGGTTCAGCGACCGGTTTACTATATCAGTGAAGTACTTATCGAGTCCAAACAAAGGTATCCGCATTGGCAGAAGCTGGTATATGGTGTTTTTATGGCAAGCCGGAAGCTGAGGCAATATTTTCAAGGACACCCCATCACGGTGGTCAGTTCTGCTCCTTTGGGTGACATCATACAGAACCGGGAGGCGACCGGTCGGATTTCTAAGTGGGCTATCGAGCTTGGGCCGCACGGTTTAAGATACGTGCCCCGGACGGCTATAAAGTCACAAGCACTTGTCGACTTCATAAACGATTGGACAGAGTTACAAGCGCCTGAGGAGAAGCCAGATAACACCTACTGGACTATTCATTTTGACGGGTCCAGGCAATTGGAAGGCTCAGGGGCCGGAGTCGTTTTAACTTCCCCACGAGGAGATAAGTTTTGTTATGTCCTCCGTTTAATGTTCCCCTGTACAAATAATGCGGCTGAGTATGAGGCTTTGCTTCATGGTCTTCGGATGGCTAAAGAGATGAATCTGAGCAGAGTTAGGTGCTTTGGTGATTCGGATCTGGTGGCTCAGCAGGTGTCTGGCACCTGGGATTCTAAGGACCCGCTCATGGCTGCATACCGACGTGAAGTAGATATGGTGGCTGGGCATTTCAAAGGCTATCAAGTGGACCATGTGGACCGCAGAAAGAATGAGGCAGCGGACGCTTTAAGCCGCTTGGGCTCTCAGCGTAAACCGGTCCCGCCCAATGTTTTCTTGGATGTATTGTATCACCCATCGGTACAGCTACCCGGTGAGCTGGAGTTGGCTGTTCCTGATCCGGAGGGTCAATTAGTGGCGGCTCTTCACATCACCCCGGATTGGACGCTCCCTTATCTGGCATATATGAGCCGGGGTGAGTTGCCAGAAGATGAAAGCTTGGCTCGACATATAGTACGACGGTCCAAGTCTATGACCATTTTCAAAGGAGAGTTACATCATCGCAGCGTGTCAGGAGCGCTACAACGGTGCGTATCCCCTAAGGAGGGGTGCGAGATATTACGAGAAATACATGAAGGGGATTGCGGCCACCACGCCGGTTCAAAATCATTGGTGGCTAAAGCGTTCCGCCACGGTTTCTACTGGTTAACTACTCATGCTGATGCAGAAGACCTGGTCAGGTTATGTGATGGTTGCCAGAAATTTTCCAGACGAGCACACATACCGGCTCAAGAATTGAGGATGATTCCAATCACTTGGCCGTTTGCGACTTGGGGGCTTGATATGGTTGGGCCTTTTAAGCGTTCCAAAGATAAGAAGACCCACCTACTGGTGGCGGTTGACAAATTTACAAAGTGGGTGGAGGCAGAACCTGTCAGTAAGTGTGATGCTGCCACGACGGTTCGGTTTATAAAGAAGGTGATCTTCCGGTTTGGCTTTCCACACAGCATCATCACAGATAATGGTACCAATCTATCCAAGGGGGCCATGAAAGAGTTCTGTGCACGGGAGCATATACGGCTTGATGTTTCTTCGGTAGCGCACCCACAGTCTAATGGTCAGGCAGAACGAGCGAACCAAGAGATCTTGAGAGGTATCAAACCCTGGCTTCTGGTCCCTTTGCAAAGGACGCCGGGCTGTTGGGTGGAGGAGCTACCGTCTGTATTATGGAGCATCAACACCACGCCTAACAGGTCCACGGGGTTTACGTCGTTCTTTATGGTCTATGGAGCAGAGGCGGTTCTCCCAAGTGATATACGCCATGACTCACCTCGTGTGGCAGCATATGTTGAAGCGGACAACGAGCAGGCACGGCAGAACGCTCTTGACTTGTTGGATGAGGAACGTGACTTAGCAGCTGCCCGTTCAGCGATTTACCAGCAAGATCTTCGCCGTTACCACAGCCGTCGGGTTAGGACCAGAACCTTTCAGGAGGGGGATTTGGTGCTTCGACTCATCCAAGACCAGTTTGATCAGCATAAATTATCCCCGCCTTGGGAGGGACCTTTTGTGGTCAGCAAGAATCTGAATAATGGGTCATATTACCTGATTGATATTCGAGAGCGCAAGGATTCACGCACATCAGAGGAGGAGACCAGCAGGCCGTGGAACATAGCTCATCTTCGCCCTTATTATACATGAGCCTTGGGCTCTGTTTATGTACATATCATGACCATGTATATATTATGATTAATACAATAAACCGGAGCCTCGAGTAAAGCGGGGTCTCTGCTGTTCTTCACATCATGTGTGTTTACCCCTGGAGGTCGCTTCACAGAAGTTCAAATTATAGATTCCGGTTTAAAAGCCGGTTCAAGGGAAGATGTCCCCTACAAGGCTGTGAAGCTCTTAATATCCGGTTCAATATCCCGGTTCAAGCATGAGGCTTCCTGTTCAAACATAGGTCGTATTCGAACCAAAGAGAACATAGCTATTCAAACATGGGGCTTCCTGTTCAAACATAGGTCGTATTCGAACCAAAGAGAACATAGCTATTCAAACACGGGGCTTCCTGTTCAAACATAGGTCATATTCGAACCAAAGAGAACATAGCTATCCCTATAAAGTCAGTTGGGGACCTAGTCGGCCTGAACCGTAGCTACACCTCCGGGGGGCTTGGTCATGTCTTGACGACGGTAATGCCTTCTGGCTGGCACATTTGCCACTGAATCAGTTGGGGACCTAATCGACTTGAACCGTAGATTACGCATTATGGGAGCTCGGTCATGTCTTTATGATGGTAATGCCTTCTGGCCGGCTTTTCAGCCAATGAATCATTTGGGGGCTTGGTCGTGTCCGAACCAACGCAATGCCACTTGATCGGCCCTTGGCCATTGAGTCACTTGGGGGCTTGGTTGACGAACCAATGCAATGCCATTTGACCGGCATATTTGCCACGATTCAGTTAGGAGCCTAGTCGGCTTAAACCGAAGCTACACCTCTTGGGGGCTTGGTTTATTTTGTCTTGACGATGGTCACGCCTTCTGAACGGTTCATAGCAACCACTATTTGCATGCGTTTTACTATCGCGTTGCCCTTTCATATTCGGTTTTGTTTTCTGACTTTATTGTGGTGTTTTTTGTTCTTCGGAACGTCAAGTATTCTTAAACCGATTCAGCTGACATAGCCTGGTCCGTTTTTTAACCCGGAGGCAAATTGCCCGGTTTGGCGAAGGCGCAGCACGGTTCAGGTGGTCGAAAAATCACATTGTGTACTCAGTAAAGACAGGAAACATAAGTTGGAAAAGTCATTGGAAAGGGCGTCAGTACCCGTGCGCGAAGGCACATTCAAACGCAGAGGTATTAAACTATCTTATTACAAGGCAGCGTAGTGCCTGAATATATTGTTCGTTGACGGATTAAACGTCACCAATTAAGGTGAACCGGAGCGTTGATTACGCCTGTTCGCCGCCTCGGTTCGAAGGCTGGGGATCATCTTGCACCGCATCCTCTTGGCTACCCATTGGCTGGAAATCAGCAGTGGTCCAGTCGATTCCCATTAGCGCTTGAAAGACAGCTTCTTCGTGAATCAGCAAAGACGGTTCAATGTCAGGGGCATAGGTATGCTTACGGATTGGAGGAATAAGATTCTCTGTTGCAGGGACCGAGGCAGCTACTCGCTTATTCTGGTTATCATACTGGGCTTGGTAATGCGACAGATCTGCTTCCTCAGCTAGTTGACAAGCTAGGGGGCGCACCGCCCGGTTTATCGCCCTCAAATCGTCTTCACCAAAGTCTGAACCGTCTTCCTTCAAGCTGGGATATCCTTGGGCCGCTTCGACAGGATCGAAATCTGGTACCCACGCTTTGGCCCGGATCAAGGCAGTGATGGCTCCAGTTCGAGCAGCTGATCTTTTCAACTCTTCAATCCGGGCTGGAAGCATGGACAGCCTCTTTAACGTGTCTTGAATCAGAGACGGCGCAGGGTTGTTATGCGATGCAGTGGTGATAGCTCTTTGTGCTCCGGTGTACAACTGTTCAATCAGAGTATAAGCAGCTTTGAGTTTCATCCGCACATCAGAACCCAAGTGTCCAATACGTGAGCCTGCAGTGTTTCAAGATGGATTACAAACCGGACATAGGATGTAGCAGACAAGGTACAAATTGGAAGAAGTGCATCGAAAGGTTTACCAAAGACGGCAGAGGTCATGGAGTGTATTTGTCGCTTCACGGTGGATAATTCATCGACCACCGGTTTAAGAGCAGCTTCGGCATTTTCAGCCCTCTTCGTCAAAAGAGCTCTCTCAGTAGCCCAATCAGCTTGTTCTTTTTTGCGGCTTTCTTTCAGCTGTTCCATAACGGTTAAGGCATTGGCCAATGCGTCCTTCGCTTTTTCAGTTTCAGCCTGTTGGGTTTTTAAGATTTCCTGAAGGTCCGAGACTTGTTTCGCTTTGGTCTTCAGATCCCCCTGCAGCAGGTCGTCAACAGTGTTCAGAAAATATTGCACGGTTTGGAAGTATCAACCACACAAGCAAGTTATGTGCTCGATACTTGGGGGCTAATGCATACTTGATTTTAACGCAAGTTTTCCATTACAAAAAGTCCCAAGATTAATACAAGTATTTAAACTTGGCACTTGGGGGCTAATGGTTATCTGATGATGTTTTCTGGTTATGACCTATGTTGAAGCCTTGGGTTTTTATTTAAACCGGACCTTAATTGTCAAGGCAGCCTGATCCGGTTGCCATCTCGGTTTGGAAATATTGATAAGCTAAGTTGCAATGGAATGAAGCACAAGGGAGTTACCTCAAGTTTCTCCTTCATCATCTTGATCATGCCAGCTTCATAATCCCGACTGGTGTACAGTCGGTTCAGGTACCCAGAATAAAGATCCGGGACGCTTAAAGCGGCGTACGTAGAGGAATCAAGGTCCCATTTGCCCTTTATGGCCGAGATTTCGTCCTTGGCAGTATGCTTGGCTAAAGTAGCAGTGTTCCCCGGTTCAGAGTGACCGGTGCCGGTAATCACAACATCATCATCCTTGGAATCGCTGCTCTGCAGTGGCCCTGTCGGTTTATCAACAGTTCCAGAAGGGGGGATGGATTCCTCAACCCGAACAGGACTGGCAGGCGGATCAGTACGGCTGGCAGGTTCGATAGTCCTTTCTTCAGCACAGGTGTCATCTTGCGGAGATAGATAATTCTGAGTATCTTCACGACCCAGAGCGTCAGCACCAGGAGTTTTCTCCGGTTCAGGAGCGGCAGTTCCCTCAGCCGGGTTATCCAGACGAGCCTTCTTGCTCGGTCTAGGTTTAGCCCTGGAAAAAGCCCAAAGATTGAATAAACGGTATAAGATGGATTAAGAGACCCATACAGAGATATGTTATGATCGGTCCAACTTACCCAATGACTGTCTTCAACGGTGGCAGTTGAGTGGCTGAAGATTCACCGGAAGATGAATGGGAAGTGACCTGATAATCGGAGTCAGATGGATTTAGAGGCTGACGAGTTAAACCTGCTTTAGGAGGAAAGCTAGCGCGTAAATCGGAGACCTCTGAGCGGCGTTTCCGAACCGGGCTGTTCGGTAAACCGGCGGAGGTGACTACCTGGCCGCTATGCCGGGTGGTGCGTCGAGCTTCATGTTGCTGGGTCTTCACAAGAAATTTGGGATCCAAGTAAGCAAGAGGGTGAGAAAATTTAATTTTCCGGTTTGCTTGGCGAGGTTTTTTCAAAGGCAAAGGAACGGCATCAGAAGAAAGAATAGTTACCTCTGGGCCTTCGGCATGGCTCGCTTCAGCGTCGTCCTGACAAATATCATCATCAATAAGACGTATAAAAAGCAAACCAACTGAATCAAGGTCTACCCCGAGGTCCGGATTACCCACATCATCCTCCTCTAAATCCGGAGTAGAGGAAGCGGTGTTCCTTTTCCTCTGAGCGGGCTTCTTCACCCTCGTCTTGGGTCGGGTTACCTTTTCGGTCGGCTCTTGGAACTTCTTGCTCCAAAATGGATCATCTCCATGTGTCAGAAAGGACTGGAGTTAGCAATATGTGTATAAGGAGATCATAAACTCTATAACAGACAGAGGGGAAGTGCTTACAGCAGGTGGCTTGTTTGTGGCACAAAATGGAAGCAGGCCGGTTCGGGCGCAAGCATATTCCGGTTCATTCAGCATCTTTTTCACAGCTTCGGTGACTTTGTCTTCCGTTAGCTGAATGTTGCAGTGCCTCAAAGGATCATCAACCCGGCCCGTGTATTGGCACATTAAACCGGAGTGGATGCTAAGGGGCAGGATGCTCCATGAAATCCAGCAGCGGGCAAGGTCTACCCCTGTCAAACTGTTAGCCATGAAGGCTCTGAGCTTGGACAGCTGAGGGGCATACTTACTCCTCTCTTTGGCGGTTAGCCTTTGGGGGAAGGGGTGGGTATTGCTAAGCCTCTCCGGACGGAAGCCGGGCAGTGGATTTTCTTCAGCAGGGGAAGTATCCTTGCAATAGAACCAAGTATGATTCCATTCTTGCGGATGACTATGCAGCTTGGCATGAGGATAAGTCACTTCTTTCCTCTTTTGAATCGTCACACCACCCAGCTCCATATTAGGGCCGTCGGTGAATTCAGTACGTCGGTTCAAATGAAAGCAGTCCCGGAACAGCTCTACAGTAGGTTCCTCCTGGAAGTACGCCTCGCAAAGCACTTGAAAATGGCAGATATTCGTGACTGAGTTTGGACCAACATCTTGTGGGCGCAACTTAAAGTTAGCAAGGACGTCCCGATAAAATTTTGAACCGGGTGGATTAAAACCCCGGGCCAGGTGATCCGCAAACACCACCACTTCTCCATTCTGTGGGGTAGGAGGACATTCGTTTCCTGGAACCCTCCAATGAATGGCATTTTTGCTGTTCAAAGCGCCAGTCAGAACTAAGTTGTTCAGTTGGGTCTCAGTGATGCGAGAGGGAACCCAGTTGCATTCGTACACCTGTTTTGCCATGAGAAAATCTACAAGACAAAGGTGTTCCGGTTTAAGAACGAGTGTGAGTGTAAACCAAAGATGCTCTTATATAGAGTCAGGTTATCTACAATGATATCAACCAGCGGTTCATCAAGGGGACTAATGGATGTGTGGATCGGTTTGTTCGCTTTGCTAAGAGTTAAACCGACCAGATCTAACAGTTGTGAATATGCAAGCAGAAACAGATCCCGTATGGATTCGTTCAAAGCAATGGATCTACAGCTAGGGCGAAAAAGAAGCAAAAATATGAAGTTTGGCTCACAGCAGAACAACGTAAGTTCGGCAAGCAGGAAAAAGGGTGAGATCTAAGGAGATGAGTACAGATTTATGGCGACTGCTGAGAGGGACTACAAGTCACGATACAGGTATCATCATCTGTTCGGAAAAGCTGCTATGGGGATGAACAAGAAACAGTAACAGGATGACGAACCCTAAAACAGATCTAAAAGCAGAAGAACAGAGGCCTTACCGGGATCCAAACGGATGTGGAAGGTCGCCGCGGTGCTCTGGACCGATCAGGTTGATGCAGCGGCCGGAGTTGATGCGGTGGCTGACGGCGGCGGCGGAGCTCTGAGGTCTGGGTCGCGAGGAAGACGAAGAAGGAGACGAACGGGAGGAAAGGAAGATGGCCTTCAAGTCCTATTTATAAGGCGCGGCGCGCGTGTCAGGCGCGCGAATCCAGGGGCCGGAGATTTCGGGAGCCCAGCCGTCGCCCTGATTGTTGCGGATTAGCAAAAGGAGACGATAACTTTGTACTGACGTCATATCGGTTTACCGTAGCAAGGGGAGACGAAGAAACCAGCGGTTCAACAGTTACTGGAAGACATTTGAAGACAGAAATTTTTGTTAAGGATTGACATGAACCTGTTCAAATCAATCTGGGGCCTAATGTTGGGGATATTGCTATCTGGGGTAAACCGGCCTGCAGGGTCCGGGTTACCTCCGTCAATGGACCCGAGATGTTAAAGCCCAAGGAGAAATAGAAGGGCCCAAGGCCTATAATCGGTTTAAAGGTTTATGGTGTAAACCGGCCTGGGGTAAACTTGTATTGAAAGTTAGGAATAGAGAGACCGACCCGGGCACGTTTATAAGCCGGAGGTCGGGACTTTGCAGACCGACGGGCGTCACCCGTGTATATAAGGGGACGACCCGACGGCGGTTTGGGGACAGAGAAGAAGAACTCGAGGTTTAGGCGAAGCTTATCGCTCCCTAAGCCCTCGAAACCCATCAATCCCATCACAACTAGACGTAGGCTTTTACCTTCATCGAAGGGGCCGAACTAGTATAAAAACCGTGTCCTTGTGTCCACTTTTAACCCCTTCAAACTAACCCGCTGCGATGGCTCCACGACTAAGTCCTCTCACTAGGACATCTGCCGTGACAAACCCACGACAAAGGGCGTGACCGCGCGAGCGACGCGATGGTCGTGGTAGGCGCGACCATGATACGGGCTGCTGGCAGCCCTTGGATCTGAGATCAAACGGTCGCATGCTGAGTTGCTAAAAATTTGCAGAATAACCCTCCAGGATAGGATATTCACTCATAGGTCTAGAATCACGCCATGCCACCGTTCGATCTTAGATCCAAGGGCTCTCGGAAGCCCGTATCATGGGAGAATGGAAAGCCACTACCCTGCCGTTTGCACGCTGGCAGTTCGCTCTTACTCGTCCCCGCACGTCTTTCAATACTACGGCGGTTCGCTCCTAGTCGTCCCGTCCATTCACATTACGGCAGTTCCACTAATCCTAACCCTCCTCCCAAATCCATGGCGTCCCAAATCTCCATGATTGGCGGTGAGTACAAGGTTAGAACCATCACCGGCGATGAGTTCGACGTCATCTACACCCGTTCTTCCGCGACGGTGAAAGGATGCCTTTCTCGCTTCAGATGCATGTTCGAAAACTCAGATGATGAGTGGGTCGCTGGGCTAGATGTTGAGTACACCACAGTCCTGGGACAAGAGAAGGATCTAAAGGACGAAGAGAGGAAGAAGCCCTCCGTGATCCAGGTTTGCGTGCATGATTTATGCTTGGTCTACCACATATGCCATGCCGACGTTCAGTGCCAGGATTTTAAGGACTTCCTCGGGAGCAACCTATTCAAATTCGTTACTGTAGATTTTGGTAACGACAAAGAAATCCTGGGTCAGATAGGCCTCATTGTAGGCAACCCCTTCGACCTCCAGAAGAATCGGCTGGTGCCCTCTCGTCAGCCTTCAATGATAACCCTGGCAGGAGCCATGGTTCATCCTTCGTACGGTAAACTGGTGAAACCTCCATACACGTTTCATTGTCATGCATGGCAGCGGAATGTACTAGATATAGACCACATCCAGTACGCTGCAATGGATGGCTACCTTTGCTTCAATATCTACAAGGGTTGGATGAAGAACAACAGCCAAGTGTGCGGTTCAAGCAAAGAAGTATCGGCTAAGAGGAAGAGGCACAAGGACAAGTCAAGGACGTGGACGAGGCCTCAGAGTAAGGTGGCAGTGTCGTTGCTCATGGTGGTTCTAATGCAGTGTCTATCAGAACAGTTGCAAAGTTTAATTTCAGGTGTGCTTAATTTAATTTCAGGGGTGTGTTGTGCTGAGCCCCCAGCAGAACTATGTTATGTTTCTTCTCGTTACTTTAACTCTTCAGTAGTACATACTAATATTTCTTACATTTCATCTTTTAGTTGGTATAGTACTACCACTCGTTTCTTCACATTATATACGTACAATATATATGGCCAACATCATATAGCCAGCACTTTAGTTGTCAAAGAATTTCAGGGTGCTTAGTTTTGTCAAAGAATTCCAGGATGCTTAGAGGGTGCTTGGATCCAAGGGACTTAATTTAGTCTGACTAAAAATAGTCTCTTTAAGAGGCTAAAGTTCCAAGCACCCCTGACTAAAGAGGGGCTAAAACTAGTCTTGGGACTAAATTTTTTTAGTCAGGGGTACCCCTACTAAAATGTGGATTAGTCCTCTCTCTACTCATCTAACTCCTCTCCTTTAACACACGCGAGTTCTGGATTGGAGGGTTTGGAGGATAATAAATGCTCATTAACTTGATTTTAGCCTTTTTAGCATGGGTGAGGCTAGCATGTTTTAGTCCCACTACTTTTAGTCATGGGACTAAAACGTATCCAAGCACCCTCTTAGTTTTATTTGAGGGGTGGGTTGTGCCGGACACCATTATTGTGACTAGCCTTTTTAATAGTACTAGATGCATAATTTGGCGACGAGCGCTCTCTATATGTACCACATTTTTTTAATTTCAAGCTTTGCTCCATGGCGCAATCCATCGATACTACTGCTGTACCAAAGTATACATTTTTTTAAAGGCTAGAGGGAGGGGCAGTCTAGCTTGGTCGATTTCACGAGAGGCGAGGGCCTTTGTGATTTGACGGCTAATTACTGCTGGAAGGCGGGGCCTTGTGATTTGACTGCTCGTATAAATGCGCCGACGACCTGATCGAGGAGGAGCAAAGAACCGTGCGGTATACTCAAGTTTTCCACTGGAGTAGTACTGCGACGGAGGAGCACGAAACATGGCAGCCCAGTGCCATATGGTGATAAAAACGATCTAATTTGCTAGTCATCTCATTGTTAGCATTGTTCTATTCATTCCCTAAAAAAACATTGTTCTATTCATGCCTCGCAGAGAACGTGACACGTGCAGCGAAGCACCCGAAGCAAAAGATGAAACACAGGAGCAAAAGAAGAAGGAAGCTTATCACCCCAAATGATCTAATTCGCCGCGGAGTCGTAACTGCTTATTCATCGCCTCCACGACCTCCATCTTCTTGCGCGTCTCCTTCGCCATCTTCATCATTGTGTCCATGACGCGACATTTCTCGACGCGAGCCTTCATCATCTGTTCCACGGCCTTATTACGTACCTTGACAGCAGCCGGGTGCTTGATGCGGAGCTTCGCCAACTCTTCCTTCTGTTCCATGGCGAGGGCCTGCAGCATCTTCATCGAGGAACTACTATTATCATGCAGCTTCTTCTAGCCGTTTTTCTTCTCCTTCAACAGGTCGATCTCGTGGCAGAGCTTCGCATTGTCCTCCCAAAGTCGCAAGATTTCGCCGGTCACCTTCTTCTCCGAGGCAATGCTCTAATTCAGCAGCATCACCAAGCCGGCGGTCAACTCCCCCTGCTGATTGAGCTCAGCGGGCATGTCGTCGAGGCTCTCCTTCAGCAACTCCATCAAGCCTTGGATGAACTCCTTCTGCTTATTGAGCTGACCGGTCATGCCGTCGAGGGATAACGACTCCAGCTCCGCCGGCTCGGCATGTTCGCCTCCGCGGCTAGGGCGCTCCTGGGAGCCATCGCCTGCCCGTGAGAGATCTTTCGTGGTCTCTGCATTGCGGCGAGCCCTCTTTTTTTCCGCAGCCTTGGTTGCCGCTCCCTTGTTACGAGTAGTTCTCAACCTAGAGCTCCGCTCACCGGCCATGGCAACGACGGACGAAGAAGAAGCACTTATGAGGAGGAAAGGTAGAGTGATTTTCGGTTAGGTAGTTCCCCTTTTTATAACCTAAGTACTAGCACTAGTACTAATAACTGCATAGTGGGAACACGTTCAGGTTTGATACGTACTACTAGTAGGTGTGAGCAGGCTTTCGAATGTGATGGGAACAAGGTAAAGATTAATTGATGGTTTTGGTTTCGAGGCCCGAAACGGCTCCCGATGAGTTTAGCGGAACATAAGTTTCAAGTACTACACTGCTCAAATGCGTAAATATTGAGTATGTTACTGTAAAAAATTGGCACAAAATACGAAGGAGACCAATGGAAGTACTACTAGCAACCCATGATTTAACTACTCGCATGCGTGCAGTGGAGTAATAATGTCTTTCTTCCGCCCTCACGTCCACTCAATTTGCATGCGCTGTATTAATCGACCATCAATGAAGTGAACGACTTTACACGCGTCAAATTATCACATGGGGTGGATCTTGGTACAAAATTGTGTCAGCGCGTGTACCCGCGTGTGCGTGCGAGGAATGAGTGCGTGCATGGCGTGTGTGCACATCTTCGCTTCGTGCATGTACCGCCAGTATGGCTCGGGGAGGACGAGTACATTCTTCTTGATCCAGCAGCACGTCACTGTGATCAATCCATGCAAGGAGGTCGCGACAACGCCTACACATGTGTCACGTGGCTTCATGAACTGTAAGAGAGACACTGTGTAGCGTGCCATTGGTATTCTAGTTTACGTGTTTTGCACAAACTCGAAATACTAGTAAGGTACACGTGCATTGCACGCATCAGATTTTGCAACCAAATTATGAATAAATACCACACTATAGCATGTAAGCTCTGAGTCATGTATGCCTGATGTAGCCATTCCTTTAATTCTTATAGTTCATCTCATTCAAAATAAATTAGTTTTTATAAAAAAGCTAAGAACGCGGGAATAGGAAAAACATGGGATTATAGTGGAATGTCGTCTTGAATACTACATGATTGTACGAGTGTTTGGTTGTGCATAGAAAAAGCGAAGAATTCTTTCACAGAGGTTTGAGTGGATGGGATGTTTCCTATGAAATCTAGTGCAAATGAATCATATGGAAAAATTCCTATTGTTTACAATCCTACAAATCAAACAACCAAGATAGGAAAAGTTCCTAATGATTAGAATCCTCCAAAATTCCTTTGAGAATCCTTTGAATCAAAGAAGCCCTTAATATATTTTATGATTCATGGAATTGTGCGTTGTAAAGCATAAAGTAAAAACAAATAATGGAAATTCAAATAGAAAAAAAGTTTGGGCAGTTATGATACGGAAGAATCTAGAACAAAAGAGAACCAGTATTGTTTTGAG
This sequence comes from Aegilops umbellulata, assembly GCA_032464435.1. Taxonomy (NCBI): domain Eukaryota; kingdom Viridiplantae; phylum Streptophyta; class Magnoliopsida; order Poales; family Poaceae; genus Aegilops; species Aegilops umbellulata. The sequence goes on along the minus strand of CP136058.1, from coordinate 207,711,265 downwards.
GTTTGTGCATTATGCTTAAGTTCAACCATGGAGTCTGCTAGATTGTACATGTGGCAAAATCCGGTGGGGGGGCTAGAAGATGGTACGAGGGGCCGAGTGGAGGGAGACTATGAAGGAATGCACAAGTGGAGATCGATATTTAGAGAGAGGGGGCGAACACGTGCGCTGATGCGCGCAGTGGCGGAGCCATGAAAAATAAATGAGCTAGGGGGCCAATCATTGCTAATCCTTTACGAGGAGGGTCAATTCATGAACTTAAACTGTTTTTAGCAGCAATTGTCTAATAATCACATTCATATTAGCCTTGATATATAGTGATGTTAGGTGGGAGGGGGGCAGGGCCCTTACTGCCCCTGTCTTCGCCATTGTGCACGCGTCTGTGTCGGGGCGGACGGGCGTCCCCCCGCGAGCACCTATGGGGCCGGAGCCCCTTTCGTTGTCCGGTGAGGGGGGCGGAGGGAGCACAGAGAGCAGATCGAGGCGGGCACACGAGCGGTTTACCCAGGTTCGGGCCGCGATGGACGCGTAAAACCCTACTCCTGCTTGGTTGTATTGAACTGGGGAGCTCGGGAGCTTGGGGAGCTAGCTGCACCGAGCGTATGGCTATCTGGATGCCGAATCTCCGAACCCCGGAACCTTTCCGGAACCGAACCTCGGAACCCCGGAACCCCCTCTACGTTGCACACGGGCCTCCTTTTATAGCGCAAAGGGGTCACCGACAGGTGTCAACGTAAGAGAAAGGGGTAAAAGTGTAAAAGGGGTGGTAGCTGTAATAGTGTGGGAACGGTGGTGCTACAGTGCGGCACAGTGTTATCATACCTACTTCTGACGGTAGGGGACAAGGGCATTAAATGCCCGTCACGGTCGCCCGGACAGCACCGAGGCGGACCGTTAGGTGCGCCACCGTTCGCCACGATGGCGGCTGCATGCCACCGCATGCCCCAGGCTGCGCGGTGCCTCGCCACGTGCCCTCGGGGGAAGCCCCAGAGCGACGCGTGGGCGGGCGAGCTGGAGCGCAGTCTTGAGGTGGCGATCTTGCCGCGGCAAGTGGCTTGCCGCGGGGGTCGTCTTCCTGTGCCTGATAGCGTGCCAGCTATCAGGCCTTGCCGGGGCGCCTGGCGCGCCACGGCGGGCTTCTCTTGTGGTGCCTGGGTTCGGCCTTCCCGACAAGCTCCTCTTGTCGGGGGCTCGATCTTCTGTCTCGTATACTTTGTTCTTGGATGGCCTTACATGGGCTCAGTCGTCCCGGCAAGCTCCTCTTGCCGGGGTCTTGTCTTCCCGGCCCGGCAAGCTCCTCTTGCCGGGGTCTTGTCTTCTTGGCCCGGCAAGCTCCTCTTGCCGGGGGCCTTGTCTTGAATGCTTGGTCTTCTCTTGGCGCTTCCGGGGCGGGCCTTGCCGCAGGGTGCTACGACTGCCCGTGCACAAGTCTGGGGTACTAAGGTACCCCTACTTTAGTACACCGACAGGAGCCCCCGGGCCTGGGCCACACATGGTGCCGAGCGTTGTTGGGCCAGGCCCTAACGGTGCACGGGCACGCATGGCCTTGGTCGCGCTGCTCCTTAACTCCGCATCCGTCGCACCTTCCCCAGGAGGCGCGCGCTTATCGCGGCGTCGTGGGGGCGGGGTGTGCGGGGTGAGCGTGACGTGGGTGGCGTGCGCGGGACTGAACCGCGCAGGCGCGCGTCACGTTGCGCACGATCTCAACGTCCTCAGGCCCTTGCCGGAGAACGCAGACCTGACGGGGATCCAGGCCGTCACCGCCCCTATCGTCAAGAAGTCGGCCGGGGTCAAGAGGATCGAGGGCGACCGCGTGGACTAGGCCGCCTGCCCCTTTCTTTTATCTCCTTTCCCTGCCGCTGTTAAATACGCCATGGAAACGGCTGGTTAGAGCAGCAGTAAGGCATTTTGTAATATAACTTTTTATCTTAGGCAATGCATCGCACTGTTATCCCCTCTACTTGACCGGCGCCTTGTTTGTTTCCGCCCTACGCTTTCGGGGACTTGCCGGCGTAGGCCTCCGCCTTGCCACGGGCGCCGAGTGCGGGACGTCAGCGACCCGCTGGCGGGGCTACCACCGGCAAGAAACCTCGCCGCGGCTGGTTGCCGCTCACTCAGATTGTTGAGCAGGCTCAAGGCAAAGTAAGCGGTGCGACTGCGGTCGCAGCACGCTTAGGGTGCCGGGCGAGCTCGAAACAAAGTGAGGACGCTACTCGGGATGTAGCACACTCAAGTCGTTGAGCGGACTCGAAACGAAATGAGGGCGCAACCAGTCTCGTGCCGGTCCTTCCGCGCTCAGGCCTCTCAACCAAGGCTCGGTCGTTCGAGGGAGATAACTCTTAAAAGTTAATGGGGCAATTGCTCGAGCTCCGGCAACTTATCTTTTCTTATCGCTTGCCGCCCGGTAGGGTAAAACCTCCTTGGGCAGCATCCGGCCCATCCTGGGGGTAGGCAAAGGCGCAGGGCCTCACGACCCTCCGGAGCTAGGCGTAGCTATGCTTGGGGATCCGCGCCCCTCTCTGCGCCAAGGATCACATGCAACTGCGGCAAGACTTGGGCAGAGAGGATGGTTGGCGGAACGGGTTCCGGCAACCGCGCTGGCAAGATTCCTCCCACGGCCGGCGTCAACTCGTTCGGCACCCCGGCGGACGAGGCGCGCCGGGGAACGAGGTCGCCTTTCTCGTGACTTCTGGCGCTAACTTCTGCGGCTACGGGAGCGGCGCAGAGTTCGCTGGAGGCGAATCGTTCGCCCAGCGGCCAGAAGGCGGTCCTCCTCAAGGAGCAGCTGCTTCTTGCCCAGTCTTTGCGCGAGTGGATACTCGAGGAGGGCCGCACACGAGCCCGTGGGAAAGAATGCCAAAGCTTGTCGGGAACCCCCGCTTCAACTGGACAGATCCTCGGATCCGCAGGAGCGGACTGTTCCTCAGCGTTCAGACTGCTGATCTGCTTGCCGGAGCAAGGCTTATCGGGGACACCTGCTTCGACTGGACGGATCCTGGGATCCGCAGGAGCGGGCTGTCCCCCGGCGCCCCCCTACCTGGCGCGCCAAAGATGTCGGGGCGGACGGGCGTCCCCCCGCGAGCACCTATGGGGCCGGAGCCCCTTTCGTTGTCCGGTGAGGGGGGCGGAGGGAGCACAGAGAGCAGATCGAGGCGGGCACACGAGCGGTTTACCCAGGTTCGGGCCGCGATGGACGCGTAAAACCCTACTCCTGCTTGGTTGTATTGAACTGGGGAGCTCGGGAGCTTGGGGAGCTAGCTGCACCGAGCGTATGGCTATCTGGATGCCGAATCTCCGAACCCCGGAACCTTTCCGGAACCGAACCTCGGAACCCCGGAACCCCCTCTACGTTGCACACGGGCCTCCTTTTATAGCGCAAAGGGGTCACCGACAGGTGTCAACGTAAGAGAAAGGGGTAAAAGTGTAAAAGGGGTGGTAGCTGTAATAGTGTGGGAACGGTGGTGCTACAGTGCGGCACAGTGTTATCATACCTACTTCTGACGGTAGGGGACAAGGGCATTAAATGCCCGTCACGGTCGCCCGGACAGCACCGAGGCGGACCGTTAGGTGCGCCACCGTTCGCCACGATGGCGGCTGCATGCCACCGCATGCCCCAGGCTGCGCGGTGCCTCGCCACGTGCCCTCGGGGGAAGCCCCAGAGCGACGCGTGGGCGGGCGAGCTGGAGCGCAGTCTTGAGGTGGCGATCTTGCCGCGGCAAGTGGCTTGCCGCGGGGGTCATCTTCCTGTGCCTGATAGCGTGCCAGCTATCAGGCCTTGCCGGGGCGCCTGGCGCTCCACGGCGGGCTTCTCTTGTGGTGCCTGGGTTCGGCCTTCCCGACAAGCTCCTCTTGTCGGGGGCTCGATCTTCTGTCTCGTATACTTTGTTCTTGGATGGCCTTACATGGGCTCAGTCGTCCCGGCAAGCTCCTCTTGCCGGGGTCTTGTCTTCCCGGCCCGGCAAGCTCCTCTTGCCGGGGTCTTGTCTTCTTGGCCCGGCAAGCTCCTCTTGCCGGGGGCCTTGTCTTGAATGCTTGGTCTTCTCTTGGCGCTTCCGGGGCGGGCCTTGCCGCAGGGTGCTACGACTGCCCGTGCACAAGTCTGGGGTACTAAGGTACCCCTACTTTAGTACACCGACAGTCTGCGAGATGAAGAGGAAGGCATGGATGATGAGAGGGGGACGTTGGATACATAATTAATGTGGGTGTATTAGCTATATATGTTAATCCTATATAGAGAGATATAGATTGATCGATGTGGACGTGGGAAAGAGGGTGAGACCTCACTGGATATATCGATTGATCGATTTGTGTGTAAAACTATGAAAGATCTAGCTATATACACACATACATAGAGGAACATCGATCGTTGCGCATGCACGCGTGAGAGATAAAGAATGCCCGATATGATGGAGAGGGGGATGTGTGTTGGTGTGTGCCTTCATGGGAGACCGACCTGAAGAAAAAGATTGCATGCGTGCGATGGATAATGCCGACTGGTAGTGTGTGTGCATGCATGCACGAGAGAAAGTTAGTGGTACAATTATAAAGAGAAGACTACTGTGTGGGTGTAAAAGAATAGCTGAATAGGTGAGGTCACAATCAATGTAAAGTTGAATTCAAATATTTGAATAAGAGATCCTGATGTTTGAAACCCATGCATGCATGAATATAATGGAGATATGCGCGGTGTGGTTTGGAAACGAGCATGTTGTAATGTATACACATTGAACAAGGTCAGACTGATTTGAATTTGAGATACCGATGGCAGACATCATTTGGCCACGTCGCATCCGTGCATGGACACACTATTCTAATTGGAGATGATGGGCGGCTTTTGCATCACATATCTATATCTATACCCCTATATATATATTATATTTTTTATTGTGTGTGGGTAACTTTAACTTTGAAAGATGGTCGTTGGATGACGCAAATCTGATGGTCCAAAGATGGCAAATTTGAGCACTACTGGCCATTGGATATCATCTAGATTCCACAAGATTTTGCCACATGTATAATCTAGAAGACTCCATGGTTGAACTTAAGCATAATGCACAAACATCGAAACACAAGCACTTCTTATTTGTTCTAGAATCTTCCGTATCAGAATTGCCCAAATGTTTTTCTACATGATTTGCCATTATTTGTTTTTACTTTATGTCTTACGACGCACAATTCCATTAATCTTAAAATAGATTAGCTTTCTTATAAAAACTAGATGATTTTGAATGAAATGAACTATAAGAATTAAACGAACATCTACATCATGCATATATGACTCAAAGCTTGCATGCTATAATGTGGTATTTATTCATAATTTGGTTGCGAAATCTCATGCGTGCAATGCACGTGTACCTTACTCTAGTCTAAATGGTGTTTGTGTGTGTCGTGCGTGTTGAGGTGCAAATTGTCTTTTTTTTGGGTACACGTTAAGCTTGTTCTTCCGAAATTTCAAGCCATGCCTTGTTATGCCAAAAATACAAGCTAGCGTCTCTGTCTACCGTGCTGCAAAACTCCCGCCTCTTCAACCCGCGCCTTGTTAGCCCGAAATATTTAAGATATATCTTTGTCTCGTTGTGCTCCGACAACTCCCTCCATCTCAACCTGCGCCTTGCTATTCCGAAATTACAACGCGCGCGAAAACTCCCACCTCCTGTGAAATCCAGACACGCGAAATGCCCGTGGTACCCCTGAACCGAAAGAACTGCCTCAAATTGGTGGGGGTACTTTCGTAACTTACCCCACATTTCGGACAAGCGCGTCTCTAAGCCATGGTTCCCCACTGCCATCCCATCCGCCCACCCATTCATACACCGAGGCCGCGAAAACCCGCGACGAAACCCCACACCCTGCTTCGTCCGCCACCCAGCCGGAGCCTCTTCCCCGACGACGTCGTCGACAGCAACACCTCGACGTCCCTCATCCACCATACCGGATGAGGATCCATCGTCGATCTCATCGTCCTGCCGGTTCAGCCACCCCGTCCTCCACCTCCAAGGAGCTGCCCCGACATTCCCCTCGTCTTTCGCGCCACCTCCATTCCCACACCGCCGTCTTCACCTGCACCACCGGAAGAGCATCATCATCACCGTTTCCTCAGATGAAGCTATGGCCTAATCGGCACCACCAAAGAGGTTGTACTGTAATCACTGCATTTTTTTCTTGATTCGATCTCACGGTGCTGCCGGCGCTCGGTCCTGAGCCGACACGGCGCGGCTCCATCCACGGCGGCGTCGCCGGCCACTTCCTCCATGGCGTCGCTGCCTCGGCGGCGACGTCCACATCAGGAGGACCTGCTGCTGCTTTAGCTCTCGCTCGTGCTGCTGCTGTGCTCTTGCTCTTGGTCCCCTGCCTGGTCTGCTCTTGCTCGCGCTGCTGCTCTCGCTCTTGCGCTTGCTTGCGATGTTGCTCCGATTTAGCTACACTTCTGTCGACTAAAGCGACTTTTGGGTCAGTCAATTTTCAGGTGGTGGGGGGGCTCGCTAGGGTGAAGGAAGAACCAGACGCAGCGGGGAGGGGGGCTCGCCGGAGAGATACCCCACTATCTATCTTAGGGTTCAGGATGGGGGCGGTGGTCGCCGGAGGTGGCGGGGCGTTGGCGGGGCGGTGGCGTGGGGAGCGCCGGAGAAAAAGCTCGGCACGGGGGGGGGGGGGGGGGGCTAGAGGGATGGCCGGGGCGGCAGTGGACCGGCGGTGGCGAGTGTTTTCTGGGCGGGCGGGGTGGCGCACCGCCGGCTGCGGGCGGCGGGGCTGCTGTTTGGCCGGCTCAAGGGGGTGGAGGTTGAAGATGAACCGCAGACCCTTGATTTCGTATCCAACGGCTGCAAAATCGACTGACCAAAGATTAAAAAGTCAGTTGACTGACGTGTAGCCTCACCTTGCTAGTGCGTTCAGTTTCCACAGCAAAATTCAGTTTCGACAGCAAAATTTAGTTTCGACAGTTAAGTTTACTTTCGACAGTTAAGTTCAGTTTCGATACTTAAGTTCAGTTTCGACAGTTAAGTTCAGAGATGAGCGGCTGATGTATTTTACATCTAGCACTTGTGGTTATGTATTTTACGTCATGTATTGGAGATGTTATTAGAATTCCACTCAGGTTAACCTTGTTCGTTGTCTCTCTTGTCCTGCTTCAGCCTCGGCGTCGTACAACTCACCGGAGCTGCTCCAACGACGAAATCCTCCATCACAGTGGAGCAGTACCTCGGGCTCCATCTCCAGACGCCTAAGATCTTCTTCCCCTCCTCCGACAGCCAAGTCAGCCGGAGCATCCTCACCGGCCAACCCAATCACGCTGAGGTCGACATGGCTTCGCCAAAGAGGTTGTACACTTGTTGCATCTCTTTTTTACTCTACATGTTATATATATTGTCCACTGAGCACTCGTAGTAATGGGAAATACAATTATTTTATCCTACTATATGACAAGCAGTGAGGTACTAGGCAACTTAGCTATCCGTGATGGACTCTCTTGAACGCCATCATTATTTATCTCTATGCGTTTCAGCTGTGCATTTGTCGATGGGCCTGGGAGTTGAGCTAGTATGGCAGTGGCCTGGGTCCATAGTAATAGAAGTAGCACAAAAACATTTTTTTAGTGTAGGATTTTCCTTGCTCAAGCCCGCCTACTAGAATCGCCAGTGCTTGAAAGGAAAAGTGAATGAAAAACATCGAAAATTGGAAAGTTTCCTATGGTACTACTTTACATGAATTTGGTGCAAAGGAATGGAGCAAACGAAAACTGTAGGATTTGTTCCTTTAGTGTCTCCTTGAAAGAAAAACCGTAGGAATTCTAATTTCCACTTCTCCTCCTTTTCATATTCCTATTCATCAAGCACATGACTAAGAGATAGTAGCATAATAGCACTATAACCGTACATTTTTGTTGTGGTTTGACTTAATCTCACCATGCTTTTTTGCATCCTGTGATCTTCCAATTGTTGTGAATCAAACACCCAGATTGGCAAAAATCCTGTGTTTTTAAATTCTCTGTTTTGCATATGCATTCCTATCCTATTCCTGTCTATTTCCTATCCCTGCATTGTTAGAATCCTCAAATTCAAACAAGCCCTTACTCAATTACTTCTGTTACAGATGTGTCAAAGAAAACCTTGTGTGGTTTGTCCTGCTCCTGCGGCGCTGTGTTCCACCCCAGCTCAGCTGCTCCAACGATGGAAGGGTTCACCACAGCAGGGATCCGCTCTCCAGACTGTCTTTCACCGCCTCAGATCTTCTTCCCCGCCGCCGGCAGCCACGGCAACTACATTACCATCATCAACTGAGCAGATGACCTTGAGGACTACACAGGTCCGCAAGAGAGGTCGCACTCTTCCGTGTCTGCTTACGTTATGCGTCGCTTAATATGATGACATGCTACATTATCGTCGTGTTCACCTATTAGACTCCGAGTCAGTTCCAAACTAATGCTGAAACTTGAGTTTTTAAATGGTTGTGGGGGTACATATTTGGGAAGCAATCAGTACTATCTGTCTACTATCTGGTTAATCTCCAGTGTCTACTATGAGTTTCATGTTGGGTGCAAACAAACATTAAAGGAGCCATTATCTGTATTTTTTAAATAAAGCTATTATCTGCCTTCTGTCATTGGTTTTGGGTCTATCCACAGTTTGCTACCATCACTCTGGATTTGTGCATGCACACCTTACATAATCTCACTATATTTTATTCCTATGCATGCCAGTTATTGTACACAATGGAACTGATCATGTAGAGCAAAACAGACGAGCCTTCTGTGGCAATAAAATTTCATGCAGACGTCGTTCCATGGTCGGCGCAAAGGCAGCCCCCCCCTCCACCCATTTCGGATCGTAATCAAGAGGAAGATAACTGTTATGAGGGGGATTCAGAAGGAGAAGACCACTCCTATTTACCCCATGAGGTCTTCGCTCTAACATGGCATGCTGATGTTGGTAATATCATGCATATGGTGCCTTGCATTGCTTACTGTATACATTAAAGATGTTATCTTCTTAGTTTACACATGCTTTGTGTCAATGCCATCTGTTTAGTTTCTTAATCGTATATGTGAATCATGCAATGCCATCTTGTCTAGCCAGGCATCATATATGTGAATTTTGCAATGCCACCCTGGTTAGCCAGTCATCTTATATGTGAATTATATGATGCCATCATTTTTATTACGTGTTAAATTTATCAACAATTTTAGTACATTCAATTACTCTTCCTTTGCATCAGCCATTTGGCACGGTCATGGAGAAATCTGGAGTGGAAACAAGGTCTTCAGAGCAGACTATGCTATCTGACGAAGCGCATGTCTTGCTGGTTACCCATAGCTCCTCAGAGGAGGATTCAGAGACAGATGACCAGTCATATCCCCCCCCCCGAGGTGCATGCCCTAACTTGGCAGGGTTATGTTGCTCATATCGTGCGTATGGTATCTTGCATTGCTATGTCATTTGCTTAGTTTAGACATGCTTTGTGTGAATGCCACATGTTTAGTGTCTAATTACCATATATGTGAATTATGCAATGCCATCTTATTGCAAGACATTATATATGTGAATTATGCAATGTTATCTTGTTGCAAGGCATTATGTATGTGAATTATGCGATGCCATGCTGTTTAGGCAAGCGTCATATATGTGAATTATATCATGCCGTCCTTTTTTTGTATTGCTCATTGCTTTTGTCGACAAGGTTTGTATATTCAACTGCTATTCCTGTGCATCAGCCATTTGAATTGGTGATGGAGAAATCTGGAGTGAAAACAAGGTCTTCAGAGCAGACAATGCTACCTGCTGAAGCAGATATCTTGCTGGTTACAGATAGCTCTTCAGAGGAGGATTCAGAGGCAGATGACCAGTCCTATTATCCCCCTGAGGTGTATGCTCAAACTTGGCAGGGTTATATTACTCATATAATGCATATGTTGTATTGGAATGCTTAGTTTTTACATCATATACACAATATTGAATGCCATCTCCTTAGTTGACACATCATATATGCGATTGCCCTCTGCTCACTTCCTTAGTATATAAATCATATATTTGAATTATGTCATGCTATGATGTTTACATAGACATCATGTAACTGAATTATGGCATGCCAACCCATTTTCTAAAGACATACTATAGTTATATCATCTCATCCTGTTTACATAGTCATCATATTTAAATTATGTCATTCTATCCATGAATTATATCATGCCATCATGTTTCCATCGACGGCATGTTTGTGATTTATGGCATGCCAACCACTTTAATAGACACATCGTATAGTTATATCATGTCATCCTGTTTACATAGTCATCATATTTTGAAGTATGTCATTCTATCCTGTTTAGTTAGCCATCATACATGTGAAATTGTGTCATGCTATCCTGTTTAATTAGCCATCATATATGTGAAATTATGTCCTGCTATTCTTTTTTCTTAGATAACATAAATGTGAATTATTTCATGCCCTGTTTTCTTCCCTACTATCCATTGCACCTGTCTATCTTACAATGTCTATACATTCAATTACTTTTCTTGATTATCAGCCATTTCAATTGGAGGGAGTGATGGCAGTATCTGTGGGAGTAAAAACCCGGTCTTCAGAAAAGATCGTGCTACCTGTCGATGCAGATAGAACCACGGTTGTACTTGCCCAAGAACCAGCCCCACCACACATAACCCACACTCATGCAGATTGTACCCCTACCCAGTTGGACAGAGAACCAGCTACACCCCTTCTAACCCCAACCCCAGCAGATAGACACCCAGTTCCCGTTGACACAACACCGTCTCCACCACAGAGCACCCAAACACGAGCAGTTAGTAAGGCAACTGCAGTGCCCAAATCACGAGGACCACCACTCCGAACCCGAAGTCAACGCTTAAGCAGAAGAAGAATTGTTCTCAGGTCAGGTTCCGTAGCTATAGTTCATAATACTTTGCTCTTGCATCACTATATTTATTGATACCAACTAATTTCAAATTTGAAGGATGCAACTGAAACTCCAATGGCGCAACAGGTATGTTTTAAACCTGTTTCTTCAACGTGTTTGGCTGTTTGCTGTTGTAACTTGCTCTATGTTGATTTCAGTTTCAATTGAATAAACAATTATGTTCTCATGCCATGCACATTACAAGTGTTGTTATTGCTGTGTAGTTTCCCACACTTATATTCTGTCTATGCTGCTTTGTCTTAAATAGATATGATTCGAACTGTATCTATCTTGATTTGGCAACATAAACAAGAATGATATAGACCATACAGTGACCATACTACATAGATATATGTTTGTTTCATGCTGTTATCCTGTCCACCTTACTACTGAACTAGTAAACCTGAGATGTGTTTGTTTGTTTCTCTTTTAGAACACGGATAAAATATTGGAGAAGAGTACCCTGTTATGCAATGGTAAAGGAAGTAATGCAGATAAGGTTCAAGATAGTGAGACAACCCTGTTGGTCCCAAAGAAAGCTGATAAAGACTATATTGAAGACACTGAGACAACCCCAAAGTCCTGTCTTGATGTAGTGTTCGAGTTACTGGCTACCACTGCTGGCACCAGCTATTCGAACTCGTTGCCTGAATCAGTTCGGCTTCTTGAGTCTCAACTTCAAGTTGAAAGACATCGATCAGATGTTATGCGACAGGAAGCCGAAGGACTGAGGAAGTCCCTGCAGAATTCAGATGCATACTTTCTGGTGCAACAGCAAGCGCTGGAGGACTTAAGCACCAAACAAGAGAAAGTTAATAAGCTTGCTAAGCATCTTGCCAGCATTATGGGTACCCAAGATATTGTTTCTTGAGCTCTTCTGAAGTGGTTTCAGTTATGGACTTGTTTTGCTACGGCGTTTATATGCTGTTGTGTTCCCTATATTTGCACTGGTGGCGAACTTTGATGCCCAGTGGATGTAATATGTGTAATAGCCGTGATAGCCTAGTGTAAGTTGCTTGCTTATTTATTTCCTTGTTGTCTTGTTTATTTGTTTGCTTGTCGTCAGTGCAGTTCTTTTTCTGCGGTTTGCTAGTGGCCGCAATAACCTATTTTTTAAAACTAGGCCACAATAACCATGGGCTAATATTTACTGTAGTGACACTGGGCCTCCTACGGGCCGTAGAAACTGTGGGCCTTCTACGGGCCGTATAAACAATGGGCCTTCTACGGGGCATAGAAGCAGTGGGCCTTCTATGGGCCGTAGAAACAATGGGCCTTCTACGGGCCGTATCATCAATGGGCCTTATACGGGCCGTACGATCAATTGGCCAAACATGGGCCGAACAGACCGCATTCTGGCCGTAAACGGGCTAGAGTTGGAATCGTCCGTTCATGGGCCGACCATAACGGGCCATCGTTAATAGGCCGTATTTGATGACGCTATGAAAACGGCCCAACGTATTAACAGACCACAAACGGGCCGACTGTAACCACGGGCTGAATTTGGCCCACAAGCAGAAAATGAAAGTAACGGGCCATAAGTAAACGAATGCTGGAAATGAGCCCAATAATAAATGGGCACTGAAGAAGGCCGGAAGATAACATGGGCTGGAAACGGCCCAACGGAATAACGGGCCGTTAATGGGTATAAAGTGATACACTGTTCATCACGGACCAGTTTCACCACGGGCCGTTAATGGGTGTAAAGTCATACACTGTTCATTACGGGCCAGTTTCACCACGGGCCGTTAATAGGCCAAGAGTTACATAGGGCCTCATATGGGCCGAAAGATGTCATGGGCCATACATGGGCCAGAAGTGAAAACGGGCTGGAATCATATTGGATGGCCCAGATGACGCTACTCGGCCTAATTCGGATAGGGCGTAACGGGCCTTGGGTTAGCGGGCTGTAAATGGGCTATATTCGAACAGGCCGTTAACAGGTTTCCATGGGCTGGCCCGCCAGCTTTTGACCAAGTCAAACGGGCCGGCCTTTACACAGGAATGGGCCTCTATTGGGTCGTGCCACGTGTCGACGTATCATAGGCGCCTATCTGACCCACTGATGAGCTGACACGTGTTTCGTCCGGCCAATAAGAATTTTACACGTGGAAATTTCCCATTGGTCGGGGCTGTTAACGGGTTATTGGATCTAAAACCGGACCTGATAACTTAACGGCGTTCCGTTAGGTGGATGCCACGTGTCGGTCACCCTTGACGAAAGCACTTCTGTGACGCGCGATTTATCATCATGGAAGCAGACACTTCCGTGATGATAATTTTGGTAATGTCATGGAACACTTCTATGACAGCACAAGTATGACTATCTTGATTCTGTCATAAATTTGTCATGGATGTATATGCATGACAAAAAAATGACCTACTATGACAAACACGTATCATCACGGAAGTGTATTTTTTTGTAGTGCTTGTGGGTCCTCCGTGTCTCCCATGCAAGCTGGAAGTATATTCTACATTCCCACGCTCGTCCCGAGCATTTTGAGTACTTGTGGGTCTGAAACGGACTCCGAATGACAAAGTTATGACCGTTTTAGTGAACACCGGTCCTTCATATGGCAATCCTTGAAAGAACTACATTTTCTCGTGACGCGTTCTGGTGCGCCGCCCCAAAATTTTGTGTCCACCATAGTGGAGATATTGTTTCCACTTATATATTAACCGATGCCATGAATGCCCTCCTATTATTGGCTGTCACACACATACGTTACGGCGTGCCACACTGCAAAAACAAGGAGAATAAGGCTTATAGTCGCCTTATTTTTCTTGAATTTACAACCAAATAGGATTCCTCGGATCATATAGCATGTGCATAATGCAACATTTGTCCTTACCAGGCAGACTAATGTTTATACTCACCATAAACTCTCGGATTTCCTTCCAAAGCAGTACCAATGGGTTCAGAAGCTTGTTTGAAAAGCAGTGGCAAATGATGTTCTTTGACTTTCGGAGGCAAAAAGTCCTGCTTAGGGGCCGAACTTGAGGGTCCTCCAGGACTCCAACACAAGCTAGAAGTATTTTCTTTATTTGCCACGCTCGTCGGAAGCATTTTGAGTACTTGTGGGTCCAAAACAGATACTGAATGATAAAGTTATGACCGTTTTAGTGAACATCGGTCCTTCATATGGCAATCCTTAAATATACTTTATTTTCTCGTGACGTGTTCTGGCGCGTCGCCCAAAATTATTTGTCCTCCATAGTGGAGATATTGTCTCCACTTATATATGGACTGATGCCAGTAATGCCCTCCAATTATTGGTTGTTACATACGTACGTTACGACATGCCACATGGCAAAAACAAGGAGAATAAGGCTTATAGTCGCCTTACTCTCTTGAATTTACAACCAAATGGGATTCCCCGGATCATAGAGCATGCGAAGAATGCAACATCTGTCCTTACCAAGCAGACTAATGTTTTATACTCACCATAGTCTCTCGGATTTCCTTCCAAAGGAGCGCCAATGGGTTCAGAAACTTGTTTGAAAAGTAGTCAAATGATGTTCTTTGACTTTTGGGGGCAAAGATTCCCGCTTAGGGGCCGTATTTCAGGGTCCTCCGGGACTCCTGCACAAGACGAAAGTATTTTCTAGATTCCCAGTCTCATCGCGAGCATTTTGAGTACTTGTGGGTCCGAAACGGACTCCGAATGACAGAGTTTTGACTGTTTTAGTCAACACCGGTCCTTCATATGGCAGTCCTTGAAAGAACTTCATTTTATCATGACGCGTTCTGGCGCGCCGCCCCAAATATTTGTGTCCTCCATAATGGAGATATTTTTGCCACATATATATTGACCGATGCCAGGAATGCCTCCTATTATTGGCTGTCACACACGTATGTTACAACTTGCCACACTGCAAAAATAAGGAGAATAAGGCTTATAGTCGCCTTATTTTCTTGAACTTACAACCAAATGGGTTTCCCCGGATCATAGAGCATGTGCAGAATGCAACATTTGTCTTTACCAGGAGGACTAATGTTTATACTCGCCATAATCTGTCAGATTTCCTTCCAAAGGAGTGCCAATGGGTTTAGAAACTTTTCTGAAAAGCAGCGGCAAGGGATGTTCTTTGACCTTCGGGGGCAAAAAGTCCTGCTTAGGGGCCGAACTTGAGGGTCCTCCGGACCTCCTGTGCAAGCCGGAAGTATTTTCTAGATTTCTATGCGCGTCGCGAGCATTTTGAGTACTTGTGGGTCCATAACGGACTACGAATGACAAAGTTATCACAGTTGTAGTCAACACCGGTCCTTCATATGGAAATCGTTGAAAGAACTTAATTTTCTCATGACGCGTTCTGGCGCGCCGCCCCAAAATTTTGTGTCCTCATAGTGGATATATAGTTTCCACATATATATTGACCAATGCCAGGAATGCCCTCCTATTATTGGCTGTCACACATGTACGTTACGACATGGCACATGGCAAAAACAAGGAGAATATGGCTTATAGTCGCCTTATTGTCTCTAATTAACAACCAAATTGGATTCCTCGGATCATAGAGCAAGTGCAGAATGCAACGTTTGTCCTAACCAGGCGACTAATGTTTATACTCGCTATAATCTCTCGCATTTCCGTCCAAAGCAGTGCCAATGGGTTCAGAAACTTGTTTGAAAAGCAACAACAAATGATGTTCTTTGAATTTCAGGGGCAAAAAGCCTTTCTTAGGAGTCGAGTTTGAGGGTTCTCTGGGACTCCTGCGCAAGACGGAAGTATTTTCTAGATTCCCACGCTCGTCGCGAGCATTTCGAGTACTTCTGGGTCCAAAACAGACTCCGAAGGACAAAATTATGAACGTTTTAGTGAACACCGATCCTTCATATGAAAGTCCTTGAAAGAACTTCATTTTATCATGACGCGTTCTGGCGCGCCGCCCAAAAATCTTGTGTCCTCCATAGTGTAGATATTGTTGCCACATATATATTGACCGATGCCAGTAATGCCCTACTATTATTGGCTGTCAGACACGTACGTTACGACATGCCACATTGCAAAAACAAGGAGAATAAGGCTCATAGTCGCCTTATTTTCTTGAATTTACAACAAAGTGGGATTCCCCGGATCGTAGAGCATGTGCGGAATGCAACGTTTGTCCTTACCAGGCGGACTAATGTTTATACTCACCATAATCTATCGTATTTCCTTAAAAAGGAGTGCCAATGGGTTCAGAAACTTGTTTGAAAAGCAGTGGCAAATGATGTTCTTTGACCTTTGGGGCAATAAGTCCTGCTTAGGGGCCGAATTTGAGGGTCCTCCAGGACCCCTGCGCAAACCGTAAGTATTTCCTAGATTCTCACGCTCGTCGCGAGCATTTTGTGTACTTGTGGGTCCAAAACGAACTCCAAATGACAAAGTTATGATCATTTTAGTGAACACCGGTCCTCCATATGGCAGTCCTTGAAATAACTTCATTTTCTCAGGAAGCGTTCTCGCGCGCCGGCCCAAAATTTTGTGTGCTCCATAGTGGAGATATTGTCTCCACATATATATTGAATGATGCCAGGAATGCCCTCCGATTATTGGTTGTTACACACGTACGTTACGACATGCCACACAGCAAAAACAGAAACTTGTTTGAAAAGCAGTCAAATGATGTTCTTTGAATTTTGGGGGCAAAAATTCCCGCTTAGGATCCGTATTTCAGGGTCCTCCGGCACTCATGTGCAAGCTGAAAGTATTTTCTATATTCCCACTCTCGTCGCATGCATTTTGAGTACTTGTGGATCCGAAACGGACTCCGAATGACAAAGTTATGACCGATTTAGTCAACACCGGTCCTTCATATGGCACTCCGTGAAAGCACTTAATTTTATCATGACGCGTTCTGGCGCGCCGCCCCAAAATTTTGTGTCCTCCATAGTGGAGATATTGTTGGCGTATATATATTAACTGATGCCAGGAATGCCTCCTATTATTGGCTGTCACACACGTATATTACGGCATGCCACACTACAAAAAGAAGGAGAATAAGGCTTATGGTCGTCTTATTTTCTTGAATTTACAACCAAATGGGTTTCCCAGGTTCATAGAGCATGTGCAAAATGCAACGTTTGTCCTTACCAGGCAGACTAATGTTTAAACTCACCATAATCTCTCGGCACGTCGATACGTCGCCATATTCTCGTATGGAGCGGTGATCCAAAAAGATTCCGTCGAAGAGTACGAGCTTCTGGCAAAGCAAGGAGGCGAATATCCCGGTTTCATCTCTTGGTTCAAAAAAAGGGTAATTTCGGTTAGACCATTTCATTTCTTTGGCTAATTTGCGACTAATGCAACAATCCTTTTGTATTAAACTTGTAGGCTAATTCTGAGATTATGGATGCCGAATTGAGACAAGTAGCTAAGGGTTTTGACTATAAGGTCCGTTCATTTGACAAATACAACATCAACAGGATCACTTTCGTACCTATGGCAAAGAGCTATCTATGGCTGACCAAAAGTCTACAAATTGTTGTGTCTCTGCTATCAGCGAAGGAGATATCGAGTATTATGGAAGAGTTGAAGCAATTTATGAACTTCAATTCTATGGTGAAAACCCACCAAACATCGTAGTCTTCAGATGTTATTGGTTCCAGCTAAGGGAGACTAGAAGGACTCATGAACATATAGGACTAGTCGAAATCAAAGAAAGCACCCATTTGGATGTTCCCGATGTCTATATTACGGCAACTGGCAACCCAAGTTTTCTATCTACCGTGGGTCTGACAAAGTGATCCAAATCTCAGTGGTTGGGATGTCGTTGTGAAGTGCCGCCACGTGTTAGACCACCACCCCCCAATGAAGAGGATTATGAACCTCACATTAACCAAGACACATATGACGAAGGAGAATTCTTCCAAGAAACACGTCTTTCCAAAAAAACGTTTCAAGAACCGCTCTACTCCACCCCAGAACATTGCAGTAGACAACGATAGTGAATCCGACTTCACCCCTGAGCTGGAGCAAGAAGAGCTGGAACAAGAAGTTACTGCTACAGATGACCTATCAATGCTTGAACGATTACGTAAAGGAGGCCTTCCACATGTTGATGCATTTATTGATGATGATGATGAGCACGTCACTAATAGTGATGATGATGATGCATTTAATGATCCCGGAGCATATATAGACGATTCAGAGTAATATTAGTAATGTGAGGTATTCAATTTTTTATTACGTTCATGATAATGATACACTTAAATTATATACATATTATTATGTTCATGTCAGGTATTGAAATTTTTTTTGTTGTACTAATTTCATTTACTTTTTGTCATTGCAGGTGTGACAGGATGGTGGGCAAGGGTCCAGAGCGCCCCGAGCCTCCTGCGAGCGCTACTAGGAGGGGTGGTTCCATTATTCCAGCCCAGCCCCTCCGGAGAGCGCTGCTAGACAGTATGCAGACAGCTGCGGCGGGCGCTTCTTCTTCGGTTGGGAGAGGTCGGGGGAGGACAAAGAAGGCTGCTAGTGGTGGACGTGGCAGCGGGAGAGGTAGGAAGGCTGCTATGCCTTCCTCACCACCACCCTCAGCTGATTCACCCGACCACAGGACTTCTCCGTCTGATGTGGACCCGTCTCGGACTCCGGTCCATGAGCCTCCGGTCGCCGATCCTTCGCCCTACCAGACTCGAGTCGCCGATCCTTCACCCCACCAGACTCGTGTCGTCGATCCTTCGCCCCACGTGAGATCGGTCCCAGAAGACTCTGGTCATGGAGTCTTCGTCCCAGAAGACTCCGATCCCGCAGTCTTCTTCCCATGAGACTCCGGAGGCTAGTGGCGAGGACACCTTTTTCAGATGATAGCTACAGCGACGACGAGCTGGTTGAGAAGGGCAAGAAGGTCTACAAGCGTGGCTGTACAAAGCTCCCGCCCGTGCCGACGACCCCCGACCAGAGGTGGTTGATTGCGCATAAAGGGTTGAAGTAAGTGTATTTACTATTTTTTAACCTTTTGCCTTCATGTTCCTTCAAATTAATATCTAATGCGTTGGCCTTGTCATACTGCAGGGGCTGGGTACACCCCCATGGTGTCCGCAGGCCCAACTAGGTCCTTGGTGTGCTTTGCCAGCAGCACTTCTCTGGGTGGGTCACGTTGCCCGGTGAGGGTTAGGTTCCACATCTAGCACTGAGCTGGGAGCTGTACTCGGTTCCCCTGGCCCCGCCGGAGGAGATGGTCGCCGGTGTCTTGTGCGAGACGGTGGCCGACATTGTGTTCTGTCAGTTTTGGGTAATTTCTCCTTTACAGAATTAAAAATCAACACTATCTAGTTATTGTACTAATCAGTGTTGTCTTGTTTGATTGGAGACATTCTATAGGGTTTCAGAGGGAGAGCAGGAGGCCGTGTCTATGGTTGTCGAAACCGAGTGCAAGCGCCTACTTCAGAACTTACGGCACGAGGCTCGGGTGCAAGCCGTTCGAGACTACTACGCCTCGAAGGGTATTAGGAGGGCCAAGAAGAAGTGTCGCGGCAAGTTTCTGAGTAAGGAGAAGTACTTGTAGGTAATTACCTATTCTTAAGGCCTTGAACTTAGTTTTCTTCATTTGATTCGTAGGCGTAGCGCTGAAATTTCTCTTGAATCACTTAGGTGCCCCCGAGATGGTGTGTGGATAAGATGGACTGTGGGGAGGCGTTGGTGGATGCGTGGTGCTTTCCCCAATGGCTAGTCGAACACCATAGCCAAGGATAAGCGCGACCAAATGGAAGGTGTGCCACACCATCAAGGGAGCTCCAACCTGTTTGAGTACGGGGATAACTGGGTATGTGGTTTGCTACATGATTCATGCAGTTTCATTCTTCATGCTAGCTATCCCTTCCAAAATGACTTAATATGCTTAGTTAGTTAAAAAATGGCATAACTACCTTGGATAGTTTATTAATGACATAATGAGCACTAAAATGACATAATAACCTTAGATAGCTCTATAAAATAACTAAATATGCTTTAGTTAGTTAAAAAATGGCATAACTACCTAGGATAGCTAAATAATGACCTAAACTAATCTTAGCTAGTTCATTTATGACATATTTAACTCTAAAATGACATAATAACCTTAGATCGCTCTATAAAATGACTTAATATTCTTTAGTTAGTTAAAAAATGGCATAACTACCTTCGATAGCTCAATAACGACCTAAACTAATCTTAGCTAGTTCATTCATGACATAATTAGCTCTAAAATGACATAGTAACCTTAGATAGCTCTATAGAATCCCTAAATATGCTTTAGTTAGCTAAAAATGGCATAACTACCTTGGATAGCTCAATAATGACATAATTAGCATACTTTGGTAAAAAAATGGCATAATAATCTTGGTTACCTTGAAAATGACCTAAACTTAGCTTATTTTCCTTGAAAAAGACATAATAACCTTACTTAGCTCCAAAATGACCTATTTACATAGCAATATCATTCTTCATGCTAGCTTGAGCCCTTAACTAATATTTTGTTCCTCTCTCTCAGGCGCACCACCACAAGAAGCCTGTGCCAAATCTGTTCGACCTCTATGGCATGGCCCATATGGCCGCGTACAAGAAGGCCAAGCCATTCACGGAGTCTGACCTAGATCATACAAAGAGCTTCACCAACATCTCCTCCCACCACAAGCTTGTGAAGTACAGAGACAAGGGGAAGGCGAGGAAAGGGGAGAACTTTAACCCGAGCCACGATCCTCTTGATACAGAGCTCGTGATGATATCTGGTGCCGGGAGGTCTCGTGGCTCCGTAGCCATTGGTGATGGACTGATACGTTGTCCTAGGACTCTCTGATAGGGGCGAGGGTGTCCCGATCTTTCGATGTGATGATAACAATCGATTTGGTGGAGACGACTTTGACGATCCGACTACAAACATGCACGACGTTGCGCCTTAGCAATCCCTAAACCAACTCCGAGAGGTTATTGACCACGCCGGAGCACAATCAACCTGACCACGAAGGTCTATTCCTGCATGCAATCGAAGAACAAGCAAGAATATGATAAAACAATGTAAATATTGAGAATATATATGAAGTGTTGATAAAAGTGGGGATCCGGTCTTGGTCTGGTCGTTGGACACAAATGAAGTACACAAAGTTGCAATGGTGAAAGGATCGATATAGTTGACTAGAGGGGGGTGAATAGGCAACTAACAATTTTTATCTTTTCTTGACCAAATTAAACTTTGCATCAAAGTAGGTTGTCTAGATATGCAACTAGGTGGACAACCTATATGATACAACAACCATAAGCACACAAGCAAGCAAGGATATAACACAAATAGGCTTGCACAAGTAAAGGGATGAGATAACCAAGAGCGGAGCCGGTGGAGACGAGGATGTGTTACCGAATTTCCTTCCTTTTGAGGGGAAGTACGTCTTCGTTAGAGCGATGTGGAGGCACAATGCTCCCCAAGAAGCCACTAGGGCCACCGTATTCTCCTCACGCCCTCACACAATGCGAGATGCCATGATTCCACTATTGGTGCCCTTGAAGGCGGCGACCGGACCTTTACAAACAAGGGTGGGGCAATCTCCACAACTTAATTGGAGGCTCCCAATGACACCACGAAGCTTCACCACAATGGACTATGGCTCCGCGGTGACCTCAACCGTCTGGGGAGCTCAAACACCCAAGAGTAACAAGATCTGCTAGGGATTAGTGGGGGGAATCAAATTTCTCTTGGTGGAAGTGTAGATCGGGGCCTTCTCACCTAATCCCGAGCAAATCAACAAGTTTGATTGGCTAGGGAGAGAGATCCGGCGAAAATGGAGCTTGGAGCAACAATGGAGCTTTTGGGGGAAGAGGTGAGTCAACTTTGGGGAAGAAGACCCCCTTATATAGAGGGGGGAACAATCCAACCGTTACCCCCCAAAACAGCCCCGCAGAGGGCGGTACTACCGCTGGGCTCAGCGGTACTACCACTCCCCCTGGCGGTACTGTCGTGCAACCTGGAAGGCAGGGGAGAAAGGGACCCGAGCGATACTGCCGCGGTGGTAGGGCCGTACTACCTCTCATGAGCGGTACTGCCGCTCTACTGCCGATGCATAGTACCGCACAATCCGACACAAGAATTGACCCCCTCGAGTCGACGCGGTATGGGCCTGGTACCGTAGACGTACTACGGTTGAGGACCCACCAGCGGTACTACCACTGCGGAGCGGTACTGCCACCTGTGACCCCTAAGCGGTACTACCGTTGGGTACCGCGGTACTACCGCTGGGACCAGACAAAGCCCAAAGAATGAGGGAAGAGCTCTCCATTGAGGCGGAAAGGCTCAGAGGGTGTGAAATGGATGTGTACGTGTTGATTCCACCCTAGCCTTACCAAAGCGGACCCCCACTTGATAGTACGGTGCTCTCTACGAAACTAGTCCACCGAAAAAGAAACGAAAGACCTATACCGTCTTGAATGACACTCCGAGGGAAAGAAATCGTCTCGTGCCAAAGATGAATCTCCGAAATGCTCAAAGCACACGATTAGTCCATAAACATGTTGTCATCAATCACCAAAACCACATCGAGAGAGATAAGCCTTAACAATCTCCCCCTTTTTGGTGGATTGACGACAACCAGGGATTTGCACAAGGATAAGACATGAAAGTAAAGATACTTAGGACTACAAAATATAGACGGGCTCCCCCTGAATGTGTGCACCTAGAAAGGAGTGGCTTTGGAATGCACGACGCACACATTAGGATCAACACTCCCCCTATATTTTATAGTCCAACAACCTAAGCAGAGGATATATGAGAGCAGGGTAAGAATAACAAGATAAGCATGCAACTCATACGATACCAAAGTACTACATAGACATAGATAAGATAACGATAAGGTAGCATATGTCTCACACCATATGTCTAGAACTTAAGTCTCACAGGCATAAAACCAAACAAAGCAAAGCAGACGGCGAACACAAACACAAAGACACACTCGCAACACGGCAACAACACAAATACCTAAAACTCTCTCCCCCTTTGGCATCGAGACACCAAAAGGGCAAAGAGCGATGCTACGGCTCCAGGTGATAGCAAGCTGAGGATCACTAGCATCACATTCCTGCGGGATCGTCTGCACCGCTATCATCGGTCGGGAACTGCTCGGCGTCTGAATCGGTCCACGGGCAATGCTACTGAATCCACTCCTCTTCCTTAGTGATCTAACCCTTTGACCCATTGACAACGGTCGCACCCAGCTGACGCATGAGCTCCTTGTGACGCCCCTAGCCTTCTTCTCCGCCACATGAGTCATGTACTGGCCATGAGACTCCATGCAAAAGAGCTTCTTCATCTTGTGCTTGAGCTTCTTTGCCCAAGAGGGCTTTGTCCCAGAAGGCTCATAGTCCTAACCGTCATCATCGACCTCAGCCCCTCCCTCGGTCTCCATGTCAGCAGCAGTAGATGGACCCCCAGATTTAGGAGCTGGGGTGCCCCAATTGTCCTTCTTCCTCAGACGCTTGATCTCATGAGAAACCAAATCTCCAGTTTCCAGCACAACCTTGGGATATACACGTGCCCAAGCCTTCTCAATGAGCAGCATGATGAACGGACCATAGATCGGGCACTTGCGCTCAGAAATGGTAGTAAGAAGCTCAGACCACATAACCTGAGAAATATCCAAGGACTCGCCAGTGTTTGCTTCCTTCTCATGCTCGCAGAAGAGAAGCATGTCCACGAGATAGGACTGGACCATATTCAGATTCCCGATGCGAGGGAAGAGGGTCTCTCGACACACAAGATGAAGGATGTCCAGAAAGGTAGACAGCTCATATGTTTCCTTCTGAGTCACAGGGTTAACCTTCACAGAACAGTAGGGCCAGAGGGCTTGCTTGTGAGTGGAGTTTGCATTGCGGTGAGGGCGAAAGCCGACAGGAGTCTCAAGCCCGTGATCTTCCACATCAAGTAACTCCATGAAGGCCTTCCACTTGACAGAAACCAGCTTGCCATTGGTCATCCAAGTCAGAGTCCTTTTTGCATCAATCCCAAGATGGACAGTGGCATAGAGTTGAGCCACCAAATCAGCATCGAAATCCTTGTTGAACTGCATGATCCTGAGAGTGTTCAGCTGGGAACACATCTGAAGAGCTTCACCAAAGTACTCAGGATCCTTTTCCATGGCATCTGTGTCGATGGAGAGAACATCAACATAGAGATTCTTCTTGGCTTTGATCACATCAAAGAAGATGGCAAACTGAAAGTGGCAGAACGGGCGGTTGACCAAATTGGGTTCTTGGGCTTCCTCATAGGGGTTACGGTGATGCCTTTCTCAGAACTCCTTGGCAGTCATCTCATTCACAGTCTTGCCCCTTGGCTTCGGCCTGTTGGCAGGTTTCTTCTGGAGTTGAGGCGAAGGTGGCGCACTGGAGGAAGCACCCGTAGGCAGTGGTGGAGCACTAGAGGAACCACCTGCTGACTCAGAAGAGCGGTAGCGCTTTGAAGATGCACGACCGGGGGTGATACGGCGGACCTGCTTCTCAAGAAGATCATCACCCGGAACCAAGCACACAAGCAACAGAAACAACACGAAAGAAAGAGCATAAGCCACCAAACGAAACAACATGGATCAAGGTGTGGTAGGAAATGATGGAACTGGGCATCCGGCGGTAGTGCCGCAACCTACCCGCGGTAGTACCGCTCGCGTGGCAGTACCGCTCAAGATGAGCGGTAGTACCGCTCAAGATGGGAAACGACGGTTCCCTACTGCCGTGGACAGATCCGGCACTACCGGGATGCCAAATTCAAAAATTAATCCTACCAAACATCAATCCAAAGGTCCTAGGAGCTATCTCCATCCTACTCAAGCCTCTTCGTAGCCAAAAACGAGAAAACAATGCCTATTGCCCCTAAGAACTAGATGCAAGACCTAGGCAAAGAGAAAACGGGAACGGGGCAATACAGGCATCCATGGCTGGAGGACGTGGTGGGGAACGACTCCACTGGAGGAAATGGAGAGGAACGGCCCAAAAACAACGGCCGGCCAGAGCCCTCCCGCGGCGAGACGTCGCTGGAGCGACGAGGAAGACGAGCGAGTGGGGGCGAATCGGTATGGAGAAGAATATAACTCCCCCTGCCCTAATATAACCCCCATCGCCCGCCCCGCAGCGGTAGTACCGCTGGTGTGGGCGGTAGTACCGCTTGATGCTCACAAGCGGTAGTACCGCGCACCCAGCGGTAGTACCGCTCAGCCGCAAGAAGGACTAGGCCAAAAGGTCTTAGCTCAAGAAAGGAAACCGAGACGAAAAGCAAAGAACCAACACACACACACACACACACACACACACACACACACACAAAACCAAACAAAAAGGGAACGAGAACACACACTTCTCCAAGAGATGGCGGTGGCCGAGGCCACCTATGTTTGAGTTCATTGGTATGGCGCCGCGAAGATTTTAACCTTGGGCCCATGACCAACACTCATATTTGAAACACAAGTACCATCACAAATGGCTAACGTGAAAGATTTTGATCAATTTATGCATTATGGGGGGAGGGAAAGTTCATTGAGAGAACAATACTCACCCTATTTTCATGCCTACATCTAATACTAGACAATAAGTTGAGTGTGGTGGGGTGTGCAAGGGTTCAAGTCACTTTGCTCGAATCAATGATATTTAGCTCATGCCTTAACTCGCAAAATCTTGCTTCATCCAACGACTTCGTGAAGATATCTGCAAGGTTATCATGAGTGTTGACATAGTTGAGCTTGATCTCCCCTCGCCTAATATGATCCCGGATGAAGTGATACCGAATCTTAATATGCTTCGTCTTGAAGTGTTGCACCGGGTTAAGAGAAATCTTGATGGCACTTTCATTGTCACACCAAAGAGGCACTTTGTCACAATTGACACCGTAATCCTTTAAAGTTTGCCTCATCCATAAGAGGTGTGCACAACAACTACCGGCCGCCACATACTCCGCTTCGGTGGACGAGAGAGACACACAACTTTGCTTCTTGGGAGACCACCTCACCAAAGAGCAACCAAGAAATTAGCACCCTCCAGAAGTGGACTTCCTATCCACTTTGTCTCCCGCCCAATCGGAGTCCGAATCCGACAAGCTTGAAGTTTGCTCCTCTTGGGTATCATAAGCCAAAGTTTGGGGTATGAGCCAAATATCGAAAGATTCGCTTGACCGCCACAAAGTGGCTTTCCTTAGGTGCGGCTTGAAACCGTGCACAAATCCCCACACTCAACATGATATCCGGTCTAGATGCACAAAGACAAAGCAAGGAGCCGATCATGGAGCGATATACCTTTTTGATCCACCGCTTTACCATCGGGATCAATGTCTAGTTGGCACTT
The DNA here is from genome assembly GCA_032464435.1 of Aegilops umbellulata. Lineage (NCBI taxonomy): Eukaryota > Viridiplantae > Streptophyta > Magnoliopsida > Poales > Poaceae > Aegilops > Aegilops umbellulata. The sequence goes on along the minus strand of CP136058.1, from coordinate 207,685,087 downwards.
GGTGGGCATTGGTGTGGAAGCCGGCTTGACATCACTTAGCTTGAATCCCTTGAGCATGTCTTGAGTGTATTTGGCTTGGTTGATGAAGGTTCCTTCTCTTCTTTGCTTCACTTCGAATCCGAGGAAGAACTTCAACTCTCCCATGGAAGACATCTTGAACTTTGAGGTCACGAGATTGGCAAATTCCTCATTAAAAGCTTTGTAAGGGGAACCAAAGATAATATCATCAACATATAGTTGGCATACAAACAACTCCCCTTTGATCTTCTTAGTAAAAAGAGTGGGGTAGATTAGCCCAACTTCAAATCCATGATCTTGTAGCAACTCGGTAAGGTGGTCATACCACACACGTGGGGCTTGTTTAAGGCCATAGAGTGCCTAATCGAGTTGATACACATGATCAGAAAAGTAGGGATCCTTGAACTCGGGGGGTTGTTTGACGTAAACCAACTCATTAATGGGACCATTAATAAAAGCACTCTTCACATCCATTTGTTGCAACTTAAAGTTATGATGAGAAGCATATGCAATTAACATGCGAATGGACTCAAGGAGAGCAACGGGAGCAAAGGTTTCACCATAGTCGATACCCTCGACTTGGGAGTAGCCTTGTGCCACCAAACGAGCCTTGTTGCGAATGATAGTTCCATGAGAATCTTGCTTGTTCTTGAATATCCACTTGGTTCCAATGACATTATGGTTCCCGGTTGGCCTTGGCACTAATCTTCACACCTTGTTGTGCTCGAAATTGTTGAGTTCTTCATGCATCGCATTGAGCCAATCCGGATCCTCAAGAGCTTCATAAACCTTTTGGGGTTCCACACAAGAGACAAACGCATGATGTTCACAATAGTTTGCTAATTGTCTACGAGTGCTTACCCCCTTGGTTAAGCTTCCAAGCACATTCTCCGTGATGTGTCCTTTGGTGGTGAGCTGTAGCGACCCGACCTCAGATGGTCAAGTCTCTGTGCTCAGGTGTCATCCCTGGATCACTAATGCTGACACCACACAGTACTTCGAAGGATTTGTAACAGAGAAGCAATCACACACTTATTACATCGATGTCTCAAAGAGAACTTATTACAATAAATATGGCTGAAGGCCATCTAATATCGATAACAGCGGAAGGCTTGGAAGATAAGTGAGTCCATCAACTCCAATGACATCACTCAGTATAGAACCACGACCTAAAGGCACCTTACTCGTCGTCTGAAAAGTCTGCAACATGAAAGTTGCAGCCCGGAAACGGGTCAGCACATGGAATATGCTGGCAATGTAACACATAGAGAGTAATGAACAGTAATGAGCTATACTATATGCATGTATGGCTGGTGGAAAGCTCTATGGTTACAGTTTTGCATAAAGCCAATTTTTCCCTACTGCAAAGGAATAAATTTTATTTAACTATCATGGTGGTTGAAACATCGAGAATGGTTGACAGCATTCCGATCCCAATTAAGTGAACAATTAAAACCCAACAATATTAATTAGAAGTAACATGATGGGAATTCACATGATATTCAAGTACTAGATACTCAAGTTTTCCATAACCGGGGACACAGCTAATCATGATTAGTTTGTACACTCTGCAGAGGGTTGCACACTTTTCCCCACAAGACTCGATCGCCTCCGTTGGTTTCTCGCACTGCATGATGTTTTGAGAGACGGATGACCGAGACATAGTCTTTCAGAAGCGCTCACACCTTACGTTTGTGATAGACCATACCAACCTACATCCCCTACATCTGCTAGTCTACCACTATAAGAGTTCGCATGACTTAGTCAGCTACGCCAGAGCCCATATTGGCTTGTGGCTACACACGGAAGTTACTATCATGAATGATCTTATGATCCCTTTGAGCCTGGGTGGCGGTCCAAAGAAAAACAGGCAAGTCCTGATAGAAACCAGGTGCCTCAATCCACCCAGATGTGCGTTTAAGTTGCCACCTTAGATAAACCATTAATTAACAATACTCACATCTGTCATGGATATCACTCACCCAATTCACGTCTACTAGCATAGCATGGCATAATAAGCAAACGTAGAAGTAACTCCCAAGGTTTCATAAGTAAAACAGGTAATAGGTACTACCTCAACTACTTCCCATCCCACAGTTTAATTAGATCCTAATCATGCAATGTGTGAGGATTGGTCTAATGCAATAAAAACTGGGCAATGAGAAGGTATGATCAAAGTGTTACTTGCCTTGCTGATGATCCGCGAAACCTAGAGATTCGAAGTAACAGGCGGCGCACTCCAGGTAATCTATCGCAGACAAACAACAAGCATACAATACGTACTCATCTAATGCACAGGTAAAATTCGAACAAGAGACCGAACAGAAAGTTCAACTTAAGAACTCCGGTTGCAAAGAGAAAACGAACCGAACAAAGCAACGAAAAACAAACGGCAGAAGAAAACAACTCGGTTCTAGCAAGTTGAAACTAGGTCAAATTTTACAGTAGCAAAAACTTGTTTAAGTTGATTAGTCAGAATGGCGGTTTCGAAACGAAACTCCAGGCGCTTGAATCACCTGATTCCGATAAACGAGCGAGAAGATAAACTAGAACGAAGATCGGATCTGAAATCGCGATCAGAAAATCGCGGAATAAATCCGACGAAAAAGAAAAACGACGAACGGTTAAACGAACGGACGTTCGTTAACCGAGAATAACCGGTGATCACGTTCGTTAAGACGAACGGTCCGGCGAACGCTCGCTAAACAACTAAACCGAAAAAAAAACGAAAACCAATCTAGGGTTTCAGAAAAAAAACCGAAACAACGGAACAAAAAGAAACTGGAACGATTTTTTATAAAAAAACCGAACCAAGGGGAGGGGTGGCGCGGCGCGATGGCTACCTCGACGAGGGGCTCCGGCGGGCGGGGCTTGGCGGCGGGGCAGCGAGGCGAGGCGCGGCGCGGCGGCGGCAGGTGGCGGCGCTGGCGGCGGGCTGTGGCGAGCGGCGCTGGCGGCGCAGCGCTGCTGCTGCTACTGCTGCAACGGGGCGGCGGGGAGGTGCGGGGAGGAGAGGGGGGGCTGGGTATTCAAAGGGGGAGACTTGGGGGAGGGGCAAGGCAAGGGAGGCGGCGGCGGCAGAGTCCCAATCGGACTCGGCGGCGGCGGGCGGCGCTGCGCGCGGGCGCGCGCGCGAGGAGGGCGCGGCTGGGCCGGCCGGGCCTTGGCCCAGGCGGGGCGCGACGCGATTTTTTTTAAATAGTTACGCGCGCAGAAAAACAAAGAAAAAAAATCTAAACGAACTCCAAAAATCCCGAAGTAGAATTTTCCCGAGTCCTAAAAATGAGTCGAACAAAATGAACTTTACTCGGGGCCTAGATGCAATTTTTTGAAAACACGCATTTTTCCCTAATCCAAATATAATGCAAATAAACGCCGGAAAATCCAAAAATTGATTTATTTATTAAATCTTCATTTTTCCTAAATTTGGGAAAGTCATATTATTCCCCCTCTCATATTTTTGATATTGGAAAAATAATTGAAGATGAAATAAATAAAATCAAATGATCCTCTTTTCAAAACTTGAGAAAAATCAAATATGAAAATAACGAAATCTCCAACTCTCTCCGAGGGTCCTTGAGTTACATGAAATTTCTAGGATCGACCAAAATGCAAGAAAATATGATATGCATGATGATCTAATGAATAACATTCCAAATTGAAAATTTGGGATGTTACAAACCTACCCCCCTTAAGATGAATCTCGCCCTCGAGATTCGGTTGGCTAGAAAATAGGTGAGGGTGGTCCTTGAGCAAATCTTCTTCTCTCTCCCAGGTGGCTTCATCCTCTGAGTGGTGGTTCCACTGAACTTTGCAAAACTTGATAACCTTGCTGCGGGTAACTCTGCTGGCATAATCAAGAATCTTGACGGGTTTCTCCTTATACGTTAAGTCATTCTTCAACTGAATCACTTCAAGCGGCACTGTATCTCTTAGCGGTACCTCCGCCATCTCAGCGTGACATTTCTTCAGCTGAGAAACATGGAATACATCATGAACTCCTGACAGTCCCTCTAGTAATTCCAACTTATAAGCGACTTCTCCCATACGTTGCAAGATCTTATACGGTCCAATGAAACGCGGTGCTAATTTTCCCTTAACTCCAAAGCGCTTAACTCCTCGAAGTGGGGATACTCAAAGATAAACTCTGTCTCCGGTTTCGTAAACTGTCTCCTTGCGTTTAGAATCTGCGTAGCTCTTCTGCCTGGACTGGGCTACCTTGAACCTATCGCCAATCAACTTAACTTTCCGTTCAGACTCCTTAATCAGATATGGTCCAAAGAACTGACGGTCTCCAACTTCGTCCCATGAAAACGGTGTCCTGCACCTCCTTCCGTATAAAGCTTCGAAAGGTGCCATCTTCAGACTGGTTTGGTAACTGTTGTTATAAGGAAACTTCGCATACGGCAAGTTATCGTCCCAACTAGATCCATAATCTAGCGCACAAGCTCTCAGCATATCTTCCAAAATCTGATTGACTCTCTTAGTCTGTCCATCCGTCTGTGGGTGAAAAGCTGTGCTGAACTCTAGCCTGGTTCCCAAAGTTTCATGCAACTGATTCCAAAACTTTGAGGTAAATTGGGTTCCTCTATCTGATACGATACTCCTCGGAACTCCATGCAAACAAATGATCCTGGTCATGTATATCTTTGCCAACTTAGCACTGGTGTAAGTGGTCTTAACTGGGATTGAATGGGCTACCTTCGTCAAACGATCAACTACTACACATATCGAGTCATAGCCTGCCTTCGTCCTGGGTAGTCCTGTGATAAAATCCATGCCTATCTTATCCCACTTCCATTCGGGTATCGGCAATGGTTGTAACAATCCGGCTGGCTTCTGATGTTTTGCCTTCACTCTATGACACACATCACAAACTGCTACATATGCTGCAATATCCTTCTTCATTCCGGTCCACCAGAATGTTTCCTTCAAATCCAAATACATCTTGGTAATTCTTGGGTGAATCGAATAGGGTGAATCATGTGCCTCTTGCAGAATCAACTTCCTAATCTCCGGGTCATTGGGCACATAAACACGGTCCTCAAACCATAGGGTATCGTACTCATCCTCATGAAATCCCTTTGCTTTTCCTTCGCTCATTTTCTTCTTTATATCTGCAATCTCCTTGTCAGTTTTCTGAGCTTCTCTAATTTTATCCATCAAGGTAGATTGAATTTCCAATGCTGCTACATAGCCTTTCGGAACTATTTCCAAACATAGCTCACGAAGATCTTCGGCCAATTCCCTCTGTAACTCTTCGGTCATCAATGTATTGACATGGCTCTTACGGCTCAATGCGTCAGCTACAACATTAGCCTTTCCTGGATGGTAATGCAATCTCATATCATAATCCTTGATGAGTTCCAACCATCTCCTTTGTCTGAGGTTCAACTCCTTCTGCGTGAAAATATACTTCAAACTCTTGTGATCCGTATATACTTCACAATGATTCCCAATGAGAAAATGTCTCCAAGTTTTCAATGCATGCACTACGGCTGCTAACTCCAAATCATGCGTAGCATAATTTAATTCATGAGGTTTCAGTTGTCGTGAGGCATACGAAACAACTCTTCCTTCCTGCATAAGCACTGCTCCAAGTCCTCGGCGTGAAGCGTCGCAATACACCTCATAATCCTTGTTCTGATCTGGCAGAATCAATACTGGTGAAGAAACCAATCGTTTCTTCAACTCCTGAAAACTGGCCTCACATTCCTCAGTCCAATTGAACTTGGTATCCTTCTTCAACAATTCAGTCATAGGCTTTGCAATCCTTGAGAAATTCTCAATGAATCTACGGTAGTATGCTGCGAGTCCAAGAAAACTCCGGATCTCTCCAACTGTCGTTGGTGCTTCCCATTTGGTTACGGTCTCAACCTTTGTGGGGTCAACTGCTATCCCTTCTCCGGATATAACATGTCCAAGAAATCCAACTTGCTTTAACCAAAACTCACATTTGCTGAATTTGGCATATAACTGATGTTCCCTTAGTTTCTCCAAAACCAAACGCAAATGTTCCTTATGCTCCTCTTCATTCTTTGAGAAAATCAAAATGTCATCAATGAACACTACGACGAACTTATCCAAAAACTCCATAAATACTTTGTTCATCAGGTTCATAAAATAGGCAGGTGCGTTAGTCAAACCAAATGACATAACGGTATACTCGTACAATCCGTATCTCGTGGTAAAAGCTGTCTTGGGTATGTCCTGCTCCTTAATCTTCAACTGATGGTACCCTGATCGTAAATCGATCTTGGAAAACACTTTAGCTCCTTGAAAACGATCAAACAGATCATTAATCATTGGCAGTGGGTACTTGTTCTTGATGGTTACTTCATTCAATCCACGGTAATCAACAACCATCCTTAATGATCCATCCTTCTTCTCCACTAGAAGTACGGGTGATCCCCAAGGCGAAGAACTTGGGCGTATGTAACCTTTATCCAATAACTCCTTAATCTGCTTCTTGATTTCTACCAAATCCTTTGCTGGCATCCGGTATGGTCGCTTCGATATTGGGCCTGTACCTGGCAAAAGCTCAATTAAGAACTCGATATCTCTATCAGGTGGCATTCCTGGCAATTCCTCAGGGAATACATCAGGGTAATCCTTCACCACTGGTACTTCTTCCTGCACAACTCCTGATAAAGAATTCACTTGATTCCTATTTGATCCATGTCGTGATACATACTTGATCCTTCTTCCTTCTGGCGTCGTGAGTAAGATTGTCTTACTAGCGCATTCAATGTTCCCTTCATACTTTGATAACCAATCCATGCCTAATATCACATCCAATCCTTGAGATTCCAATACTATTAGGTCTGAGGGAAACACATAGTTACCAATCCTTAATGGTAACCGATCACACCATCGTCTAGCCATATACTCCGCTCCTGGTGAGCTTACTAACATGGGTGACCTAAGGGCTTGGGTTGGCAGGTTATATTTATCCACAAATCCCCTTGATATGTATGAATGCGATGCACCAGTATCAAAAAGAACAAGTGCAGTAAATGACTTAACCAAAACTTACCGATTACTGCATCAGGCTGAGCTTCAACCTCCTCCACGCTAACGTGGTTCACTTGTCCCCTATTGAAAGGGTTCGGCTTCTTCCCAGAGCTTCCATTGCCATTTCCATTCTGGCCTTCAGGACATTCATTGTCATAATGTCCGGTCTTCGAACACTTGAAACAGGTGACTTGACTCAAATCTCTCTTGGCTGGGGTTGATGGGGTGGTATGGTTCTGGCCGTTGCTTCCTCCATTCCTGCTACCATTCTTGTGGCCATTATGGTTGTGCGAACTACCTCCTCCATGGGTAAACTCCCGGTTTAGGGGTAAAACGGGGCTTCTGCTGGGCTCCAGAGTTATACTTCCCCTGTCCATACTTCCTCTTGCGGTTCTCAATCTGCTGTTGCTTCCCTTCAATCATGATGGCACGATCTACCAACTCCTGGTAGTTGTTGAAACTTGCTACCATCAACTGCATGCTTAGCTCATCATTCAGTCCTTCCAGAAACTTCTCCTGCTTAGCTGCATCCGTAGCAACGTCATCTGGGGCATAACGTGCTAACTTGCTGAAGTCGTCAACGTACTGGCCAACTGTCCTTCCTCCTTGGCGTAAGTTGCGAAACTCACGCTTCTTCATGGCCATAGCTCCTGCTGAAACATGGGAAGTGCGGAAAGATTGCTGAAACTGATCCCATGTGACAGTGTCAACTGGGCAAGTGGCTGTGAAATTCTCCCACCATGCTGCCGTGGGTCCGTCAAGCTGATGTGCGGCAAACTTCACTTTTTCACCATCTGTGCATCCTGCAGTGGTCAACTCCCTTCCTGTCTTGCGGAGCCAATCGTCTGCTACTATTGGCTCGGTGCTACTGGAAAACACCGGCGGATTCAGCATAAGGAAACGGGTTAGGTGATCAACAGGTGGCGGCGGCGGAGGGTTGTTGTTGTTGTTGTTCTGCTGGTTCTGGACTAACAACTGCATCAATTGATTCTGCTGCTGGATCAACTGAGTGAGCTCCGGTGGAAATCCATTGTCACGTCTCGGAGGCATCTGAGGGTTTATAAAATACGAGAATTAAGAATGGAGTGGGGTCTAAAGAGAAAACACTACCCCAATGCACATGAGCAAATGCACACAAAATCACTTCATTCAATTCAAACAAGGGCATACAAACGGTCTAGAACTATCGCAAAAGTGCTCGAACTATAATATATACATGGGGAAATACTACTAATATTAGGTGGTCATCTAGAAATTTGAATCGGTGGAAGACTCCATGATGTCTGCTCCAGCTTCGTCTTCAAAGTCGGGTTCACTTGGATCCGAATCGGTGTCGTCGATGATGATGTAGTTGTCCGGACATGCGACGTACTTGTCTTCCTTCTTGGATGCTAATTTCCCCTTGAGTTCTTCAATCTTCTACTTAAGATCGCCATTGTGCCTTGCTAGAGCTACGATCTCGTCCATGTAGTCCTTGCGTGTAGTCTTCAGCTCTCCTTCTAGCTCGATGATCCTTGCCTTCGCATTCTTCAACTCTATCATATCATTGCACATCTGGTTCTCGTGGCGTCGAATGTGCTGGTTTAACTCCTGGATGAAAGCTGCAATGGATCTATCCTTCTTGGTGCTGACTATCTCCCATTGTTCATCTCGGCGTCCGTAAATCTGGTAGATAGTGTCCTTGAGGTCTTCTTGATAAACTTCTCCAATGCGTCCCATGGTGATATGAGCTGCCATGCTCTTTCCCAGACTCCAGGTTGGTGCACTGAAAACACTATCTATGGGCTTCGTGATTGGCGCGAATGCCCTTCCCAGAATGTGAGCTTGAATCTTCCAGTGCTCCTCTTCAGGCAGAGTGGCGTTGAAGGTACCGGTGAAGCTTGGTAGTCCAATGTTCAGGTACTTGGTGACTTCCTACAAGTGAAATCCAAAAGGTGTGCCTTCATCCGGTTGAGTGTACTTGATCTTCGCATCTGTCATCCTAAAAGAGTAGAAAAGATGAGGAGTTAGAAAATGAGAAGAGAATAGTGATCTATGGCTTTAACTTAGTGGTCGTGTCCTACAGTCAGCGTGTGCTCTGATACCATCTCTGTAGCGACCCGACCTCAGATGGTCAAGTCTCTGTGCTCAGGTGTCATCCCTGGATCAGTAATGCTGACACCACACAGTACTTCGAAGGATTTATAACAGAGTAGCAATCACACACTTATTACATCGATGTCTCAAAGAGAACTTATTACAATAAATATGGCTGAAGGCCATCTAATATCGATAACAGCGGAAGGCTTGGAAGATAAGTGAGTCCATCAACTCCAATGGCATCACTGAGTATAGAACCATGACCTAAAGGCACCTTACTCGTCGTCTGAAAAGTCTGCAACATGAAAGTTGCAGCCCGAAAACGGGTCAGCACATGGAATATGCTGACAATGTAACACATAGAGAGTAATGAACAGTAATGAGCTATACTATATGCATGTATGGCTGGTGGAAAGCTCTATGGTTACAGTTTTGCATAAAGCCAATTTTTCCCTACTGCAAAGGAATAAATTTTATTTAACTATCATGGTGGTTGAAACATCGAGAATGGTTGACAGCATTCCGATCCCAATTAAGTGAACAATTAAAACCCAACAATATTAATTAGAAGTAACATGATGGGAATTCACATGATATTCAAGTACTAGATACTCAAGTTGTCCATAACCGGGGACACGGCTAATCATGATTAGTTTGTACACTCTGCAGAGGGTTGCGAACTTTTCCCCACAAGACTCGATCGCCTCCGTTGGTTTCTCGCACTGCATGATGCTTTGAGAGACGGATGACCGAGACATAGTCTTTCAGAAGCGCTCACACCTTACATTTGTGATAGACCGTGCCAACCTACATCCCCTACATCTGCTAGTCTACCACTTTAAGAGTTCGCACGACTTAGTCAGCTACGCCAGAGCCCATATTGGCTTGTGGCTGCACACGGAAGTTACTAGCATGAATGATCTTATGATCCCTTTGAGCCTGGGTGGTGGTCCAAAGAAAAACAGGCAAGTCCTGATAGAAACCAGGTGCCTCAATCCACCCAGATGTGTGTTTAAGTTGCCACCTTAGATAAACCATTAATTAACAATACTCACATCTGTCATGGATATCGCTCACCAAATTCACGTCTACTAGCATAGCATGGCATAATAAGCAAACGTAGAAGTAACTCCCAAGGTTTCATAAGTAAAACAGGTAATAGGTACTACCTCAACTACTTCCCATCCCACAGTTTAATTAGATCCTAATCATGCAATGTGTGAGGATTGGTCTAATGCAATAAAAACTGGGCAATGAGAAGGTATGATCAAAGTGTTACTTGCCTTGCTGATGATCCGCGAAACCTAGAGATTCGAAGTAACAGGCGGCGCACTCCGGGTAATCTATCGCAGACAAACAACAAGCATACAATAAGTACTCATCTAATGCACAGGTAAAATTCGAACAAGAGATCGAACCAGAAAGTTCAACTTAAGAACTCCAGTTGCAAAGAGAAAATGAACCGAACAAAGCAACGAAAAACAAACGGCGGAAGAAAACAACTCGGTTCTAGCAAGTTGAAACTAGGTCAAATTTTACAGTAGCAAAAACTTGTTTAAGTTGATTAGTTGGAACGGCGGTTTCGAAACGAAACTCCAGGCGCTTGAATCACCTGATTCTGATAAACGAGCGAGAAGATAAACTAGAACGAAGATCGGATCTGAAATCGTGATCAGAAAATCGCGGAATAAATCCGACGAAAAAGAAAAACGACGAACGGTTAAACGAACGGACATTCGTTAAGCGAGAATAACCGGTGATCACGTTCGTTAAGACGAACGGTCCGGCGAACGCTCGCTAAACAACTAAACCGAAAAAAACGAAAACTGATCTAGGGTTTTGGAAAAAAAACTGAAACAACAAAACGAAAAGAAACCGGAATGGTTTTTTATAAAAAAACCAAACCAAGGGGAGGGGTGGCGCCGCGCGGTGGCTACCTCGACGAGGGGCTCCGGTGGGCGGGGCTTGGCGGCGGGGCAGCGAGGCGAGGCGCGGAGCGGCGGCTGCAGGTGGCGGCGCTGGCGGCGCGAGCGGCGGCGGCGCGGCGCTGCTGCTGCTGCTGCGGGGCGGCGCGGAGGTGCGGGGAGGAGAGGGGGGGCTGGGTATTTAAAGGGGGGGAGACTTGGGGTGGGGCAAGGCAAGGGAGGCGGCGGCGGCAGAGTCCCAATCGGACTCGGCGGCGGCGGGCGGCGCTGTGCGCGGGCGCGCGCGCGAGGAGGGCGCGGCTGGGCCGGCCGGGCCTTGGCCCAAGCGGGGCGCGACGTGATTTTTTTTAAATAGTTACGCGCGCAGAAAAACAAAGAAAAAAAATCTAAACGAACTCCAAAAATCCCGAAGTAAAATTTTCCCGACTCCTAAAAATGAGTCGAACAAAATGAACTTTACTCGGGGCCTAGATGCAATTTTTTGAAAACACGTATTTTTCCCTAATCCAAATAAAATGCAAATAAACTCCGGAAAATCCAAAATTTGATTTATTTATTAAATCTTCATTGTTCCTAAATTTGGGAAAGTCATATTATTCCCCCTCTCATATTTTTGATATTGGAAAAATAATTGAAGATGAAATAAATAAAATCAAATGATCCTCTTTTCAAAACTTGAGAAAACTCAAATATGAAAATAACGAAATCTCCAACTCTCTCCGAGGGTCCTTGAGTTGCGTGAAATTTCTAGGATCGACCAAAATGCAAGAAAATATGATATGCATGATGATCTAATGTATAACATTCCAAATTGAAAATTTGGGATGTTACATGAGCTGGGAAGCAATCTTGGCGGCACGCCGCTCCAATTCCTCCTCGGAAGTGAGATGAGGAGAGGAAACTTGATCATCTTGAATGTCGTCTTGAGCTTGTTCTTGATCTTGAGCTTGCTCTTGATCTTGAGCTTGCTCGGAGATGAGAACTTGATCTTGGGCATCATGTGGTGGTTCACCACCATCTTGAGAGTGATCTCGCCCTTGATCTTGTTCACTAGGTTGAGGGCCTTCACTTTGTTCTTTGGAAGCGTGTGGTCCTTGGGTTGGTGATGGCTCCACTTGAGTGGAGCATTGTCCTTATCCTTCGGCCACAAGGGGTTCCTCAATGGGTAGGATAAAACAAACACCCATTCTTCTTATGGCTCGAGGAGGGATTTCATCACCTACATCACAAGTGCCACTTTGCTCCACTTGGGAGCCGTTATTCTCGTCAAACTCCACGTTACACTCTCCTCAATAAGTCCCGTGGATTTATTGTGGACACGGTAAGCATGAGAGTTTGTAGCATAACCAACGAATATGCCCTCATAAGCTCTAGCCTCAAATTTAGACAACCGAACACCTTTCTTGAGAATGAAACACTTACACCCGAACACCCCAAAATACTTGAGGTTGGGCTTGTTACCGGTGAGTATCTCATATGGAGTCTTGTTCAAACCCTTGCGGAGGTAGAGCCGATTTGATGCATGACACGCGGTGTTGATGGCTTCGGCCCAAAAGTTGTATGGAGACTTGAACTCCGCCATCATGGTCCTTGCCGCATCCATCAACGTCCAGTTCTTCCTCTCCGCAACACCATTTTGTTGAGGGGTGTAAGGTGCGGAATATTGATGCTTGATCCCCTCATCACTAAGAAACTCATCCAAGGTGTAGTTCTTGAACTCGGTGCCGTTGTCACTTCTTATTGTCAAGATCTTTGCATTGTGTTGACGTTGAGCTTCATTTGCAAAGTCAATGACGGTTTGTTGGGTCTCGCTCTTCCTCTTTAAGAAATACACCCATGTGTATCTTGAATAGTCATGCACAATCACCAAGCAATACTTTCTACCCCCAAGACTATCAAAGGATGGAGGCCCAAAGAGATCCAAATGAAGGAGCTCCAAAGGCCTCTTCGAGTAAATGATAGTCGTGGGCGGGTGAGCCTTCTCATGTAGTTTCCCTTCGATACAAGCACTTCAAGCACGATCTTTAGCAAAGCTAACATTTGTTAGTCCACGGACATGGTCCCACTTGAGAAGACTTTGAAAATATCTCATATTGACATGGGCAAGGCGGCGATGCCAAAGCCATCCCACGTCAACTTTAGCCATTAGGCATGTCGCGGTCTTAGTGGGTCGCTTCAAAAAGTTAATCACATAGAGACCATTCTCGACATGCCCAACAAAGGCTACTTTAAGAGTCTTGCTCCACAAGAGGGCCACGGTATCAATATCAAAGAAAGTGGCAAAACCCATGATTGCAAGTTGACGAATGGAAAGTAAATTGTATGCGAGGGACTCAACAAGCATGACCTTCTCGATCGTGAGATCATGAGAAATGACAACCTTGCCGAGTCCCAATACCTTAGAAGATGAGGCATCACCCCACTCGACATTGGTGGGCATAGATGGAGTCTTGAGTACGTCCACCACCAAGTCCTTGCTTCCGGTCATATGATTCGTAGCTCCACTATCGAGCAACCATGATCCCCCACCAAATAAAAACACCTACAAGAGATCAATGCTTGATTTTAGGTACCCATTTTGTAATGGGTCCTTTGATGTTAGTCACAAGGGTCTTAGGAACCCAAATAGACCATTCAATGTACTCATAAGGAGAACCAACAAATTTGGCATAAACATGCCCATCACTAGCACGACATAACACATGAGAAGGGTTAAAGTCGTCGGCTTTGTTGGGAGGGGTGGCATTGCCCTTCTTGACACCACCACCCTTCGCATTGTTCCTCTTCTCCTTGGAAGCACTCTCTCCCTCTTTCACAAAAGTTTGCTTGAGGGGAGGAGGTCGTTTGGTCTTGCCATTCTTATTCTTGTCCTTGGGCTTGGGTGCGAACCCAATCCCCTCCTTGGCCACAACTTCCTTTTGAATGCTCAAAAGGTTGTTGAGGTTCTTCTCACCTTGTATGCATGACACAAGGCCTTTCTCAAGTTGCTCCTTCAACTTAGCATTTTCCTCAACAAGCATGCTCACAACACGGGTTAGTAGCATCTGCATTATCAATTAAAACCATATGAGGAAAAGTGGCTTTCTCCTTAGTTAGCTTCACTTGGAGTTGATCATGAGACTCCTTGAGGCTAGCATGAATACCTTTCAAGGCCTTGTGAGCCTTTTCAAGTATATCAAACTCCTCCTTGAGTCTAGCAAGATCAACCCCAAGTTTGACCTTCTCGGAATTTAGCACACGAGAGACAACAAGAGCATGATCAAGATCTTTCTTTAATTTAGCATGATCATCGTTGTGTCACTCCTCAAGAACCAAACAAAGATCACGCTCTTCCTCAAGAGCATTGGAAAGATCCGAAATCTCATCGGCATAGTCTCGACTATGCCCCTCCATCTTAGAGATGGTATCTTCGTGAGCCTCGATCATTTCATTGGCTTCACCGAGTTTTTCCAAGAGAGCAACGAAGTGCTTCTTGGATTTACCCTTGAGTTTACACATAAAGGATTCAAACTCATTCTCCTCCACATTAGATCCCTCATGTTCATCAATGCAATCCGTCAAAGAAGGATGATCAATGAAGGTAGTTTTGATGTTGGGGGTTACCTTGTTGGTGGCCTTAGCCATGAGGCACTTGGCGATGATGCTCTCATTAGGAGGATCGAAGAGAGACACCCGTGGATTTGCTCTTGTTGGGGAAAGACTTGGCCGTGTCCTTTCGGATGAGCTTGCCATGGTTGTCTTCCCTCTTCTCATAAGGGCACTCCGCAACAAAGTGACTCACATTGCCACAATTATAGCAATCTCTCACACGTTGCTTGACCTTAGCGCCACTTGAGTTGCTTTTGTTGAAGTTGGGCCTTGAGTTCTTCTTGTTCCAAAATTTCCTAGACGCAAGGGCCATGGCATAGGGCCGGAGGTGAGGAAGATCTTCGGGTGGAATTGCATCTTGGATGATGAAGAGAGCATTCTCATTGAATTGATTATCCGCAGCTTCTCTAGGAGTGAAGTTGCTTCGGTCGTGCGGATAGAAACCTTCTTCAATGATTCTCCAAAGATTAGTATTCACATGATTTAAATGACGCTTAAAACGATAGACCCAAGAATCAAAGTCCTCCCTTTTATTAATCTTGGGGGGAGGACCGACATGATTCAAGTGAGTAGAAGAAATCGGTCCACCATAGACAGGTGGAGGTTCCACATGGGCAAATATGTGGGTGCCATTCTTACTGCTGGAAGGAGCTTTCTCACTAGTAGCTTCCCCTTTGTCGGGGTTAGCATCCGTCACCTTTGTTAGCGGGATCACCCACTTTCGACGGTGCGGTGGAAAGTTTAAACCCTTCTATGAATTTATTAAACATGCTTTCAACCTCGGTCGTCATGGAGGTCTTCAATGTGTCCAAAGCCACATTGAATTCCTCACGAGAGATCCTGGTTTCCCCTTCGGCCGTAGACGAGATTGGATTCACACCGGAGTGCTCCTCCGCTCCATCTACGGCGTCAACCATACTCTTCGGATGACAAAGTCCTTAATAAAGAGACGAGGCTCTGATACCAATTGAAAGGATCGATATAGTTGACTAGAGGGGGTGAATAGGCAACTAACAATTTTTAGCTTTTCTTGACCAAATTAAACTTTGCATCAAAGTAGGTTGTCTAGATATGTAACTAGGTGGACAACCTATATGATGCAACAACCATAAGCACACAAGCAAGCAAGGATATAACACAAATAGGCTTGCACAAGTAAAGGGATGAGATAACCAAGAGCGGAGCCGGTGAAGACAAGGATGTGTTACCGAAGTTCCTTCCTTTTGAGGGGAAGTACGTCTCCGTTAGAGCGGTGTGGAGGCATAATGCTCCCTAAGAAGCCACTAGGGCCACCTTATTCTCCTCACGCCCTCACACAATGCGAGATGCCGTGATTCCACTATTGGTGCCCTTGAAGGCGGCGACCGGACCTTTACAAACAAGGTTGGGGTAATCTCCACAACTTAATTGGAGGCTACCAATGACACCATGAAGCTTCACCACAATGGACTATGGCTCCGCGGTGACCTCAACCGTCTAGGGTGCTCAAACACCCAAGAGTAACAAGATCCGCTAGGGATTAGTGGGAGGAATCAAATTTCTCTTGGTGGAAGTGTAGATCGGGGCCTTCTCAACCAATCCCGAGCAAATCAAGAAGTTTGATTGGCTAGGGAGAGAGATCAGGTGAAAATGGAGCTTGGAGCAACAATGGAGCTATTGGGGGAAGAGGTGAGTCAACTTTGGGGAAGAAGACCCCCTTATATAGTGGGGGGAACAATCCAACAGTTACCCCCCAAAACAGCCCCGCAGAGGGCGGTACTACTGCAGGAGGCAGCGGTACTACCACTCCCCCTGGCGGTACTGTCGTGCAACCTGGAAGGCAGGGGAGAAAGGGACCCGAGCGGTACTGCCGCGTTGGTAGGGCGGTACTACTGCTCATGAGCGGTACTGCCGCTCTACTGCCACTGCATAGTACCGCACAATCCGACACAAGAATTGACCCCCTCGAGTCAACGCGGTAGGGGCCTGGTACCGCAGCGGTACTATGGCTGAGGACCCACCGGCGGTACTACCGCTGCGGAGCAGTACTGCCGCCTGTGACCCCTAAGCGGTACTACCGCTGGGACCAGACAAAGCCCAAAGGAGGGAAGAGCTCTCCATTGAAGCGGAAAGGCTCAGAGGGTGTGAAATGGATGTGTATGTGTTGATTCCACCCTAGCCTTACCAAAGCAGACCCCCTCTTGATAGTACGGTGCTCTCTACGAAACTAGTCCACCGAAAAAGAAAAGAAAGAGCTACACCGTCTTGAATGACACTCCGAGGGAAAGAAATTGTCTCGTGCCAAAGATGAATCTCTGAAATGCTCAAAGCACACGATTAGTCCGCAAACATGTTTTCATCAATCACCAAAACCACATCGAGAGAGATATGCCTTAACAAATGGCTAACTTTTAACTAAACAAATCCCAAGGGAAAAGCTACTAGATGGATCTACTTATATAGAAGCAAGCGGTGGCGCCCAAGGAGGTGGGAGGACGTCCCAGGGCATCCTAAAGCTAACCCTAGGTCGTACAAGGCTCATGGGCCCAAGTGGAGGTGATGCAACACTTTTGGACTTGTTGTTTGACTCGGATTCTGCTGCAGCATCAGATTGTTTCATCGATATCTCAATGCTCCGGATGAATTTGAAGGTCAATCCAATTGGGTTGGAAAGAGCACAAAATCTACTTTCTAACAAAAAAAGAATCACCCAATTCGAAGTCCGTACGAAAAAGTTGTTGGAGTTTTGAGTCAGGTATGTCTGTGCAGTCCGAATCTGAATCCAGAACGTGCGAGACTTGGACTCTATCTTCTCTTGGCCCAAAAGTGACGTGAGAGGACTTTTTCAACAAAACCTAAACTTCTCCTTTTCTCGTATCTTCATATGTGGATTGTACAAATGTCACATACACCTGCAATTAGACAAAACACAAAAGTGTGTGAAGTATTTTTGTTCTGGAGAACATAAATAAATTATTGAATTGTTAGCACTAGAAATCACCTCACAAATATGCATGTATGCAATATGTTTGGTCGTATCCAAGGTAGTCATGTCCTCATCATCCTCCCCTTCTTGAAAACAAAGCCGTCCTCGGCGTTGCTTAATCTGAAATGTGGCTAACAAAAGAGACAAGGTGTACATGTTGTATATGTATATGTCATCCATTCTTATTTCCCTTGGATTTTGCACATATGACATATGTATACATGAGTAACTTTCATAGTTAACAAAATATAAAGCCAAAATATTATCACAAGAAGTAGAAGGCATGAAAGTATTGCAAATCAGTTTGCACATATAAGTGAAGCTCTTATTCATATGAAAAGATTGACAATATTCATCATTAAACCATCCCAACATTGGTGAATAAACCTTACTTGCATCAAATTTACATGCTACAACATGTTTAACTAAGCAAACATGCAATATGTCATTTGACACAGAATCATCACCAAGATTTGAGGTCATATCAAAATGATTAAACATTGGTTCTTTTGCATCAATAGTTAATTCATTGGGTGCACTCAAAATTGTTGGTATTTCAGTTGTTTGATCACATGACGCATTCATGACAGTAACACAATTCTCTAGAATAGGTGATGCGCTCAAATCAACACATCATGTATTCAACTTAACTAGGCATGCATCATTCTCATGTGAAGTTATATCATCAATACCTTTACAGTTACCTTGTCGCAAAGACATAGCTGATGTAAGTACGGATGATGGCAATGTACCATACTCTTGGGATGATGTCGCTCTCACAATCAGAGGTGTGGCTGCTCTAGTTGGTGCAACGGTGGAGGAACTAAGCGGTGGTGGTGAGCATGAACTGGAATAGTAGTTGTTGTAGTCACCCAATGTGTCCTCCTGTATCTGTCTCTCAAAGGTACAAGCACGAACATACATACCAGAAATGCAACGAAGAATATACTGAAATCTTGCTTGAATATCGTGGTTCAAACCACCAAAAAATCTATTCATTGCATCATCCTCAGATTCTTCTATGTCACAATGATGCATATAAGATTTGAACTCTTGGTAGTAAGCATGAACAATGTTGATGCCTTGTTTAAATTGTTCAAATTTGCGAAGCAATTCACGACGATAGTAAGGAGGGAAAAATTGTTGTCTCATTACATCTTTCAAATCTTTCCAAGTTGTGGGTTGTTTATCAATGTTTTTCTTACAATGCACACTCCACCAAACAGAAGCAAAACCAGTAAATGCTCTTGTTGCAGCTCGTACTCGCTCAAGTTCAGAAAAGTCATGGTGACTAAAAACTTGTTCTACTTCAAGCTCCCAAGCTAGATAAATAGCAGGATTAAATCTACCCTCAAATGACGGTAAAGAGATAACCTGACCATGTGCTTGTGTGTGTTGTCCCAACTCTCGTGATGGTGAAGATGTGTCTGTCGGCCAAGAACTTCAATCTCCGGAACCTGTCATGATTAGTAGACACAAGAAACAAAATTCGATAATAATTTTCCTATGAACTACTAGGACGTGGTTGTAAAGTGCTCACAGTAAAGAAAATATCAATATCTTACAAGTTCTTACCATGCGGCAGGTGGTTACAGGCAACCAGCGGTGTCAAATAACTTTAAAGATTGTGTAAAGCGACTGCCAGGGGAACGCACGTATACACGGTGTAGAAATATGTGGAGCTGGGTTGGCTATATATGATAGCAAAAGATTAGCAATATTCAATTCAGATATGCAATGTTGAATAAACGCTCAGTGACGGTACTGTGCTTGTCCAAGGCTAGACCGGACTAGAGACGTGAGCCTAGAACACTAATGAGATCACGGCGTAGCACAAATAGCATCAATGAAGGATACTAAGTAGCTCTAGACAACAAGATATAAGTGAAGATCACAACGACAGTAAAGATAGTGATGAAAAACAACTGCTAAGCAGGATATACAACAACTCTCTCTCCAACTTTCCTCTTGAAAAATTTGAGCCAATTTTCTGATATTTTTTTTCAAAGAATGCTACTAACTCAAGCTTTCCAAAGCAAAAAGAATCACTCAATTCCGAATTAATATGAGGAGTCAAAGAATTCTAAAACTGGCCTAAAAACTGGAATAAGCTGTGTTCGCGAACTTTGGAGGGCTAAAACACCTATTTGGAAGCCGATTTTGAGGTGCGAAATATTGAACTAGCTTCTGCAACTATTTAGATGCGGCTCCAGCTTTCTTCTGAGTACTCGTGGAGCCAAAACCGACTTCGTATGAGGAAGTTATGTCTGTTTTACTGAACATTGCGCAAAACAGATTCTAATCCGAATTCAACTACGAGATTGAGTCTAAATAGATTCGAATTTTGTTTTTTTTCTTCTCTTTTTTTTCCTCACACTTTTATTTTGTTTTTCTTTCTCTCTTTTTTTTCTCTGACTTTTTCTCTCTCTCTTTTTCTCTCTCCCTATTTCCAAGACAAACTAGATAAGATGCAGATTGGATCAAGCGAAGATGTGAACGATCTCAACTATGATTGTGACAATGAACTAGAAATTGATGGATGGTGTGGTGGACAGTGGAAGGGATAATGATGCAGCGGCGACGTGACTAATGCGAACAGAACTCGAAACTCTAAACGAACTAGACACTAAGACCAGCAACTCGACACGACGATGCAACCAATAATTCAACTATGCAAGCAATGAAAAGAAAATTGCAAAGGCTAAGACTGGCTTGGACAAAGGAAGAATATATCTAACTTTTTTTGTGGCTTTTTCTTGGACAATAGGTAAGAAAATAAAACTAATCTTGGAAAAACTGGAAATTCTCACCGTGCAACCTAAAAACTGATACCAGTTGATATAGGCGAGGGTGTCCCGATCTTTCGATGAGATGATAACTATCAATTTGGTGGAGACGAATTTTGACAATCCGACTACAAACATGCACGACGTTGTGCCTTAACAATCGCTAAACCAACTCCGAGAGGTTATTGACCACGCCGGAGCACGATCAACCTGACCATGAAGGTCTATTCCTGCATGCAATCGAAGAACAAGCAACAATATGATAAAGCAATCTAAATATTATGAATATATATGAAGTGTTGATAAAAGTGGGGATCCGGAAGCGGTCTTGGTCTGGTCGTTGGACACAAACGAAGTACATAAAGTTGCAATGGCTAATTTTAAATAAACAAATCCCAAGGAAAAAGCTACTAGATGGATCTACTTACATAGGAGCAAGGGGTGGCGGCCAAGGAGGTGGGAGGACGTCCCAAGGCAGCCTAAAACTAACCCTAGGTCGTACAAGGCTCATGGGCCCATGTAGAGGTGATGCAACACCTTTGGACTTGTTGTTTGACTCGGATTATGCTGCAGCGTCAGATTGTTTCGTCGATATCTCAATGCTCCTAATGAATTTGAAGGTGAATCCAATTGGGTTGGAAAGATCATGAAATCTACTTCCAAAAAAAGAATCACCCAATTTGGAGTCCGTATGAAAAAGTTGTTGGCGTTATGAGTCAGGTATGTCTGTGCAGTCCGAATCTGAATCCAGAACGTGAGAGACTTGAACTCTATCTTCTCTTGGCCCAAAAGTGACGTGAGAGGACTTTTTCAACAAAACCTAAACTTCTCCATTTCTCTTATCTTCATATGTGGATTGTACAAATGTCCCATACACCTGCAATTACACAAAACACAAAAGTGTGTGAAGTATTTTTGTTCTGGATAACATAAATAAATTATTGAATAGTTAGCACTAGAAATCAAATGACAAATATGCATGTATGCAATATTTTTGGTCATATCCAAGGTAGTCATGTCCTCATCACTCTCCCGCAGATTAAGAAGTGCCAGAGTAGCTCTGATCCTGAGATAACGCCTCGTGCACGGCCCGCGGAGCTCGCCATGGCGGTTAGTTATACGGACTCTCTCACCTTTCCTCCATTACATTGTGTGTGCATTCATCGATGATTACAATGCTAATGAGGAGTGGTGTGTTGCAGGCATTGGTTGAGAAAGAGAGATTGAAGACCCAGGCGCTTTTGGAGGAGGCAAAAAGGGAGGCAACATAGAGGGGGAGGGAGATGGAGGAGAGGACGGCTAAGCTGTTGGAGGAGGAGAGGAACCAGAACGAGGCGTCTAACCGGGCCCTATACGAGCTCATCGTGGTACGTTTCTCGTGCACATTAGCCCAATCATGCATGTAATGTTTGCACTACTAACTAATATGAGTGACTTGTGAGAACCAAATGTGCAGACCATGTGCGATAAAAACGGTCAGGCCCCTCCGCCGATGCCCCAAATTGCTCCGACGACGACGGTGAGTTTGATTTGAATGGTCGTTAGTTACTACTATTCACATTTCAGTTTGCATCACGCTAATGAGACATTATTGGAAATGATATTTGGTGCAGCATGGCTCCCGACAAGCATCGACCAATCCTTCTGCGTCTGCCAATGGCGGAACCCCGACCGGTCCTTGACCTCCGTCTGCCACTGGCGCAACCCCGACCATTCCTACACCTCCGTGATAACGGTATTTTTTTTTTCTTATTTAGCCTGTTTAGTCCATTTTGACATAATTTAGCCTATTTAGTCAACAAATGACATAATAAGATGAAGAAAATCAAGGAAGAGGAAGGAAAGAAGGAATAGGTAGAAAAGAAGAAGAAGAAGTTCTTCAGTTCTTCTTCTTCTTCTTCTTTTCTTCTTCTTTTCTGCTTCTTCCTCTTCTTCTTCTTCCTCTTCTTCTTCTTCTTCTTCTTCTTCTTCTTCTTCTTCTCCTCCTCCTCCTCCTCCTCCTCCTCTTACTTGTTTTTATTCGTAAATGGCATAATAACCTTGCTAACCTCATAAATGTCATATACTTAGTGTGTTGTCCTCTAATATGACACAATAAGCATAGTTACGTCAAAAATGGCATAATTAGCTAGGTAAGCTAAAAAATGGCTTTTTTCTTATTTAGCCTATTTAGTCCATTTATGACATAATTTAGCCTATTTTGTCCACAAATGACATAATAAGATGAAGAAAAACAAGGAAGAGGAAGAAAAGAAGGAATAGGAAGAAAAGAAGAAGAAGAAGAATAAGGATAAGAAGAACTTATTCTTCTAATTTTCCTCCTCTTACTTGTTTTCATTCGTAAATGGCATAATAACCTTGCTAACCTCATAAATGTCATATACTTAGCTTGTTGTCCTCTAAAATGACACAAAAGGCTTAGTTAGGTCAAAAATGGCATTTTTCTTCTTATTTAGCCTATTTAGTCCATTTATAACATAATTTAGCCTATTTAGTCCACAAATGACATAATAAGATGAAGAAAATCAAGGAAGAGGAAGAAAAGAAGGAATAGGAAGAAAAGAAGAAGATGAAGAAGAAGAAGAAGAAGAAGCTTCTTCTTCTTCCTGTTCTTCTTCTTCTAGTCTTCTCCATCATCTTCTTCTTCTTCTTCTTGGTGTTCTTCTTCTTCTTCTCCAAAATGAAGTTAGCTCTAAGTTAGCTCTAATATGCTTAGTTACCTAGGTTAGCTCAATAATGACCTATACTAAGCTGCTTTATAACAAAAATGGCATAATATGCTTAGTTCACCCCAAAATGGCATAATTAGCTAGGCTAGCTCTATTTTACCTAAGTATGCTTACTTGTTGTTCTTCTTCTTCTTCATTTTCTTCTTCCTCTTCTGATTCTAGTCTACTTCTTCTAACTTTCTTGTTTCCCATTTTGCAGATTTAATTCACTATATGGAAGCTTGCATGGATGGAGTGCTTGTTTCCCTGTTCTTATTTTCGTTTGTATCGACAAAAATGTGGAACTTGTTATATGGATGCATGGAACAATGTGTTGGATGAATATTGTGATATTACTGTAATATGTATGGATGGAACTGTGTTTCTTATGTATGTATGTTGTCATGGATGGAGCTATGTTTTGGATGCATCATATGTCTGTTGTGCTTGTGAAAAAAATATATGCATATCTGTGTGTGAATTCCTGTGAAATTAAATGGATTCAAATAAAAACAGGGTTATATAGCCTCTTTGCCGTCTGCGAGCACACGGCAAAGCTCTTTGCCGTCTAGCAGATGGTAAAGAGGAATTATGGCAGTTACCTGTATAAACCGGGAACACTGGCTGCCAATTTGGTCACTTTGACGTCTGCTGGCGGAAGGCAAAGTGACCAAATAGGACTGGCAAAAAGGCCAGCTATGCCGTCTGCGAGCAGATGGTAAAGATTCAAACCTCTTTGCCGTCGGCTGGCGGACGGCATAGCTGGATACGTGGCAGCTTCTCAGTGCTGGCCGAGCTGAGCTCTTTGCCGTCCGTCAGCGGACGGCAAAGAGTGTCGTTAACCCCCTAACGGCTCTGACCCCACCCCTCTGCCATCCGTTATCTTTGCCGTCTGCTGGCCTCGGATGGCGGACGACACAATCCTTTGCCGTCCGTTTCTAAGAAGCGGACGACAAAGAAGGCCTTTGCTGGCACGTGTTCAGACGGATAGTTTGCCGTCCGCTGGCTGACGACAAAGGTGTTTGCCGTCCGGGATATATGCCTTTGCCGTCTGCCATGGCAGATGGCAAAGAAGCTGATTCCAGTAGTGGTACTCGTTTCCTCTTTGGTGCTAAAGAGGCAAGCGCGGGTGAGGAGTCCCGACGCGTCAGGCAAAGGTTTCCATATCGGTGCAACAAGACCAAGACCATCAGGACGGCAGGATGGAGGTCACCGTGGAGTCCAGGACGGCATCACCACCAGAGCGTTTGGCAGGCAAAGACCACCTTTAGTCAAGATAGCTTGTACTAGTTTTCTCCCTTCAAATTTGGCCATTGTAGGATCCCTTCCCGCCTACATTTCGGAAGAGGACCAGGGCCTCTATAAATAGGACTAGCCACCACAGTAGGAGGCAATGGATCTTGGGCCATTCAGATCATCCTCAACCACCCAAGCTTATCGAGCTCAAGGACACCTCTCCTCAGGAGGCTGTTCTTCCCTTGTACTTGTTCATCCTCAGCCCAAGAGGCAATCCGCCACACCACACTAGAGTAGGGTATTACACCAGATTGGTGGCCCGAACCAGTATAAACCCTATGTCCCTTGTCCTGCGAGTTCGACGTGCTGAGCTTTGAGATTGCGGTGAGTGTCTGAGCTAGGAGGGGGAGAGATCTTCGTTCGCACCCCAGTGTTCGAACCTCGAGGGTTTTGCCGGAACCCGCAATCCGGCATTTGGCGCGCCAGGTAGTGGTGCGCTGAAGCTTTCCTTCCGTCGATCCACGTTCCACCACTCCACTGTATCCGTGGAGGACGCGCGTCGAGCCCACGTTGAGCGCCGGGCCGCCCTCGCCGCCCGTGTCGCTCAGGTAGGCTTCCTCGCTGCACCCCTCTGTGCGGCGGGATGGCCGCACCGCCACTCCATCGCTAACCTCGGCCGGCTCATCATTTCACGCTCGTCGCGCGCCCACGGACGCGCAGGCCGCGCTGCTCATGGCGCGCGAGCTCCTGCGCTACCGCCTGGTCGACGATCTCTACGAGGACTGACTGGACCGCATCGCCGAGCTCGTCAGCGCTGCTGGGGGCTCTCCCACACCATCCCTCTCGCTGCCTCACCGTCCGCCAGTTGCGGGCGACGTGGCTCACGGAGCACCTCCACCACCTCCGCACCAAGACGGAGCCTTGGAGCCAAGGCGTGCGGCCCCTCGGTGCGACCCACCGCGCCGGGCGCCCGCAAAAAGAAGGAAGCTGCCAAGATGTTCTCCGGCCGCAGGAAAACGCTCCTGCGCTCCTGGCGCCACCACGACAAGACCGCGCGCCACCTGCGATGGCGGCGCGCGGACATCAAGGGCAAGCTCCGCATCTGCAAAGGGCCCCGGTGGCCACAGCAGGCTGCCGCGCCTTCACCCCAGAGCTGCGTAGCATTGTCTGGCTGGGCAAGTTCACGGCAGACCTGCCTCCTCGCTACGACAGCACCTCTGGCCCTGCAGAGTTCTTGCAGCTCTATGAGCTGAGCATCGAGGCGGCCAACGGCGATGAGAAAGACATGGCGAACTGGTTCACCATGGCTCTCAAGGATGGTGCTCGCTCGTGGCTCCCGAGCCTGCCCCCGAGCTCTATCTCCTCCTGGAATGAGATGCGCGACCGCTTCATCGCCAACTTCCAGGGCACTCGCAACCGCCCGCCGGCCGCGGGTAACCTATGCCGCATCAAGCAGCAGCCAGGATAGACCCTGTAGAAGTACATCCAGTGCTTCAACAGCGTTCGTCTCAAGATCCCCAAGGTGACGGACGAGGCCATCATTTCAGCATTTTCCGATGGCATTCGCGACATCAAGATGAAGGAGGAGCTCGCCATCCACGAGGAGTTGTGCATGGCCCTGGAGCTATTCAACATGGCGACCAAGTGCGCAAGAGCTGAGGAAGGGTGCCTTTCCCTTCTTGAGCTCCCTGCTACCGACCCAGAGGAGAAGAAAGCCAAGGCCAAGGACGTGAAGCGCAAGGGGGTGGCCGTGCTAGCAGCAGAGCCAGACACGAAGCGTGGCTGGGATCATTCCAAGTCGTCCAAGAGCAGCCGTCCGTTCTGCGCCTTCCACAACATGCACAACCACAACACCAATGACTATCAAGGGCTCAAAGCCATTTGAGACGGACGTTTCGGTCGATGCCCCGAGCGCAACGACCGGGGCTACGGCCGAGGAGGAGGACGAGGTGGAGGATGCTGGGATGATCGCGGCCCCCGTCAAGAGTGGCTTGACCGGCCTCGCGAGGACCGCTAGCAGGACCAGCCTCGTGAGGGTGAATGGAGGGACCAACCTCGCGAGGATCGCCCTCAAGGCAATGCTGGTCTCCCTCTGCTGCCGCCACCACTAAGAAGGAATGACGAACACCATCAGGACGAGGGGGTTGGGGGCTTCCAGGAGCCGCGCGCTATCGCCTGCATTCTGGGCGGAGCTCAGGCCTAGCATCCCAGCGCGTCTTCAAGCAGTTCTCTCACGAAGTGAATGCAGCCCTTCCTAGGCTCGAGGCCACACGCCCGCTCAAGTGGTCCAAGTGCGCCATCACCTTCATTTCGGGGGACCAGCTCAAGTGTGCAGCGACCGCAGGTGCCCTCCCGATGTTGTGCTCGCCCGTCATCAGCAACGTCCAAGTCACCAAGACCTTCATCGATGGCGGCGCAGGGCTCAATGTCCTGTCCGTCGAGATATTCGACAGCCTCCAAGTGCCATACGATCAGCTACATCCTACTAAGCCCTTCTCAGGAGTGACCGACGGGTCCACCACCCCGATAGGGCAGGTCTGCCTACCTGTTACTTTCGGCCAGCGCGATAACTACTGCACCGAGCTTATCGACTTCGACGTCGCCCACATTCGTCTGCCGTACAATGCCATCCTCGAGTATCCAGCATTAGCCAAGTTTATGGCGGTGACCCACCACGACTACAACGTCCTCAAGATGCCAGGGAGCGGCGGGATCATCACAGTCCCCTGCGAAGAAAGAGATGCAGTGTGCTCCCTTGAGCGTGCCTTCCAAGCCGCAACAATCGAAGACGCTGGCAGTAAGGACATGCAGTACCCTCCGGAGGTCATCCCCAAGAAGAAGAAGAAGCAGCTACTCTGCATAGGGCCTCAGGGGCGGTGTCCCTAGCGGCGGTGCCTCAGGATCAGCGCCCGCAGCTGGGGAGCCTCCCTCCCTCGCATAGGAAGGCGCGCCCTGCGCCCTCCTCGGTCAGGGCTCCGGGGGCTCTCTTCTGGAGGGCCTCGGACCTAGCCAAAATCACGAGGGAGACGCTCGGGCACCACATGGAGGCGTGCTTTGGGGTACGTTTCCTCAGGAGGACACTGGACGATGAGAGCCCGGTGCTCATGAGTTCATCGCCAAGACCACTCAGGATCTACAGGATGCAAGAGCCATGCGCGGCGACCGCCGCCTACCTGGTGCAGCACTCCATCCAGGCGAGGATGGCGGGCTCCTCGTCTGCATCGACATACCAGGGCTCAACAGGGCCGCATCTCAAGAGCGCTTCTGGCCTTCGCGCGTTGGGCGGTGTGAGGGTCCGCCTCGCAGCTATGTTTGCATGCCGTTTGGCCTGCCGAGCATGGCAGCCGCCTTCTAGTGCAACTTACACGGTCTTGGCGGAGATGGAGACGGCCCTCAAGGAACCACCTGAGCCCCCAGAGCCTCCCGAGGCTCAGGGTCTTGGCGGCTCATGAGGAGCGGCTTCTTCAGCGCACGCCTTCTACTACTTCAACATTCCTTCGACAATGGAACCAGGTGACATTTCCCAAGTTTATTTAGCTGGGAGCGCCCCTCGGGCTGCATGGGCCTGTCCCCGCGGCATGTATCCTTTTGCATCTTTAGTTTACTCTACTAGGAGCGCCCCTCAGGCTGCATCATCCCCAAGCCGCTCGGGCCCGTCGCAGTGGCATGTATCGTTCTTGCATCTATCTCAGCTAGTTCGCTTCCCATGCATGAGTTATTCATAGTCATCCCCTGCTTGACCGCCACTCACTATGTCCACCCTGCGTTGCCGATCGGCCCCTCGCTCACCCCACAGCGGGAACTACTCATGCTGGCACGAAGCTTGTGCTCGGGTCCGTCCCTGTCACGCTGACAAATCTGGGCGGTTGAGCTCTGGCTCACGGCATACCCGCACACATCACCTCACCAGACCCTCAGTGCCTTCATCTTCTTGCGGAACGACTAGTAGCAAACCGGCAAGCGTGGTTGCAATTCGTACCCCTCCTCACACTAACCTGCAGGAACCTCCTGAGGGCAATAGCGGGCGGCACCGGAGGCTCCTTCCTTTCTCATGCAATTCGCTTGCGCGTTGAAAGGGGGGCTTCTGAGCATCACGACTCGAGAGCTCTTACTGGCTCTCTAGCCCTCACCCCTTGGCCTTGACTACGGCATCGCGGCCTGGCATACCAGCGGCAGCTGAGCTCGCTTGAGGGCCGGGAACCGAGGACGTAGAGCATAGGGAAGAGCGTGGGAAAGAGGGGGAGTCCCGCACGGGCCTAACCTCGCTACACTATAGCCGCCAACGCACAAGGAGCCTGGTGCTGCACAAGGAATCAACTCCGGCTACCAAGATAAGTTCTGCGTCCGAGTCGGCCGAGATCCGCAGCATAGGGTTCCCATCTCTTGCCACCCTGTTGCGGCGACGTCACCTCCCTTTCCCACCTTCAGGTAGCTGCTTGCACGCCAAAGGGGACCTCTTGAGCATCGCGCCTCAGGAGCTCTTACTGGACCTTGGGACGCTCACCTCCTGGCCTTGACCACGGCATCGCGACCTGGCATACCGGCGACGGCTGCAGCCCGCCTGGGGACCGGGACCTGTCGGCACAGAGCACCAAGCTACCGCAAAGTTGGAAAGGGGAGATTAAGCCGAAGCAGGACGTGCGTTTGTAAATCTTCGTAATAAGGACGATAGCAGCAAAAGACATTATAGACCCTTTACACGCCCCCAAGGGGTCCATCTCGATTCCTCACAGGGAACAAAAGGAGGAAGTTTCTAGGAGCCCTATTTACACGCACGAACGCCGTCGATGCCATCATCAACAGTGGGCCACGGGAGGCCGGTGCCAACCCCATCCAAATCAATGACGCCGGCGGCCGGACGCTGCGGCCGCACTTCGGGCCCAGCGCGAGCTCGGGGGCACGTAGCTGTCGTCGCTCGTCTCCGGAGTCTTGTAGGGCTCGGGAGAGTCGCTGCACTCCCAAGCGTAAGCAAGCCACCCCTGCAAGAAATAAATGAATTCCAAAGATCTTGTTAGATACGAAATTATCCATCTTTGAAACAGGTATTAAGGTCGTCGATCTTTTAGCTCCTTATCGATGTGGAGGAAAAATAGGACTTTCGAAGTAACAGAAAGAAAAGCAATGACTGGAGTGGGGGAGTCAGAGTCGAAAAGAGGATTCCTCGCTTCTTTCTCTCATGCACACCGCTGCTACTAGAGGAACCGCCGGTGAGGCCAGCGGCGGACCTTGCCCCTGTCGCCGCGCCGTCTCGGCGACCCCCTCCAGGGCAGCACTCCAAGCGGCGGCCTTCCTCGTCGAAGACCTTGAAGAACATCGTGGAGGCGTCGTCGTACTCAAAGTGGATGGCGAGGGCGACCTCCGCATGGCAAACCCAGGAAACCTCGCCCCAACCGCGGGTCATGAAGATCTTGCCTGGGGAGACGACCTCGACCTCCGCCCCTGTCATTGGGGTGTCGCACTCGGTGTGCTGTAGAGATCGAGGGGACCCCTTGGCGGCATCTCTACGGAGAACAAATGCAGGAAGCGAATCCAAGTGCGTGAAGGCATCGCCGCCTACATCACAAGTTCGCGCGAGGAGCCCTCGACGTGGGTTCCTGGGGCGGTGGTGCGCGCCACCGCGGCGCGGCGGCCACGGTCTCGACGTGAATGGTGCTGGTCGCTGCCTCTGCCTCCGGAACCCTCGGCCTGGGCATACAAGGGCAGTGGATACGCAGCGGGAGGCTGCTCGCTCCAAGGCCTCGACACCCCTGGCCTCACGACTACATCGCGGCGGCTGGTCAGCCTCTTCTTTGGCGAAAGCGGCCCCAGCTCGTCGCGGGATGCTTTTCCCTTTTCTGCGGCTGAGAACCTCCGAATGGGTGGCATGGGAATCGCTGCGAGCAATGTAGCAAGGGAGGAGAAGCAAGTGGAGCAGGAAGAGATGGGCGACGGGGGCTCCACTCCCTCACTTATAGAAGGAGAAGGCCAACCGGCAACTCCCACTATCGCAGGTAATGATGGTTTTTCTCTACATGCAGCAGGAACTCGTCAAGTCGGGCAGTTGCCGAGGCAGCATAGGGAAGCGGAGACGCCCACGTCCCATCAATCGCAACGCGTCAACCGAGGCCGCAGGCTGTTGGGGCCCGAAGCGCTCCGCATTTTCCCCTTGGCATCACCCCGAAGCCAAGTCCGAGCGTGCCTTGGGCCCGGGGGCTACTGTCAGTGATAGAGGCTGGAGTCCCAATCTTTCGATGAGATGATATCTAACGATTTGGTGGAGTCAACTTTGACGATCTGACTACAAACATGCACGATGTTGTGCCTTAGCAATCGCTAAACCAATCTCCTGAGGTTACTAATGATGCCGGAAGCATGATCAGCCTGACCACGAAGGTCTATTCCTGCACGCAATCAAAGAACAAGCAAGAATATGATAATGCAATCTGAATATTGTGAATATAGATGAAGTATTGATAAAGGAGGGGATCCGAAAGTGGTCTTGGTCTGGTCGTTGGACACAAACGAAGTACACGAAGTTGCAATGGCTAACAAATCCCAAAGTCTAAATGGTGCCCTAAAGGCTGTATATATGGAGGAAGAGGGGGCAATTTCGGGGCCCTTGGGGAAGGGGTCCGAAACCAACCATATCTCTTGTTTCCCCACACATACGGACTCTAAAAAACAGCCTATACTTATGTGTTTCGAAATTACATGGGCCTGGCCCAATAATAAGGAGACGCAGTACCTAGAATAGCCTCTCGATGAAATTTATGAAGTGGCATCTTGTATATTTCTTCCAAGGCTTCATGCACTCATTATGGTGGCTTCAGAGTCCTGAAATCATCACTTGTAACTCCGTTCTTGTTCCAGTTGCGCATGCCATCCTCTCCATGTTTGGTCTTGCTCCAGTGTTCATCCCTCTTATCCATGCCAGGCCCTTCATTTGTAAGCAAAACAAATGTATCCAATTTAGGCAGCATCATATTCTCATGAACATTAGAATCATTACCAAGAAACGAAAGTACCTGAAATTTTAATTGGCGTGCGCGAGCTCTAGTAATTGGTCCAGTATATGTAGCAGTAGGGGCTGTTGGTGTAACAATGGTATTGATGTCCTCATCATCCTCCCCTTCTTGAAATGAAGTCGTCCTCGACGGAAGCTCATCTTCCTCACCCAAATAGGGCTTCAAATCTGCAATGTTAAAAGTGGGACTAACCCCAAAATCTGCAGGTAGCTCAAGTTTATATGCATTATCATTTATTTTCTCTAACACCTTAAATGGACCATCAGCACGTGGTATTAGCTTTGATTTACGCAAATCAGTAAATCTATCCTTACGCAAATGTAACCAAACAAGATCTCCAAGTGCAAAGACAACACTTTTTCTACCCTTATCTCCAACATGTTTATATTTAGCATTAATACGCTCAATGTTTTCCTTAGTTAACTCATGCATTTTTGAGATCAATTTAGCATGTTGTTTAGCATCAAAATTAAACTTCTTCGAAGATGGAAGAGGCAACAAATCAATGCGTGCACGAGGTAGGAAACCATACACAATTTCAAAAAGGCACATCTTAGTAGTAGAATGCAACGAACGATTATAAGCAAATGCAATATGAGGCAAGCATTCTTCCCATATTTTATTATTATTCTTCAAAACAGCCCTAAGCATAGTAGACAATGTTCTATTGACTACTTTAGTTTGACCATCAGTTTGGGGGTGACAAGTAGTACTAAAAAGCAGTTTAGTCCCCAACTTAGCCCATAAACATCTCCAAAAGTGGCTAAGAAATTTAGTATCACGATCAGAAACAATAGTATTCGGCACACCATGCAAGCGAATAATTTCACGAAAGAACAAATCAGCAACATTAGCAGCATCTTCGATTTTATGACATGGTATAAAGTGTGCCATTTTCGAGAATCTATCCACCACAACAAATATGCTATCCCTCCCCTTCTTTGTTCGAGGTAAACCTAAAACAAAGTCCATAGATATATCCTCTCAAGGAACACTAGGTACAGTAGTAGTAGTAGTAATAGTAGTAGTAGTAGTGGTAGTCGTAGTGGTAGTGGTAGTGGTAGTGGTGGTGGTAGTGGTGGTGGTAGTGGTGGTGGTAGTGGTGGTGATAGTGGTGGTGGTAGTGGTAGTGGTAGTGGTAGTAGTAGTAGTAGTGGTAGTGGTGGTAGTTGTGGTAGTGGTGGTGGTAGTGGTGGTAGTGGTGGTAGTGGTGGTAGTGGTGGTGGTAGTGGTGGTAGTGGTGGTAGTGGTGGTAGTAGTGGTGGTAGTAGTAGTAGTAGTAGTAGTAGTAGTAGTAGTAGTAGTAGTAGTGGTAGTGGTAGTAGTGGTAATAGTGGTAGTAGTGGTTGTAGTGGTGGTAGTGGTGGTAGTGGTGGTAGTGGTGGTAGTGGTGGTAGTGGTGGTAGTGGTGGTAGTAGTGGTTGTTGCTGTTGCTGTTGCTGTTGCTGTTGCTGTTGTAGAGGTGAGGCAGGTGCAGTCGGTGGTGGAAGACATGCAAGCAGTTCGTTAAATCTGTTATTGAGGTTTGTTTCAAATGTCTTCTCAAGGCCAGTGATCTTATCCATGGCCTCTTCAAAATTGTTCAGCACATCTTGCATTCATCATTTGCTGAAACTTATCATGAAGCTCCTTGTTCGTTAAGTTCTCCCAGTCAATCTCGCCAGCTTGTGATCCTGGCATGGTTAGCAGTAATAGAAAGACACAAGAATATGATCCTACATACTACTAACAAGTGGTGGCGGTGGTGGGTGTCACAAATCCATCAAGCAAATCTCAAATTCTTACCAGTTCTTACCCAGCAGCCGGCGGTGATCGGTAACCGATGTAGTCAAAACTCTCAAAGTTTGGATAAAGCGATTACCAGGGAGAGTCCAATGCGCGATGTAGATGTCTGTGGAGCTGGGAAGGCTTATAATATGGTAGCAAAAAAAGGTCAGCAATAATCAATTCAGAGATGCAAAGTTGAATAAACGCTCAACGATGGTACTGTGCTGGTCCTAGGCTAGACCGTCCTAGAGATGCGAGCCTAGAAAACTAACAAAATCACGGCGCTGTACGTAAACAAGGGAAAAGCTTACTCTGGATTTTTTTTCACTCTGTTTATTTGGCGCTCTTTTTTTTTTGCGCTCCTCTTTTTTTTGCAAAAAATCACTATAATGGTGAGTGTTTCAAAACTCTTCCTAGGTCAAACTGACAGGATGGGCACGAATTTTTTTGACTATTTTTCTTCTTCCAAAAATCAGGGTAGCGACGACGAAAAAGTGCGACAAAAAATCACTATGATGGCGAGTGTCTCAAAAGACTCAGAAAAGCCTAAAATAGGATAGGGAAAAAATATTTTCGGTCGCCAAAATTTTGGCCTAAAAACTGCGAGGGGGTCTCCAGACTGTTTTTTCGAAACCTACAGAGGCAAGGAAACACGAATCGGAAACTAGATGGATCTTGAAAACAAACCTAATATGAAAGGAACTCGGATTGGTGGTGGATATATGGTGGTGGTATAGGGCAGCGGTGGTAGTATATGGATATGAATCGGTGGTGGTATATGGATACGGATTGGTGGTGGTATATGGATACGGATTCAAAGCGGTGGCGGATAAGCGGTGGTGGCACGTGGCAGGGGCAATGATGATGGTGCGGTAGCGGCGTGACAACTTATGACCAGAACTCAAAACTCTAAAAGACTAGACGATAAGACCAACAACTTGACAAGATGATGCAACCGCAAATTCAACAAAGCAAAATACTGAAAAGACTATGCAAAGGCTCAGACTGGTTCGGATAGGATGAACTAACCCTAATTTTTTTTGGCTTTTTCGTGGACTATAGGTATGACGAAACAGACTCAATCTAAACTACGAAAAGCTGTAAAATCTCACCGAGCAACCTGGAAATCTGATACCACTTCATAGAGGCGGGGGTCCTGATCTTTCGATGAGATGATAACTATCGATTTGGTGGGGTCGACTTTGATGATTCGACTACAAATGTGCACGACGTTGCGCCTTAGCAATCGCTAAACCAATCTCCTGAGGTTACTGACGATGCCGGAAGCACGATCAGCTTGACCACGAAGGTCTATTCCTGCACGCAATCGAAGAACAAGCAAGAATATGATAATGCAATCTGAATATTGTGAATATAGATGAAGTATTGATAAAGGTGGGGATCCGAAAGTGATCTAGGTCTGGTCGTTGGACACAAACGAAGTACACGAAGTTGCAATGGCCAAATTTTAACTAAAAAAATCCCAAAGTCTAAACGATGCCCTAAGGGCTGTATATATGGAGGAAGAGGGAGGGAATTTTGCGGCCCATGGGGAAGGGGTCTGAAACCAACCCTATCTCTTCTTTCCCCACACATACAGACTCTAAAAACATCCTATACTTATGTATTTCGAAATTACATGGGCCTGGCCCAATAATAAGGTGACGCAGCACCTAGAATAGCCTGTGGACGAAATTTATGAAGTGGCATCTTGTATATTTCATCCAAGGCTTCATGCACTCATTATGGTGGCTTCAGAGTCCTGAAATCATCACTTGTAACTCCGTTCTTGTTCCCCTTGCGCATGCCATCCTCTCCATGCTGGGTCTTGCTCCACTGTTCATCCCTCTTATCCATGCCAGGCCCTTCATTTGTAAGCAGAACAAATATATCCAATTTAGGCAGCATCTTATTCTCATGAACATTAGAATCATTACCAAGAAACGAAAGTACCTGAAAATTTAATTGGCGTGCTCGAGGTCTAGTAATTGCTCCAGTATATGTAGCAGTAGGGCCTGTGGGTGTAACAATGGTAATGATGTCCTCATTAGTCGGCGTCCTGGAACGGGGGTCCCCAGACTTGCCTGCCAGTGGCCCACGGCGTGGCTCCGCCAGCGGCCCTGTATGGCCCATCTTCATTAGCGAGCACTTAAGACCCTCGCGAGGGGCCAAGCCTCGCGAGTCGGTCGACGCAAGACCTCCTCGGGGGCGGCCTTACTAGGTTGGCTCGCGAGGGGCGGAGAGATCAAGGCGAGGGGCACCTCACGAGGTTCCTGTGATACAAGCCATGACGACCAAGGCCAGGCGGGCACCGGAGCGTGTAGCGTACTCGTTTCCTCTTTGGTGCTAAAGAGGCAAGCACAGGCGAGGAGTCCCGAGGCATCATGCAAAGGTCTCCGTGTTGGTGCAACAATACCAAGACTAGTAGGATGGCAGGACGGAGGTCACCGTGGATCCCAGAACGGCGTCACCACCAGAGCCTTTGGCAGGCAAAGACCACCTTTAGTCAGGATAGCTTGTACTAGTTATCTCCCATCAAATTTGGCCGTTGTAGGGTCCCTTCCCGCCTACATTTGGTAAGAGGACCAGGGCCTCTATAAATAGGACTAGCCACCACAGTAGGAGGCAACGGATCTTGGGCCATTTAGATCATCCTCAACCACCCAAGCTTACCGAGCTCAAGGACACCTCTCCTCAGGAGGCTGTTCTTCCCTTGTACTTGTTCATCCTCAGCCCAAGAGGCAATCCACCACACCACACTGGAGTAGGGTATTACACCACATCAGTGGCCCGAACCAGTATAAACCATGTGTCCCTTGTCCTGCGAGTTCGAGCGCTGAGCTTGGAGATCGCGGTGAGTTAGCTAGGAGGGGGAGAGATCTTCGTGCGCACCCCATTGTTCAAACCTTGAGGGTTTTGCCGGAACCCGCAATCCGACAGGTTCAATATTGATATGCGAGGCATTCAGCAATATCATGCAGAAAGTTGATATGATTTATTTACATTGGAAGGGATAGTCCCGAGTCGCTGCAAGCTTGCGACCCGGCACTTTGGGGCTATATTATTCAGATCATGATTATATCAAATATGGAAGTCCCATGTCGCTGCAAGCATGCACCATGACACTTGGGGGCTAATGCAAAGTCATTTTTACTTGCCTTATTGGAGACCCAACTCATCACATCGTAATGACCCGGCCCTTGGGGGCTACCCTGGTTGAAGTTTTTTATGAGCTTGAGGCAATTACAAGTCCTAGGTTGCTGCAAGCATGACAACCCGACACTTGGGGGCTACAGATGTGGAATATTCAGTTTTGACTAGTGACTGAGATGGACAACTTGGATTTCTTCATGGTTGTAACATTATATTGAAGCAAGTCTTAAGCAGTTACTACGCTCCCTTCTTAAGACTTGGGGGCTACAAGTGATATGCATATAAGGGAGGTACATTTTCAAGCTT
The DNA here is from genome assembly GCA_032464435.1 of Aegilops umbellulata. Taxonomy (NCBI): domain Eukaryota; kingdom Viridiplantae; phylum Streptophyta; class Magnoliopsida; order Poales; family Poaceae; genus Aegilops; species Aegilops umbellulata. The sequence goes on along the minus strand of CP136058.1, from coordinate 207,648,538 downwards.
GATGTTAACAACAATTATGACCCGGTGCCATCAATATTTACAAGTCGGCAATTTTGGCAATGATAAACCAGCAAGTTTTTCATCTTCAAGCCGGCTGAAGATCAAATGAGTATTTCAAAGACCAATATTTTTGTTAAGCATTGGGAGCTGAGTCAAATGAATTATTCTTCACATTTTTTCTCTGTGAGAAACCAACGTCAGCAAATTGATTATGATGCTGGCCTATTGAACCGGATTTCTTAGAAGAAGGAAATGACATGGACTTAAGGATGATCAGGTGTCGGCTTACAAGCATATTTAACCCGGAGCACAACCTGTCAAATTTGTTCTTGTATTTATGTTGCAGGATCAGTTTAACATGGATAAATCCAAATTAAACTAGGGGATAATGTCAGGGATATACCCCGCGATATGACCCGGCCGGACTTGGCGACTCATAGGGTGACCCGCCCAGAGCTTGGCGACTCACTGATGACCCTGACGACGGGTCAGATGGATGACAAGACCCATGGTCCGGAAGGCCGGCTCATGTTATGGTGGGCCGGCTTATGAGGAAAGGCGTAGGGAATATTCTCCAATAAAGGAAGCAAGACTAGGACTCCACTTGTAATAGAGTAATCCTAATCCTACTAGGACTAGTCATGTAACCCGCCACTTCAACATATATAAGGAGGTGCAGGGTACCACAATGAGGGAAGCAATCTAAAGGGCTAGACAACTAGACGAAGCCAGCTTATGCGGCGTCTCCCTCATGAGCATAATGAGGTCTAGCCACAAACAACAAGTAGGGTTATTACCAGATGTTGTTTCCTGGGGCCCGAAGATGTCTAAATCCTTATCTTGTGTGTTGATCCACCTCGCGTCTCTCACACCGATCAACCCCTCTCAAGCTACCACATAGATGTGTTGGCCTCACACTAGGACATCTGCCATGACAATTCCACGACAAGTCCTGCTTAGCTGCCTAATTTGATGGTCCTCCGGGCCTACTGCCCTAGCCGGAAGTATTTTCTAGATTCCTACGCTCGTCGCGAGCATTTTGAGAACTTGTGGGTCCGAAACTGACTCCGAATGACAAAGTTATGACCGTTTTAGTCAACGTCGGTGCTTCATATGGCAGTTCTTGAAAGAACTTACTTTTCTCGTGACGCGTACAGGCGTGCCACCCCAAAATTTTGTGTCCTCATAGTGGACATATTGTTTCCACATATATATTGATCGATGCCAGGAATGCCCTCTTATTATAGACTGTCACACATGTACGTTACAACATGCCACACAGCAAAAACAAGGAGAATAAGGCTTATAATCGCCTTATTTTCTTGAATGTACAACCAAATTGGAATCCCCGAATCGTAGAGCAGGTGCAGAATGCAACGTTTGTCCTTACCAGGCGGACTAATGTTTGTACTGACCAAAATCTCTTGGATTTCCTTCCAAAGGAGTGCCAATGGGTTTAGAACTGTTTTGAAAATCAGCGTCAAATGATGGTCTTTTACTTTCAGGGGCAGAAAGTCCTGCTTAGGATTCGAATTTGAGGGTCCTCTTGGCCTCCTACGCACGCCAGAGGTATTTTCTAGATTCCCATTGTCGTCGCGAGCATTTTGTGTACTTGTGGGTCCAAAACGGACTCCGGATGACAAATTTATGACCGTTTTAGTCAACACCGATCCTTCATATGGCAGTCCTTGAAAGAACTTCATTTTTTCATGACGCGTTCTGGCGCGCCACCCCAAAATTTTGTGTCCTCCATAGTGGAGATATTGTTTCCACATATATATTTACCGATGCCAGGAATGCCCACCCATTATTGGCTGTCACACACCTACGTTATAGCATGCCACACGACAAAAACAAGGAGAATAAGGCTTATAGTCGCCTTATCTTCTTGAATTTACAACTAAATGGGATTGCTTGGATCATAGAGCATGTGAAGAATGCAACGTTTGTCCTGACCAGGCGGACTAATATTTATACTCACCATAATCTCCCGGATTTCCTTCCAAAGGAGTGCCAATGGTTTCAGAAACTCATGCGCAAGCCGGAAGTAGTTTCTAGATTCCCACACTCGTCGTGAGCTTTTTGAGTACTTGTGGGGTCCAAAATGGACTCCCAATGAAAAAGTTATGACCCTTTTAGAGAATACCGATCCTTCTTATGGCAATCCTTGAAAGAACTTTATTTTCTCGTGACGCGTTCTGGCGCGCCGCCCCAAAATTTTGTGTCCTACATAGTGGATATATTGTTTCCACATATATATTGACCGATTCCATGAATACCCTCCTATTATTGGTTGTCACACGCGTACGTTACGGCATGCCACAAGACAAAAACAAGGTGAATAAGGCTTATAGTCGCCTTATTTTGTTGAATGTACAACCAAATGTGATTCCCCGGATTATCGAGCATGTGCAGAATGCAACGTCTGTCCTTACCAGGTAGACTAATGGTAATACTGACGATAATCTCTCGTATTTCCTTCCAAATGAGTGCCAATGGGTCGAGAAATTTGTTTGAAAAGCAGCGGCAAATGATGCTCTTTGACTTTCAGGGAAAAAGGTCCTCATTAGGGGTCGAATTTGAGGGTCCTCTTGTACTCCTGCGCAAGCTGTAAGTATTTTCTAGATTTCCACGCTCGTCGCGAGCATTTTGAATACTTGTGGGTCTGAAACGGATTCTGAATGACAAAGTTATGACTGCTTTAGTGAATATCAGTCCTTCATATGGATGTCCTTGAAAGAACTTAATTTTCTCGTGACGTGTTCTGGCGCGCTGACCAAAATTTTTGTGTCCTCATAGTGGAGATATTGTTTCCACATATGTATTGACGGATGCCAGGAATGCCCTCCTATTATTGGTTGTCACACACGTACGCTACGGCATGCCACACGACAAAAATAAGGATAATAAGGCTTATAGTCGCCATATTTTTTTGAATTGACAACCAAATGGGATTCCTCGGATCATAGAGTATGTGTAGAATGCAAAGTTTGTCCTAACGAGGCGGACTAATGTTTATACTCACCATAATCTCTCGGATTTTCTTCAAAAGTAGTGCCAATGGGTTTAGAAACTTGTTTAAAAAGCAGCGCAAATGATGTTCTTTGACTTTCAAGGGAAACAATTCCTCACTAGGGGCCGAATTTGAGGGTCCTGCAGTACTCCTGCGCAAGCAAGAAGTATTTTCTAGATTCCCACGCTCGTCGCGAGCATTTTGAGTACTTGTGGGTCTGAAACGGACTCCGAATGGCAAAGTTATGACCGTTTTAGTGAACACCGGTCCTTCATATGGCAGTCCTTGAAAGATCTTTATTTTCTTGTGAAGGTATTGCTTCCACATATATATTGACTGATGCCAGTAATGCACTCCTATTATGGATTGTCACACATGTATGTTACGGCATGCCACACGGCAAAAACAAGGAGAATAAGGCTTATAGTCGCCTTATTTTGTTGAATGCACAACCAAATGGGATTCTCCGGATCATAGAGCATGTGAAGAATGCAATGTTTGTCCTTACCAGGCGGACAAAAGTTTATACTCACCATAATCTCTTGGATTTCCATCCAAAGGAGTGCCGATGGGTTCAGAAAATTTTCTGAAAAGCAGAGGCAAATGCCATTCTTTTACTTTCAGGGGCAAAAATTCCTGCTTTGTGGTTTTCACTGATTATGCACATTACGGAGGAGCCAAGGTTTCCTGGACTGCACATTGTTACATACTGGGAGCGAAGTTTGCCGAGAAAATACCTGAAGATGAGGACCCCATGCCTTTGGATGGGAACCCTCACCCGCTTCCTAGTCATGCACCGCTTGAGGAGCACAACTTTGTCCTGCCTCCCTACCTAGCTATTGGTTGGAATGATCTTCCACCAATCCCGCCACCAGCTGATGACCATGTGGGCAATAACAACTTGGGAAATGCAGTTTGGGAGGAAGAAGATAATGTGAAGCATGCTGATGAGCAACGATCAGTGCAAGATCAGGAGTCCATGGTGCTTGATCAGCCAGCTTTTTCAGAGTAGAAGTTCAGTTGGAAGTGCGTGAGATTGGCCAGCAGCCAGTGCATGAGAATGAGGAAGTGGCCCCTCCTGTCTTTGATGCTAATGAGTGGGCTATTGTACCTTATCATCCTCTACTGATTCCGTATGAGAGGATTTTTGTTGGTGTTGTTAAGGTTGCATTTGGTCCTATCCTGCCACCAGAGCTAGCATGGAAGAGGACTTCTGATTCTCTGCTTTAGGTTGTCCCTCTTCTGGCCAAGCCCATGCCAATGCCCACTATTGTTGTTGATCCCATTGTGCTCTCCAAGAGGAGTTGGGCCCTGGCTTTCAATGATGTCCAAGTTCTTTGCAAGTTGCAGTTTGTTCAGTCTCTCTCTCTGCCAGTCCAGCTAGAGCAAGACATGTTGCAAGAAATTTGTTCCCACCTATTGACACTACTGCATTGGGTTCAGACTCTGTTTCTTCAGAGGAGGTGACAACTACTGTTTCAGAAGAGAGTTTTTCTTTCTTTGCTCAATGTCAAGACAAGAAGGTGCATAGACGCAAAACCTCGGCGCCAACACCTCTTGTGGAAATGTTAGTCCGCAGATGTACAAGGGGATCGGTCAAGCGGGATTGGTATAAGCCTGTCTTCCAGGAGCTCCAGTCTTAGCCCAAGAAAAAGAAGCTAAGGTGTAAGCCTTTTGTGGCAGTTCCATCTGAGGTTGCTGAAGATCTGGGTCATGGCAACAAGGATGATGAAAATCTCCATGATGTGCCTCCCCCGACTCCAATTCCCACACTCTAGCATGTTGGAGAGGACCTGGGCATTGCACCAGAGAAGCTAACTGTGGAGCGGCTTATGGCCGACCCAGCTGAAGATCTTCCTACATCGTCTGACGGTTGATTTCACAAGGAACTAATGGGTTTGGCTAACCCTTAAGCTGGATGCTTATGTCTGGGTTGTTTTTGTGTGTTCTGTAGTGTTTTTATCTTCATTTTTATATGTTGACTGCTGGTGTTTGTCATGGTCTGTAATAATGCACTTTGTTACATGTGGTGGATCTTGCTTGGCTATTTTGAGCACTATTACATAGTGTTGATTTATTGCTTCCCCTATGTTGTTTATCGTGAATGAGTCCTCTTTTAGGAAATGGAGTGTTCTGTGCTGGAATGTGAGAGGTCTCAACTCACCTGCTAGGCAGCATGTTGTTAAGCAAAAAATTGAGTAAAGTCAATGTGTGGTGGCTTGCTTTCAAGAAACTAAATGCAGTTCTTTTGACATCAGAGATATTAGGGCTTTTTATCCCAAACAATATGATTCTTTTGCCTATGTCCCCTCTCTTGGTGCTTCTAGTGGAATTCTTGTGGTCTGGAACTCCGCAATCTTGTTTGGCATGCTTGTGGAAATTCAACCTTTTGTTGTGGTAGTTAATTTTACCTCCAGACACAATAATGAACAGTGGACTCTTGTGTCTGTTTATGGCCCTTGTCAAGGTGAACCAAGGACATTTTTGTTAATTGGCTATATTAGCTGAATATCCCTGTAGATGATAATTGGCTGCTTCAGGGAGATTTTAATTTCATCAGATCCATTAAAAATAGGAATCTACCTGGAGAAGATCTCAATGACATTTTTGTAATGAGATAATTGGGCACCTGGGTTTACTTGAGTTACCTCTGAAGGGCAAATATTTTACATGGTCTAATATGCAGGATGCTCCTCTCTTAGAGCAGCTGGACTGGTTTTTTACATCAACCAACTGGATTTCTTGCTATCCAGTTTCTAAGGTGCTCCCATTAGCAAGAACTGCTTCTAACATGTCCCTTATGTGGTTGTTATTAACACAAACATTCGTAAATCCAATATATTCAGGTTGTTATTAGCACAAACATGGAGGGTTTTTATGATTGTGTGAAGCACTCTTGGGAGAAACCTTCTAGAAAAACACATATATCTGCTATTATTGCTGATAAGCTGAAAACTCTCAAGCTGGATCTAAATAAATGGAAACTGGGGATTTCTAAGCTCAAAATTCAGATTGAGAAATGCAATAAGGTGGAGATCATCCTAGATAATCTTGAGGAGTCAAGGCCTTTGTTTAGACAGGAGTTTAATATCAGGAAAGTTGTTAAGCTGCATGTGGAGCATTTGCTGCATTTACAGTTTCTATACTGGAAAAAAGGTGCACCATCAGATTTATTAAAGTGGGTGAGGAGAATACAAAGTTCTTCCATGCCATGGCTACTGAAAGGCATAGAAGGAACTCCATTGCTAGTCTTCAGCTGCAAGATGGCACTATAATCTCTGAGCACAGTCAGATGGAAGGAATTATCTGGTCTGCTTTCAAGGGGAGAATGGGCACTTCTAGGGGAATCAATATGGGGTTTGATTTGCAATCCCTCCTTAAACCTGTTCCTGGCTTTGATGCTTTAACCAAGCCTTTCACAACTGAGGAGATTGATAATGTTGTGAAACATATGCCTGTGGACAAGGCCCCTAGCCCTTATGGTTTTAATGGCCTTTTCTTCAAGAAATTTTGGCCTATTATTGGCATGGAATTTCATGCTCTTGCTCAAGATTTCTATGATGGAACTGCTCATCTTGCTAATTTAATATCCTCTTACATTACTTTGATTCCTAAAAAGTTAGCTCCTGAGGTAGTGGAGGATTATAGACTTTGACTGGCATGGGAGTTAAATTCCTTTCAAAGATTGTGGCAAATAGGTTTCAAGAGCTCATTATGGAATGCATTCACAAAAACCAATATGGCTTCATTAAATAAAGAACAATTCAGGATTGTATTGGCTGGACTTTGGAGTATTTGCATTAGTATTATCAATCTAAGAGGCCAATCCTCATTCTTAAGCTTGATTTTGAGAAAGCATTTGACTCCATTGAGCACTCTGTTATTTTTGAGATCATGAAGTTTAAAGGCTTTAATAACAAATGGATTGGTTGGATCAAAGAGCATTTGACTACTGGTACTTCTTCTGTGCTGCTTAATAATGTTCCTGAAAAACAGTTCTTGTGCAAAAATGGGGTCAGACAAGGTGATCCTGTCACACCTCTTCTCTTTGTGCTGGATGCTGATCTGTTACTGTCAGTGGTTAATGAGATGTATGCTCAGGGTGATCTGCAGTTGCCCATACCCTACCATGATAAGATTATCCTATTATCCAGCATGCTGATGACACTTTGATTATTGTGCCTGCTGTGGACAGTCAGTTCCTGGCTCTTAAGAGAATGTTGCTTGTTTTCTCTCAATCCACTGGCCTTGCTGTAAACTACCATAAATCTTGCATGATACCAATTAATGTTTCTCAGGAGGAGACAAAGAGATTGGCTGAAATCTTTGGTTGCCAGGTTGGCACTACAAAACCAAAATGATAGATCTCATGCCTCTAGTGGATTGCATGGAAAGGAGAATGACTACTAGATCCTCTTTTTTGGCACAAGGGGGGAGGCTGCAGTATTTGAACTCTGCTTTGTCCTCTATGACCATATTTTCTCTCTGTAGTCTGCTCATTAATCCTGGAATTTTGAAGCATTTGCAAAGAATTTAGAGGCACGAAAGATTGGGACACCCTCGGCTCTATCAGCCCACAAGTACTCAAATTTCTCGCGACGAGCGTGGGAATCTAGATAATACCTCCGCTTGCACAGGAGGCCAGGAGGACCCTCAAATTCGGCCCCTAAGAAGGACATTTAGATAGAGGCGAAGGTGTCCCGATGTTTCGATGAGATAGCAATCGTTTTCTATGGGAGTCGACTTTGATGATCCGACTACGAACGTGCGAGGATGCCGCGCCTTAGCAATCGCTAAACCAACTCCGAGAAGTTATTGACCACGCAGGAGCATGATCAACCTAACCATGAAGGTCTGTTTCTTGCAGGCAAACGAAGAACAAGAAAGAAACTAAGATTGCAATCTGGATATTGCGAATATAAGAGGAAAGCTTTATTGATCAAGGTGGGGTTCTGTGACGCCTTTGTCTGGTCGTTGAACACAAACGAAGTACGCGAAGTTGCAGCTATGGCGAACTTTAATCTAAAGAAAACCCAAGGTCTAAACGATGCCCTAAGGGCTGTATATATGGAGGAGAGAGGGGGAATTTCATGGCCCTTGGAGGAGGGGTCCGAAACCAACCCTAACTCTTGTTTCCCCACACATACAGACTCAAAAAACTGCCTATAATCAAGTATTTCGAAATTACGTGGGCCTGGCCCAAAAATAAGGTGAGCAACACCTAGAATAGCCTCTGGACGACATTTATGAAGTGGCATCTTGTATATTTCATCCAAGGCTTCATGCACTCATTATGGTGGCTTCAAAGTCCTGGAATCATCACTCGTAACTCCGTTCTTTTTCCCCTTGCGCATGACATCATCTCCATGCTTGAACTTGCTCCAACATTCATCTTTCTTGTCCAAGCTAGGCCCTTCATTTGTAAGCAAAACAAATGTATCCAATTTAGGCAGCATCATATTCTCATGAACATTAGAATCGTTACCAAGAAACAAAAGTACCTAATAATTCAATCGGCATGCGCGAGCTCTAGTAATTGGTCCAGTATATATAGCAGCAAGGGTTGTGGGTGTAACAATGATATTGATGTCCTCATCATCCTCCCCTTCTTGAAATGAAGTCTTCCTCGACGAAAGCTCATCTTCCTCTCCCAAATAGGGCTTCAAATCTGCAATGTTAAGAGTGGGACTAACCCCAAAATCTGTAGGCAACTCAAGTTTATATGCATTATCATTTATTTTCTCTAACACCTTAAAAGGACCATCAACACGTGGCATTATCTTTGATTTGCGCAAATTAGGAAATCTATCCTTACGCAAATGTAACCAAACAAGATCTCCAGGTGCAAACACAACATGTTTTCTACCCTTATCTCCAGCAAGTTTATATTTAGCATTCATACGCTCAATGTTTTCCTTAGTTAACTCATGCATTTTCAAAATCAATTCTGCACGTTCGTTAGCATCAAAATTAACCTTCTCCGAAGATGGAAGAGGCAACAAATCAATAGATGCATGAGGTAGGAAACCATACACAATTTCAAAAGGCACATCTTAGTAGTAGAATGCAATGAACGATTATAAGCATATTCAATATGAGGCAAGCATTCTTCCCACATTTTCTTATTATTCTTCAAAACAGCCCTAAGCATAGTAGAAAATGTTCTATTGACTACTTCAGTTTGTCCATCAGTTTGGGGGTGACAAGTAGTAGTAAAAAGCAGTTTAGTCCCCAACTTAGCCCATAAACATCTCCAAAGGTGGCTAAGAAATTTAGTATCACGATCTGAAAAAATACTATTTTGCACACCATGCAAGCGAATAATTTCATGAAAGAATAAATCAGCAACATTAACAGCATCATCGCTTTGATGACATGGTATAAAGTGTGCCATTTTCGAGAACCTATCCACGACAACAAATATGCTATCCCTCCCCTTCTTTGTTCGAGGTAAGCCTAAAACAAAGTCCATAGATATATCCTCCCAAGGAACACTAGGTACAGGCAAAGGCATATATAAACCATGAGGATTTAGTCATGACTTAGCTTTTTGACATGTAGTACAGCGAGCAACAAAACGCTCAACATCACGTCTCATCTTTGGCCAAAAGAAATGTGTAGCAACTATATCCTCCGTCTTCTTCACGTCAAAGTGTGATGTAGGGTGGAACCCTAGATGGCCGATCTTTCACGAAAGGAGCGGGATCCCTCGAAGAACACGACGAACACAGGGAAGAACGGAGAGAAAACACAAGGGGAAACACTCAAGAACAAGTCCAATCACACATCCACTAGACAATCAAACACACAAGATCCACAAGGTACATGAACAACAAAGGGAAAGATACAAGGTAGCGTTCATCCCAATCCTTGGAGGAGTTGAGGTCTTGATATCCCGAAGGATCTTCTCACATGCTCACATGGAGGTCTTGAATCCAAGGTGGATCTTCTCCGTAGAGGGGCCGCGGTCACTCTCGAAGAGACGATCCGGTATGGATGAGCAAAGCTCTATCTCTAATGAGCTACTACTTTGCTAACCCTAGAAAGGAGGTGGAGGTGGTCTATTTATAGTCTTATCCACGAAGGGGTAAGTGGGAGAGGGATACAAGGCCAAAGGCCCGTGGCTGCGCACAGGCAGAGCGGTAGTACCGCTTGGGAGGGCGGTAGTACCGCTTGCAAGCGGTAGTGCCGCTTGGTGTGGGCGGTAGTACCGCTCATCCTGGGTCTTCTTCCTCCTTCTCTTCCATGCTTCTCTTGTGGATGGTGTAGTTGTTCCCTGGCGCTTGCACTCCTCCTCGTCGTCCGTAGTGTTTCGACAATACCTATGCATGCACACGAGTGGAGTGTCAAGCAGTATACCATCCTCGAAGGGGTCAAGTGAGCACGTCTAAAGGAGAGGATTCACCTTTGTGTATGTGAAGTAGATGTCACACGTGTCACTCGCCGAACGGACTCTTGACATGGTGATGTCCATAGGATGCTCCGCATCATCTCCCCTCCCTTGGGAAAGATCCGACCTCGGATCGAAAACCAAATCACCATGGGAAAGAGATGGCTTCGCCGTGTAGAAGTGGACGTTCACCAAGTACTTGTCATCTTGAAGTTCGAAATGTGCACTCTCCAATGTCGCACCGTGTAGTGAATTCTTCAAAAGAAGTAAGGACAACAAACACTTGGAAAAACAAATGTGGTTAGCGTTAGGGCAAACCCAAGCATTCAAGAGGTGAGTCACCAAACAAGTGTCGTCATCATGCAAAGCATATGGTTTGACAAAGGATTGTGACATGGTATGTAAGCACATAAATTGAGCACAAGCAAAGATATCATGGGGACAAGCATGTAAATGTGAGGTAGGGATGCAAATATGTGTAACAAGAGATTTAGCATCTACCTCAAAGTCATAGCAAGCATTCACAATTTGCTCAATGAAAGGTCTATGGTAGGCATATGAATCATTCACAACACCAAATAAAATGAAGTGTCTAAACACATAGGTCAAGTGCAAGACAATCCAAGCATAATGTGCATAGGGTGTAGTGAACATAGTGTGGCACTCAACACAATAGAAAGAGCAATTGTTCATCATGTGTGAGGCAATCAAGTCAATCATGTGACAAGCAATGGGACATGGCATATGTGAAGTTATGACATTGTTGCAACCAAACATATAAGAGGAGAAAATAATCCAAGAATTGGATGCAACACACAAGGCATATATATCATGATGCATGGAATGGTTAAAATGACAAGTCGAAGCAAGATCTCTAACAAGTGTGCAATCAAGTGATCCAAGATGAACAATAAGTCTCGTCGTGCAAGCAACACAAGTAGTATGATCCGCAATATCCATGCTCAAGAAAGATGTCACCTTGAAGGCGTGTCCTTGTGCATCCTTCACAATGCCGAAGCACAAGCAAGTGTGATGTAGAATCGTTGTGGTAGAAGGTGGTTCGCTCTCAAGAGCTCGAATGGTCAACTCACGTGACGTGGAAGTCGACACAAAGTCCAAGTATCCTACACATGCACACAACAAAGCAAAGAACATATGTGCATGGTAGATAAACACATCATCCATCATGATGGTTTTCTTCTTTTGCACATAACCATTAAAAGCACAAGTGCATGAATAATATGATGCAACAATGGCTATATTGATGGCACGAGGTATATGGTGCAAAGAGGTAAGACAAGCATGCTTCACAAGGAATATGTCAAAATCTCCAATTATATGTGAGAATGCTATGGGGGCAAACTCATTATCAAGACTAAGGGCATTGTTGCACTCAATACATGGCAAATAATCTAGCATGAGAGAGGCAACACATGGAGATAAATGACAAGAAGCAATAACAATCATGTGCAAAGCATGGAAATAGTTGTCATCAACCGCATGAAATGAGCAAGTATGAATCATTGGTGATGCAACAAGGCAAGCAATCATAGTAAGCAAATCGTGCAAGCTAGTGGAGCGAAAATGCAACACACTAGAGGAAATCATGGCAATCATGTCATGTGAGCAAAGAATAGGCAAAGGCAATGTACATGACATATCGCAAGCACGAACACAAATGAAGATCATAGTATCATCATAGGCATGGGGCACAAAGCAATCATGGCAATAACAAACAATATCTCCACCACGCTTGCAAATACACATACAAGTACTAGAATCAATCATCATGTGTAATGCAAAGCATGGGTCACAAATGCATGGCAAAGGCATAGGAATGGGCATATCATGCAAAGTGAACATGGCAAGATGGGAAAAGGATATATAATGGACAACAACCCATAACCATGTGAGGGTCATGTAGAAGAAATGTGCGTAGTCCTTGCGCAAAGGGAATGGTGGTAAGGATAGTCCACGGGATCCCAAATCGTCGTTGCTCACTAGAGCTCGTTTTGTCAACTCGTGGGATTGCGAGGTTGACAAGTATTCATGGGTACCTACACAAAAGAGACACAAACGAAAGAAATTGTGTGTGTGGTAAATGTACACATCATCCATCATGATGTGCATGTGCAAGTGAGTGTTAGCACAAGATAAGCATCGCTCAAAGAAATTTGATGCATGGTATAAGAACATGTCATCCATCATGAAAGAATAGTTGTTATGTATAACACGATGGGGATGCAAATTGAGCATACTAGTATATGGCACAACAATATCATGTTTATTCATGGGAAGCATATTGTGCACACAAGTATTGGGATCATGCAATGGATAGGATGAATCAAAATCTCCTAACATGTATGAGGAAACTATGGGTGTCTCCTCATGAGCAATATTGGAAACATCATATGGAGAAAATGGACAATATCCAAAACAATGCATATCCGAAGCTAGGTAGTCATGGCATGGCATATGAGATAAATGATGCAAAGGGAGCATATCAATATCATCACAAGAAAAACAAATGCCAATAACCATGGGCTTGTCATCTATGCCATAAGTGCAAATTGGGTTCATCTTAATGGCATATGCATAGTCACTATGAAGAGATTGCAAATATGACATATGATTGATCTCATGCATAGCATATGACAAGTCAAGCGGATTGTCAAACATGATGTGACCTAAAGAATTTTCACATGATATCCTATGAAGCATAGCATCACAACTAGGCAAATCAACATGCTCATCATCATATTCATCATAAATTGGCAAGTCAAGACATGAGGAAGTCGCACTAGCATGAAGCATGGAAATAGGTTGGTCAACATCATGCAAGCAATCAATGTTAAGATAGTCCACTAGTGGGACTAGAGCATCACCTGCACCTATGTTACCTTGTTCATTCCACTCAAGTGGTGTAGGTGAGGTGGGAAAGACCAAATGGTGGTCATCTTCATCTTGATGGAACCATGTGGGGGGTGCATCATATTCCACCATGGCCATCGTCATGTCCATAGGAAGGACGAAGTCGTCGAGGATCGGCGCGTCATCATAAATGGGACCTAGCACCAAATGAGAAGACACAATAGAGGTAGAGGTTAAGTCGTTAGAAATCATAGTGGCCTCACTCTCTCTATGTGGTGGCTCACTCACTCCCTCAATGTAGGTGCACTCAATCTCATGTATGGTGGAGTCACTCATCTCACTCAAGTGGTGGGGGTTGTGGCTCTCCTCACATGGGAATTGGGGCAACTCATCACATATGTGGCTAGTGGTGAAGTCCCTCTCACTCTCAATATGGTGGCACAAGTCACTCAAGTCATCATACGTCGCCGTGGTCGAAGGGAAAATCCCATGCTCAACCATCTCGTCGTTGTCACCATGGATGAAGGCCGAAGATGGCACATCATCTCTCTCGCCTCCTAAGATGGAAGCATCATCCTTGCTCGTCACCAAGTCGCTCGCCTCCAAAGCGTGGTCCTTGAAGGTCTCCGTAGTCGTACTTGTCGCCGCACCATCTTGAAAAAGAGTCATGGAGGACTCGACATCATCAATGCCACAAAGAGGAATGGCGGTGAAGTCGAACTTGGGAGCATCGTCTTGGAGCTCATCGGGCTTGGACATCTTGGTGGTACTAGCCTCATGCTCGTCGCCTTTGAGTTTGGTCTTCGAGAAGTGTGCTTGGGGTGGAGAAGCCTTGGCCTTCATGAGTTCTTGTTCCGCCTTGAGAGCACCAATGTAGTTGTCGTCGAGGGACTTGTAGTTCTCGAGGAAGATAGTCTTGGAGATGTCGTTGTTCAATCCCATCATGAAGTGGAACTTCATTGACATGGGGTCGTCCACGCCGGCTCGTCGCAAGGCAATCTTCATCTCCTTGAAGTACTCGTCGATGGACTTGGATCCTTGGATGGTGTTCTCCAATTGGCGTAGAAGTTGTTCCGTGTAGGTTGGAGGCACAAACTCTCGCCGCAACGCTCTCTTCGTCTTGGGCCAACTCATGTCGTAGCTCTCCGAAGGTGTGTGAAACCACCATGTGGACGCGTAGTCGTGGAAGTTTCTTGTGGCGCACTTCACTTGATCTTCGGGAGGAACTTGATGTAGCTTGAGGTAGTCGTCCATCAAACACTCCCACTCAAGATACTCCTCGGGTTCTAGAGTCCCATAGAAAGGAATCTCATGGTCGGTGTCGAGGTCGTAGTAGCTCGTGGAGGTCGCGGACTTGAGCTTGGGGAGCTTCTCTTGAGCGTAGTCTTGAGGTGCTTGTTGGCGAAGATGCCGTATATCCGAAGGCGAAGATGCCTTGAAGTCGCTTGGCGAAGATGCCAAGGGAGATGGTGAAGTCGTTGAGCGGTTGTTGGTGTTGAGCTCTTGACCTTCACGTTCTTGGTGGTGATGGTGTCGATGCCGATGTGAGCTTGCCGGAGATGGTAGCTCGGAAGAATGTGCTCTTGAGCGTCTTCTCGAAGATGAGGAAGATCTCTTGTAGGCCTTGATGAGTGCTTTGATCTCCTCCATTTGAGCTTGCATCTTGGCGTCGGTGTAGTGGTTCTTGGCATCGAACTCATTGTTGTTGTAGACCGCGGGTGAAATGCCTTGCCTATCCATCACAAGACTCGAGTAGAGGTGAGTAGGAAAAGAGATAAACAATACCAAGTTACCTTTTCCCGAAATTGAGGATGTATCTCGTTTCACTCAATGTGAGATGAAAGAATAGTGGAATTGGTACCGGACTTGTTCACTCACACCTACAAACTAAAGCTTATGGTGTAGCTCGGTGAGGATAGTGGCACAAAAATTAAATGCAAAATGTTAGCAAGAGTCAATAATGTTGAAAGAGATTCACAAATTCGCAAGTGAAACAAGTAGACCAATAGCAAAGAATGGCACACGGAAACACACACACAGATAGATAGATGGGGTCGTGCAACCAAGGAATGAGCACAAAATGTGGAGTCCACGGAAAACGCTCGTGTTGCACAACTCAAGAGAGACGCTAGCACGATTGCTCTATAGGCGGATACGACACTTGTGCACAACCTATGATATGCAAAATGGATAAACTTCTATCCCAAGTATGCTATATATGTATGGTTCCCGGTGTTTGATCCAAGATGATCGGATATGACAATCTTATATGCAATGTGGTATGATGCTATGGCACTTGCTTACAAGCTTCTTTGCTCTTCTCTTTTGCTTAAAAGATTATTCTCTTTTTTTGTATGTATGGCCACTTTGCGAAAAGCACAAACCAAGATAGCAATTGTGTATATGCGGGAACAATCTTGTGACACAAGGGATGATATGATACCAATATGATATGGTATGTATGCAATGGGAGGTGTAGACCACTAATGTGCACAAGTAACGTTGCCGGGCAATACTCAAATGGCTAATCTCGATAGGTAAGTGACGCAAAATGGGCTAGGGGTTATCAATGCAATGTGCAAGGGAAATATACAATGGTGTCGTCGAGGTTACCGTCCGTTGCGATGATGAGTGGTGGTGTTCTTGATGTAGATACCAAGATGATGGAGACTCGTCCCTAAGTAGCCGAAACACCTTAGGAAACGGAAAAACCACAACTCAAAATCTCAAGGACAAAAGTTAAACGGTGGTAGCGGGAATGTGGTGGTGGTTGCGGAAGCTCAATGGGATTGCCTCAATGCAATGATGGGGTTTTGAGACGCAATGCGGAAATCGAGGGTGACTATACAAGGTGGAGGAGTTGTAAGCACGGTCCCTAAGTAGCCGAAACACCTTAGGAGACACAACTCACAACACAAACAAAACTAGGTTAGGTTGGGATGGCGGAAGTGTGTGTTGGGTAAGTCTATGCGGAAGTTATGGTGGTGGTTGATGAATAAGCAACCGTCCCTAAGTAGCCTAAACACCTTAGGAGACTCAAATCACAACTCAAACAACCACTAATGTGATGGGGAACAAAATTGGTTAGGTTGTGGAAGTCGGTGGTGGTTATGCGGAGGATGTGGTGGAAGCCCTAGGCAAAGATGCCAAAGTTCCAAATATTTGATGGAGTCAAATGTTGGTGAAACCTATCTATAGGGGTAGAGGATGTCAATAGCTACTCAACGAGCTAAAGAACGCGAAAATCGGACTCCGGATGTGGAAGTTATGGGCAAAACGGTGAAACTCGCAATGCTGAAACTGGCATGGGCGGTAGTACCGCTTGGAAGGGCGGTAGTACCGCTTGTAAGCGGTAGTACCGCTTGGGATGGGCGGTAGTACCGCTCGTGTCGGGTTTTTTCGCAAAATCTGGCTCTGGGAGGGGCGGTAGTGCCGCTTGGAAGGGCGGTAGTACCGCTTGGAGGTGCTAAGCGGTAGTGCCGCTCGGATGGGCGGTAGTACCGCTCGTGACGGGATAATTCGCAAATCCGGATCGGGACGCGATTTTGGGGCGGAAATGGGTGATTTCGGGGTCAAAATTGGAGAGATTTCGTGGATGGAAAGTGGGGAAACTTGGGGAGATGCTAGATCCACTCGAAACCAAGCAAATCCATGGATCAAATCCAACAAAACATCATCACACCAACAAATCACAAAAAAAATTTGGGGCTATTTTTGGTGGGGAATTTTCGAATTTAGGACGAAATCAACAAAATCAAGCTAGAAAACAAAGAGAGGGGGCTCCGAAATCGTGATCAACGTGGCTCATGATACCAAGATGATGTAGGGTGGAACCCTAGATGGCCGATCTTTCACGAAAGGAGCGGGATCCCTCGAAGAACACGACGAACACGGGGAAGAACGGAGAGAAAACACAAGGGGAAACACTCAAGAACAAGTCCAATCACACATCCACTAGACAATCAAACACACAAGATCCACAAGGTACATGAACAACAAAGGGAAAGATACAAGGTAGCGTTCATCCCAATCCTTGGAGGAGTTGAGGTCTTGATATCCCGAAGGATCTTCTCACATGCTCACATGGAGGTCTTGAATCCAAGGTGGATCTTCTCCGTAGAGGGGCCGCGGTCACTCTCGAAGAGACGATCCGGTATGGATGAGCAAAGCTCTATCTCTAATGAGCTACTACTTTGCTAACCCTAGAAAGGAGGTGGAGGTGGTCTATTTATAGTCTTATCCACGAAGGGGTAAGTGGGAGAGGGATACAAGGCCAAAGGCCCGTGGCTGCGCACAGGCAGAGCGGTAGTACCGCTTGGGAGGGCGGTAGTACCGCTTGCAAGCGGTAGTGCCGCTTGGTGTGGGCTGTAGTACCGCTCATCCTGGGTCTTCTTCCTCCTTCTCTTCCATGCTTCTCTTGTGGATGGTGTAGTTGTTCCCTGGCGCTTGCACTCCTCCTCGTCGTCCGTAGTGTTTCGACAATACCTATGCATGCACACGAGTGGAGTGTCAAGCAGTATACCATCCTCGAAGGGGTCAAGTGAGCACGTGTAAAGGAGAGGATTCACCTTTGTGTATGTGAAGTAGATGTCACACGTGTCACTCGCCGAACGGACTCTTGACATGGTGATGTCCATAGGATGCTCCGCATCAAAGTGTCTCATTAATCCTCCTCCATGCGCCTCCTGCAACAACAAAAGACGAACGGAGCTAGCTGGAATGCATAGCTTGTTAGCACGAAACACAAATCCATCATTAATGACGAACTTGTTCCACGTTCTTCCTTCTTTACAATTCTGCATTACGTCTTCAAAATCAGCATCATGCACATATTGATCTTTGATGGTCTCCAAACCAAATATTTTGAAGTCAAGTTGTGAAAGCATAGTATAGCGACGAGACAATGCATCAGCAATAACATTTTCTTTACCCTTCTTGTGTTTAATGACATAAGGTAAAGTCTCAATGAATTCAACCCATTTAGCATGTCTACGATTCAGTTTAGCTTGACTTTTAATATATTTCAAAGATTCATGATCAAAATGTATAAAAAATTCTTTGGGCCATAAATAATGTTGCCATGCTTCTAAGCTCTGAACAAGAGCATATAATTCGTTATCATAAGTAGAATAATTCAGACTAGGCCCATGATGTCTACTACGCAACCTTCTCCTTGTAGACGTTGTTGGGCTTCCAAGTGCAGAGGTTTGTAGGACAATAGCAAATTTCCCTCAAGTGGATGACCTAAGGTTTATCAATCCGTGGGAGGCGTAGGATGAAGATGGTCTCTCTCAAGCAACCCTGCAACCAAATAACAAAGATTCTCTTGTGTCCCCAACACACCCAATACAATGGTAAGTTGTATAGGTGCACTAGTTCGGCGAAGAGATGGTGATACAAGTGCAATATGGATGGTAGATATAGGTTTTGGAAGCTGAAAATATAAAAACAGCAAGGTAACAAGTGATAAAAGTGAGCGTACACGGTATTGCAATGATAGGAAACAAGGCCTAGGGTTCATACTTTCACTAGTGCAAGTTCTCTCAACAATAATAACATAGTTGGATCATATAACTATCCCTCAATATGCAACAAAGAGTCACTCCAAAGTCACTAATAGTGGAGAACAAACGAAGAGATTATGGTAGGGTACGAAACCACCTCAAATTTATTCTTTCCAATCAATCCATTGGGCTATTCCTATAAGTGTCACAAACAGCCTTAGAGTTCGTACTAGAATAACACCTTAAGATACAAATCAACCAAAACCATAATGTCACCTAGATACTCCAATGTCACCTCAAGTATCCGTGGGCATGATTATAAGATATGCATCACACAATCTCAATTCATCTACTCAAACCAACACATAGAACCTTAAAGAGTGCCCCAAAGTTTCTACCGGAGAATCACGACGAAAACGTGTGCCAACCCCTATGCATAGGTTCATGGGAGGAACCCGCAAGTTGATCACCAAAACATACATTAAGATGAATCACGTGATATCCCATTGTCACCACAGATACACACGGCAAGACATACATCAAGTGTTCTCAAATCTTTGAAGACTCAATCCGATAAGATTACTTCAAGGGGAAAAATCAATCCATTACAAGAGAGTAGATGGGGAGAAGCAACATAAGATCCAACTATAATAGCAAAGCTCGCGATACATCAAGATCGTGCCAAATCAAGAACACGAGAGAGAGAGAGAGAGAGAGAGAGAGAGAGAGAGATCATGATGAGGACATCAATACCATTGTTACACCCACAGCCCCTGCTGCTATACATACTGGACCAATTACTAGAGCTCGCGCACGCCAATTGAATTATCAGGTACTTTCGTTTCTTGGTAATGATTCTAATGTTCATGAGAATATGATGCTGCCTAAATTGGACACATTTGTTTTGCTTACAAATGAAGGGCCTAGCTTGGAGAAGGATGATCATTGGAGCAAGAACAAGCATGGAGTTGATGGCATGCGCAAGGGAGACAAGAACAGAGTTTCAAGTGATGATTTGAGGACTTTGAAGCCACCATAATGAGTGCATGAAGCCTTGGACGAAATATACAAGATGCCACTTCATAATTTTCGTCCATAGGCTATTCTAGGTGCTGCGTCACCTTTCTTCTTGGGCCAGGCCCATGTAATTTCGATATACTTCAATATAGGCTGTTTTTAGAGTTCGTATGTGTGGGGAAACAAGAGTTAGGGTGGGTTTCGGACCCCTCCTCCAAGGGGCACGAAATTCCCGCCTCTTCCCCCATATATACAGCCCCTAGGGCATCGTTTAGACTTTGGGATTTGTTTAGTTAAAAGTTAGCCATTGCAACTTCGTGTACTTCGTTTGTGTCCAACGACCAGACCAAGACCGCTTACGGTTCCCCACCATTATCAATACTTCATATATATTTGCAATATTCAGATTGCTTTTATTATATTCTTGCTTGTTCTTCGATTGCATGCAGGAATAGACCTTCGTGGTCAGGTTGATCGTGCTCCGGCGTGGTCAATAACCTCTCGAAGTTGGTTTAGCGATTGCTAAGGCGCAACGTCGTGCACGTTTGTAGTCGGATCGTCAAAGTCGGCTCCGTCAAATCGATAGTTATCATCTCATCGAAAGATCGGGACACCCCGCCTCTATCAAGTGGTATCAGATTTTCAGGTTGCTCGGTGAGATTTTACAGTTTTTCGTAGTTAGATCGAGTCTGTTTTTCATACATATGGTCCACGAAAAAGCCAAAAAAAAATTAGGGTTAGTTCATCCTATCCGAACCAATCTGAGCCTTTGCATAATCTTTTCTGTATTTGCTTTGTTGAATTTGCGGTTGCATCGTCGTGTCAAGTTGCTGGTCTTAGCGTCTAGTCTTTTAGAGTTTCGAGTTCTGGTCATATTAGTCACGCCGCCGCCGCACCATCATCATTGACCCTGCCATCTTCCGCCACCGCTTACCCGCCACCGCTCCGAGTCCATATACCACCACCGATCCGTATCCATATACCACCACCGCTCCGAGTCCATATACGACCACCGATCCGTATCCATATACCACCATCACTTCGAGTCCATCTCATATTAGGTTTGCTTTCGAGACCCATCTGTTAACAGATTCGTGTTTCCTTGTTTGAGTAGGTTTGGGATTCCATCAATCTTTTGCCGTCCGTAGAAGAGGTTGGTTTCCAAAAAAAATTTGAAGTGATGGTGGCCCAAAATTGTTTGAGTAGGTTTGGGAAACCACCCTCTGTTTAGGCCCGAAATTTTCCAAAAACACACTTGACAAAAAAATTTCTGGCTATCCTATTTTTAGGTGTGTCTTAGCCTTTTGAGACAGTCGTCGTTATTGAAAGTTTTTTTTGAGCCGTTTCCAGTTTTTGGGTCCGGGCAGTCGAAAAAAAATCACAAAAATTTCGTGTCTATCCTGTCAGCTTGACCTGGGAAGAGTTTTGAGACACTCGCCATTATAGTGATTTTTCGCAAAAAAAAAGAGGAGCGCAAAAAAAAGAGCGCAAAAAAAAAGAGCGAAAAAAAAATTCCAGAGTGTGCTTTTCCCTTGTTTTCGTACAGCGCCGTGATTTTGTTAGTGTTCTAGGCTCGCGTCTCTAGCACGGTCTAGCCTAGGACCAGCACAGTACCGTCGTTGAGCGTTTATTCAACTTTGCATCTCTGAATTGATTATTGCTGACCTTTTTGCTACCATACTATAAGCCTTTCTAGCTCCACATACATCTACGTCGTGCGTTTGACTCTCCGTGGCAATCGCTTTATCTAAGCTTTGAGAGTTTTGACTACAACGGTTGCCGATCACCGCCTGCTGCTGGGTAAGAACTGGTAAGAATTTGAGATTTGCTTGACGGATTTGTGACTGTCCACCACACCACCACCACCACTTCCTAGTAGTCTGTAGAATCATATTCTTGTGTGTTTCTATTGCTGCTAACCATGGCAGGATCACAAGCCGACGAGACTGACTGGGAGAACATGACAAACAAAGCATTACATGATAAGTTTCAGCAAATGATGAGTGGACAGGTGGAAGATGTGCTAAATAGATTTGAAGAGGCCATGGAGAAGATAGATGGAATTGAGAAGGCGTTCGAAAAAAAGCTCGATAACAAGTTTAATGAATTGCTCGCGCGTCTACCACCACCACCACCGGCTGCACCTAACGCACCTCTACAACAGCAACAACGACTACCTCCACATCGCGACATAGCCCTCCGCCGAGCGACCCGTGTCCCTCTTCAGCTTGGCCAAGCTGCTGGTGCTGCTGTTGATACTTCTGTGGCTCCTGCTGCTGATGTGGAGGAGGATGATTATGTGGGAGATTACGAGGATGAGGTTGATCAACATCAGAACTACGTGCAACCACCAGCACCACAACCACCAGGTCGTCCACATGCAAATAATGGCAATGTTAGGGCTCCCCTCAGGTATGAGATCATGACCATCTCCCTAAACTGAAATTGAATATTCCACCATTTGAGGGTAGATATGTTCCTGATATATATCTTACTTGGGAGTTAGAAACTGAGCAACGATTTACATGTTTACAATATCCTGAGGAGAGACGTGTTCCTGCTGCTGTTTGTGCTTTCACTAGCTTTGCATGTGTTTGGTGGTCTGAATATTGTAGATTATATCCTGTTCCAACTACTTGGGCTGCTTTGAAAACTGCTATGCGTACTCATTGGGTTCCACCATATTATCAACGTGAATTACTTCAAAAATTGCAGCGCTTAAGACAAGGAAAAAATTCGGTAGAAGAATATTATCAGGAATTACAAACTGGCTTAATTAGATGTGGTATCATTGAGGAGAATGAAGCTATGCTTGCACGTTTTCTGGGTGGATTAAATAGAGAGATTCAGACCATTCTAGACTATAAGGATTATAATAATATCACTCGTTTATTCCATCTTGCTTGTAAAGCTGAACGTGAAGTGCAGGATCGACAGAGATTGGCGCGAACTAACTTTTCTGCAGGTCGACCTTCATCGTGGACACCACGTGCATCATCTACTTCCACACGTTCTGCTACACCGGCACCTCCGTCAGCTGCCACCTCCAACCGTGATACAAGAAAGCAGGCACAACCACCACTATCTGCCAAGAGCACACCTGCCGGGCCTGCACAGAGCTCTGCTTCTTCCATGGCGTCGACAGGGCACACAAGTGATATTATTTGTCGTCGTTGTAAGGGAAGAGGACATTTTGCGCGAGAATGCACATCTCAGCGTGTGATGATTGCTACTGAGGATGGTGGGTATGAGTCCGCTAGTGACTATGATGAGGAGACTTTGGCTCTTCTTACACTTGAAGAACACAATGGAGATGATTCTAATCATGAGACGCAATACATGGCTGCTGAAGATGCTGACAGGTATGAATGTTTAGTTGCTCAACGTGTTTTGAGTGTGCAGGTCACGCAAGCTGAGCAAAATCAGAGGCATAATTTGTTCCATACAAAGGGAGTTGTGAAGGAACGTTCTGTTCGCGTCATCATAGATGGAGGGAGCTGCAACAACTTGGCTAGCATGGATATGGTGGAGAAGCTATCTCTCACCACAAGACCACATCCACATCCTTACTACATCCAATGGTTCAACAACAGCGGCAAGGTTAAGGTAACACGTACTGTTCGTGTGCATTTTAGTATCTCTACATATGCTGATTATGTTGATTGTGATGTGGTACCTATGCAAACATGTTCCTTATTACTTGGTAGACCATGGCAATTTGATAAAAATTCTGTACACCATGGTAGAAACAATCAGTATACTCTTGTTCATAAGGACAAAAATATTACTTTGCTTCCTATGACTCCTGATTCCATTTTGAAAGATGATATTAATCGAGCTAATAAAGCAAAACAGGAGCAAAATAAGAGTGAAAATCAGATTGTGGCAAAATAATTTGAGCAACAAATGAAGCCTAATAATAAACCATCTAGTGTTGCTTCTGAAATTAAATTGAAAAGTGCATGTTTATTTGCCACCAAATCTGTTATTGATGATCTAGATGTTAGCAAATCTGTTTGCTATGCTTTTGTGTGCAAAGAGGCATTATTTTCATTCGAGGACGTGCCTTCCTCTTTGCCTCCTGCTGTTACTACCATTTTGCAGGAGTTCGCTGATGTCTTTCCACAAGACGTGCCACCGGGATTACCACCTATTCGAGGGATTGAGCATCAAATTGACTTAATTCCCGGTGCATCGTTACCCAACCGCGCACCATACCGTACCAATCCAGAGGAGACGAAGGAGATTATGCGTCAAGTACAAGAGCTACTCGACAAAGGTTATATACGCGAATCCCTTAGTCCTTGTGCTGTTCCTATTATTCTAGTGCCGAAAAAGGATGGTACCTCGCGTGTGTGTTGATTGTACAAGAGCTATTCGTTATCGTCATCCTATTCCTAGGCTAGATGATATGCTTGATGAATTGAGTGGCTCTACAATATTCTCCAAAGTTGATTTGCATAGTGGATACCATCAAATTTGTATGAAATTGGGAGATGAATGGAAAACAGCTTTTAAAACTAAGTTTGGTTTATATGAGTGGTTAGTCATGCCTTTTGGGTTAACTAATGCACCTAGTACTTTCATGAGACTAATGAACGAAGTTTTACGTGCTTTCATTGGACGATTTGTGGTAGTCTATTTTGATGATATACTGAATTATAGCAAATCTTTGGAAGAACATTTGGAACATTTACGTGCTGTTTTTAATGCTCTACGTGATGCACGTTTGTTTGGTAACCTTGGGAAGTGCACCTTTTGCAGCGACCGAGTATCTTTTCTTGGCTATGTTGTTACTCCACAGGGAAATGAAGTTGATAAAGCCAAGATTGAAGCTATTGAGAGTTGGCCGCAGCCCAAAACGGTCACACAAGCGAGGAGTTTTCTTGGACTCGCTGGTTTCTATAGGCGTTTTGTGAGAGACTTTAGCACCATTGCTGCACCTCTCAATGAGCTTACAAAGAAGGATGTGCCTTTTGTTTGGGGTACCGCACAGGAAGAAGCCTTCACGGTATTGAAAGATAAGTTGACACATGCTCCTTTACTCCAACTTCCTGATTTTAACAAGACTTTTGAGCTTGAATGTGATGCTAGTGGAATTGGATTAGGAGGTGTGTTATTACAAGATGGCAAACCTGTTGCATACTTTTCTGAAAAATTGAGTGGGCCTAGTCTGAACTATTCTACTTATGATAAGGAATTATATGCTCTTGTTCGGACTTTAGAAACATGGCAACATTATTTATGGCCCAAAGAATTTGTTATACATTCTGATCATGAATCTTTGAAACACATTAAAAGTCAAGCTAAACTGAACCGTAGACATGCTAAATGGGTTGAATTCATTGAGACTTTCCCTTATGTCATTAAACACAAGAAGGGTAAAGAAAATGTTATTGCTGATGCATTGTCTCGTCGTTATACTATGCTGTCACAACTTGATTTTAAAATATTTGGTTTGGAGACCATCAAAGATCAATATGTGCATGATGCTGAATTTAAAGATGTATTGCAGAATTGTAAAGAAGTTAGATCATGGAACAAGTTTGTCGTTAACGATGGATTTGTGTTTCGTGCTAACAAGCTATGCATTCCAGCTAGCTCCGTTCGTCTTTTATTGTTGCAGGAGGCGCATGGGGGAGGACTAATGGGACACTTTGGCGTGAAGAAGACGGAGGATATACTTGCTACACATTTCTTTTGGCCAAAGATGAGACGGGATGTTGAGCGTTTTGTTGCTCGCTGCACTACATGTCAAAAAGCTAAGTCACGACTCAATCCTCATGGTTTATATATGCCTTTGCCTGTACCTAGTGTTCCTTGGGAGGATATATCTATGGACTTTGTTTTAGGTTTACCTCGAACAAAGAAGGGGAGGGATAGCATATTTGTTATCGTGGATAGATTCTCGAAAATGGCACACTTTATACCATGTTATAAAAGCGATGATGCTGTTAATGTTGCTGATTTGTTCTTTTGTGAAATTATTCGCTTGCATGGTGTGCCAAATACTATTGTTTCAGACCGTGATACTAAATTTCTTAGCCACTTTTGGAGATGTTTATGGGCTAAGTTGGGGACTAAACTGCTTTTTAGTACTACTTGTCACCCCCAAACTGATGGACAAACTGAAGTAGTCAATAGAACATTGTCTACTATGCTTAGGGCTGTTTTGAAGAATAATAAGAAAATGTGGGAAGAATGCTTGCCTCATATTGAATTTGCCTATAATCGGTCGTTGCATTCTACTACTAAGATGTGCCCTTTTGAAATTGTGTATGGTTTCCTACCTCGTGCACCCATTGATTTGTTGCCTCTTCCATCTTCGGAGAAGGTTAATTTTGATGCTAAAGAACGTGCTGAGTTGATTTTAAAAATGCATGAGTTAACTAAGGAAAACATTGAGCGTATGAATGCTAAATATAAACTTGCTGGAGATAAGGGTAGAAAACATGTTGTGTTTGCACCTGGAGATCTTGTTTGGTTACATTTGCGTAAGGATAGATTTCCTAATTTGCGCAAATCAAAGCTAATGCCACGTGCTGATGGTCCTTTTAAGGTGTTAGAGAAAATAAATGATAATGCATATAAACTTGAGTTGCCTGCAGATTTTGGGGTTAGTCCCACTTTTAACATTGCAGATTTGAAGCCTTATTTGGGTGAGGAAGATGAGCTTCTATCGAGGACGACTTCATTTCAAGAAGGGGAGGATGATGAGGACATCAATACCATTGTTACACCCACAGCCCCTGCTGCTATACATACTGGACCAATTACTAGAGCTCGCGCACGCCAATTGAATTATCAGGTACTTTCGTTTCTTGGTAATGATTCTAATGTTCATGAGAATATGATGCTGCCTAAATTGGATACATTTGTTTTGCTTACAAATGAAGGGCCTAGCTTGGAGAAGGATGATCATTGGAGCAAGAACAAGCATGGAGTTGATGGCATGCGCAAGGGAGACAAGAACAGAGTTTCAAGTGATGATTTGAGGACTTTGAAGCCACCATAATGAGTGCATGAAGCCTTGGACGAAATATACAAGATGCCACTTCATAATTTTCGTCCAGAGGCTATTCTAGGTGTTGCGTCACCTTTCTTCTTGGGCCAGGCCCATGTAATTTCGAAATACTTCAATATAGGCTGTTTTTAGAGTCCGTATGTGTGGGGAAACAAGAGTTAGGGTGGGTTTCGGACCCCTCCTCCAAGGGCCACGAAATTCCCCCCTCTTCCCCCATATATACAGCCCCTAGGGCATCGTTTAGACTTTGGGATTTGTTTAGTTAAAAGTTAGCCATTGCAACTTCGTGTACTTCGTTTGTGTCCAACGACCAGACCAAGACCGCTTACGGATCCCCACCATTATCAATACTTCATATATATTTGCAATATTCAGATTGCTTTTATTATATTCTTGCTTGTTCTTCGATTGCATGCAGGAATAGACCTTCGTGGTCAGGTTGATCGTGCTCCGGCGTGGTCAATAACCTCTCGAAGTTGGTTTAGCGATTGCTAAGGCGCAACGTCGTGCACGTTTGTAGTCGGATCGTCAAAGTCGGCTCCGTCAAATCGATAGTTATCATCTCATCGAAAGATCGGGACACCCCGCCTCTATCAGATCAAACACATAGCTACTGGTACATACCCTCAGCCGCGAGGGTGAACTACTCCCTCCTCGTCATGGAGAGCACCGGGATGATGAAGATGGCAACCGGTGAGGGTTCCCCCCCTCCGGCAGGGTGCCGGAACAGGGTCCCGATTGGTTTTTGGTGGCTACAGAGGCTTGCGGCGGCGGAACTACCGATCTAATCTCCGTTCTGGAAGTTTTAGGGTACGTGGAGTTATATAGGCGGAAGAAATACGTCAGGGGAGCCACGAGGTCCCCACGAGGCAGGGGGGCGCGCCCTAGGGGGGTGGGCGCGCCCCACCCTCGTGGCTTCCTCGTTCCTTCTTTGACGTGGGGTCCAAGTCCATCGGGTGGCTTTCGTTCCAAAAATAACTTCTCTAGTTGATTTCGTTCCGTTTCGACTCCGTCTGATATTCCTTTTCTTCGAAACACTGAAATAGGCAAAAAAAACAACAAATCTGGGTTGGGCCTCCGGTTAATAGGTTAGTCCCAAAAATAATATAAAAGTGGATAATAAAGCCCAATATTGTCTAAAATAGTAGATAATATAGCATGGAGCAATCAAAAATTATAGATACGTTGGAGACGTATCAGGCATCCCCAAGCTTAATTCCTGCTCGTCCTCGAGTAGGTAAATGATAAAAAGAGAATTTTTGATGCGGAGTGCTACTTTGCAAAATTTCAATGTAATTCTTCTCAATGTTGGTATGAATATTCAGATCTGAAAGATTCAAGTCAAAATTTTATATTGACATAAAAGTAATAATACTTCAAGCATACTAACTAAGCAATCGTGTCTTCTCAAAATAACATGGCCAAAGAAAGTTATCCCTACAAAATCATATAGTCTGGCTATGCTCTATCTTCACCACACGAAGTATTTAAATCATTCACAATCCCGATGACAAGCCAAGCAACTGTTTCATACTTTAAAATTTTCAAAACTTTTTCAATCTTCATGCAATACATGAGCTTGAGCCATGGATATAGCACTATATGTGGAATAGAATGGTGGTTGTGGAGAAGACAAAAATAGAGGAAGATAGTCTCACATCAACTAGGCGTATCAACGGGCTATGGAGATGCCCATCAATAGATATCAGTGTGAGTGAGTAGGGATTGCCATGCAACGGATGCACTAGAGCTATACGTATATGAAAGCTCAACAAAAGAAACTAAGTGGGTGTGCATTCAACTCGCTTGCTCACGAATACCTAGGGCAATTTGAGGAAGCCCTTCATTGGAATATACAAGCCAAGTTCTACAATGAAAAATTCCCACTAGTATATGAAAGTGACAAAATGAGAGACTCTCTATCATGAAGATCATGGTGCTACTTTGAAGCACACGTGTGGTAAAAGGATAGTAGCATTGTCCCTTCTCTCTTTTTCTCTCATTTTTTTATTTTTTTATTTGGGCCTTTTCTCTTTTTTTATGGCCTCTTTTTTTCTCTTTTTTTTATTTTTCGTCCAGAGTCTCATCCCGACTTGTGGGGGAATCATAGTCTCCATCATCCATTCCTCACTGGGACAATGCTCTAATAATGATGATCATCACACTTCTATTTACTTACAACTCAACAATTAAAACTCGATACTTAGAACAAAATATGACTCTATATGAATGCCTCCGGCGGTGTACCGGGATGTGCAATGACTCATGAGTGACATGTATGAAAGAATTATGAACGGTGGCTTTGCCACAAATACAATGTCAACTACATGATCATGCAAAGCAATATGAGAATGATGGAGCATGTCATAATAAACAAAACGGTGGAAAGTTGCATGGCAATATATCTCGGAATGGCTATGGAAATGCCATGATAGGTAGATATGGTGGCTGTTTTGAGGAAGGTATATGGTGGGTGTATGATACCGGCGTAAAGTGCGTGGTATTACAGAGGCTTGCAATGGTGGAAGGAAGAAGAATGCATATAATCCATGGACTCTATATTGGTCATAAAGAACTCATATACTTATTGCAAAAATCTACAAGTTATGAAAGCAAAGTATTACGCGCATGATCCTAGGGGGATAGATTGGTAGGAAAAGACCATCGCTCGTCCCCGACCACCACTCATAAGGAAGACAATCAATAAATAAATTATGCTCCGACTTCATCACATAACGGTTCACCATACGTGCATGCTACGGGAATCACAAACTTTAACACAAGTATTTCTAAAATTCACAATTACTCAACTAGCATGACTCTAATATCACCATCTTTATATCTCAAAACAATTATCAAGCATCAAACTTTTCTTATTATTCAACACACTCATAAGAATTCTTACAAATCTTGTATGCTTAGCATATTAGGATTATTTAAGAAAATTACCATGCTATTTGAGACTCTCAAAATAATCTAAGTGAAGCATGATACATCAATATTTTCTATAAAACAAATCCACCATCGTGCTCTAAAAGATATAAGTGAAGCACTAGAGCAAACAACAAACTACTCCGAAAGATATAAGTGAAGATCAATGAGTAGTTTTAATAATTATGCAACTATGTGAAGACTCTCCCATTTAATAATTTCATATCTTAGTACTTTATTCAAACAGCAAGCAAAGCTAAAGAAAATAAAATGACGCTCCAAGCAAAACACATATCATGTGGTGAATAAAAATATAGCTCCAAGTAAAGTTACCGATGAACGAAGATGAAAGAGGGGATGCCTTCCGGGGCATCCCCAAGCTTAGACACTTGGTTATCCTTGAATATTACCTTGGGGTGCCTTGGGAATCCCCAAGCTTAGGCTCTTTCCACTCCTTATTCCATAGTCCATCGAATCCTTACCAAAAACTTGAAAACTTCACAACACAAAACTTAACAGAAAACTCGTGAGCTCCGTTAGCGAAAGAAAACAAAACACCACTTCAAGGTACTGTAATGAACTCATTATTTATTTATATTGGTGTTAAACCTACTGTATTCCAACTTCTCTATGGATTATAAACTATTTTACTAGCCATAGATTCATCAAAATAAGCAAACAACACACGAAAAACAGAATCTGTCAAAAACAGAACAGGCTGTAGTAATCTGTAACTAACGCAAACTTCTGGAACTCCAAAAATTCTAAAATAAATTGGTGGACCTGAGGAATTTGTCTAGTAATCATGTTCAAAACGAATCAACTAAATAGCACTCTCCAGTAAAAAGTTGAAGCTAATTTCGTGAGCGCTAAAGTTTCTATTTTTTTACAGCATGATCATAAAGATTTCACCCAAGTCTTCCCAAAGGTTTTACTTGGGACAAACACTAATTAAAACACAAAACCACATCTAAACATAAGCTAGATTGATTATTTATTCCTAAACATAACCAAAAAGTAAGAAACTAAAATAAAATTGGGTTGCCTCCCAACAAGCGCTATCGTTTAACGCCCCTAGCTAGGCATGATGATTTCAACGATGCTCACATAAAACATAGGAATTGAAACATAAAGAGAGCATCATGAAGAATATGACTAGCACATTTAAGTCTAACCCACTTCCTATGCGGAGGGATTTTGTGAGAAAACAACTTATGGGAACAAGAATCAACTTGCATAGGAAGGTAAAACAAGCATAACTTCAAAACTTTAAGCACATAGAGAGGAAACTTGATATTATTGCAAATCCTACAAGCATATATTCCTCACTCATAATAATTTTCAGTAGCATCATGAATGAATTCAACAATATAACCAGCACCTAAAACATTCTTTTCATGATCTACTAGCATAGAAATTTATTACTCTCCACACAAGCAAAATTCTTCTCATTAGGAATAGTGGGAGTATCATAAGAGACTTGAATACTAGAAATTCTTCCCACATTAAAAGAGTAATGTTCAGAAAAAGGGTAATCATAATCATGACAAGTTTTATAAGTATAGTCATTACTACTTTTTATAGCATAAGTTTCATCACAATAATCATCATAAGTAGCAACTTTGTTCTCATCATAATCGATTGAAACCTCTTTCAAGATAGTGGATACATCACTAAATAAAGTCATGACCTCTCCAAATCAACTTTCATAAATATTATAAGATTCAACATACTCCAAAATAGTGGGATCATTACTTCCTAAAGTTGACACTCTTCCAAACCCACTTTCATAAATATAATCATCATAGGTAGAAGGCATGCTATCATCATAACTACTTTGCATATCAAAACTTGAGAGGCTAAAAATATCATCATTATTAAACATAGCATCCCCAAGCTTGGGACAAACATTAATTGCAGCAAATATATTCTCAAATATGTCATCCTCATCAAACATAGCTTCCCCAAGCTTGGGCCTTTTCATATCATAAGCATAATCACTCTCAACACTAATAGTATGGAGAGCACCAATAGTATAGCAATTATTATATTCTTCCAAGCAAGTGCCAAAAAGATTTTCAAGAATATAAGAAGTATCATTATCTTCCCAATCATAATCATCACAACAAGCAATAGGCATAATGAGATCATCATCAAGTGTATCATCTTCATTTTCAGGAGGCACAACAATAATAGGAGCAACTTTATTTGGGAGAGATACCTTTTCACCTCTCTTCCTTTTTATTTTCTTCTTCTTCACCACATCATGTGTGGGTTCAATCCTCTTTTTGGAGCTCCTTATTAATGAGATTGGTTGAATAGAAGGCTTCTCCTCGTTACCTGATTCATCATAAGAAATAATAGGAGGATATTGGGAAGTCTCTTCCCTTTCATTAGCATTCTCTTCATCTTCTATTTGTTTTCTTTTCCTTATGTAATTGGAAATATAAGGATTTTCAATGCAATTCACCTCACAATACATATAAATCTTCGCTAGATCAAAATCAAGAAATTTATCAAGATTAAATTTTGGAATACCCTCAGTTATACGTTTCATTTCTTCATAACCCAAAAGGAGGCTAAGCTCTTTATGATGCTCAAGGGTAATCAAATTATCACAATATTTGGACACGACTTGATCATGAAACAAATAGAAATTGGAGCTTTAAATGACCATGTTCATTGCAAAGTTCACAAGGGTCGGGAAAAATATTGAATCTTTCAGCACATTCATTTAGCTCTTCTTGCAACAACTTGTTTTCTAAGTACTTATGCCTCTTGCAATATCTATCTTCCCTATTTGGTGTGTACTTACAAACCCAATGCACTCCACAAAAATTGACATGTTTATAGGAGACATTTTTATCATAACTAGTGCAATCATCATTAGCGTCATGGATATTCAAAGAATTTGTACTAACAACATTGAAATCATGCTCATCATTCAAATATTTAGTGCCAAACATTTTAATGCATTCTTCTTCTAACACTTTGGCACAATTTTATTTTCCATCATACTCACGAAAGATATTAAAAAGGTGAAGCGTATGAGACAAACTCAATTCCATTTTTTTAGTTTTCTTTTATAAACTAGACTAGTGCTAAAACAAGAAACAAAAAGATTCAATTGCAAGATCTAAAGATATACCTTCACTTACCTAGCCTCCCCGGCAACGGCGCCAGAAAAGAGCTTGATGTCTACTACACAACCTTCTCCTTGTAGACGTTGTTGGGCCTCCAAGTGCAGAGGTTTGTAGGACAGTAGCAAATTTCCCTCAAGTGGATGACCTAAGGTTTATCAATCTATGGGAGGCGTAGGATGAAGATGGTCTCTCTCAAGCAAACTTGCAACCAAATAACAAAGAGTCTCTTGTGTCCCCAACACACCCAATACAATGGTAAGTTGTATAGGTGCACTAGTTCGGCAAAGAGATGGTGATACAAGTGCAATATGGATGGTAGATATAGGTTTTTGTAAGATGAAAATATAAAAACAGCAAGGTAACAAGTGATAAAAGTGAGCGTACACGGTATTGCAATGATAGGAAACAAGTCCTAGGGTTCATACTTTCACTAGTGCAAGTTCTCTCAACAATAATAACATAGTTGGATCATATAACTATCCCTCAACATGCAACAAAGAGTCACTCCGAAGTCACTAATAGTGGAGAACAAGCAAAGAGATTATGGTAGGGTATGAAACCACCTCAAAGTTATTCTTTCCAATCAATCCATTGGGCTATTCCTATAAGTGTCACAAACAGACCTAGGTTCGTACTAGAATAACACCTTAAGATACAAATCAACCAAAACCCTAATGTCACCTAGATACTCCAATGTCACCTCAAGTATCCGTGGGCATGATTATACGATATGCATCACACAATCTCAATTCATCTAAACAAACCAACACATAGAACCTCAAAGAGTGCCCCAAAGTTTCTACCGGAGAATCACGACGAAAACATGTGCCAACCCCTATGCATAGGTTCATGGGCGGAACCCGCAAGTTGATCACCAAAACATACATCAAGATGAATCACGTGATATCCCATTGTCACCACACGTACGCACGGCAAGACATACATCAAGTGTTCTCAAATCTTTAAAGACTCAATCCGAGAAGATTACTTCAAGGGGAAAACTCAATCCATTACAAGAGAGTAGAGGGGGAGAAGCAACATAAGATCCAACTATAATAGCAAAGCTCGCGATACATCAAGATCGTGCCAAATCAAGAACACGAGAGAGAAAGAGATCAAACACATAGCTACTGGTACATACCCTCATCCCCGAGGGTGAACTACTCCCTCCTCGTCATGGAGAGCGCAGGGATGATGAAGATGGCCACCAGTGAGGGTTCCCCCCCTTCGGCAGGGTGCCGGAACAGGGTCCCGATTGGTTTTTGGTGGCTACAGAGGCTTGCAGCGGCGGAACTCCCGATCTAATCTCCGTTCTGGAAGTTTTAGGGTACGTGGAGTTATATAGGCGGAAGAAATACGTCAGGGGAGCCACGAGGGCCCCATGAGGCAGGCGAGCGCACCCTAGGGGGTGGGCGCGCCCCCACCCTCGTGGCTTCCTTGTTCCTTCCTTGACGCGGGGTCCAAGTCCATCGGGTGGCTTTCGTTCCAAAAATCACTTCTCTAGTTGGTTTCGTTCCGTTTCGACTCTGTCTGATATTCCTTTTCTCCAGAACACTGAAATAGGCAAAAAAAACAGCAAATCTGGGCTGGGCCTCCGGTTAATAGGTTAGTCCCAAAAATAATATAGAAGTAGATAATATAGAATGGAGCAATGAAAAATTATAGATACGTTGGAGACGTATCAGCCCACTCAATTTTTCAGAAAAGTATGCAACATGTTTGCCATCTTGTAATAACACACCTCCTAATCCAATTACACTAGCATCACATTCAAGCTCAAAAGTCTTATTAAAATCAGGAAGTTGGACTAAAGGAGCATGTGCCAACTTATCTTTCAATACCGTGAAGGCTTCTCTAGTTTTAGGCAATAGTGTAATAGGAACAACACAAGGACTAAGAGATTCGCGTATGTAACCTTTGTCAAGCAGCTCCTGTAGATGATGCATAATCTCTTTCGTCTCCTCTAGATTGGTACGGTATGGTGCACGGCTGGGTAGCGATGCACCGGGAATTAAGTCAATTTGATGCTTAATCCCTCGAATAGGTGGTAATCCCGGTGGCACGTCTTGTGGGAAGACGTCAGCGAACTCCTGCAAAATGTTAGTGACAACAGGGGGAAAAGAGGAAGGCACGTCCTCGAATGAAAATAATGCCTCTTTGTACACAAAAGCATAGCAAACAGATTTGCTAAAATCTAGCTCATCAATATTAGATTTTGTGGCAAGTAAACATGGACTTTTCAATTTAATTTCAGAAGCAACACTAAATGGTTTATTATTAGGTTTCATTTCTTCCTCAAATTCTTTTGCGACAATCTGATTTTCACTCTTATTTTGCTCCTGTTTTGCTTTATTAGCTCTATTAATATCATCTTTCAAAATGGATTTAGGAGTCATAGGAAGCAAAGTAATATGGCTATCCTTATGAACAAGAGTATACTGATTATTTCTACCATGGTGTACATAATTTTTATCAAATTGCCATGGTCTACAAAGTAATAAGGAACATGCTTGCATGGGTACCACATCACAATCAACATAACCAACATATATAGAGATACTGAAATGCACACGAACAGTACATGTTACCTTAACCTTGCCGCTGTTGTTGAACCATTGGATGTAGTAAGGATGTGGATGTGGCCTTGTGGTGACAGATAGCTTCTCCACCATCTCCATGCTAGCCAAGTTGTAGCAGATCCCTCCATCTATGATGACGCGAACAGAACGTTCCTTCACAGCTCCCTTTGTATGGAACAAATTATGCCTCTGATTTTGCTAAGCTTGTGTGACCTGCAC
This sequence comes from Aegilops umbellulata, assembly GCA_032464435.1. Lineage (NCBI taxonomy): Eukaryota > Viridiplantae > Streptophyta > Magnoliopsida > Poales > Poaceae > Aegilops > Aegilops umbellulata. The sequence goes on along the minus strand of CP136058.1, from coordinate 207,612,847 downwards.
ACTCAAAACACGTTGAGCAACTAAACATTCATACCTGTCAACATCTTCAGGAGCCATGTATTGCGTCTCATGATCAGAATCATCTCCACAGTGTTCTTCACGTGTAATAAGAGCCAAAGTCTCCTCACCATAGTCACTAGCGGACTCATACCCACCATCCTCAGTAGCAATCATCACACGCTGAGATTTGCATTCTCTCGCCAAATGTCCTCTTCCCTTACAACGACGACAAATAATATCACTTGTGTGCCCTGTTGATGCCATGGAAGAAGAAGAACTCTGTGCAGGCCCGATAGGTGTGCTCTCGGCAGATAATGGTGGCTGTGCCTGCTTCCTTGTATCACGGCTGGAGGTAACAGTCGATGGAGGTGTCAGTGCAGTAGAATGTGTGGAAGTAGAGGATGCACGCAGTGTCCATGATGAAGGTCGACCTGAAGAAAAGTTAGTCCGCGCCAATACCTGTCGATCGTGCACTTCATGTTCAGTTTTACAAGCAAGATGGAATAAACGAGTGATATTATTATAATCCTTATACTCTAGAATGGTCTGAATCTCTTTATTTAATCCACCCATAAAACGTGCAAGCATAGCTTCATTCTCCTCAACAATACCACATCTAATCATGCGAGTTTGTAATTCTTGATAATATTCTTCTACAGATTTTTTTCCTTGTCTTGAGCGCTGCAATTTTTGAAGTAATTCACGTTGATAATATGGTGGAACCCAACGAGTATGCATAGCAGTTTTCAAAGCAGCCCAAGTAGCTGGAATAGGATATAATCTACAATGTTCAGACCACCAAACACATGCAAAACTAGTGAAAGCACAAACAGCAGCAGGAACACGTCTCTCCCCGGGATATTGTAAACATGTAAAACGTTGTTCAGTTTATAACTCCCAAGTAAGATATATATATCAGGAACATATCTACCCTCAAATGGTGGAATATTCAATTTTAGTTTAGGAAGATGGTCATGATCTCGTACCTCATGTGATGGTGCATCCCTACCGCTGCAATGATATGCATGAGGACGACCTGGTGGTGGTGGTGCTGGTGATTGCACGTAGTTCTGATTTTGATCAACCTCATCCTCGTAATGGTCCTCCACCTCTACAGTAGCAGCAGGAGCTACAGAAGCATCAACAGCGGCACCAGAATTTTGCCCAGGGTCAATGGGAACACGCTGTGCTCGTCCCACTTGATTTGTAAGGCGACGTTGTTGTTGTTGTTGTAGAGGTGCGACAGGTGCAACCGGTGGTGGAAGACACGCAAGCAGTTCGTTAAATCTGTTATTGAGCTTTGTTTCGAACGTCTTCTCAAGGCCAGTGATCTTCTCCATGGCCTCTTCAAAATTGTTCAGCACATCTTGCACCTGTTCAGTCATCATTTGCTGAAACTTATCATGAAGCTCCTTGTTCGTTAAGTTCTCCCAGTCAATCTCGTCGGCTTGTGATACTGGCATGGTTAGCAGCAATAGAAAGACACAAGAATATGATCCTACAGACTACTAACAAGTGGTGGTGGTGGTGGATGTCACAAATCCGTCAAGCAAATCTCAAATTCTTACCAGTTCTTACCCAGTAGCAGGCGGTGATCGGCAACCGATGTAGTCAAAACTCTCAAAACTTGGATAAAGCGATTACCAGGGAGAGTCGAACACGACGTAGATGTATGTGGAGCTGGGAAGGCTTATAATATGGTAGAAAAAAGGGCCAGCAATAATCAATTCAGAGATGCAAAGTTGAATAAACGCTCAACGACGGTACTGTGCTGGTCCTAGGCTACACCGTGCTAGAGATGCGAGCCTAGAACACTAACAAAATCACGGCGCTGCACGTAAACAAGGGAAAAGCACACTCTGGATTTTTTTCGCTCTGTTTTTTTTGCGAAAAATCACTATAATGGCGAGTGTCTCAAAACTCTTCCCAGGTCAAACTGACAGGATGGGCACGAAAAAATTGACTTTTTTCGGAAATCAGGGCAGCGACGACGAAAAAGTGCGACAAAAAATCACTATGATGGCACGTGGCTCAAAAGACTCAGAAAAAACTAAAAATAGGATGGGAAAAAAATATTTTTTCCTGCGATTTTTTTTCTGAAACCTACTCAGGCAAGGAAACACGAATCGAAAATTAGTCGGATCTCGAAAACAAACCTAATATGAAAGGAACTCGGAATTGTGGTGGATATATGGTGGTAGGATATGGCAGCGGTGGTGGTATATGGATACAGATTGGTGGTGGTATATGGATACGGATTGGTGATGGTATATGGAGATGGATCGGTGGCGGATAAGCGGTGGTGGTAGATGGCAGGGGCGATGATGATGGTGCGGCGACGGCGTGACAACTAATGACCAGAACTCGAAACTCTAAAAGACTAGACTCTTAAACCAGCAACTAGACACGACGATGAAACCGCAAATTCAACAAAGCAAAATACTGAAAAGACTATGCAAAGGCTCAGACTGGTTCGGATATGATGTACTAACCCTCATTTTTTTAGCTTTTTCGTGGACTGTAGGTTTGAAGAACAAACTCGATCTAAATTACGAAAAACTATAAAATCTCACCGAGCAACCTGGAAATCTGATACCACTTGATAGAGGTAAAGGTGTCCCGTCTTTCGATGAGATGGTAGCTACCGTTTTGGAGGAAGTCGACTTTGACGATCCGACTACGAACGTGCGAGGACGTCGCGCCTTAGCAATCGCTAAACCAACTCCGAGAGGTTATTGACCATGCCAGAGCATGATCAACCTAACCAAGAAGGTTTGTTTCCTGCAGCCAAATGAAGAACAAGCAAGAAACTAAGATTGCAATCTCGATAGTGCAAATATAAGAGGAAAGCTTCACTGATCAAGGTGGGGTTCTGTGACGCCTTTGTCTGGTCGTTGAACACAAACGAAGTACGCGAAGTTGCAGCTATGGTGAACTTTAATCTAAACAAAACCCAAAGTCTAAACGGTGCCCAAAGGGCTGTATATATGGAGGAGAGAGGGGGAATTTCGTGGCCCTTGGAGGAGGGGTCCGAAACCAACCCTAACTCTTGTTTCCCCACACATACGGACTCTAAAAACTGCCTATAATCAAGTATTTCGAAATTACATGGGCCAGGCCCAAAAATAAGGTGACGCAACACCTAGAATAGCCTCTGGACAAAATTTATGAAGCGGCATCTTGTATATTTCGTCCAAGGCTTCATGCATTCATTATGGTGGCTTCAAAGTCCTGAAATCATCACTTGTTACTCCGTTCTTGTCCCCCTTGCGCATGCCATCATCTCCATGCTTGAACTTTCTCCAAGGTTCATCTTTCTTGTCCAAGCTAGGCCCTACATTTGTAAGCAAAACAAATGTATCCAATTTAGGCAGTATCATATTCTCATGAACATTAGAATAATCACCAAGAAACGAAAGTAGCTAATAATTCAATCGGCATGTGCGAGCTCTAGTAATTGGTCCAGTATGTATAGTTGCAGGGGCTGTGGGTGTAACAATGGTATAGATGTCGTCATCAAGTAATTTCTGGATTCCCCGCTTGTCGCGAGCATTTTGAGTTCTTGTGGGTCCGAAACGGACTCCGAATGACAAAGTTATGACCGTTTTAGTGAATATCGGGCCTTCATATGGCAGTCCTTGATAGAACTTTATTTTCTCATGACGCGTTCTGGCGTGCCGCCCCAAACTTTTGTATCCTCCATAGTGGAGATATTATTTACACATATATTTTGACCGATACTATGAATGCCCTCCTATTATTGGTTGTCACACACGTGCATTACGCCATGCCACATGGCAAAAACAAGGAGAATAAGGCTTATAGTCACCTTATTTCTTGAATTTACAACCAAATGGTATTCCACGGATCATAGAGCATGTGCAGAATGAAACGTTTCTCCTTACCAGGTGGACTAATGTTTATACTGACCATAATCCCTCGGATTTTCTTCCAAAGGAGTGCCGACGGGTTTAGAAACTTTTCTAAAAATCAGCAGCAAATGATGTTCTTTGACTTTTTCAGGCGCAAAAAATCCTCATTAGGGGCCGAATTTGAGGGTCCTCTAGGACTCCTGCGCAAGCCGGAAGTATTTTCTAGATTCCCATGCTCGTCACGACCATTTTGAGTAATTGTTGGTCCGAAACGGACTCGGAATGACAAAGTTATGACCGTTTTAGTCAACACCGGTCCTTCATATGGTAGTCCTTGAAAGAACTTCATTTTCTCCTGAAGCGTTGTGGCGCGCTGCCCCAAAATTTTGTGTCCTTTATTGTCTCCGCATCGAGGGAGTTCGCGGTTACGGTGGGTGGTCGGGGGCCGAGCGATGCGTGTTTCTCTCGTACGTACGCGCGTGTGTCGAGGCGTTGCGCTCTAACTGAACCCGAGTGAGGCGTTGGGCTCTAACTAAACCCAAGCGATTGCACTGCAGGCTACGCGTTACTGAACCCGGGCGATCGATCGATCCCTTGCTGTTAACTGAACTCGAGTGATTCCTTCGCAACTGCTGCTAACGGAAGCCGATCGAACACTGCTGCCTCCTTCCCTTGATGAACAGTGAGCGTTGTTGGGGGTTTGGATGAACAGTTCCCCGTGGGGGTTGGATGAACAGGACCCCGTGGAGGGCTGGTTGAACAGTAGCCGGTGGAGGGCTGGTTGAACAGTACCGATGGAGGGCTGGATGGATAGTAACCCGTGGAGGGGTGGTTTAACAGGACCCCATGGAGAGGGCTGGTTGAACAGTAGCCGGTGGAGGAGCGCGCGGTGGAGGATGGATGAACAAGAGCCCATAGATGAACAGTCACAGGTGGAGTGTTGTAGGGTGGAGACCCTAAGTGGAGATCTTTCACGAATTGGAGGAGAATCCACGAAGAACGCGAAGAACACGAAGAACAAGAGGGGAAATCACAAGGGGAAAACACTCAATAACAAGTCCAATCACACATCTGTTGGGGAACGTAGTAATTTCAAAAAAATTCCTACGCACACGCAAGATCATGGTGATGCATAGCAACGAGAGGGGAGAGTGTTGTCTACGTACCCTCGTAGACCGAAGCGGAAGCGTTGACGCAATGTAGAGGAAGTAGTCGTACGTCTTCCCGATCCGACCGATCCAAGTACCGTTACTCCGGCACCTCCGATTTCTTGGCACACGTTCAGCTCGATGACGATCCCCAGGCTCCAATCCAGCAAAGCTTCGGGGAGGAGTTCCGTCAGCACGATGGCGTGGTGACGATCTTGATGCACTACCGGCGCAGGGCTTCGCCTAAGCACTGCAATGATATGACCGAGGTGGAATATGGTGGAGGGGGGCACCGCACACGGCTAAGGAACGATCACGAAGATCAACTTGTGTCTCTGGGGTGCCCCCTGCCTCCGTATATAAAGGATCCAGGGGGAGGGGCTGGCCGGCCAAGCCCTTGGCGCGCCAGGAGAGTCCTACTCCCTTCGGGAGTAGGATTCCCCCCCCCCTAATCCTAGTTGGACTAGGACTCCTCAAGGGGGAGAGGGAGAGAGGGGGCCGGCCACCTCTCCTAGTCCTAATAGGACTAGGGGAAGGGGGGAGGCGCGCGGCCACCTAGGGCAGCCCCTTTTCTCCTTTCCACTAAGGCCCACTATGGCCCATTTGGCTCCCGGGGGGTTCCGGTAACCCTCCCGGTATTCCGGTAAAATCCTGATTTCACCTGGAACACTTCCGATGTCCAAACATAGGCTTCCAATATATCAATCTTTATGTCTCGACCATTTCGAGACTCCTCGTCATGTCCGTGATCACATCCGGGACTCCGAACAACCTTCGGTACATCAAAATGCATAAACTCATAATAACTGTCATCGTAACGTTAAGCGTGCGGACCCTACGGTTCGAGAACAATGTAGTCATGACTGAGACACGTCTCCGGTCAATAACCAATAGCGGGACCTGGATGCCCATATTGGCTCCTACATATTCTACGAAGATCTTTATCGGTCAGACCGCATAACAACATACGTTGTTCCCTTTGTCATCGGTATGTTACTTGTCCGAGATTCGATCGTCAGTATCCAATACTTAGTTCAATCTCGTTACCGGCAAGTCTCTTTACTCGTTCCGTAATACATCATACCGCAACTAACTCATTAGTTGCAATGCTTGCAAGGCTTAAGTGATGTGCATTACCGAGAGGGCCCAAAGATACCTCTCCGACAATCGGAGTGACAAATCCTAATCTCGAAATACGCCAACCCAACATCTACCATTGGAGACACCTGTAATACTCCTTTATAATCACCCAGTTACGTTGTGACGTTTGGTAGTACCCAAAGTGTTCCTCTGGCAAACGGGAGTTGCATAATCTCATAGTCATAGGAACATGTATAAGTCATGAATAAAGCAATAGCAACATACTAAACGATCGGGTGCGATGCTAATATAATGGGTCATGTCAATCAGATCATTCAACCAATGATGTGACCTTGTTAATCAAATAACAACTCTTTGTTCATGGTTAGGAAACATAACCATCTTTGATTAACGAGCTAGTCTAGTAGAGGCATACTAGTGACACTCTGTTTGTCTATGCATTCACACATGCATTATGTTTCCGGTTAATACAATTCTAGCATGAATAATAAACCTTTATCATGATATAAGGAAATAAATAATAACTTTATTATTGCCTCTAGGGCATATTTCCTTCAGTATCCCACTTGCACTAGAGTCAATAATCTAGATTACACTGTAATGATCCTAACACCCATGGAGTCTTGGTGCTGATCATGTTTTGCTTGTGGAAGAGGCTTAGTCAACGGGTCTGCAACATTCAGATCCGTATGTATCTTGCAAATCTCTATGTCTCCCACCTGGACTAGATCCCGGATGGAGTTGAAGCGTCTCTTGATGTGTTTGGTCCTTTTGTGAAATCTGGATTCCTTTGCCAAGGCAATTGCACCAGTATTGTCACAAAAGATTTTCATTGGACCCGATGCACTAGGTATGACACCTAGATCGGATATGAACTCCTTCATCCAGACTCCTTCATTTGCTGCTTCCGAAGCAGCAATGTACTCCGCTTCACATGTAGATCCCGCTACGACGCTTTGTTTAGAACTGCACCAACTGACAGCCCCACCGTTTAATGTAAACACGTATCTGGTTTGCGATTTAGAATTGCCCGGATCAGTGTCAAAGCTTGCATCAATGTAACCTCTTACGGTGAGCTCTTTGTCACCTCCATATATGAGAAACATATCCTTAGTCCTTTTTAGGTATTTCAGGATGTTCTTGACCGCTGTCCAGTGATCCACTCCTGGATTACTTTGGTACCTCCCTGCTAAACTTATAGCAAGGCACACATCAGGTCTGGTACACAGCATTGCATACATGATAGAGCCTATGGCTGAAGCATAGGGAACATCTTTCATTTTCTCTCTATCTTCTGCAGTGGTCGGGCTTTGAGTCTTACTCAATCTCACACCTTGTAACACAGGCAAAACCCTTTCTTTGCTTTATCCATTTTGAACTTCTTCAAAATCTTGTCAAGGTATGTGCTTTGTGAAAGTCCAATTAAGTGTCTTGATCTATCTCTATAGATCTTTATGCCTAATATGTAAGCAGCTTCTCCGAGGTCTTTCATTGAAAAACTTTTATTCAAGTATCCCTTTATGCTATCCAGAAATTCTATATCATTTCCAATCAGTAATATGTCATCCACATATAATATTAGAAATGCTATAGAGCTCCCACTCACTTTCTTGTAAATACAGGCTTCTCCGAAAGTCTGTATAAAACCAAATGCTTTGATCACACTATCAAAGCGTTTATTCCAACTCCGAGAGGCTTGCACTAGTCCATAAATGGATCGTTGGAGCTTGCACACTTTGTTAGCTCCCTTTGGATCGACAAAACCTTCCGGTTGCATCATATACAATTCTTCTTCCAGAAATCCATTCAGGAATGCAGTTTTGACATCCATCTGCCAAATTTCATAATCATAAAATGCGGCAATTGCTAACATGATTCAGACAGACTTAAGCATCGCTACGGGTGAGAAAGTCTCATCGTAGTCAATCCCTTGAACTTGTCGAAAACCTTTTGCGACAAGTCGAGCTTTGTAGACGGTAACATTACCATCAGCGTGAGTCTTCTTCTTAAAGATCCATTTGTTCTCAATTGCTTGCCGATCATCAGGCAAGTCAACCAAAGTCCACACTTTGTTCTCATACATGGATCCCATCTCAGATTTCATGGCTTCAAGCCACTTTGCGGAATCTGGGCTCACCATCGCTTCTTCATAGTTCGTAGGTTCATCATGATTTAATATCATGACCTCCAGAACAGGATTACCGTACCACTCTGGTGCGGATCTCACTCTGGTTGATCTACGAGGTTCAGTAGTATCTTGATCTAAAGTTTCATGATCATCATCATTAGCTTCCTTATTTATTGGTGTAGGTGTCGCAGAAACAGTTTTCTGTGATGTACTACTTCTCAATAAAGGAGTAGGTACAGTTACCTCGTCAAGTTCTACTTCCCTCCCACTCACTTCTTTCGAAAGAAACTCCTTCTCTAGAAAGTTTCCGAACTTAGCAACAAAAGTCTTGCCTTCGGATCTGTGATAGAAGGTGTATCCAACAGTTTCCTTTGGATATCCTATGAAGACACATTTCTCCGATTTGGGTTTGAGCTTATCTGGTTGAAGCTTTTTCACATAAGCATCGCAGCCCCAAACTTTAAGAAACGACAACTTTGGTTTCTTGCCAAACCATAGTTCATAAGGCGTCGTCTCAACGGATTTAGATGGTGCCCTATTTAACGTGAATGCGGCCGTCTCTAGAGCGTATCCCCAGAACGATAGCGGTAAATCAGTAAGAGACATCATAGATCGCACCATATCTAGTAAAGTACGATTACGACGTTCGGACACACCATTACGCTGTGGTGTTCCGGGTGGCGTGAGTTGCGAAACTATTCCACAATTTTTCAAATGTACACCAAACTCGTAACTCAAAAGTTCTCCTCCACGATCTGATCGTAGAAACTTTATTTTCTTGTTACGATGATTTTCAACTTCATTCTGAAATTCTTTGAACTTTTCAAATGTTTCAGACTTGTGTTTCATTAAGTAGATATACCCATATCTGCTCAAATCATCTGTGAAGGTGAGAAAATAACGATATCCGCCACGAGCCTCAACATTCATCGGACCACATACATCCGTATGTATGATTTCCAACAAATCTGTTGCTCTCTCCATAGTTCCGGAGAACGGTGTTTTAGTCATCTTGCCCATGAGGCACGGTTCGCAAGTGCCAAGTGATTCATAATCAAGTGACTCCAAAAGTCCATCAGTATGGAGTTTCTTCATGCGCTTTATATCGATATGACCTAAACGGCAGTGCCACAAATAAGTTGCACTATCATTATCAACTCTGCATCTTTTGGCTTCAACATTATGAATATGTGTATCACTACTATCGAGATTCATCAAAAATAGACCACTCTTCAAGGGTGCATGACCATAAAAGATATTACTCATATAAATAGAACAACCATTATTCTCTGATTTAAATGAATAACCGTCTCGCATCAAACAAGATCCAGATATAAAGTTCATGCTCAACGCTGGCACCAAATAACAATTATTTAGGTCTAATACTAATCCCGAAGGTAGATGTAGAGGTAGCGTGCCAACTGCGATCACATCGACTTTGGAACCATTTCCCACGCGCATCGTCACCTCGTCCTTTGCTAGTGTCCGCTTATTCTGTAGTCCCTGTTTTGAGTTGCAAATATTAGCAACAGAACCAGTATCAAATACCCAGGTGCTACTGCGAACATTAGTAAGGTACACATCAATAACATGTATATCACATATACCTTTGTTCACCTTGCCATCCTTCTTATCGGCCAAATACTTGGGGCAGTTCCGCTTCCAGTGACCAGTCTGCTTGCAGTAAAAGCACTCAGTTTCAGGCTTAGGTCCAGACTTGGGTTTCTTCTCTTGAGCAGCAACTCACTTGCCGTTCTTCTTGAAGTTCCCCTTTTTCTTCCCTTTGCCCTTTTTCTTGAAACTAGTGGTTTTGTTAACCATCAACACTTGATGCTCCTTCCTGATTTCTACCTCCGCGGCTTTTAGCATTGTGAAGAGCTCGGGAATAGTCTTGGTCATCCCTTGCATATTATAGTTCATCACGAAGCTCTTGTAGCTTGGTGGCAGTGATTGGAGAATTCTGTCAATGACGCAATCATCTGGAAGAGTAACTCCCAATTGAATCAAGTGATTATTATACCTAGACATTTTGAGTATATGCTCACTGACAGAACTGTTCTCCTCCATTTTGCAGCTATAGAACTTATTGGAGACTTCATATCTCTCAATCCGGGCATTTGCTTGAAATATTAACTTCAACTCCTGGAACATCTCATATGCTCCATGACGTTCAAAACGTCGTTGAAGTCCCGGTTCTAAGCCGTAAAGCATGGCACACTGAACTATCGAGTAGTCATCAGCTTTGCTCTGCCAGACGTTCATAACTTCTGGTGTTGCTCTAGCAGCAGGCCTGGCACCTAGCGGTGCTTCCAGGACGTAATTCTTCTATGCAGCAATGAGGATAATCCTCAAGTTACGGACCCAGTCCGTGTAATTGCTACCATCATCTTTCAACTTTGCTTTCTCAAGGAACGCATTAAAATTTAACGGAACAACAGCACGAGCCATCTATCTACAATCAACATAAACAAGCAAGATACTTATCAGATACTAAGTTCATGATAAGTTTAAGTTCAGTTAATCAAATTAATTAAGAACTCCCACTTAGATAGACATCCCTCTAATCCTCTAAGTGATCACGTGATCCAAATCAACTAAACCATAACCGATCATCACGTGATATGGAGTAGTTTTCAATGGTGAACATCGTTATGTTGATCATATCTACTATATGATTCACGCTCGACCTTTCGGTCTCTGTGTTCCGAGGTCATATCTTATATGCATAGCTCGTCAAGTATAACCTGAGTATTCCGCGTGTGCAACTGTTTTGCACCCGTTGTATTTGAACGTAGAGCCTATCACACCCGATCATCACGTGGTGTCTCAGCACGAAGAACTTTTGCAACGGTGCATACTCAGGGAGAACACTTCTTGATAATTTAGTGAGAGATCATCTTATAATGCTACCATCAATCAAAGCAAGATAAGATGCATAAAAAGATAAACATCACATGCAATCAATATAAGTGATTATGATATGGTCATCATCATCTTGTGCTTGTGATCTCCATCTCTGAAGCACCGTCATGATCACCATCTTCACCGGCGCGACACCTTGATCTCCATCATAGCATCGTTGTCGTCTCGCCAATCTTATGCTTCCACGAATATCACTACCGCTTAGTAATAAAGTAAAGCATTACATCGCGATTGCATTGCATACAATAAAGCGACAACCATATGGCTCCTGCCAGTTGCCGATAACTCGGTTACAAAACATGATCATCTCATACAATAAAATTTAGCATCATGTCTTGACCATATCACATCACAACATGCCCTGCAAAAACAAGTTAGACGTCCTCTACTTTGTTGTTGCAAGTTTTACGTGGCTGCTACGGGCTTTTAAGCAAGAACTCATCTTACCTACGCATCAAAACCACAACGATAGTTTGTCAAATAGACTCCGTTTTAACCTTCTCAAGGACCGGGCGTAGCCACACTCGGTTTAACTAAAGTTGGAGAGACAGTCTTCCGCAAGCCATCTATGTGCAAAGCACGTCGAGGGAACCGGTCTCGCGTAAGCGTACGCATAAGGTTGGTCCGGATCGTCTCGTCCAACAATACCGCTGAACCAAAGTATGACATGCTGGTAGGCAGTATGACTTGTATCGTCCACAACTTACTTGTGTTCTACTCGTGCAAATAACATCAAACCATAAAAACCTAGGCTCTGATACCACTGTTGGGGAACGTAGTAATTTCAAAAAATTTCCTACGCACACGCAAGATCATGGTGATGCATAGCAACGAGAGGGGAGAGTGTTGTCTACGTACCCTCGTAGACCGAAGCGGAAGCGTTGACGCAATGTAGATGAAGTAGTCGTACGTCTTCCCGATCCGACCGATCCAAGTACCGTTACTCCGGAACCTCCGAGTTCTTGGCACACGTTCAGCTCGATGACGATCCCCGGGCTCCGATCCAGCAAAGCTTCGGGGAGCAGTTCCGTCAAAACAACGGCGTGGTGACGATCTTGATGCACTACCGGCGCAGGGCTTCGCCTAAGCACTGCAACGATATGACCGAGGTGGAATATGGTGGAGGGGGGCACCGCACACGTCTAAGGAACGATCACGAAGATCAACTTGTGTCTCTGGGGTGCCCCCTGCCTCCGTATATAAAGGATCCAGGGGGAGGGGCTGGCCGGCCAAGCCCTTGGCGAGCCAGGAGAGTCCTACTCCCTCCGGGAGTAGGATTCCCCCCCTAATCCTAGTTGGACTAGGACTCCTCAAGGGGGAGAGGGAGAGAGGGGGCCGGCCACCTCTCCTAGTCCTAATAGGACTAGGGGAAGGGGGGAGGCGCGCGGCCACCTAGGGCAGCCCCTTTTCTCCTTTCCACTAAGGCCCACTATGGCCCATTTGGCTCCCGGGGGGTTCCGGTAACCCTCCCGGTATTCCAGTAAAATCCTGATTTCACCTGGAACACTTCCGATGTCCAAACATAGGCTTCCAATATATCAATCTTTATGTCTCGACCATTTCGAGACTCCTCGTCATGTTCGTGATCACATCCGGGACTCCGAACAACCTTCGGTACATCAAAATGCATAAACTCATAATAACTGTCATCGTAACGTTAAGCGTGCGGACCCTACGGTTCGAGAACAATGTAGTCATGACCGAGACACGTCTCCGGTCAATAACCAATAGCGGGACCTGGATGCCCATATTGGCTCCTACATATTCTACGAAGATCTTTATCGGTCAGACCACATAACAACATACATTGTTCCCTTTGTCATCGGTATGTTACTTGTCCGAGATTCGATCGTCAGTATCCAATACTTAGTTCAATCTCGTTACCGGCAAGTCTCTTTACTCGTTCCGTAATACATCATCCCGCAACTAACTCATTAGTTGCAATGCTTGCAAGGCTTAAGTGATGTGCATTACCGAGAGGGCCCAGAGATACCTCTCCGACAATCGGAGTGACAAATCCTAATCTCGAAATACGCCAACCCAACATCTACCATTGGAGACACCTATAATACTCCTTTATAATCACCCAGTTACGTTGTGACGTTTGGTAGTACCCAAAGTGTTCCTCTGGCAAACGGGAGTTGCATAATCTCATAGTCATAGGAACATGTATAAGTCATGAATAAAGCAATAGCAACATACTAAACGATCGGGTGCTAAGCTAATATAATGGGTCATGTCAATCAGATCATTCAACCAATGATGTGACCTCGTTAATCAAATAAAAACTCTTTGTTCATGGTTAGGAAACATAACCATCTTTGATTAACGAGCTAGTCTAGTAGAGGCATACTAGTGACACTCTGTTTGTCTATGTATTCACACATGCATTATGTTTCCGGTTAATACAATTCTAGCATGAATAATAAACCTTTATCATGATATAAGGAAATAAATAATAACTTTATTATTGCCTCTAGGGCATATTTCCTTCAACATCCACTAGACAGTCAAACACACAAGATCCCCAAGGTACATGAACAACAAAAGGAAATAAGATACATGATAGACTTCATCCCGAATCCTATGAAGGAGATGAGGGCTTGATGAATCCCTTAGGATCTTCTCCAATGGAGGCCTTGAACTCCAATGGAGTCTTCTCTCTCAAGAGGAATCCCACAAGGGGAGGTACATGAGCTAAGCTCCAATATCTTGATCTATTCTTTGCTAACCCTAAAAACTGAGAGGAAACCGGAATATATAGTCTAGGGGCGAAGGGGTATGGGCCTCGATGGTTACATGGGGTTTTAGCCCAATTCATAGCAGAACTGGGCAGACCGGACAGTCTGATGGTAAGGATCGGAGAGTCGGTGAGGACAGATGCATTTTCGTGTGCCACCGGACTGTCCGCTGTGGGGAACGGACTGTCCGGTAGTGCAATTTCAGCGTGATCGGACTGTCCGCTGTGGGGACCGGACTGTCCGGTAGTGCAATTTCTTCATGCTTCCTTTTCTTCATCTTGATGCTTCCGGTTAGCTCTTGGTTCTTGGGGTCCTTCTCCTGGCCTCCGGGAAGCTTCCTAGCTGCTTGGTGGTGGTTTCCCTTGTACCTAATGATGCACAACGTTCCATGGTGATGTAGCAACCTAGTCCAATGGATATTCATGTAAATCTCAAAGAGGAGCAGGTTCACCATAAGTCCGGTAGGTCCACTTGGGGCTTGAGGTGCTATGAAGGTGTACATGGAGATGACCGTAGGATGCTCCGCATCATCCCCTCCCCCTTGGGAAAGATCCGACCATGGATCAAAAACCAAATCACCATGGTAAAGAGATGGCTTCGCCGTGTAGGAGTGGACGATCACCAAGTAGTCATCATCTTCAAGCTCGGAAAGGGCACCCTCCAATGTTGCACTGTCTAGTGATTCCTTCAAAAGGAGCAAAGACAACAAACACTTGGAAAAACAAATGTGGTTAGCTTTAGGGCAAAACTAAGCATTCAAGAGGTGAATCACCGCACAAGTGTCATTATCAAGCATAGCATATGGTTTGACAAATGATTGTGACATGGGATGTAAGCATATCAATCGAGCACAAGCAAACATATCATGGGGACAAACATGTAAATGTGAGGTTGTGATGCAAATATGTTGGACAAGTGAATAAGCATCTACCTCAAGGTCATAGCAAACATGGGCAAAGCGCTCAATGAAAGATCTATGGTAGGCATATGAATCATTCACAACACCAAATAAAATGAAGTGTCTAAACACATGGGTCAAGTGCAAGACAATCCAAGCATAACATGCATAGGGTGTAGTGAAGATAGTATGGCACTCAACACAATAGAAAGAGCAATTGTTCATCATGTGTGAGGCAATCAAGTCAATCATGTAACAAGCAATGGGACATGGCATATGTGAAGGAATGACATTGTTGCAACCAAACATGTGATAGGAGCAAGTAATCCAAGAATTGGATGCAACACACAAGGTATATATATCATGATGCATGGAAGTGTGAAAATGGCAAGTCAAAGCGAGATCTCTAACAAGTGTGCAATCATGTGGTCCAAGATGACCGATAAGTCTCATGGTGCAAACAACACAAGTAGTATGATCCTCAATATCCATGCTCAAGAAAGATGTCACCTTGAAGGTGTGTCCTTGTGCATACTTCACAATGCCGAAGCGCAAGCAAATGCGGTGTAGAATCGTCGTGGTAGAAGGTGGTTCGCTCTCAAGAGCTCGTATGGTCAACTCACGTGAAGTGGAAGTTGAAACGAAGTACAAGTATCCTACACATGCACATAACGAAATAAAGAATGTAGGCGCATGGTAGATAAACACATCATCCATCATGATGGTTCTCTTCTTTTGCACATAACCATTAGGAACATCAGTGCATGAATAATATGATGCAACAATGGCTATATTCATGGCACTAGGTATATGGTGCAAAGAGGTAAGACAAGCATGCTTCACAAGGAATATGTCAAATTCTCCAAATATGTGCGAGGATGCTATGGGTGAAATCCCATTAGCAAGACTGAAATCATTGTTGCACTCAATACATGGGAAATCATCTAGCATGAGACATGCAACACATGGAGTTATATGACAAGAAGCAATAACAATCATGTGCAAAGCATGTAGATGGTTGCCATCAACCGCATAAAATAAGAAAGTATGAATCATTGGTGATGCAACAAGGCAAGCAATCATAGAAATCATGTCGTGCAAACTAGTCAAGCAAAGATGCAACACACTAGAGGAAATCATGGCAATCATGTCGTGTGTGCAAATAATAGGCATAGACAATGCACATGACATACCGAAAGAACGAACACAAAGAAAAATCATAGTATAATCATAGGCATGGGGCACAAATCAAACATGGCAATAACAAGTGATATCTCCATCAAGCTTGCAAATACACATACAAGTACTAGAATCAATCATCATGTGTAATCCAAAGCATGGGTCACAAATGCATGGCAAAGGCATAGGAATGAGCATATCATGCAAAGTGAACATGGCAAGATGGGCATATAATATGTAATGGGCAATAACCCAAATCCAAGTGAGGGCCATGTAGAAGAAATGCGTGAAGTCTTTGCGCGAAGAGAGCGGTGGTAAAGACAATTCGTGGGATCCCAAGTCATCATTGCTCTCTAGAGCTCGTTTTGTCAAATCATGCGATTGTGAGGTTGACAAGTATTCATGGGTACCTACACAAAAGAGACACACACCAAAGAAATTGTGCGCGTGGTAAATGTACACATCATCCATCATGATGTGTATGTGCACATGAGAGTTAGCACAAGATAAGCATCGCTCAAAGAAATTTGACGCGTGGTATAAGAACATGTCATCCATCATGAAAGAATAGTTATTATGTATGACACGATGGGGATGCAAATTTAGCATACAAGTATATGGCACATCAATAGCATGTTTATTCATGGGGAGCATATTGTGCATACAAGTGTTGGGATCATGCAATGCATGGGATGAATCAAAATCTCCTAAATTGTATGAGGAAACTATGGAGGTCTCCTCATGAGCAATATTGGAAACATCATATGGAGAAAATGGACAACATCCAAAACAATGCATATCCGAAGCTAGGTTTTCATGGCATGGCATATGAGGTAAATGATACAAAGGGAGCATATCAATATCATCACAAGAAAAACAAATGCCAATAACCATGGGCTTGTCATCTATGCCATATGTGCAAATTGGGTTTATTTTTATGGCATATGCATAGTCACTACGATGAGATTGCAAATATAACATATTTTTGATCTCATGCATAGCATATGACAAGTCAAGCGAATTGTCAAACATGATGTGACCTAAAGAATTATCACAAGAAATCATATGTAACATGGCATCACAACTAATAGACTCCACACGGCAATCATCATACTCATCATAAATGGGTAAATCATCACATGGGGAAATCGCACTAGCATGAAGCATGGAAATAGGTTGATCAACATCATGCAAGCAATCAATGTCAAGAATGTCCACTAGTGGGACTAGAGCATCACCGTCACCTATGTTACGGTATTCATTCCACTCTAGTGGTGTAGGTGAGGTGGGAAAGACCAAATGGTGGTCATTTTCATCTTGATGGAACCATGTGGGGGTGCATCATATTCCACCATGGCCATCCTCATGTCCGTAGGAAGGACGAAGTCGTCGCGGATCGGTGCATCATCATATATGGGACCTAGCACCAAATGAGAAGACATAATAGAGGTAGGGGTCAAGTTGTTAGAAATGCAAATGGCCTCACATGCTCTATCAACTATCACACTCTCTCTATGTGGTGGCTCACTCACTCCCTCCAAATAGGTGCACTCAAACTCACATATGGTGGAGTCACTCATCTCACTCAAGTGGTGGGGGTTGTGGCTCTCCTCACATGGGAACCGGGGCAACACATCATATATGGGGCTAGTGGTGAAGTCACTCTCACTCCCAATATGGTGGTAAAAGTCACTCAAGTCATCATACGTCGCCGTGGTCGAAGGGAAAATCCCATACTCAACCATCTCATCGCCGTCGCCGTGGATGAAGGCCGAAGATGGCACATCATCACTATCCTCCATGACCGAAGGGAAAATCCCATGCTCGATCATCTCGTCACCGTCGCCGTGGATGAAGGTCGAAGATGGCACATCATCACTCTCGCCTCCAAAGATGGAAGCATCATCCTTGATCGTCACCATGTCGTTCGCCTCCAAAGCTTGGTCCTCGAATGGCTCCGTAGTCGTAGTCGTTGCCACACCATCTTGAAAAAGAGTCAAAGTAGACTCGGCATCATCAATGCCACAAATAGGGATGGCGATGAAGTCGAACTTGGGAGCATTGTCTTGGAGCTCGTCGGGTTTGGACATCTTGGTGGTACTATCCTCATGCTCGATCTCATGGAGCCTGGTCACCGAGAAGTGTGCTTGGGGTGAAGAAGCCTTGGCCTTCATGAGTTCTTGTTCTGCCTTGAGAGCACCAATGTAGTAGTCGTCGAGTGACTTGTAGTTCTCGAAGAAGATAGTCTTGGAGATGTCGATGTGTAATCCCATCATGAAGTGGAACTTCATTGAAATGGGGTCGTCCACGCTGGCTCCTCGCAAGGCAATCTTCATCTTGTTGAAGTACGCATCGATGGACGTGGATCCTTGGAAGGTGTTCTCCAATTGGCGTAGAAGTTGTTCCGTGTAGGTTGGAGGCACGAACTCTCGCCGCAAAGCTCTCTTCGTCTTGGGCCAACTCATGTCATAGCTCTTCGAATGTGTGTGAAGCCACCATGCCGACGCGCAGTCGTGGAAGTTTGTTGTGGTGCACTTCACTTGATCTTCGGAAGGAACTTTATGTAGCTTGAGGTAGTCGTCCATGAGACGCTCCCACTCGAGATACTCCTCGGGTTCTTGAGTCGCATAGAAAGGAATCTTGTGGTCGGTGTTGAGGTCGTAGTAGCTCGTGGAAGTCGCGGACTTGAGCTTGGGGAGCTTCTCTTGAGCGTAGTTTTGGGGTGCTTGTTGGCGAATATGCCGTATGTCCGTAGGTGAAGTTGCCTTGAAGTCGCTTGGCGAAGATGCCAAGGGATATGGTGAAGTCATTGAGCGGTTTTTGGTGTTGAGCTCTTGACCTTCACGTTCTTGTCGTTGATCGTGTCGATGCTGATGTGATCTTGCCGGAGATGGTAGCTCGGAAGCATGTGCTCTTGAGCGTCTTCTCGAAGATGAGGAAGACCGCTTGTAGGCCTTGATGAAGTCTTTGATCTTCTCCATTTGAGCATCCATGTTGGCATCCAAGTTGTTTTTCATGGCATCGAACTCGTCATTGTTGTTGTAGACCGAAGGTGAAATGCCTTGCCTATCCATCAGAAGACTCGAGTAGAGGTGAGTAGGAAATGAGATAAACAATACCAAGTTACCTTTTCCCAAGGTTGAGGATGTATCTTGTTTCACTCAATGTGAAATGAAAGAATAGTGGAATTGGTACCGGACTTGTTCACTCACACCTATCAAGTAATGCTTATGAAGTAGCTCGGTGAGGATAGTGACACAAAAATTTGATGCAAAATGTTAGCAAGAGTCAATAATGTTGAAAGAGATTCACAAATTCGCAAGTGAAACAAGTAGACCAATAGCAAAGAATGGCACACAGAAACACACACACGGATAGATAAATGGGGTTGTGCAACCAAGAAATGAGCACAAAATGTGGAATCCACGGAAAACGCTCGTGTTGCACAACTAAAGAGAGATGCTAGCACGATTGCTCAACAGGCGGATAAGACACTTGTGCACAACCTATAAGATGCAAAATGGATAAACTTTCTATCCCAAGTATGCTATTATGTATGGTTCCCGGTGTTTCGCACACGATAATCCAAGATAATCAATATGGTAGTATGATATGCAATGTGGCGATGCTATGGCTATTGCTTACAAGCTCTTTGTTTTCTCTTTGCTTAAAAGCTTATTCTCTTTTTTTGTATGGCTACTATGCGAAATGCACAAACCAAGATAGCAATTGTGTATATGCGGGAACAATCTTGTGACACAAGGGATGATATGATGATACCAAGATGATACCAATATGGTATGGTATGTATGCAATGGAAGGTACGGATCATTAATGTGACAAGTAACGTTGCCGGCAATACTCAATGGCTAGTCTCGATAGGCAAGTGACGCAAAATGGGCTAAGGGGTTAACAATGTAATGGCAAGAATGTACAATGAATGGAAGGAATACCACGATACCAAGATGATATAGAGGTTACTGTTCTTGCTTCGGTTAGGTTGTCAAAATGGTGAAGTGGTCAATGACGAATCCTTGTCGAAGGTTAGTGGCGGTGTTGTTGATGTCGAATCGTTCCTAGTTAGCCGAAACACCCTAGGAAACGGAAAAACCGCAAACTCAAAATCTCAAAGGAAAATGTCAATGGTGGTAGCGGAATGCATAGATGGTTCCGGAGTTAGCAACGCGGAAGTGGTGGTGGTGGTTGATGACGAAGCAACTGTCTCTAGGTAGCCAAAACACCTTAGGAGACTCAAGTCGCCACTCAAGCAACCACAAATGCTATAAGGGTCAAAATCTGTTAGGTTGCGGAAAGCTATGGTGGTTTTACGGATGATATGGTGGATGACCTAGGCAAAGATGCCAAAATGACAAAAATTTGATGGAATCAAATGATGTTGGAACCTATCTAGATGGATTGTGGATGTCAATAGCTACTCAACGAGCTAAAGAACATCAAAATCGGATTCCGGGTGTGGAAGATATGGCGGAAACAAGAAATCAGCTGAAGCAGTTTTTGAACTAGCGGACAGTCCGGTCTTCATCCGAAAACCTTCTGATTCGAGTGGACAGTCCGATATTACGGAGTGGACAGTATGGTCTGTGAGCAATTTGCTCCTGATGCGAGCGGACAGTCCGGTACGGGCATCCGGACAGTCCGGTGCGGGACGGGAAGGCACGAAATTGAATTTTATTGGGCGGAAATGGATGATTTTGGGGTCAAAATTGAGGAGATTTTGTGGATCAAAGGTGGGGAAACTTGTGGGGAAGCCAGATCCACTCGAAACACAACGAATCCATGGATCAAAATCAACAAAACATCATCAAACCAACAAATCACAAAAAAGTGGGGCTATTTTTGGTGGGGATTTTTTGGATTTTTGGACGAAATGAAGCAAAACAGGGCTAGAAAACGGTGGGGGAGACTCCAAATTCGTGATCAACGTGGCTCATGATACCAAGATGTTGTAGGGTGGAGACTCTAAGTGGAGATCTTTCACGAATTTGAGGGGAATCCACAAAGAACACGAAGAACAAGAGGGGAAATCACAAGGGGAAAACACTCAAGAACAAGTCCAATCACACATCCACTAGACAATCAAACACACAAGATCCACAAGGTACATGAACAACAAAAGGAAATAAGATACATGATAGAGTTCATCCCAAATCCTATGAGGAGATGAGGGCTTGATGAATCCCTTGGGATCTTCTCCAATGGAGGCCTTGAACTCCAACGGAGTCTTTTCTCTCAAGAGGAATCCCACAAGGGGAGGTACATGAGCTAAGCTCCAATATCTTGATCTATTCTTAGCTAACCCTAAAAACTGAGAGGAGCCCGGAATATATTGTCTAGGGGCGAAGGGGTATGGGCCTCGGTGGTTACATGGGCTTTTAGCCCAATTCATAGCGAAACTGGGCAGACCGGACAGTCCGGTGAGGACAGATGCATTTTCGTGTGCCACCGGACTGTCCGCTGTGAGGACCGGACTGTCCGGTAGTGCAATTTCAGCGTGACCGGACTGTCCGCTGTGAGGACCGGACTGTGCGGTAGTGCAATTTCTGCCCGCTTCCTTTTCTTCATCTTGATGCTTCCGGTCAGCTCTTGGGTCTTGGGGTCCTTCTCCTTGTCCTCTGAGAAGCTTCCTAGCTTCTTGGTGGTGGTTGCCTTTGTACCTAATGATGCATAACGTTCCATGGTGAGGTACCAACAAAGTCCAACGGATATTCATGTAAATCTCAAAGAGGAGCGGGTTCACCTTAAGTCCGCTAGGTCCACTTGGGGCTTGAGGTGCTATGAAGGTGTACATGGAGATGACTGTAGGATGCTCCGCATCATGGAGGCTGGAGGAGGTTGACGGTGGATGAACAGTAGCCCGTGGAGGCAGTCAACGGTGAAGATGAACAGTATCCCATGGAGTCCATTTTTGCGTTACGCCACACCCCTCCCGATGAAGAGGACCCCCGTTTCGACCGTAGCACTCCAACACAAGTCTGTTTCCTCTGTTTAGCATTACGCCACACCCCTCCCGATCAACAGGACCCCGTTTCCACCGTAGGAGGTCTGTTTCCTCTGTTTTGCGGTACACCAGACCCCTCCCGATGAACAGGATCCCTTTTCCATCGTGGCCAGTCGAACACAAGGCCGTTTCCTCCATTTTGCGGTACGCCAGGCCTCGTTTCCATCGGTTGTTCCATCCAAGCCAGTTGGCTCCCAATGAACAGCACGTGTTCCGTTGCCTCCCGATGAACATGACACATTCCATTGCCTCCCCATGAACACGACGACGACGCAGTTTCTCCGTTCCAACCCAGCCATGTACACGAGCCCTGTCCATATGTATGCACGAGTAGGTGTTCGAGACCCCGCCCGTATGTACGTACGTGGTCGTATTTTCTTTCTTACACCCTTGCCATTGTACATACGTGTACATGCTACGTGCGCGCCTCTACTACCACACGTGCGCGCCTCTACATCGACCAGTATGTACGTACACGTTCGCGACCAGAATGACAACGCTACGTACGCTTCGACCAGGTGGGTCCTGACTGTCAGGCACTTCCTTGCGTATGAAGATGTAACTGGTGGGTCCCAGCAGTCAAGGGGCGAATCATTTTTTCCCGTAATATGGACGCACTTCCTTGCGTGCGAAGATGTAGCTGGTGGATCCCAGCAGTCAGGGGGAAACATTTTTCACGAAGTACGGTGGCCCATCCAGTGGGTCCCTGCTGTCAGGTGGAGGAATCATTATTTTGCGCGTAATAAGGAGGCACTTCCTTGCTGCGGCCGTGGACCCAGCTGTCAGCCTCTCCACGTACAACACTCTTCCGATGGAAGTCGTTCCTCGACCACGTTGACCAAGCCGTGTTGAGAGCACCAGGGTGGTGGACAACGACGAATCCTAGGAAGGGGACGACGCGCGGCCGGGGAAGATATGACAGTGGAAGCCCAAGCGAAGAGGAGTACGAGGGTACACTGGTTCGGCTGCGGTGTGAGGCTGCTGTCGCCGCAGGGCCTGGCCAGCGGTGGGAGTAGTAGGGGGCAATGAGGCCTCCGCGGCATCACAGCCGACCACGGGAGGCAGGAGTAGGCAGCACGACCGGCGCTGCTCTAGGCGGCTGGAGCAAGAAGACCAGAGGTCGAAGAAGCACTACGGCCGTTGGATGGACATAGTACGGTCACTGGAGCTAGAATCGTTCATATTGACTAAGTTGACAAAGCCCTCTGTCCCCGTCAACTTAGTAGGCCCACAAGCCAGCCTCACACTATGGTGGGTCGCAGCTAGTAGGGGGATTATTCATTTTTTTGTGCGTAATAAGGAGTCACTTCCTTGCGTGCGAAGATATAGCTTGCGGGTCCGAGCTGTCAGCGGGGGAATGTTTTTTTGTGAAGTACAGAGGCCCTTCCGGTGGGTCCCAGCTGTCTGGTGGAGGAATCATTATTTTGCGTGTAATAAGGAGGCATTCCCTTGTGTGGGCCCCTACTGTCAGCGTCTTCCAATGGTTGGTGTTTGTTGACCATGTTGACCTCGGTATGCCGAGAGCACAAACGCGGTGGACGAGGGCGAGGCCCGGGAAGGGAACGACCCAGAGCCGGTGAAGCCACCGCAGTGGATGCCCAAACTGAGGGGAGTCCGAGCGCTGACTGGTCGGCTGCTGGGTGAGGCTGACGTCGCCGGAAAATAACAGGATGTGCGGGTGGGTAGAGGGATGGCCTGGCGGCAGCACAACCAGCAATGGGAGGAGGGAGCAGGCAGTCCCACCGGCGCTGGTTTGGGCAGCTGGAGTAGGAAGATCAAAGATTGAAGAAGCACAGCGGCCGTTGGATGGACATCCAACAATCACTTCTCTGTGTTGACTAAATTGACAAAGCCTTGCGTACGCGTAAAAAAAATTAGGACAACGTCATCGTCAACCTAGTAGGCCCAGAAGTTAGCCTCCAAATATGTGGAAAACAGCATACAAACCATTTGCCATTATTTTCAATAATTTACAGCCCATTTGCTAATTCTTTAGGATATTTGAAGCCCATATTCTTTTTATTAGCATTATAGACCATATATTCTGGGCACTTCTAAAAAAATCAATGAAAATTTGTATATTTCGGTGGGGTCTGAACTCTTTTAATCAAGAAATTTTGAGTCACGTTAAAAATAAATTTTTAAAAATTATATCAAAATAAAATGCAAAAAACTATTCTCCATAGAAAAAATGAATGAAATTTAAAATTTTCACTAGCAAGATGCCCGTGCGTTGCACGGAACATGAAGATGCATTTGTATGAGTAGTTTATCTTGTGGGAGAAAAGACGATATTTTAATGTAATTGCCAGTTGGCTTTGGTTTTTATAAGAGTAGAGAGTAGAGAAATCCAGAAAATGATATTTTAATGTCATTGTCGGTTGGCTTTGGTTTAAAAATTTACAACCCATTTCCTACAACTTATAGCCCATTTTCTGGGGAAGCCCGTTTCTTACTACTTACATTCCTCCTCGTCTTAAAAGATTTGCAGCCCAGCAGGGCTGAGAAAAGAAGTAGGCCTCAGTTTTGGTATTCTCCAGAAAAGAATTGGGCTAGCCATTTTCAGAAAGAAAAAAGATATCAACTGGGCTCGTCATGTGCTTAAATAAAAGCGTAAGCGTGGGCTAGATGGGCCACAGCCCCCGCACAACGCGCAGTTGAGCTCCGTCTTTGAAACAAAAAACTAATGGGCGAGGTGCTGGGTCCTTGGTCTTATCCGCTCGTTGTGTAATTTTCTCGTTTATTGACTACATTGACAATGGCGTGGGACCTAGTTGTCAAACAATTAGGAGGAAGTATTTTTTTTGGCTTGTAATAACAAGGCACCTGCTCGCGTAATGCAATGACCCTGGTGGGTCCCTACTGCTAGCCTCTCCATGTACAGTCATCTCCTGATTCCTCTTGGCTGTTGACCATGTTGACAACGCTAGTCGGCGGCAGGCACAACGAGCGAACCAAGGCAGAGAACGACGGCGAGGCCTCGGACAGGAACGAACAACAGCCGTGGAAGGTGCGGCAGTGTAGTGGCAGGTGGAGGGGAGTATGAGGGCAACAACATGCAACTTAAGCTTACAAACGGTACAAAAAGCCCAAGGATTAATTGTTCATGAAATTTTCAGACAAAACCCAGATTGAACATGGCCGTAACATCTAAACCAACCACTCTTTTTCGCAGTCACAAACAAATGGATCAGTCTGATCCATAAAATCAACATCCTGTGCAAAAAAATTTATTTCAGGATGACTACAACTTGTTGTAAATAGAAGCCGAGCACATTTAGAAGCCCATTTGTCCACCTGAAACTTCTTTTTTCTTGCTGTTCAACATGTCCGTCTGTGAGAAATCTCTTGCGGTAAAATTTAAGCCTCATGGACAATAGTAACCTTGCATTCAACATGAAGAATGTGACAAAGCTTATGTTTGCCTGGTTGGATGCATATCTTTCCATCGTTATTGTCCTCAAACGAATGTCATAAGAACTGAGAAAATCCTGGTGATTATTATGCCACCGATTGGTTATACGTTTTTCTCCATGTGGTTGCAGTACCTAAGTAGACATGAAGATTTGAAAACAGCTAAGGTATGAAAAAAGAGTATGTCGAAAGAGCAACAGGTGAACAGTTAATTCTAGTACAATATATACGGTCTTTGAATGTGCATGAAATCATCACCTTTATATATAAGTTCTCCAGAGACTGAAATCATCGCAGCAAGCCAATAATTATGTTCAGATCAAAACTAAACATTCCTATATATAAGATCTTGACAGAATCCAGCAGCATTGATAGGCTATCCATGGACGAACTCTTCATTGAGCATATATCATAATAAAGTGTACACCAAGATGATATAAAACTTATGCGCACAAATGAAAAAAGCAACTTATGATTACAAATGTGTAGATGATAATATACAGTACCTGAAAAAGTGTGGAGCCAAACACCAACTTGTTGTGATCATCAAACGGATCACGAATTACACCCAAGGTCTCCAGTTTGGGCGCAAAGACAACAGTTATTTGCGAAGGTCTATAACAATTACGAAGGAGCAACCTTTGAAGTGAAAGGGCGTCTTCGATAATGAGATGTTGTCCTTCAAAACAAATTCCAATTCTTTTAAGGTGAGGCGACTTTATTTTGAGACAACTGATAGGGATTTCTATTTCCAAAACAATCAGCAAGCACTCCAGGGAATGACAACTCGAATGGATGATGCTGTGCCGTGAGGCCTCCAACAGATAAACCATCACAAGTGAAAGTTTTTTTTGCAGTGGGAGTCGAAGCATTTGTACCAGATCGTCTAGTAGATGGCACCGGGCAAAGGTGGCAGTGTGGAGAGAGGAGAAAAACCGCGATATGGACAACGGTGGTGTGGACACGAATTCTTGGCGTGTTCGTGGTATGAAACTTTTGTGGTAATGGTAGAACTCAAACTGCTGGAGTTTTCTGAATTCGGGGATGTGAGCCAAGCGTCCACCGTGTCGGGTATGGACAGCAGGTAGCATGTCGGGATGCAAAGGCGTTGAACGGGGCCCTGCTGGCGAGAGGAGACGATGGCTCTGAGGAGATCAAATTCAGGAAGGACAGATATCTGACGACAGCCAAGATTCTGTGCGGCAGCAATCCTTGGTGGGGAGAAGTGAGACGATCTCCTCAAGGATGATGTCCGGGAGATCACTGATGCGGTCCACCGGAGATTCTACTGGTTCCTCAGTTTCGGGTAGGAGGGCTGGCCGCTTCCCCCCATACGGTGCGGGATCTATAACCGGCGTCGCTGCTGGCGGGAGCCTCATTTTCTTGGCGCTGGGGCCAGCCGACTCCATTTTCCTTGTGGGCGTCGCGCCGAGCTCATGGGTTAGAGCAGAGTAGCCAGAGACGAGCCGAGTGGCAGTGCGAGTGGGGAAGAAGGTGGGCTGGGGTTTTCTGTAGGAGTGGAAGAAGAGGAGCAGACGTTCTTGTACTAGTGAGGAAGAAGGTGAGCGGGGGTTTTCTGGACGAGTGAGGAAGATGGGGAGCGGGGGGAATTGGGGGGCGACGGAAGCGGGAGAGTCTAGCGAGCTGTACTATAAGTGGAAGCGAGGAGGAAGGAGGGTTTTTCAGGGATCGCCCCCTCTTCAAGAAATATGGGCTTCTCCTCCCAAAAAACAAAAACGAATGGGCTTTAAGATGGATAGGCTTTTGTATCGGCCCAGTCGACTGCCCGTGTTTCGTACTGGAGGGCCTTAACAGTAGAGGCAGCCCGAGACACTCTCCATCTAATTGCCCATTCGAAAGAAAAAAAGAGACGCCTCCAGCTTATGGCTACTCATTGGTAACCTTTTTCAACTTGTCATCCACCAAATTAGAGAATGCAGTACTGGATGCAGACACTCACACTGGTCACGTAGCGCGGCAAAGTCAGGTGTCAAATAACAGGCCTACAATATACTTACTAGATTGTGGAGGTTCATAGGCTAGTCAACATTTACATTAAACTAAGCTTTTAAAAGATACAGTATGCATACTAACATTCAGAAGAACAAAAGTTCATCATGTTTATCCATCTCAATGATTCACCATACTATAACCAATATGAAGCTGTGAGAAGGTGTGGAAATAAAGAAAATCGGTCGATGCATCTCTGAGCAAAGGGCCTCCTTGCGCACACATTAATTTCCTTAATTTCCTAGGCATGCTTGTTTCGTCTCAATGTTGCGAGCACTTTGAGCATGTTGGCAACTCCATAGCTAGCTAGCTGCCTCATCTTGCAATTGATGCTGACACATTTGCAGCAAACATATGAGGCAATAGAGATGACTCAACATGAGTCCATATTGTGCAGTTCCCCTGAAATCATCTTCATTGTCCTGAATCTGAAAAGATAGGAAAACAATAGCTATACTTAAACGGTGTTGCAAAACAGTAGCACATATCAATAGCTCGGCATGACAAAACATGATCATCTAGACGAAGGGGATACTGACCTGCCTGAGGAAGATTATATATAATTTCATAAGTCCTTGGTTGATCTCCACCTTCGGCTGCACTGCTTGTTTGCTACTCCACACATGACAGGATCTTCCGCATTGCAATCAGCAAATCAACGTACGAATAAGCTTATTTCATCTTGTAGGAATACCTGGAGCACCATGAGGTTAGCTGACAGCAGGTAGATGCAGCCATATAAGTTTTGTGCGGTGCTACCAAAATTGAGTTTTGTATCCCTTCCTGTTATGAGAATTCTTTTGAAGTTGGTAGAATGTGACGGCTTGTTCTTTGCATCAAACTTGCCTTTCCCCTGAGATTTTTTCTTGTTCTTTTGGGGCTGGTTGGGCTGGAAGTTCTTCTCGTGTACCATGTGGGCACTAGAAGCTCCCTCAGCGACCCAAGCACGTGTGTATTTTGCTCTCGCCTTCTCTTCAAAATGAAGAGTGCTAAGGAGATCCAAAACGGAAAAATCATGTCCGGATCTTGGCAATGAGATCCGAAATGAAGAGTGTTTTTCAGAGAAGTAACCAAACTGTTCCATGAAGATGGAAGCTTGGCAATGATGGTCCCAACAACAAATATGTCCGGCAACACACACTTGAAGTACTCAAGTTCCTTAGCGAATGACTGCATCTCATGAGTCTGCGGAACAACAAAGCGCTGATCAGCCAACTTGTAGTCACAGAATTGCTCCATGACGTACAACTCGTTGCCAGCGCCCGAGGCCCCAAACGTGGCCTCGAGCGCAGCCCACATGTCTTTGCCGCTGTCAAACGGCATATATGAATCCACAATGGAATCGTCAAGAACACTCAGTAGGGCGGCTTTGAAGAGGGTATCCATGTTCTCAAAAGCTTCCTGCTGTGTAGGATTAAGATCGCCCTCAGGCTTACCCTTAGTGGCGTCATAGCAGTACATGATCTGAAACCAATATACTGCTCTTGTGTGCCACCTTTTATATTGCACCCCCTTAAAAGTAGGCGGCTTCAAAAGCGCGGCAAAACCACTCGGAGTAAATTGCCTATAATCAGGTTTTTGGATTGGATTATTGAATATATTGGCAATTTACTATGAGATGTAATACAAATCAACAGTAAATAGATCATGATGACAATTGCAAAGATCAAAGTAATGATACGGACTAAACCAGGAGGACAGAATCACATATCTTACAACGGGAGCAGAACCATTGTGGTTGATGTTGTCACTCATGTCGTGATGAAGAGGTTACCGAGGTCACGGAAGAAGGCTGCTGTTGAGGAAGTCGTCGCTGGTAGCAGTCACATGAGCGTGCTCCCCAAAAACCTGATCGCCCCTCTCCCGTAAAGGATCACGAAAGGTGGAATTCGGAGTACTACTGTCCCTTCTCACGGTGCTCGCCGGAAGAAGGGATGGAGAAGAATTGTGTGGCGGCACTAAGATCTGGAACAGTGCGAAACCATATGATACAGTGGTGGCTAGGGTAGAGCCTGTCAGGTCGGTCGTGCGAGTAAGACCAAGTACTATACAATAGTAGGCCTTTGGCCCAAACCCCACATCCAAGTCAATAATAGCCCCACTATCCAAAAGAATCATAAATGGCTGAGTAATTAAGGCGTCCGTTAATTATTAATTAACGACTTAATAAATTTTCCGACTCACACCACACTTAGAGCATGGTTAATAGTATAGCCAACATCCGGCTATATGAAGTTGACACATCATCTAGAACCAACCTAATAAGTAGCCTGCTTACAATAGTTAGTCCCTTTAGTATAATATTGTATCATTAATAATGGCCCCACCTTTTGTCTCACAAATTATGTGTAGTCTGAAATGCCGGGTGTGCAGCGGGCGGTGCCCTCGGTCGGCGCACCGCTTCAACGGCGGAAGCAGTGAGGGGTCGCGTCGCCCTGACTTGCCATCAATGTGGAGCAACGGGCTCAGCTGGCGCCGGGCGGGAAGGTTTCGGTTTTTTATTCAGTAGTTGTGCTGCTACCGTCCAATATTCGCGTGTGGTTGTTTCCCGAATAAAAAAGGAAGTACTCCTACTTATGTTACTCCCACTATGGCTAGCCTTGCGGTTGGCTCTTCACCTCTTCCGGAAATCGAACAATAATGTTGGTACTACAGTAGTACTTCTGGCAATCTGATACCAAATGAATTGCTGCACGTCCACCGCTTGTAAGCAAAAGTTTCTCCTCGTGCTGAGAGCCACTGCGCACGCGTTGGCGAGGGAGAAGGCGTAGAAAGAAAGCTTCTCGTCGTTCTGCGAGCTGACGGGACACATCAAAGTTATTTAGTAGATCGTACGCTCTCCAAAAAAGGGCTGACCAGGTCATGGCTACCATCTCGTGCTACGTCGTTGAGTAGGTGCCATCAAAGTGGACGACTCACTCACGCAGTGCTTATTTGATTATCTCCATTTTCTTGCATGACACATGCACCTTGATGCTACATGTCTCGCGTGTTGGCAAAAGGATGAACAAAGCTCACGTAAAAAAAGGAGTGGAAGAACATATATTCCCGACGACCGAGAAGGAGCAAGGAACCTCACGGTGGATCATCTGAAAGGAACCTTGTGTGTTTTCCCCTATTTTTTGCCGCCTGCCCGCCTATAAACGAATAAAAGAACATGAACTCTTCGCTAACCACTAGAGACGATACATCAGGATGCTAAGTTGAAGATATTTTATTAGTTTATATTGATAGCCACGCCAGAAGCCACGCATGTACACACTCCAACGCACTAACTCATACCGACCCAACTCATGCACAAACGCGCACAACATGGAGCACATAACGCACGTACACAACTGATGCATGCACACACACTCGGCCGCAGAATGCACGTGAATAACACATGCATGCGCACACACTCGACTGCATGGAGGAGTGCGCCATCTGTGGTGACATCCGGTTCATCGTGCTACGACGAAACTCGCACACAACGGCGCCTACGCATCTCTTGCAGCACCACTTTGCCGTCGTTGCTCAACGACTAGCGGAGTCGAAGACAATGGCAGCCTCGGCCTTAGAGCTAGCACCGATGGAAAAGCACGCCCGCTGTACGCACACGAGCACGTACGGAGTGCCCACGACGTGATGCGTCCCTAGTCGCCTCTACTCCTTCTGCGCACGTTGTCTATGAAGGCGGCTGCATGCCTAATGATGATGTGGGTGAGATCTTCTAGGACTCAGATGATGATGAGCAGGGTGTCTCCAACAACGTTCCTCGGCTCGCACCTCTTGCATCACGGTGGTCGAGCTTGTATTCACTCATCTGGTACATGTGGTGGAGCGTCTGCACTCATAGTATTTTATATTATTCAGCGATATAAAATCAACCAATCATGTCCACAGTAGACCAGAAGAGTACGAAACATGGTAGCCCAGTGTAGTTACATCATACTGTACGTGGCCAACCCACGCTATCACCATATTTATTGGCCTCCATGCGACACCTAGCTCTAGTAATCCACCATCCTGTATCGCTTCTCGCTCCTCGTCTCTCTCAAAGTGCAGTGGGTTGGCATTTTTGCCGTCTATTGAGGTCGGTTAACTCATCACAAGTTAGCGACATGCCAAGAACATTCTAAAAAAATTATTGTACTCTATTGTTATGCCAAGAAGAGGAAGCGCTTTGACCGAAGGACCAAATGAGAGAGGCATGCCGTGCCGTGAGTGGGTTCAGTTTTTCATTTTGAACTTGTTTGGTGTAGTAGTAACACTTGGTTTTGACTATTGGTAAGATTTTATATACTCCCTCCGTCTAGTGAATAAGTCATCTTAGATTGTGCACCGTGACCAAGGAAGAGGGGAAAATGAGAGAAATTAATATTTATTTCCTAATTATTAGCATTGCATGCAATGATCTAACCATCGCATGTCGTGTTTGGTAGTCTAAGTCATGGAAAACATGGACGCCCCACATCTCTTATTGGTGGATATGTCAAGAAACAAGAAACATGGTGGGAGTTAATGCACCGCACCTAAGTATTTTGGGATTATTTGGTTTTCGTAAGGTGACTTATACACCTAGACGGAGGGAGTAGGGCCTAATGTATTCTTCAAGGATGCCTTTGACTATTGATAAGATGTTATATAATTTGAAAATTATATCATTCAAAGATCCTTTCACGTTCCATTTTCAAAAAGAAAAAAGATCCTTTCACGTACGAATTTGAGTGTGTGCTTTGAGCAACTTGCATGTCCTATACTGCTCCTGTTTGGATACTCTAACTTAGCCAGAGGTTAGACTAACTCATGACTAACCCTAAACTAACTGTAGCCAAAGAGGTGTTTTGGTGACAGGGTTAAATTGATAATAAGTGCACTTGAAGGAGAGAGAAAAGTGATTTTTCAGTGGGCCCAAGGAGGTACTTATTGTGGGAAAGGTGAAGTGATGGTTGCTTCGCCCGAGCAACTTATTACTATGGGAATATGGGAGTACTAGCAGATTCAAGGAATAGAGAAATGATGGTTGCTTCATCCGAGCAACTTACTGTGGCGAAGGTGGGGCTCTGTGATTTGACTGCTCACTAGTCATTACTAATACGGTGCAACGACCGGGGTAAATCTTTCCCTGCAGTTGTGCACTCAATATTGCTGCACGACAGGTGGAGCCGGATGAAGGATGTCCCACATGCCGGCGGTCCCATGTCGGCGAAACGAAGTTGAATTGTTTCTGGCATTGCTATCAATCCTTCAGGATTTGTTTATATGTACGCATAATTTTAACGAAATTGTACTGTGATGATATGAAGGTTTCAACTTTGGTTCCCGCAGAAAAAAAAGGTTTCAACTTAGGATTCATATGTCCTCTTGCCTTAGGATTATCTCGTTACAACATTCCATCAAATACAAATGAAACTACTACCATGGCTACTAATGCATCTCAATAGTTTGCAGATCAGCGCCAATATTCACATCACAACTGAAGACAAAGTTGTGAGAAGGTGTATAAATAAAGAAAAATATATAATTGATCGATGCTGTTCGTAGGCATGGGTCCATTTCCTGGGCACAGTGTTCATTGCTTGGCAGCTAGTTTCACCCAGCGCTCTAGCCAAAAAGGGGGTGTACGGAGGACACCATAATCCGATCATTTTGTGCAGCTCCACTAAAATCGAGCTAACCATCCCTGTTTGCAAAGATATCCAGTCAATGTGATTACAATAATAGTGGAACTAGATGATGAAACATAATACACACAAATAGAAGCCGATCACCTCTACGATCTCTCTTTAGGACTAACAACTTGTTGGAGAAGATTAGGCAGGAGTTGGATGAGAAGGATAGCAAAACCGATCTCCCTTTAGGACTAACAACTTGTTGGAGAAGATTAGGCAGGAGTTGGATGAGAAGGATAGCAAAACCGATCTCCCTTTCTGCAGTCCCGCGGAAATGTAAAAATGTTGCCCGTGTGACATTTTGGCAGAACTGCACAGAACACTCTTAAGAAACAAAGTGATTTGTGCAGTTCACCAAAAGGTCGCAATAGCAACGAGGTGAAATGGCTAGCCCTGTTTGCAAAAAAAGAGGTAGAAAGGAAACAATTACTGGCAAATAACACGAGTTGAAGACACATACGCTGACAAAAAAGAAGCATATTCCATGTAATAAGGGAAAGATAGCAGCATGACGATATTGCAAGATGGAAAGTACGCTGGTCGAGATACGTTTTAAGCAAACAACTAAAGAAGATCCACATGCAGCAACGTGGGAAGATGGGCAGTGGAGCAAGGCCGGAGGAAGCTGTACCTGAGGGGCGTCGGGATCTTACTGGGAGGGCGCCGGCGGCCGGGATCTACCCATACTGCGGCAGCGAGCAAGTGGCGAAGGCCCTACCGCGCCGCAGCTTGGTCAGAGAGAACGGCGGGTATCACAGATCGGGACGTGCTGCCTCAACGCCGTCGAACCGAGAAACGATGCACATTGTCCCTTTCCGCCGGCGGACGGATGCGGCCGGATCACTGACCAATGGTGAGAGAGAGAGGCCACCACCGCCTTGTGTGAGATGGTGTGACAAGAGACAAACCCCGGGAGGTAGGCTCCGTTGTATATAGTGGAGCGGATTTTTCCATTTTCCCCACGGAAATCGTTTTATATTCTGTACTACGCGCCATTGAGGAGGAATATATAACTTTATTTAATACAAACACGTCAAGTCGAACTTTGTTCCGTCTAGGCGTGGTACCCGACCCTCCTTTGAGTAAACAACCGCTGAACGCGTCAAATTATCACATGGGCTGCCTTTTCGTACAGAAACGAACTCCATCGTGTACCCGCGTGGGTGTGGCCGGGAACGAGACGTGAGTACGTGTGTCCTGCATGCACCTCTTCTTGGGTAGGTGCAGGTACGTACGTGGGTGGGTGTTGCACGAAACCGAGGCAATGTGGCGATGATATCTCAAACAAAAAAAGTAACATATGCAATGTGTGTGAAATAGAGTCATGGATATATCATATATAGAGGGAGCTATCCATGAGAAAAGAGTGGAGGGATCATCGCGTGAGATATCGATAGAATGAAAAACAGGGATGAAGTGTGTGGCTATGCGATCGATAAAGAGTGCCATCAAATTTGTGTTTGCCCACGTCAAAGATACAGGGCGGCTGGCCTACTGGAATTTGAGAGGGCAGAGGTGCAGTTTTTCTCTGTGGCATGGATACCTACCTACAATGTTCAACTATTGGTGGGGGGGAGGGGGCAGAGACCTAACTATGGAGAGGTAGATCGACTAGTATATGTGTGGAGAAGGAGAGAGACCTAGCTATGTATAGAGGAAGATCGGTCGACATCCATGGATATGTGTAGCAGAGGAATAAGGTTGGGAGAAAGACAAAGGTACAGTGTCGGAGGGTTGGTGGTGGAGTGGCGTCTCACAAATGGTGTGAGAGGCCTGCTAGACAAACGGAGGGTATGAGTGCAATATCAATAAGAGATGGCGGGGATGTCTGTCTGTCTATGCATGTGCGTCTGAGAGACGGGTCGGGAGGTATGCAAGGATTACGAGGGGAGACTATATGGTTGTGGTAAGCATACGTAACTATATAGGAAGATCAACTGTCGTGTGTCCGAGGAAGGGAGAGACATAACTAGTGAGGTAAGTCTATCAGTGCGTGGGGAAAAGAATTATAGTCGACCTAGCTATATGAAGGGAGATCAGTACGTATACATGCATGCATGTGTTAGAAGCAAATATGGTCCGGAGAGACAGACATGGGGGAAGGGGTGCGGCTAGGAGGTGGTGCGAGAGGCCTACTATGTCGAGGGGGGAGGAGTGTGCGACTATGAGATCGATGAAAAGAGGGGTGATACGTCTCCGTCGTATCTACTTTGCCAAACACTTTTGCCCTTGTTTTGGACTCTAACTTGCATGATTTGAATGGAACTAACCCGGACTAACGTTGTTTTCAGCAGACTTTCCATGGCGTTATTTATGTGCAGAAACAAAAGTTCACGG
Organism: Aegilops umbellulata; assembly: GCA_032464435.1. NCBI lineage: Eukaryota > Viridiplantae > Streptophyta > Magnoliopsida > Poales > Poaceae > Aegilops > Aegilops umbellulata. Next base: position 207,577,424 of record CP136058.1, on the reverse strand, counting down.
AATGACCTGAAACTCCATGGAACGTCTATTTGGAAATACTAAAAAAATCCTTGAAAAGATGAAGACCAGGGGGCCCACACCCTGTCCACGAGGGTGGGGGGCGCGCCCTCCCCCCTAGGGCGTGCCCCCTACCTCGTGGGCCCCCTGGAGCTCCTCCGACCTCAACTCCAACTCTATATATTTGCTTTCGGGGAGAAAAAAACAGAGAGAAGAATTCATCGCGTTTTACGATACGGAGCCGCCGCTAAGCCCTAAAACCTCTCGAGAGGGCTGATCTGGAGTCCGTTCGGGGCTCTGAAGAGGGGGATTCGTCGCCGTCGTCATCATCAACCATCCTCCATCACCAATTTCATGATGCTCACCGTCGTGCGTGAGTAATTCCGTTGTAGGCTTGCTGGACGGTGATGGGTTGGATGAGATCTATCATGTAATCGAGTTAGTTTTGTTAGGGTTTGATCCCTAGTATCCACTATTTTCTGAGATTGATGTTGCTATGACTTTGCTATGCTTAATGCTTGTCACTAGGGCCCGAGTGCCATGATTTCAGATCTGAACCTATTATGTTTTCATGAATATATGTGTGTTCTTGATCCTATCTTGCAAGTCTATAGTCACCTACTATGTGTTATGATCCGGCAGCCCCGAAGTGACAATAATCAGGACCACTCCCGGTGATGACCATAGTTTGAGGAGTTCATGTATTCACTATGTGCTAGTGCTTTGTTCCGGTTCTATATTGAAAGGAGGCCTTAATATCCCTTAGTTTCCATTAGGACCCCGCTGCCACGGGAGGGTAGGACAAAAGATGTCATGCAAGTTCTTTTCCATAAGCACGTATGACTATATTCGGAATACATGCCTACATTACATTGATGAATTGGAGCTAGTTCTGTGTCACCCTATGTTATGATTGTTAGATGATGAACCGCATCCGGCATAATTCTCCGTCACCGATCCAATGCCTACGAGCTTTTCCTATATTGATTCTCGCTTATTTACTTTTCCGTTGCTACTGTTACAATCACTACAAAACACCAAAAATATTACTTTTGCTTCCGTTACTTTTGTTACCATTACCACTACTATCATATTACTTTGCTACTAAATACTTTGCTGCAGATACTAAGTAATCCAGGTGTGATTGAATTGACAACTCAACTGCTAATACTTGAAAATATTCTTTGGCTCCCCTTGTGTCAAATCAATAAATTTGGGTTCAATACTCTACCCTAGAAAACTGTTGCAATCCCCTATACTTGTGGGTTATTAAGACTATTTTCTGGCGCAGTTGCTGGGGAGCATAGCTCTATTCTTTGAGTCACTTGGGATTTATATCTGCTGGTCACTATGAAGAACTTGATTTATATCTGCTGGTCACTATTTGACAACAATTTATCCCTCAACTACGAGGGGAGGTAAGGAACTACCATCTTGCTCTGCACTTGATTCACCTTCTGTTTTTAGTAAGCTTGCGACACCTAAACCTCCTTCTGCTATTCGTTCTGATATGTCGCATGTTATTGATGATGCCACTTCTGCTATGCATGATACTTATGATGAAACTACTTCTATGCTTGATACTACTGTGCCCCTTAGTGAATTTCTTGAGGAACAAATTGCTAGGGCTAGAGAGAAAGAAATTATTGAAACTGATTATATTGATGAAAGTGATGATGAAGACTTGTCTGTTATTCATGAGGGTTATGTTTTTGATAAAGAAGCTTCTTTAGCTATTTTAGCTTGCGAAGAAAGATATGAACTCAAGAGGTTATTAGTTAAATGGAATCAGCAATCTCTTAATGATAGAATGAAACCAGACCCTGCTTTTGCTACTTCACCTATCTGTGTTACCTATAAGGATTATGAATTCTCTGTTGATCCTGATATAATTACTTTGGTTGAATCTGATCCTTTTCATGGCTATGAATCTGAAACTGTTGTGGCACATCTTACTAAATTAAATTATATAGCCACCCAGTTCACTAATGATGAGAGATCTCGCTACTTTTATATCCTTAAAATATTTCCGTTCTCATTACAGGGGTGATGCTAAGATATGGTTTAATTCTCTTGATCCTGGTTGTGTGCGTAGTCCCCAGGATATGATTTATTACTTTTCTGCTAAATATTTCCCTGCTCATAAGAAACATGCCGCTTTGTGGGAAATATACAACTTTGTGCAAATTGAAGAAGAGAGTCTCCCACAAGCTTGGGCGAGGCTTCTCAAGTTACTTAATGCTTTGCCTGATCATCCTCTCAAGAAAAATTAAATACTTGATATCTTTTATAATGGACTAACTGATGCTTCGAGAGATTACCTGAATAGTTGTGCTGGTTCTGTTTTCAGGGAAAGAACACCGGATGAAGCTGAAATTCTATTGAATAATATGTTAACAAATGAAAATAATTGGACACTTCCTGAGCCAGCTCCTGAGCCAATTCCTAAGCCTATTCCTAAACCAACTCCGAAGAAGAGAGGTGTTCTATTTCTCAGTCCTAAAGATATGCAAGAGGCAAAGAAATCTATGAAAGAAAAAGGTATAAAAGCTGAAGATGTTAAGAATTTACCTCCTATTGAAGAAATACATGGTCTTAATTTACCACTTGTTGAAGAAACATATGATCTTAATCCATTACCTATTGAAGAACCTCATGGTCTTGATAACCCGACACAGGTAGTAAAGGTGAATTCTCTCTATAGATATGATAAAGCTGAAATCCCGCCTACTAAAATTGCTAGCCAATGCTTGGATGAGTTTGATAACTTTATGGTTAAGCAAGACGATTTCAATGCTTATTTTGGTAGACAATTAAAACAAAATGCTTATATGATTGAGCACTTGGGTGATTATATGGCTAATGTTAGAGGTGAACTTAAACTCATTACTCAACATGCTTCTACGGTTACCACTCAAGTAGAACAAGTACTTAAAGCTCAAAATGATTTGCTCAATGAAATGAATAGTAAGAAAAATGATTATGCTGTTAAAGTGGCTACTAGAACAGGTAGAATGACTCAGAAACCTTTGTATCCTGAAGTCCACCCTAAGAGAATTGAACAAGATTCTCAGAGATATAATATTGATGCACCTAGTCCTTCTAAAAGGAAGAAAAAGAAAAATGATAGGACTTTGCATGCTTCTAGTGAACCTATTGCTGAACCACCCGAAAATCCAAATGATATCTCTATTTCTAATGCTGAAACACAATCTGGCAATGAACATGAACCTAATGAAAACACTAATGATGATGTTCATGATGATGCTCAACCTAGTAATGACAATGATGTAGAAATTGAACCTGCTGTTGATCTTGATAACCCACAACCAAAGAATCAACGTTATGATAGGAGGGACTTTGTTGCTAGGACACATGGTAAAGAAAGAGAACCATGGGTTCAGAAACCCATGCTTTTTCCTCCCCAACAATCGAAGAAAAAGGATGATCAGGATTTTGAGTGCTTGATACGTCTCCAACGTATCTATCATTTTTTATTGCTCCATGCTATATTATCTACTATTTTGGACTATATTGGGCTTTATTTTCCACTTTTATATTATTTTTGGGACTAACCTATTAACCGGAGGCCTAGCCCAGAATTGCTATTTTTTTGCCTATTTCAGTGTTTCGAAGAAACGGAATATCAAACGGAGTCCAAACGGAATGAAACCTTCGGGAACGTGATTTTCTCACTGAACGTGATCTAGGAGACTTGGAACCTACTCCAAGAAGTAAAAGAGGCGGTCACAAGGGTGGGGGGCGCGCCCCCCCTAGGGCGCGCCCCCCCAGCCTCGTGGCCCCCCTGTTGCTCCACCGATGTACTCCTTCCTCCTATATATACCTACGTACCCCCAAGCGATCAGATACGGAGCCAAAAACCTAATAACACCGCCGCAACTTTCTGTATCCACGAGATCCCATCTTGGGGCCTGTTCCGGAGCTCCGCCGGAGAGGGCCGTCATCACGGAGGGCTTCTACATCATCATAGCCTCTCCGATGAAGTGTGAGTAGTTTACTTCAGACCTTCGGGTCCATAGTTATTAGCTAGATGGCTTCTTCTCTATTTTTGGATCTCAATACAAAGTTCTCCCCCTCTCTCGTGGAGATCTATTCGATGTAATCTTCTTTTTGCGGTGTGTTTGTTGAGAACGATGAATTGTGGGTTTATGATCAAGTCTATCTATGAATAATATTTGAATCTTCTCTGAATTCCTTTATGTATGATTGGTTATCTTTGCAAGTCTCTTCGAATTATCAGGTTGGTTTGGCCTACTAGATTGGTTTTTCTTGCAATGGGAGAAGTGCTTAGCTTTGGGTTCGATCTTGTGGTGTCCTTTCCCAGTGACAGAAGGGGCAGCAAGGCATGTATTGCATCGTTGCCATCGAGGATAGCAAGATGGGGTTTATATCATATTGCATGAGTTTATCCCTCTACATCATGTCATCTTGCTTAAGGCGTTACTTTGTTTTTAACTTAATACTCTAGATGCATGCTGGATAGCGGTCGATGAGTGAAGTAATAGTAGTAGATGCAGGCAGGAGTCGGTCTACTTGTCTCAGACGTGATGCCTATATACATGATCATGCCGAGATATTCTCATAACTATGCTCAATTATGTCAATTGCTCAACAGTAATTTGTTCACCCACCATAGAATACTTATGCTCTTGAGAGAAGACACTAGTGAAACCTATGGCCCCCGGGTCTATTCTCATTATATCAATCTCCATCACTTTAATCTTGCTTTACTTTTTTACTTTGCCTTTTACTTTTCACTTTGCATCTCTATATCAAAAATACCAAAAATATTATCTATCATCTCTATCAGATCTCACTCTCGTAAGTGACCGTGAAGGGATTGACAACCCCTAATCGCGTTTTTTTCTTTGAGCTATTGTTTTTGTCTAGGTACGAGGGACCTGCGTGTAGCCTCCTACTGGATTGATACCTTGTTTCTCAAAAACTGAGGGAAATACTTACGCTACTCTGCTGCATCATCCTTTCCTCTTCGGGGAAATCCAACGCAAGCTCAAGAGGTAGCAAGAAGAATTTCTGGCGCTGTTGCCGGGGAGTCTGCACAAAAGTCAACATACCAAGTACCCATCACAATCCCTATCTCTCGCATTACATTAGTTGCCATTTGCCTCTCGTTTTCCTCTCCCCCACTTCACCCTTGCCGTTTTATTTGCCCTCTCCTTCTCCTTCTCCTTCTTCCTCTCTTTTTTCCGTTTGCCTTTTTCTCACTTGCCTTTTGTTTGCCCGTGTGTTGGATAGCTTGTCGCAATGGCTCTACCAAAATTTGGTGATCTTCACCTTAAAAGTTTAGAGGAGATCGAAAAAAACGTCAGGAAGTTTATGGTTTTGCAATTTGAGCATAATAATTTCTTTAGAAACGAACTTAAGGAACAAAAAAGTTTTATGAGTTTTATGAATAAAGAGCTCGATGATATGTCTAAATAATTTGATGGTATAAGATCCCAAATTGCTCGCCTTGAAAAGATGACTGCCGAAATTTTGGATATGCAAGCCACCTTAGTCAATAAGATGACCGCTAAACCGAATTCTTATGAAAATCAAGATGAAGATCTAAAAGCTATTGATGTGTCCCCTATTAAATCTTTGTTTTGCAATATGAATCTTGATGAAACTGAATATGATCTTCCTTTACCTAGAAGGCGTTCCAAAAATTTGGAGTATTTAGATCTTGATGATGAAATTAATGAAAGTGGGATTGAAAGAAATAAAACCCTAGATGTTGCTAAACCTAGTATATTGGATTTCTAGGAATTCAGTTATGAAAGCTGCTCTTTAATTGATTGTATTTCCTTGTTGCAATCCGTTCTAAATTCTCCTCATGCTTATAGTCAAAAGAAAGCCTTTACCGAACATATTGTTGATGCCTTGATGCAATCTTATGAAGAAAAACTTGAGTTGAAAGTTTCTATCCCTAGAAAACTCTATGATGAGTGGGAACCAACTATTAAGATTAAAATTAAAGATCATGAGTTTTATGCTTTGTTTGATTTGGGTGCTAGTGTCTCCACTATCCCCAAAACCTTGTGTGATTTGCTAGATTTCCGTGATTTTGATGATTGCTCTCTAAACTTGCATCTTGCGGATTCCACTATTAAGAAACCTATGGGAAGGATTAATTATGTTCTTATTGTTTCAAATAGGAATTATGTGCCCGTAGATTTTATCGTTCTTGATATAGATTGCAATCCTTCTTGCCCTATTATTCTTGGTAGACCTTTCCTTAGAATGGTTGGTGCGATTATTGATATGAAGGAAGGGAATATTAGGTTCTAATTTCCATTAAAAAAGGGCATGGAACACTTTCCTAGAAAGAAAATAAAATTGCCATATGAAACTATCATGAGAGCCACTTATGGATTTCCTACCAAAGATGGCAATACCTAGATCTATCCTCGTTTTTATGCCTAGCTAGGGGCGTTAAACGATAAGGCTTGTTGGGAGGCAACCCAATTTTATTTTTAGTTTTTTTTGTGTTTTTCTTCTGTTTAGGAATAAATAATCCATCTACCTTCTGTTTGGATGTGGTTTTTTGTTTTAATTTGTGTTTGTGCCAAGTTAGACCTATAGGATCTTCTTGGATGATAGTTATTTGATCTTGCTGTAATTTCCAGAAACTTTGCGTTCCGTGGCCGAATTGTTAAAAATCACCAGAACGTGATAAAATACTGATACCAATTGCTGATGATCAATAAACAAATTTTCTAGGTCTTCCTATTTCGGTAGATTTTTTGGAGTTCCAAAAGTTTGCCTTAGTTACAGATTACTACAGACTATTCTGTTTTTGACAGATTCTGTTTTTCGTGTGTTGTTTGCTTATTTTGATGAATCTATGGATAGTAAAATAGTTTATAATCCATAGATAAGTTGGAATACAGTAGGTTTAATACCAATATAAATAAAGAATGAGTTCATTACAGTACCTTGAAGTGGTCTTTTGTTTTCTTTCTCTAACGGAGCTCACGAGATATCTATTCAGTTTTGTGTTGTGAAGTTTTCAAGTTTTGGGTGAAATCTTTTGATGGATTATGGAACAAGGAGTGGCAAGAGCCTAAGCTTGGGGATGCCCATGGCACCCCAAGATAATCAAAGGACACCAAAAAGTCAAAGCTTGGGGATGCCCCGGAAGGCATCCCCTCTTTCGTCTACTTCCATCGGTAATTTTACTTGGAGCTATATTTTTATTCACCACATGATATGTGTTTTGCTTGGAGCGTCTTGTATTATTTGTGTATTTTTTGTTAGTGTGACACAATCATACTTACTGTACACACCTTTTGAGAGAGCCATACATGAATTGGAATTTGATAGAATACTCTATGTGCTTCACTTATATCTTTTGAGCTATGTAGATTTGCTCTATGTGCTTCACTTATATCTTTTGAGCGTTATAATTTTTCTCTATGTGCTTCACTTAGATGTTTTAGAGCACGGTGGTGGATTTGTTTTAAAGAAACTATTGATCTCTCATGCTTCACTTAGATTATTTTGAGAGTCTTAATAGCATGGTAATTTTCTTAATAATAATATGCTTGGTATTCAAGATTTGTGAAACTTTCTTTTGAGTGCGTTGAATACTAAGAAAAGATGATGCTTGATAATTGTTTTGAGATATGAGATGGTGATATTAGAGTCATGATAGTTGAGTAGTTGTGAATTTGAGAAATACTTGTGTTAAAGTTTGTGATTCCCGTAGCATGCACGTATGGTGAACCGTTATGTGATGAAGTTGGAGCATGATTTATTTATTGATTGTCTTCCTTATGAGTGGCGGTCGGGGACGAGCGATGATCTTTTCCTACCAATATATCCCCCTAGGAGCATGCATGTAATACTTTTCTTTGATAACTTCTAGATTTTTGCAATAAGTATATGAGTTCTTTATGACTAATCTTGAGTCCATGGATTATACGCACTTTTCCCCATCCTTCCACCATTGCTAGCCTCTCTAATACCGCGCACTTTTTGCTGGTATCATACACCCACCATATACCTTCCTCAAAACAGCCACCATACCTACCTATAATGGCATTTCCATAGCCATTCCGAGATATATTGCCATGCAACTTACCACCATTCCGTTTATTATGACACGCTCCATCATTGTCATATTGCTAGCATGATCATGTAGTTGACATCGTATTTGTGGCAAAGCCACCATTCATAATTCCTTCATACATTTCACTCTTGATTCATTGCATATCCCGGTACACCGCCGGAGGCATTCATATAGAGTCATATTTTGTTCTAAGTATCGAGTTGTAATTGTTGAGTTGTAAGAAAAATAAAAGTGTGATGATCATCATTTTTAGAGCATTGTCCCAAGTGAGGAAAGAATGATGGAGACTATGATTCCCCCATAAGTCGGAATGAGACTCCGGATGAAAAATAAAAAAAAGAAAAGAAAAGGCCCAAATAAAAAATGAGAGAAAAAGAGAGAAGGGACAATGTTACTATCCTTTTACCACACTTGTGCTTCAAAGTAGCACCATGATCTTCATTATAGAGAGTCTCTCATTTTGTCACTTTCATATACTAGTGGGAATTTTACATTATAGAACTTGGCTTGTATATTCCAATGATGGGCTTCCTCAAATTTCCCTAGGTCTTCGTGAGCAAGCGAGTTGAATGCACACCCACTTAGTTCCTTTTGTTGAGCTTTCATATACTTATAGCTCTAGTGCATCCATTGCATGGAAAACCCTACACACTCACATTGATATCTATTGATGGGCATCTCCATAGCCCGTTGATACGCCTAGTTGATGTGAGACTATCTTCCCCTCTTTTTGTCTTCTCCACAACCACCATTCTATTCCACATATAGTGCTATATCCATGGCTCACGCTCATGTATTGCATGAAGATCGGAAAAGTTTTGAAAATGTTAAAGTATGAAACAATTGCTTGGCTTGTCATCGGGGTTGTGCATGATTTAAATACTTTGTGTGGTGAAGATAGAGCATAGCTAGACTATATGATTTTGTAGGGATAACTTTCCTTGGCCATGTTATTTTGAGAAGACATAATTGCTTTGTTAGTATGCTTGAAGTATTATTATTTTTATGTCAATATGAACTTTTGTCTTGAATCTTTCGAATCTGAATATTCAAACCACAATTAAGAAAATTTGCATTGAAATTGTGCCAAGTAGCACTCCGCATCAAAAATTCTCTTTTTATCATTCACCTACTCGAGGACGAGCAGGAATTAAGCTTGGGGATGCCTGATACGTCTCCAACGTATCTATAATTTTTGATTGCTCCATGTTATATTATCTATTGTTTCGGACTATATTGGGCTTTATTTTCCACTTTTATATTATTTTTGGGACTAACCTATTAACCGGAGGCCTAGCCCAAAATTGATGTTTTTTGCCTATTTAAGTGTTTCAAAGAAACGGAATATCAAACGGAGTCCAAACGGAATGAAACCTTCGGGAATGTGATTTTCTCACCGAACATGATCCAGGAGACTTGGATCCTACTCCAAGAAGTAAAAGAGGCGGTCACGAGGGTGGGGGCGCCCCCCCCTAGGGCGCGCCCCCTGCCTCGTGGGCCCCCTGTTGCTCCACTGACGTACTCCTTCCTCCTATATATACCTACGTACCCGCAAACGATCAGATACGGAGCCAAAAACCTAATTCCACCGACGCAACTTTCTGTATCCATGAGATCCCATCTTGGGGCCTGTTTCGGAGCTCCGCCGGAGAGGGCCGTCATCACGAAGGGCTTCTACATCATCATAGCCTCTCCGATGAAGTGTGAGTAGTTTACTTCAGACCATCGGCTCCATAGTTATTAGCTAGATGGCTTCTTCTCTCTTTTTGGATCTCAATACAAAGTTCTCCCCCTCTCTCGTGGAGATCTATTCGATGTAATCTTCTTTTTGCGGTGTGTTTGTTGAGACCGATGAATTCTGGGTTTATGATCAAGTCTATCTATGAATAATATTTGAATCTTCTCTAAATTCTTTTATGTATGATTGGTTATCATTGCAAGTCTCTTCGAATTATCAGTTTGGTTTGGCCTACTAGATTGGTTTTTCTTGCAATGGGAGAAGTGCTTAGCTTTGGGTTCGATCTTGCGGTGTCCTTTCCCAGTGACAGAAGGGGCAGCAAGGCACGTATTGCATCATTGCCATCGAGGATAACAAGATGGGTTTTATATCATATTGCATGAGTTTATCGCTCTACATCATGTCATATTGCTTAAGGCGTTACTCTGTTTTTAACTTAATACTCTAGATGCATGCTGGATAGCGGTCGATGAGTGGAGTAATAGTAGTAGATGCAGGCAGGAGTCGGTCTACTTGTCTCGGACATGATGCCTATATACAAGATCATGCCTAGATATTCTCATAACTATGCTCAATTATGTTAATTGCTCAACAGTAATTTGTTCACCTAGTGTAGAATACTTATGCTCTTGAGAGAAGCCACTAGTGAAACCTATGGCCCACGGGTCTATTCTCTGAAGGAAATATGCCCTAGAGGCAATAATAAAGTTATTATTTATTTCCTTAATTCATGATAAATGTTTATTATTCATGCTAGAATTGTATTAACAGGAAACATAATACATGTGTGAATACATAGACAAACAGAGTGTCACTAGTATGCCTCTACTTGACTAGCTCATTAATCAAAGATGGTTATGTTTCCTAACCATGAACAAGGAGTTGTTATTTGATTAATGAGGTCACATCATTAGTTGAATGATCTGATTGACATGACCCATTCCATTAGCTTAGCACCCGATCGTTTAGTATGTTGCTATTGCTTTTATCCATGACTTATACATGTTCCTTTAACTATGAGATTATGCAACTCCCGTTTACCGTAGGAACACTTTGTGTGCTACCAAACGTCACAACATAACTGGGTGATTATAAAGGTGCTCTACAGGTGTCTCCGAAAGTATTTGTTGGGTTGGCGTATTTCGAGATTAGGATTTGTCACTCCGAATGTCGGAGAGGTATCTCAGGGCCTTCTCGGTAATGCACATCACATAAGCCTTGCAAGCATTGCAACCAATGAGTTAGTTGCGAGATGATGTATTACGGAACGAGTAAAGAGACTTGCCGGTAACGAGATTGAACTAGGTATTGGATACCGACGATCGAATCTCGGGCAAGTAACATACCGATGACAAAGGGAACAACGTATGTTGTTATGCGGTCTGACCGATAAAGATCTTCGCAGAATATGTAGGAGCCAATATGGGCATCCAGGTCCCGCTATTGGTTATTGACCGGAGATGTGTCTCGGTCATGTCTACATTGTTCTCGAACCGTAGGGTCCGCACGCTTAAGGTTTCGATGACAGTTATATTATGAGTTTATGAGTTTTGATGTACCGAAGGAGTTCGGAGTTCCGGATGAGATCGGGGACATGACGAGGAGTCTCGAAATGGTCGAGACGTAAAGATCGATATATTGGACGACTATATTCGGACATCGGAAAGGTTCTGAGTGATCCGGGTATTTTCGGGAGTATCGGGGAGTTACGGGATTACGGGAGAAGTAATGGGCCTTGATGGGCTTTAGTGGGAAGAGGAAAAAGGCTGCTGCGCCCCCCCTTCCCTCTGGTCCGAATTGGACTAGGGAAAAGGGGGCCGGCCACCTTTCCTTCTCCTCCTATTCCTTCTCCCTTCCTCCCCTCTTGGTGGACTCCTACTAGGACTTGGAAACCTAGTAGGACTCCACACCCTGGCGCGCCAAACCCTAGGCCGGCCACCCCCTCCCTTGCTCCTTTATATACGGGGGCAGGGGGCACCCCATAGACACACAAGTTGATCTACGGATCGTTCCTTAGCCGTGTGCGGTGCCCCCTTCCACCAAATTCCACCTCGGTCATATCGTTGCAGTGCTTAGGCGAAGCCCTGCGTCGGTAGTACATCAAGATCGTCACCACGCCGTCGTGCTGACAGAACTCTTCCCCGACGCTTTGCTGGATCGGAGCCCGGGGATCGTCATCGAGCTGAACGTGTGCCAAGAACTCGGAGGTGCCGGAGTAACGGTGCTTGGATCGGTCGGATCGTGAAGACGTACGACTACATCAACCGCGTTGATATAACGCTTCCGCTTCGGTCTACGAGGGTACGTAGACAACACTCTCCCATCTCGTTGCTATGCATCACCATGATCTTGCGTGTGCGTAGGAATTTTTTTGAAATTACTACGTTCCCCAACAGTGGTATCAGAGCCTAGGTTTTTATGGTTTGATGTTATTTGCACGAGTAGAACACAAGTAAGTTGTGGACGATACAAGTCATACTGCCTACCAGCATGTCATACTTTGGTTCAGCGGTATTGTTGGACGAGACGATCCGGACCAACCTTACGCGTACGCTTACGCGAGACCGGTTCCCTCGACGTGCTTTGCACATAGATGGCTTGCGGAAGACTGTCTCTCCAACTTTAGTTGAACCGAGTGTGGCTACGCCCGGTCCTTGAGAAGGTTAAAACGGAGTCTATTTGACAAACTATCGTTGTGGTTTTGATGCGTAGGTAAGATGAGTTCTTGCTTAAGCCCGTAGCAGCCACGTAAAACTTGCAACAACAAAGTAGAGGACGTCTAACTTGTTTTTGCAGGGCATGTTGTGATGTGATATGGTCAAGACATGATGCTAAATTTTATTGTATGAGATGATCATGTTTTGTAACCGAGTTATCGGCAACTGGCAGGAGCCATATGGTTGTCGCTTTATTGTATGCAATGCAATCGCGATGTAATGCTTTACTTTATTACTAAGTGGTAGTGATAGTCGTGGAAGCATAAGATTGGCGAGACGACAACGATGCTGCGATGAAGATCAAGGTGTCGCGCCGGTGACGATGGTGATCATGACGGTGCTTCGAAGATGGAGATCACAAGCACGAGATGATGATGGCCATATCATATCACTTATATTGATTGCATGTGATGTTTATCTTTTTATGCATCTTATCTTGCTTTGATTGACGGTAGCATTATAAGATGATCTCTCACTAAATTATCAAGAAGTGTTCCCCCTGAGTATGCACCGTTGCGAAAGTTCTTCGTGCTGAGACACCACGTGATGATCGGGTGTGATAGGCTCTACGTTCAAATACAACGGGTGCAAAACAGTTGCACACGCGGAATACTCAGGTTTAACTTGACGAGCCTAGCATATAATAGATATGGCCTCGGAACACGGAGACCGAAAGGTCGAGCATGAATCATATAGTAGATATGATCAACATAGTGATGTTCACCATTGAAACTACTCCATCTCACGTGATGATCGGACATGGTTTAGTTGATTTGGATCACGTGATCACTTAGAAGATTAGAGGGATGTCTATCTAAGTGGGAGTTCTTAAGTAATATGATTAATTGAACTTTAATATTATCATGAACATTAATCCTGGTAGTATTAGCATATCTATGTTGTAGATCAATAGCTCGCGTTGTTGCTTCCCTGTGTTTATTTTGATATGTTCCTAGAGAAAAATTGTGTTGAAAAATGTTAGTAGCAATGATGCGGATTGGATCCGTGATCTGAGGTTTGTCCTCATTGCTGCACAGAAGAAATATGTCCTTGATGCACCGCTAGGTGACGGACCTATTGCAGGAGCAGATGCAGACATTATGAACGTTTTTGCTGGCTCAATATGATGACTACTTAATAGTTTAGTGCACCATGCTTAACTGCTTAGAATCGGGACTTCAAAGACATTTTGAACGTCATGGAGCATATGAGATGTTCCAGGAGTTGAAGTTAATATTTCAAGCAAATACCCGAGTTGAGAGATATGAAGTCTCCAACAAGTTCTATAGCTAAAAGATGGAGGAGAATCGCTCAACTAGTGAGCATGTGCTCAGATAGTCTGAGTACTACAATCGCTTGAATCAAGTGGGAGTTAATCTTCCAGATAAAATAGTGATTGACAGAATTCTCTAGTCACCATCACCAAGTTAGTAGAACTTCGTGATGAACTATAATATGCAAGGGATAACGGAAAATATTCCCAAGCTCTTCGCGATGCTAAAATCGGCGAAGGTAGAAATCAAAGAAAAACATCAAGTGTTGATGGTTAACAAGATCACTAGTTTCAAGAAAAGGGCAAAAGGAAAGAAGGGGAACTTCAAGAAGAACGGCAAGCAAGTTGCTGCTCAAGTGAAAAAGCCCAAGTCTGGTCCTAAGCCTGAGACTAAGTGCTTCTACTGCAAAGGGACTGGTCACTGGAAGCGGAACTACCCCAAGTGATTGGCGGATAAGAAGGATGGCAAAGTAAACATAAGTATATTTGATATACATATTATTGATGTGTACTTTACTAGTGTTCATAGCAACCCCTCAGTATTTGATACTAGTTCAGTTGCTAAAATTAGTAACTCGAAACGGGAGTTGCAGAATGAACAAAGACTAGTTAAAGGGCAAGGTGACGATGTGTGTTGGAAGTGGTTCCAAGATTGATATGATCATCATCGCACACTCACTATACTTTCGGGATTAGTGTTGAACCTAAATAAGTGTTATTTGGTATTTGCGTTGAGCATAAATATGATTTGATCATGTTTATTGCAATACGGCTATTCATTTAAGTAAGAGAATAAATTGTTGTTCTGTTTACATGAATAAAACCTTCTATGGTTATACACACCAACGAAATGGTTTGTTGGATCTCGATTATAGTGATACACATATTCATAATATTGAAGCCAAAAGATGCAAAGTTAATAATGATAGTGCAACTTATTTGTGGCACTGCAGTTTAGGTCATATTGGTGTAAAGCGCATGAAGAAACTCCATGCTGATGGAATTTTGGAATCACTTGATTATGAATCACTTGATGCTTGCGAACCATGCCTCTTGGGCAAGATGACTAAAACGCCGTTCTCCGGAACAATGGAGCAAGCAACAGATTTGTTGGAAATCATACATACTGATGTATATGGTCCGATGAATATTAAGGCTCGCGACAAGTATCATTATTTTCTAACCTTCACAGATGATTTGAGCAGATATGGGTATATCTACTTGATGAAACATAAGTCTGAAACGTTTGAAAAGTTCAAAGAATTTTAGAGTGAAGTGAAAATCATCGTGACAAGAAAATAAGGTTTCTACGATCTGATCGCGGAGACAAATATTTGAGTTACGAGTTTGGTCTTCAATTAAAACAATGTGGAATAGTTTCACAGATTCATGCCACCTGGAACACCACAGCATAATGGTGTGTCCGAACGTCATAACCGTACTTTATTGGATATAGTACAATCTATGATGTTTCTTACAAATTTACCAATATCATTTTGGGATCATGCATTAGAGACAGCTGCATTCACGTTAAAAGGGACACCATCTAAAGTCCGTTGAGACGACACAAAATGAACTGTGGTTTGGCAAGAAACCAAAGTTGTCGTTTCTTAAAGTTTGGGGTTATGATGCTTATGTGAAAAAGTTTCATCCTGATAAGCTCAAACCCAAATCGGAGAAATGTGTCTTCATAGGTACCCAAAGGAGACTGTTGGGTACACCTTCTATCACAGATCCGAAGGCAAGATATTCGTTGCTGAGAATGGATCCTTTCTAGAGAAGGAGATTCTCTCGAAAGAAGTGAGTGGGAGGAAAGTAGAAAACTTGATAAGGTAATTGTACCTTCTCCCTTATTGGAAAGTAGTTCATCACAGAAATCTGTTCTTGTGACTACTACACCAATTAGTAAGGAAGCTAATGATGATGATCATGTAACTTCAAGATCAAGTTACTACCGAATCTCGTAAGTAAACTAGAGTGAGATCCGCACCAGAGTGGTACGGTAATCCTGTTCTGGAAGTCATGTTACTAGACCATGACGAACTTGCGAACTATGAGGAAGCGATGATGAGCCCAGATTCCGCGAAATGGTTAGAGGCCATGAAATCTGAGATATGATCCATGTATGAGAACAAAGTATGGACTTTGATGGATTTGCCCAATGATCGGCAAGCCAAAGAAAATAAATGGATCTTGAAGAGGAAGACGGACACTGATAGTAGTATTACTATCTACCAAGGCTAGAATTGTCGCAAAAGGTTTTCGACAAGTTCAAGGTGTTGACTACGATGAGAGTTTCTCACTCGTATCTATGCTTAAGTCTGTCCGAATCATGTTAGCAATTGCCGCATTTTATGAAATCCGGCAAATGGATAAACAAAACTACATTCCTTAATGGATTTATTAAAGAAGAGTTGTATACGATGCAACTAGAAGGTTTTGTCGATCCTGAAGGTGTTAACAAAATATGCAAGCTCCAGCGATCCATCTATGGACTGGTGCAAGCATCTCGGAGTTGGAATATACGCTTTGATAAGTTGATCAAAGCATATAGTTTTATACAGACTTGCGGTGAAGCCTGTATTTACAAGAAAGTGAGTGGGAGCACTACAACATTTCTGATAAGTATATGTAAATGACATATTATTGATCGGAAATAATGTAGAATTATTCTGTGAAGCATAAAGGAGTATTTGAAAGGAGTTTTTCGAAGAAGGACCTCGGTGAAGCTGCTTACATATTGAGCATCAAGATCTATAGAGATAGATCAAGACGCTTGATAAGTTTTTCAATAAATACATACCTTGAAAGAATTTTGAAGTAGTTCAAAATGGAACAGTCAAAGAAAGAGTTCTTGCCTGTATTACAAGGTGTGAAATTGAGTAAAACTCAAAGCCCGACCACAGCAGATGATAGAAAGAGAATGAAAGTCATTCCCTATGCCTCAGCCATAGGCTCTATGAAGTATGCCATGCTGTGTACCAGATCTATTGCATACCCTACCACTGAGTTTGGCAAGGGAGTACAATAGTAATCTATGAGTAGATCACTGGACAGCGGTCAAAATTATCCTTAATGGAATAAGGATATGTTTCTCGATTATGGAGGTGACAAAAGGTTCGTCGTAAAAGATTACGTCGATGCAATTTTTGACACTGATCTAGATGACTCTAAGTCTCAATCTGGATACATATTGAAAGTGGGAGCAGTTAGCTAGAGTAGCTCCGTGCAGAGTATTGTTGACATAGAAATTTGCAAAATACTTACGGATCTGAATATGACAGACCCGTGGACTAAAATTATCTCACAAGCAAAACATGATCACACCTTAGTACTCTTTGGGTGTTAATCACATAGCGATGTGAACTAGATTAGTGACTCTAGTAAACCCTGAGTGTTGGTCACATATCGATGTGAACTATGGGTGTTAATCACATGGTGATGTGAACTATTGCTGGTAAATCACATGGTGATGTGAACTAGATTATTGACTCTAGTGCAAGTGGGAGACTGAAGGAAATATGCCCTAGAGGCAATAATAAAGTTATTATTTATTTCCTTAATTCATGATAAATGTTTATTATTCATGCTAGAATTGTATTAACAGGAAACATAATACATGTGTGAATACATAGACAAACAGAGTGTCACTAGTATGCCTCTACTTGACTAGCTCATTAATCAAAGATGGTTATGTTTCCTAACCATGAACAAGGAGTTGTTATTTGATTAATGAGGTCACATCATTAGTTGAATGATCTGATTGACATGACCCATTCCATTAGCTTAGCACCCGATCGTTTAGTATGTTGCTATTGCTTTTATCCATGACTTATACATGTTCCTTTAACTATGAGATTATGCAACTCCCGTTTACCGTAGGAACACTTTGTGTGCTACCAAACGTCACAACGTAACTGGGTGATTATAAAGGTGCTCTACAGGTGTCTCCGAAAGTATTTGTTGGGTTGGCGTATTTCGAGATTAGGATTTGTCACTCCGAATGTCGGAGAGGTATCTCAGGGCCTTCTCGGTAATGCACATCACATAAGCCTTGCAAGCATTGCAACCAATGAGTTAGTTGCGAGATGATGTATTACGGAACGAGTAAAGAGACTTGCCGGTAACGAGATTGAACTAGGTATTGGATACCGACGATCGAATCTCGGGCAAGTAACATACCGATGACAAAGGGAACAACGTATGTTGTTATGCGGTCTGACCGATAAAGATCTTCGCAGAATATGTAGGAGCCAATATGGGCATCCAGGTCCCGCTATTGGTTATTGACCGGAGATGTGTCTCGGTCATGTCTACATTGTTCTCGAACCGTAGGGTCCGCACGCTTAAGGTTTCGATGACAGTTATATTATGAGTTTATGAGTTTTGATGTACCGAAGGAGTTCGGAGTTCCGGATGAGATCGGGGACATGACGAGGAGTCTCGAAATGGTCGAGATGTAAAGATCGATATATTGGACGACTATATTCGGACATCGGAAAGGTTCTGAGTGATCCGGGTATTTTCGGGAGTATCGGGGAGTTACGGGATTACGGGAGAAGTAATGGGCCTTGATGGGCTTTAGTGGGAAGAGGAAAAAGGCTGCTGCGCCCCCCCTTCCCTCTGGTCCGAATTGGACTAGGGAAAAGGGGGCCGGCCACCTTTCCTTCTCCTCCTATTCCTTCTCCCTTCCTCCCCTCTTGGTGGACTCCTACTAGGACTTGGAAACCTAGTAGGACTCCACACCCTGGCGCGCCAAACCCTAGGCCGGCCACCCCCTCCCTTGCTCCTTTATATACGGGGGCAGGGGGCACCCCATAGACACACAAGTTGATCTACGGATCGTTCCTTAGCCGTGTGCGGTGCCCCCTTCCACCAAATTCCACCTCGGTCATATCGTTGCAGTGCTTAGGCGAAGCCCTGCGTCGGTAGTACATCAAGATCGTCACCACGCCGTCGTGCTGACAGAACTCTTCCCCGACGCTTTGCTGGATCGGAGCCCGGGGATCGTCATCGAGCTGAACGTGTGCCAAGAACTCGGAGGTGCCGGAGTAACGGTGCTTGGATCGGTCGGATCGTGAAGACGTACGACTACATCAACCGCGTTGATATAACGCTTCCGCTTCGGTCTACGAGGGTACGTAGACAACACTCTCCCATCTCGTTGCTATGCATCACCATGATCTTGCGTGTGCGTAGGAATTTTTTTGAAATTACTACGTTCCCCAACATTCTCATCATATCAATCTCCATCACTTTAATCTTGCTTTGCTTTTTTACTTTGCCTTTTACTTTTCACTTTGCATCTCTATATCAAAAATACCAAAAATATTATCTATCATCTCTATCAGATCTCACTCTCGTAAGTGACCGTGAAGGAATTGACAACCCCTAATCGCGTTGGTTGCGTTGAGCTATTGTTTTTGTGTAGGTACGAGGGACCTGCGTGTAGCCTCCTACTGGATTGATACCTTGGTTCTCAAAAACAGAGGGAAATACTTACACTACTCTGCTGCATCATCCTTTCCTCTTCGGGGAAATCCAACGCAAGTTCAAGAGGTAGCAGCGCTTTGCTAAAATGATTAGACCTATCTTTTTGCATATGCTATTAACTGATATGCTCAAAATGAATCCTTATGCTAAGTACATGAAAGACATTGTTACTAATAAGAGAAAGATACCGGAAGCTGAGATTTCCACTATGCTTGCTAATTATACTTTTAAGGGTGGAATACCAAATAAACTTGGAGATCCAGGAGTACCTACTATACCATGCTCCATTAAAAGAAACTATGTTAAAACTGCTTTATGTGATCTTGGAGCCAGTGTTAGTGTTATGCCTCTCTCTTTATATTGTAGACTTGATTTGAATAAGTTGACACCTACTGAAATATCTTTGCAAATGGCTGATAAATCAACTGTTATACCTGTTGATATTTGTGAGGATGTGCCTGTTGTGGTTGCAAACGTTACTATTTTAACGGACTTTGTTACTCTTGATATTCCTGAGGACGATAGTATGTCTATTATTCTTGGACGATCCTTTTTGAATACTGCAGGGGCTGTTATTGATTGCAACAAAGGGAATGTCACTTTTCATGTTAATGGTAATGAGCATACGGTACACTTTCTGAGGAAACAACCTCAAGTCCATAGTATCAACTCTATTAGAAAAATTCCATCGATTATATTTGGAGGATTTGAATTTCCTCTTCCTACTATCAAGAAGAAATATCATATTCTTATTATTGGGGATGTGCATATCCCCGTTGAGGTAACATAGTGTTATTCGAAATTTCTCCGGTTCCATGTTATTCGGAATGAGTTTGTTAACAAGACTTGATCAACCTTGTTAGTGGATTCCTTTTGATGAGCATGAGATGGATGAAACTAGAAGGCACAACCTTCTGTACCCTCTTTCTACTTTCTGTTATTTATTCGAAATAAAGTAAAAATAGTATTTTTCTGTCTGTTTTCTGATTTATCCGTGCAATATAAAAATACCCCAAAAATAAAAGTTCTCCAAATGCCCCGAAAATGGAATATGATTTTTTCTGGAATATTTGAGAATATCTGGCACTGAGAACACAACAGGAGGGGCAAGCACCTGGCCACGAGGGTGGAGGGCGCGCCCCCTGCCTCGTGGGCCCATGGTGGCCCGCCTCCACTTATTCCTGCACCCATACACTCCTTCTTCCTCCCACAAACACCAATATCCAGCTCAAGCACAAGTTCTAACTCATTTCACTGCGATTTTTTATCTCCGTGCTCAAAGCAACTCTCACAAAACTGCTTGGGGAGACTGTTCCTTGGTATGTGACTCCCCCATTGGTCCAATTAGTTTTTGTTCTAGTGCTTTGTTCATTGCAAATTTGTGCTGCCTAGGTGACCATGTTCTTGAGCTTGCATGCCAAATTTATATGGTTCCAAGTAGTTCTAATGCATGATATAGTCTCTAGGCACTTGTAGGAGTAGTTGCTATCAATTTTATTGAGTTTGGTTCACTTTTGTTTGAAGTTACTAAAATTTTCAAAAAAAAATCAGAGGAAGAAATATGCTGAGGACAATGTTCCAAGGTGGTTCTTCAAGGAAGCAAGGACCAAGGCTTGCAATGCGTCATGCTGACGAGGAGCCACCAAGGGACGCTCCAATGCGGCCCTGTGAATGGCATCCAGAAATTTTAAACCATGGACTTATAGGAATTTTCATCTTCACGTAATTCTCCAACTATCATGTTTGATCTTTATGAAAAATCTTATACCATGGACTTATAGGAATTTACTTCTGCTTGCAAACTTCCACAATGGGGTAGTGTTAGTGAACCCCGCAAATCTGAATTTAGAAATTTTCTTGCTGGTATAACTATGGGGGAATCTAAAGATATAGCACAAGCTACCATAGGGAGCATTCACTTTCCTGCAATACATTATTTTTCTCTCTTCATAGGTAGGTGCATAAATGGTAAAGATGAAGCATGTCATATGTGTGTCCCTGACCTTAGTGTTCTTAGGAGTGCTGTGTTAGGAGACAAATCTTATAATTTGGGAGCCATTGTTGCACGTAGGTTGCATCATAATAGATTTAACGGAGATTTCTTTGGTGGAATTTATGCAACCTGCTTAGCTGATTTTCTTGGTGTGGACGTTCGTGAGGATGACATTGAGTTGCCTCCTACTTATTTAGACTATAATTCTATGGCCTACCACCAGTTTGTCGAGAGGAATGAATCACCTCTCCGATATCGCTTAATCTTTGACAAACGTCATGTTGTCCGTATTACTCTCCCTGATCCTGCCTTCTTTGATTATCAGGCAAATGGAAGACATTTTATTACCAGAGAGGAGGCAGATGAGTACGAGAGGAGGGTGGAGGCAGCTCGCCGCCACGCTGCAGCTCAGGAGGCGATAGCCTCTACATCTCAGGACGACCCCAGCTGCACCTACCGGTATCCACCAGGCCATCCTTGGCAATGAACCAACTTAGGCCAAAAGCCTAAGCTTGGGGGAGTAAGTATTTCCCACCGACATTACATTTATGTTCACACACACTCATTGCTAGATGTCGGTGCTCATACTCTTTCACTGTAATATCCATGCTAGTTTATTTTCTTTTTCTTGCTTTCTTCTTGTGTGTTTGATAAACCTTAAGAAAAACAAAAAAATTAGTAGTAGCTTTTAGTTAGTTTACTTTTCTTGTTGTAGTAGTAATAATTAAAAAGAAAACCCAAAATTATTTCTCGTTCTTCTTTTGCTTGTTGGGAGCTTTCCCATGTAAATAGTTTTTATTTCTTTTCTTTTCTTTGGGGGTCGATAGGAGAAGACCATGATTAAATTGTTGAAGTGGCTCTTATATGCATTACTGTTGATTTAACCAAGAGCCCATATTGCCTTCTCTTCTCCTGTTTATTGAATGCTCGCAGATTCCAGCTTAGTCCAATGCACGTGCACTCCTATTATTATTCACATCGTTCAGTCGTGCAAGTGAAAGGCAATTATGATGATATATGATGGACTGACTGAGATGAGAAAAGCCGGTATGAACTCGACCTCTCTTGTTTTTGTAAATATGATGAGTTCATCGTTCCTGATTCAGCTTATTATGAATAAACATGTTTGCAATTACAATTAGAGATCATAGTTGCTCGTGCCATGCTTGATTAGCTATGATTTATAATGGTTTACCTTGCGTGCCAACATGCTATTAAAATGGTTGTGATGTGGTATAGTGAGGTGGTATCCTCCTTTGAATGATTTAAGTGACTTGACTTGGCACATGTTCATACATGTAGTTGAAACAAAATCAACATAGCCTTCACGATATTTATGTTCATGGTGGATTATATCCTACTCATGCTTACATCCAATGTTTATTAATTTTGATACATGTTCATGACTGTTGTCGCTCTCTAGTTGGTCGCTTCCCAATCTTTTGCTAGCCTTCACTTGTACTAAGCGGGAATACGGCTTGTGCATCCAATCCCTTAAACCCCAAAGTTATTCCAGATGAGTCCACCATACCTTCATATATGCGGTATTTACCTGCCGTTCGAAGTAAATTTGTATGTGCCAAACTCTAAACCTTCAAATAAATATTCTGTTTTGTATGCTCGAATAGCTCATGTATCAACTAGGGCTGCCCTTATCTTCCATGTTAGGCAGGTTATTCTCAAGAGGAGTGGACTCCGCTCCTCACTCATGAGAAAATAGCTGGTCACCGGGATGCCTAGTCCCATGCTTTATGCAAACTAAATCAAAATAATTGTAAACAAAACTCCCCCTGGGACTGTTGCTAGTTGGAGACACTCGTTGTTTTGAGCAAGTCATGGATTGATGCTTGTTGGTGGAGGGGGAGTATAAACTTTACCATTCTGTTTGGGAACCGCCTATAATGTGTGTAGCATGGAAGATATCGCCATCTCTTAGTTGTTATGTTGACAATGAAATATGCTGCTCAAAATATTATTTATCTGTGCTTTAAAATCGAGCTCTGGCACCTCTACAAATCCCTGCTTCGCTCTGCGAAGGGCCTATCTATTTACTTTTATGTTGAGTCATCACCCTCTTATTAAAAAGCACTAGCTGGAGAGCGCAGCTGTCATTTGCATTCATTACTATTAATTTATATTGGGTATGACTATGACTGGATCTCTTTTACCATGAATTACAATGTCCAGTTAGTCCTTGATCTTTAAAGGTGCTCTGCATTTATGTTTTGCGGTGTCAGAAAGGGCTAGCGAGATACCATCTTGTTATATCATATCATGATTGTTTCGAGAAAGTGTTGTCATCCGAGATTTATTATTATGGCTCGCTAGTTGATTATGATATTGATATGAGTAAACATGAGACCTGAGAGTTATTGCAAATGTGGTTAGTCATAATCTTTGCTGAAAACTTGAATGCTGGCTTTACATATTTACAACAAGAGCAAACAGAGTTTGTAAAAGTTTTTCTTTATCACTTTCAGTTTATCAACTGAATTGCTTGAGGACAAGCAAAGGTTTAAGCTTGGGGGAGTTGATACGTCTCCGTCGTATCTACTTTTCCAAACACTTTTGCCCTTGTTTTGGACTCTAACTTGCATGATTTGAATGGAACTAACCCGGACTGACGCTGTTTTCAGCAGACTTTCCATGGTGTTATTTATGTGCAGAAACAAAAGTTCTTGGAATGACCTGAAACTCCATGGAACGTCTATTTGGAATAATAAAAAATCCTTGCAAAAGATGAAGACCAGGGGGCCCACACCATGTCCACGAGGGTGGGGCGGCGCGCCCTCCCCCCTAGGGCGCGCCCCCTACCTCGTGGGCCCCCTGGAGCTCCTCCAACCTCAACTCCAACTCTATATATTTGCTTTCGGGGAGAAAAAACCAGAGAGAAGAATTCATCATGTTTTACGATACGGAGCCACCACGAAGCCCTAAAACCTCTCAGGAGGATTGATCTGGAGTCCATTCGGGGCTCTGGAGAGGGGGATTCGTCGCTGTCGTCATCATCAACCATCCTCCATCACCAATTTCATGATGCTCACCGCCGTGTGTGAGTAATTCCATCGTAGGCTTGCTGGACGGTGATGGGTTGGATGAGATGTATCATGTAATCGAGTTAGTTTTGTTAGGGTTTGATCCCTAGTATCCACTATGTTCTGGGATTGATGTTGCTATGACTTTGCTATGCTTAATGCTTGTCACTAGGGCCCGAGTGCCATGATTTCAGATCTGAACCTATTATGTTTTCATGAATATATGTGTGTTCTTGATCCTATCTTGCAAGTCTATAGTCACCTACTATGTGTTATGATCCGGCAACCCCGAAATGACAATAATCGGGACCACTTCTGATGATGACCATAGTTTGAGGAGTTCATGTATTCACTATGTGCTAATGCGTTGTTCCGGTTCTCTATTAAAAGGAGGCCTTAATATCCCTTAGTTTCCATTAGGACCCCGCTGCCACGGGAGGGTAGGACAAAAGATGTCATGCAAGTTCTTTTCCATAAGCACATATGACTATATTCGGAATACATGCCTACATTACATTGATGAATTGGAGCTAGTTCTGTGTCCCCTATGTTATTATTGTTACATGATGAACCGCATACGGCATAATTCTCCATCACCGATCCAATGCCTACGAGCTTTTCCTATATTGATTCTCGCTTATTTACTTTTCCGTTGCTACTGTTACAATCACTACAAAACACCCAAAAATATTACTTTTGCTTCCGTTACTTTTGTTACCGTTACCACTATTATCATATTACTTTGCTACTAAATACTTTGCTGCAGATACTAAGTTATCCAGGTGTGGTTGAATTGACAACTCAACTGCTAATACTTGAGAATATTATTTGGCTCCCCTTGTGTCGAATTAATAAATTTGGGTTGAATACTCTACCCTCGAAAACTGTTGCGATCCCCTATACTTGTGGGTTATCAAGGGGCGGGAGTGTGCACCTGCATGGAACCGTATTGGACATAGGGGCCATGGACGGTGAGAAGAGAAGAGGGGAAGTATGTGTTTGTGGTAGGCACACTTGTCTAGAGAGGTATATCGACCGTGTGTCCTGGAAAGAAGGAGTCGGGGGGCCTACACACACCGCGGGCGAACGACCTAAAGAGAAATAACGAACGTGCGTGATGGGGGGAGGCTGAGGGAGGGTGAGGGGGCGGGCGTGTACATGCACGATAGAAAATTAGCGCTAGCTAGCTATAAAGAGAAGAGGATCGTGAAGGTGTTAAAGACGAACATAGATCATAATTCATTATAAAAAGTTGATACAGATACTTTAAAAGATATCATAATTTAGAACATTGATTATAATTTGGGATAATGTGTGGCTTTTGCAGCTCAGGGCTAAATACTTGTCATAATATAGGGGCGGGGCAGTATACTTTGTGTGGCAAACACGGTGTACATATGGAACATGGTTTAGATTATGAATATATAGTTAGTACATCAAATGTACTATTATTTGGACTCAACATAAAGTGTATTCAAAAGATTGAATTCGAGTTCATATAGTACACATAGTCCATATTTGATGGTTGAAGTTTTTAAGGTGATACACGAATGATGGTTGAAGTTGGCAACAATCATGATTGTAGACATTTGCAATAGAGAAACGAATTCAAATGTAGTTTGAATTGCAGCGGCAGTATAGACATTTGGAATGCACTAACATGTTGGCATGAGTAGGTTACATGCATTATACAGCCAGTGAAAAAATTTAATTGGACATAACATGGATCCATACTCCCTCCTTCCATCTATAGAGGGCCTAATGCGTTTTTAAGACCGCCTTTGACTATTGACAAGATTAATAGTACATGACATGCACAATGTGAAAATTATATCATTGAAAGCTCCTTTAACACACGAATTTAACGGTGTGCTTTGTGTAAGTTGCATGTCATATATTATTGCTCTAATATTTGGTTGGTCAAATTTAGCCTCGAAAAACGAATTAGGCCCTATATAGATGGAAGGAGGGAGTAGCTTTGAATACCATTTGTATAGTAAAACAGGACAAGACGCTCTCTTTGTGTGGTGTGTATAGTTTTTATTTTTTTTGTTTTTTTAATTGAGGGAAGTGCGAATTGATTTGGTACGTACAAGTACAATATTACATGTTAGGCTTGTCCCTAAATTTCAACCCGCGCCTTGTTATATCCCGAAAATTCTGATATCGTGCTCCCAAAACTGGCGCCTTCACAACCTGCGCCTTGCTATCCCGGAATTAAAACGCGCGCGAAAACTCCCTCTAGCTGCCAAATCCCGACACGCGAAATCCCCATTCTAACTGTTGTTGTTGTTGTTGTTGCAGAGGTGCGGCAGGTGCAGCCAGTGGTGGAAGATGCTCAAGTAGTTCATTAAATATGTTATCGAGCTTTGTTTCGAACGTCTCTCAAGGCCAGTGATCTTCTCCATGGCCTCTTCAAAATTGTTCAGCACATCTTGCACTTGTTCAGTCATCATTTGCTGAAACTTATCATGAAGCCCTTGTTCGTTAAGTTCTCCCAGTCAATCTCGACAGCGTGTGATCCTGGCATGGTTAGCAGCAATAGAAACACACAAGAATATGATCCTACAGACTACTAACAAGTGGTGGTGGTGGTGGGTGTCACAAATGCGTCAAGCAAATCTCAAATTCTTACTAGT
This sequence comes from Aegilops umbellulata, assembly GCA_032464435.1. Classification (NCBI taxonomy): domain Eukaryota; kingdom Viridiplantae; phylum Streptophyta; class Magnoliopsida; order Poales; family Poaceae; genus Aegilops; species Aegilops umbellulata. Next base: position 207,550,444 of record CP136058.1, on the reverse strand, counting down.
TCTTACCCAGCAGCAGGCGGTGATCGGCAACCGATGTAGTCAAAACTCTCAAAGCTTGGATAGAGCGATTACCAGGGAGAGTCAAACGCATGATGTAGATGTATGTGGAGCTGGGAAGGCTTATAATATGGTAGCAAAAGGGTCAGCAATAACCAATTCAGAGATGCAAAGTTGAATAAACGCTCAACGATGGTACTGTGCTGGTCCTAGGCTAGATCGTGCTAGAGACGCGAGCCTAGAACACTAACAAAATCACGGCGCTGCATGTAAACAAGGGGAAAGCACACTCTGGAATTTTTTTCGCTCTGTTTTTTTTTGGTGCTCTTTTTTTTGCGTTCTTCTTTTTTTTGCGAAAAATCACTATAATGGTGAGTGTCTCAAAACTCTACCTAGGTCAAACTGACAGGATGGGCACGAAATTGTTTTTTGACTTTTTTTCGGAAATCAGGGCGGCGACGACGAAAAAGTGCGACAAAAAAATCACTATGATGGCATGTGGCTCAAAAGACTCAGAAAAGCCTAAAAACAGAATAGGGAAAAAATTCGGCTGCCAAAATTTTGGCCTAAAAACTGCCCGGGGGTCTCCAGACTCTTTTTTCCCCGAAACCTACTCAGGCAAGGAAACACGAATCAAAAATTAGACGGATCTCGAAAACAAACCTAATGTGAAAGTAACTCGGAGAGGTGGTGGATATATGGTGGTAGGATATGGCAGCGGTGGTGGTATATGGATACAGATTGGTGGTGGTATATGGATACGGATTGGTGGTGGTATATGGATACAGATTGGTGGTGGTATATGGATACTTATTGGTGATGGTATATGGAGATGGATCGGTGGTGGTAGATGGCAGGGCGATGATGATGGTGCGGCGGCGGCGTGACAACTTATGACCAGAACTCGAAACTCTAAAAGACTAGGCTCTAAGACCAGCAACTAGACAAAACGATGCAACCGCAAATTCAACAAAGCAAAATACTGAAAATACTATGCAAAGGCTCAGACTAGTTCGGATATGATGAACTAACCCTAATTTTTTTTGTGGCTTTTTCGTGGACTGTAGGTATGAAGGACATACTCAATCTAAACTATGAAAAATAGGAAAATCTCACCGAGCAACCTGGAAATCTGATACCACTTGATAGATGATAGAGGCAAGGGTGTCCCGATCTTTCGATGAGATGATAACTATCGATTTGGTGGAGCGGACTTTGACGATCCGACTACAAACGTGCACGATTTTGCACCTTGGCAATCGCTAAACCAATCTCTTGAGGTTACTGACAACGCCGGAAGCATGGTAAGCCTGACCACGAAGGTCTATCCCTACAAGCAATCGAAGAACGAGCAAGAATATGATAAAGCAATCTGAATATTGCAAATATATGAAGTATTGACAATGGTGGGGATCCGTAAGCGGTCTTGGTCTTGTCGTTAGAAACAAACAAAGTACACGAAGTTGCAATGGCAAACTTTTAACTAAACAAATCCCAAAGTCTAAATGCTGCCCTAAGTGCTGTATATATGGAGGAAAAGGGGGGGGGGGATTTCGTGGCCCTTGGGGAAGGGGTCCAAAACCAACCCTATCTCTTGTTTCCCTACACATACGGACTCTTAAAAGAGCCTATACTTATGTATTTCGAAATTACATGGGCCTGGCCCAATAATAAGGTGATGCATCACCTAGAATAGCCTCTAGACGAAATTTATGAGGTGGCATCTTGTATATTTCATGCAAGGCTTCATTCACTCCTTATGGTGGCTTCAAAGTTCTGAAATCATCACTTGTAACTCCGTTCTTGTTCCCCTTGCTCATGCCATCAACTCCATGCTTGTTCTTGCTCCAATGTTCATCCTTTTCCAAGCTAGGCCCTTCATTTGTAAGCAAAACAAATGTATCCAATTTAGGCAGCATCATATTATGATGAACATTAGAAACATTACCAAGAAACGAAAGTACCTGGTAATTTAATTGGCGTGCGCGAGCTCTAGTAATTGGTCCATTATATGTAACACTAGGGGCTATGGGTGTAACAATTGTATTGATGTCCTCATCAATAGAGGCGAAGGTGTCCTGATGTTTCGATGAGATACCAATTGTTTTCTGTGGGAGTCGACTTTGACGATCCGACTACAAACGTGCGAAGACATGGTGCCTTAGCAATCGCTAAACCAACTTCCGAGAGGTTATTGACCATGCTGGAGCACGATCAACCTGACCACGAGGGTCAATTTCCTGCGAGCAAACGAAGAACAAGCAAGAAACTAAGATTGCAATCTGGATATTGCGAATAAAATAGGAAAGCTTTATTAATGAAGGTGGGGTTCTGTGACATCTTTGTGTGGTCGTTGAACACAAATGAAATACGTGAAATTGCAGCTATGGCGAACTTTTAATCTAAACAAAACCCAAAGTCTAAACGATGCCCTAAGGGTTGTATATATGGAGGGGAGAGGGGGAATTTCGTGGCCCTTGGAGGAGGGATCCGAAACCAACCCTAACTCTTGTTTCCCCACACATATGGACTCTAAAAACTGCCTATAATCAAGTATTTCGATATTACATGGGCCAGGCCCAAAAATAAGGTGATGCAGCACCTAGAATAGGCTCTGAACGAAACTTATGAAGTGGCATCTTGTATATTTCGTCCAAGGCTTCATGCACTCATTATGGTGGCTTCAAAGTCCTGGAATCATCACTTGTAACTCCGTTCTTGTTCCCCTTGCGCATGCCATCATCTCCATGCTTGAAGTTGCTCCAAGGTTCATCTTTCTTGTCCAAGCTAGGCCGTTCATTTGTAAGCAAAACAAATGTATCCCATTTAGGCATCATCATATTCTCATGAACATTAGAATCGTTACCAAGAAACGGAAGTACCTGATAATTCAATTGGCGTGCGCGAGCTCTAGTAATTGGTCCAATATGTCTAGCATCAGGGGTTGTGGGTGTAACAATGGTATTGATGTCCTCATCAGGAAGAGCGGGGAATTTCGTGGCCTTTGGGGAAGGGGTCCGAAACCAACCCTATCTCTTGTTTCCCCACACATACGGACTCTAAAAACAGCCTATACTTATGTATTTCAAAATTACATGGGCCTGGCCCAATAATAAGGTGATGCAACACCTAGAATAGCCTTTGGACGAAATTTATCAAGTGGCATCTTGTATATTTCGTCCAAGGCTTCATGCACTCATTATGGTGGCTTTAAAGTCTTGAAATCATCACTTGTAACTCCGTTCTTGTTCCCCTTGCGCATGCCATCCTCTCTATGCTTGGTCTTGCTCCAGTGTTCATCCCTCTTGTCCATGCCAGGCCCTTCATTTGTAAGCAAAACAAATGTATCCAATTTAGGCAGCATCATATTCTCATGAACATTAGAATCAGTACCAAGAAACGAAAGTATGTGAAAATTTAATTGGCGTGCACGAGCTCTAGTAATTTGTCCAGTATATGTAGCAGTAGGGGTTGTGCGTGCAACAATGGTATTGATGTCCTCATCATCCTCCCCTTCTTGAAATGAAGTCGTCCTCGACGTAAGCTCATCTTCCTCACACAAATAGGGCTTAAAATCTACAATGTTAAAAGTGACACTAACCCCAAAATATGCAGGCAACTCAAGTTTATATGCATTATCATTTATTTTCTCTAACACGTTAAATGGACCATCAGCACGTGGCAAGACAAGACAATGCAGTGACCATAGGATATAGATATATGTTTGTTTGATGCTTTTATAATGTACTACTTGGCAATAGAAGACTTGGTAGTTTAATCTTGTCCACCTTACTAATGAACTGGTTCACCAAAATGAGTTTCATATACTAGTACATGCTAAACCTGTTATGTGTTTGCTTGTTTCTTCTTTAAGAATGGTGAGAGAATATTGGCGAAGAGTGCCTTATTAAGCAATGATAAAGGAAGTAATGCAGATAAGGTTCAGGATCGTGGGACATCCTTGTTGGTCTCGAACAAAGCTGATAAAACAGCTAAGGAAAACTATCTTGAATGCAGTGAGGCAACCCCAAAGTCCTGTCTTGGTTTACTGTTCGAGTTACTGTCCACTACCGCTTGCACAAGCTATTCAAACTCACTGTCTGAATTAGTTCTGTTTCTTGAGTCTCATCTACAAGCTGAAAGACATCGATCAGCTGTGCTGCGACAAGAAGCGGAAGGACTGCGGAAGTCCCTGGAGCATTAAGATGCATACTTTCTGGTGCAATAGCAATCATTGGAGGATTTTAGCGCCAAACAGTACAAAACAAATAAGCTTGCTAAGCTTATTGCCAGCATGGTGGATACCCAGGATAACGTTTCTAGAGCTCTTCTAAAGTTGTTTCAGTTATGGACTTGTTTTGCTGTTGCGTTTATTTGCACTGGTGGCCAATTTTGACGGCCAGCGTATGTAATATGCTACTTTGTTCCCTATATTTGCACTGCTGGCGAACTTTGACGCCCAGCGGATGTAATATGTGTAATAGGTGTAGTAGGCTAGCGTTAGTTGCTTGTTTATTTATTTCCTTATAGTCTTGTTTAGTTGTTTGCTTGTAGTCACTGCAATTCTTTTTCCGCGTTTTTTTAGTGGCCACAATAACCTAGTTTTGGTAACTAGGCCACAATAATCATGGCAACACACGGACTGTTGTAACCATGGGCCTCCTACGGGCTGTAGGATGCGTGGGCCTTCTACGGGCCTGTAGCGGACCGACCCGAATGGATCAAGTCTCTGTGCTTAAGTGTCATCCCTGGATCGGTATGCTGACACACACAGTACTCGAGGATTTATAACAGAGGTAAATCACATGTATAAAGTAACGTAAATACTATTACCTCAATCCAAATAGCGGAAGTAACAAGGTTGTGGATTCCCATCAACAACAACGGCAAAGTTGAGTGTAGAAATCGTAACCCTAACGTATCACTTACTCGTCGTAAGATATCCTGCAACATGAGACGTTGCAGCCACAAAGGGTCAGTACATTGAATGTACTGGCAAATTCACACTGAGGGAGTCTGGGATTAGGGCGTGTTCGGCCATCCGAACTATACCTTCAGCCGGACTCCAGGACTATGAAGATACAAGGTTGAAGACTTCGTCCCGTGTCCGGAAGGGACTTTCCTTGGCGTGGAAGGCAAGCTTGGCGATGCGGATATTTAGATCTCCTACCATTATAACCGACTTTGTGTAACCCTAACCCTATTCGGTGTCTATATAAACCGGAGGGTTTTAGTCCGTAGGACAACAACTCCATCGTACAACAATCATACCATAGGCTAGCTTCTAGGGTTTAGCCTCTCTGATCTCGTGGTAGATCTACTCTTGTACTACCCATATCATCAATATTAATCAAGCAGGACGTAGGGTTTTACCTCCATCAAGAGGGCCCGAACCAGGGTAAAACATTGTGTCCCTCGTCTCCTGTTACCATCCTCCTAGACGCACAGTTCGGGACCCCCTACCCGAGATCCGTCGGCTTTGACACCGACATTGGTGCTTTCATTGAGAGTTCCTCTGTGTCGTCACTTTTAGGCCCGATGGCTCCTTTGATCATCAACGACGATGCGGGCCAGGGTGAGACTTTTCTCCCCGGGCAGATCTTCGTCTTCGGCAGCTTTGCACTGCGGGCCAATTGGTTTGGCCACCTGGAGCAAATCGAAAGCTACGCCCCTGGCCATCAGGTCAGTTTTGGAAGTTTGAACTACACGGCTGACATCCGCGGGGACTTGATCTTCAACGGATTCGAGCCACAACCAAGCGCGCCGCACTGTCTCGGTGGGCATGATCTAGCTCTGCCGCCGAACAGTGTCCTGGAGGCCGCGCGTGCGTTGGTTCCGACCCTTAATTCGGAGCCTGCGGTGCCGATCGAGGATGAGCGGTTGGACGCCACCTCAGGGGCTGCGATCTCAAAGGCGATTGAGCCGAACACCAGCCCTGCACTTTGCATGACCCGTGAATTCGAGGATCCGTATTCCCCTCCGGACTCCAAACCTCCCGCGCCCCTGCCAATCAAATCCAATTGGGCGCCGATCATGGAGTTCACCGCCACGGACATCTTTCAGCACTCGCCCTTCGGCGACATCCTGAACTCACTAAAGTCTCTCTCTTTACTAGGAGAGCCCTGGCCGGACTACGTTCAGCAAGGATGGGATACGGACGACGAAGAAATTCAAAGCCCACCCACCACCCACTTTGTAGCCACTGTCGACGATTTAACCGACATGCTCGACTTTATGGTTGTGTCCTATTTCTCCACAAAGCTTGTATGCACAAGGTTTCTTCATATCCTTTCCATAAGTCCTCAATTTCTGGGACACAAGCCAAGACTTTAACAAAGTCCACTTAAATTTCTTCCAAGTGGTTACTCCTTGCCATCCATTGATGGTTTGGTACATCCTCCACGAAGTAGAAGCACCTCTTTCAAAGCACTAAAGAGCATGCTGGGTCATATCCTTTCCGGCTATAGGGTTGCTCTCCATATGATCCTCCATGTTCTGAATTCATCGGTCCGTCTCCAATTGACTTATTGGTCCAGAAAAATACGAGCTCATCTCCATTCATCCTCTATTGGGTCCATGGGTTTTGGGGTGGGATAGGAGAGATAGAGAAGGATGCACACAATACAAACAATGGTTTTGAAAAGACAGATTTTTATTGTGGCTGTCGGAAAACATCAAACAAATGACAGCTCACAAATGTCACAGCTAACGTAGGCATATACCGGGGTTTGGTCTTCTAAGGTTAATAAATCTTCAAAGCCATCAAACTCTTCAAGTCATGTTCATGTCTCCAATGGCTTCTTCCGATCGTGCTTGTCCTTATCAAGTTCTTTTGCCAGTTCATCTCTATTGACGCAAAGTCTCTTGGGCGTCCTTCAATATTTCGGGAGTTACGTTCCAACTTCTGGATTTCAACATTCTTGGCATGGACCATGTCCTACTGTCCTTCAGTTCCTGACGAATCTCCTGTATCTCGAGGTTTTGCTCCTCCAGCTTGGCTACTTTCAGCTTCTGGGTCCCGAGTTCTTCACGAAACGCTTCCTTATCAAACACTGCTTCTTGCAGGTCCATCTCAACTTCTTGATGTAACACTCCAGATCCTGGTGATACAACAGCTAAGGTTAAAGCTTCATCTTTTACTGATAGGTGCTCCATCAGCCTTCTACCATCCAATCCTTCCATGCATATGCATGCTTAACTCAGTACGGTGACAATAGCATAAGCGAACGATAACATCATGGATAGCCGGGTTTCTGCTCTTGTCATTTCCATGAGCTATCTCTCCATAGTTGATATCTCCTACCTTAGGGTTTTCCTTGACAGAACTTTGATTTTTTCACTCTCCATGCTCCGGTCTTTCTCCGATACACCTTGATCTCGGGTATTGCCAACTTCCATAGTCTGCCAAGTTCCATAAGGGTAGCTTCCCTAGGTCATAAAAAAAATCTGGGAATTCTTCAGAGCCTTCAAATTCTCCTAGTCTTTGGATTCTTCATCTGTTGTAGTTTCCACTATTGTAATGTACGGTAGAATCCTCTTCATTCCAAATGGTCTTAGTTGTCCGATATATTGTACCTCTTAGAGTGGTCTCATCATTTGAATCTTCGAGTGGTCAAAAGGGGAAAGGGATATGGTCTCACTAAAAGGAAATATTTGAATAAGCTCAGAAGAGAAGAGAGGTAAAAGATCTTTTTGAAAAAGAAAGTTTTAGAGAAAATCCTTCCAATGGGCTTGCCAGTTTCTAGGGTCACGTCCTACAGTCAACATGTGCTCTGATACCATCTTGTAGCGACCCGACCCGAATGGATCAAGTCTCTGTGCTTAAGTGTCATCCCTGGATCGGTATGCTGACACACACAGTACTCGAGGATTTATAACTGAGGTAAATCACATGTATAAAGTAACGTAAATACTATTACCTCAATCCAAATAGCGGAAGTAACAAGGTTGTGGATTCCCATCAACACCAACGGCAAAGTTGAGTGTAGAAATAGTAACCCTAACGTATCACTTACTCGTCGTAAGATATCCTGCAACATGAGACGTTGCAGCCACAAAGGGTCGGTGCATTGAATCTACTAGCAAATTCACACCATAGAGAACATGATGAACAATGGCTATCACTACATGCATATATGGCTAGTGGAAAAGCTCTATGGTTACAGTTTTTGCGTAAAGCCATTTTTTCCCTACTACAAAGGAATAAATTTATTTAACTATCATGGTGGTTGTTAAACATTGAGAATGGTTGACAGCATTCTCAATCCCAATTAAGCATCATCATTAAAACCCAACAAAATTAATTAAGTAACGTGATGAGATTCACATGATAATCCAAGTACTAGATACTCAAAACGTCCATAACCGGGGACACGGCTAATCATGATTAGTTTGTACACTCTGCAGAGGTTTGCGCACTTTTCCTCACAAGACTTGATCTCCTCCGTTGGATTTCTCACACTACATGGTGTTTGAGAAACGGATGACCGAGACATAGTCTTTCAGAAGCGCTAGCACCTTACGATGGGTAGACCGTTACACCTATTTTCCCCTACATCTGCTAGTCTACCATTGTAAGAGTTCGCACGACTTAATCAACTATGCTAGAGCCCATAATGGCTTGTGGCTGCACACAGAAGTTTCTAGTATGAATAATCCCATGATCCCTTTGAGCCTGAGTGGCGGTCCATAAAAAACAGGTGATTCTGGTCTACCTAGGTGCCTAGACACGCAATCCTGGAATACCCAGGTACCTCAATCCACCCAGATGTGTGTTTAAGTTGCCACCTTAAGTAAACCATTAATTAACAATCTCACACCTGTCATGAATGCTCTCAAAACCCAATCCACGTCTACGAGCATAGCATGGCAATGTAAGCATAACGTAATAGTAACTCCCAAGGGTTTGATAATAAACAGGTAATAGGTACTACCTCAACTACTTCCCATTCCACAATTTAATTAGATCCTAATCTTGCAATGTTTGAGGATTGATCTAATGCAATAAAACTAGGTATGAAAGGGATATGATCAAAGTGTGAACTTGCCTGCAATGTTGATGAAGATGATTCACACTCAACACTCTTGATAGTTCTACTCGTCACACTCCGGTTAATCTGTCGTAAGCAAGCAATGGTAACCACACGTAAGCAATCACTCAAAAGATCAGAAAGAACGGAGAAGACGATTCGGAAAACATCAAAACCAAGAAAATAACTCTTGCAACATAAAACAATTTCTAACAGTACCAAAATTGTGTGAATTTGGCCTTATCAGAAAGTTTAGGTCAAGAGCTTTAATTGGCAAAAAGAATCAACTCAAAAAGAGTTATAAACTCAAGTTACGATCAAACGAAGTTTGAATTCAAATCTGATCTCATTCAAAATTTTAAAATTTGAAAAACATATTTAAGTTGTTTTACTAGATAGAGGAGATCATAACGAAGAAGTGGGCGTTGGTTTCGTTAGATCTGGACTAACGAGTAAAAAGATGTGGTCGTTTGAAGTACAGGGACTAATCTGTGAAGAAAAATTATCACGAATAGGTCCCTGGCCGAAATATAAAAGAAAAAGAAAAAATCTATCGAGCGAACGCTCGCTACAGAACGCTAACGGAAGACAACCGTTCGCTAAAAGAATCTAAACAGAAAACGACCGTTAAATAAACAAAAAAAACCGGTTTCTAAACAAAAACCGAATCTTAAAATAAACCGTTCGAATCGGGTTTGGTTTATCTCCGGTTCAAGAGAAAAGACCGGGGCGACGGCTACTCCGGCGAGGCTGTCGACTCCGGCGAGCGGGGCGAGGCAAGACGACGGCTCCGGCTCGGAACGGCGGTGAGGGCGAGGGCAGCGCGGGGAGCGACGCGGTGGCGCAGTCGAGCGGCGAGGGGAGGCGGCGAGCGGCGGGAAGTGCGGCGGCGGCGCGGTCGCGCGAGATGCGGCGGCGGCGGTTTGCAAGGCGAGGGCGGCGGCGCGAGGAAAAGGGAGAGAGAGGGGCGGCGGGCGCGGCTTTATAGGAGGGAGGAGACGGCGGTGGCGTGGAGGAGGGGCAAGAGGAGGCCGGGGGCGGCACGGCGCCCATGGCGGCCCGGGAGCAGGATCGGGAGGAGTCCCGGTCAGGAAAGGGAGGGAGGCGGCGTGCGGGGCTGGGCCTGGATGGCTAGCTGGGCCGGCCCAGTCGGGGAGAAGTTCTTTTTTTAAACCCTTTTTCCAGAAAACAAAAATAAATTAAACATAAATAAAAAATATATTATATAGGCATATAATATATCAAAATTTTTAGAAAAAGATTCCCTACAAGATGAACATTTTTCTAGAGTCAAATAAAATACACACAAATCCAAATAAAGCAAAGAGTGCTTCTGGCATAGTAAAATCTAGTAAAAATCATTTTTAAAATACCAAAATTAATTCAAATTTATTTCTCTCCAATTTTCTGATATAGGGGATCATGTTACCCTATTTTCCATATATTTTATTTTTGGAGAAAAATAATTTGAATAAAACTCGAATAACTCCAAATTGAAAATAAATTCAAAAGAACTTTGAATTTCCTTTGAAACTCCCAACTCATATTTCATATGTTTTGAAGAAGTCATTTTATCTTCGCTTGTGAAAATCATTGAGTTGCATAAAGTTCCTGGGTTGGAAATATTTTCCAATGAAATTCAAATATTTTCAACACCCCTTGTCATTTAAATAAATGGAAGAAATCTTGTCATCTTCTCTCCAGGGTTTTTGTGGTGAAACGAATTTGAATTCACGGAGAACACGAATGCAAAATTGGAAGTTTGGGAAAGTCCTTTTATTCCCTCTCATTTAACTTTCAAAAACTTTCAAATTTCATTCAATCAATCACTCAACAATCAAACAAGCAATCAATCTATCTATTTAATATAACATTCCAAAATTTAGAATTTTGGGATGTTACAAACCTACCACCCTTAAAATGAATCTCGTCCTCGAGATTCGGAGAGGCTAGAAAGAAATAGGTTAGGTTGGGGGTCTTCTCAAAATCCATCGATTGTCTTCGGGGTCTGGGGTGCTACCACCCTTAGAATCATTGTTATGGTTCCATCAAAAACTCATATACTCCATCCTTATTATTGACAGTGTCAGTCTTCTCAGATCGTAAGGATAATTCCTTCTCTGGGCTCTTCCGGTAGTGACATAACCTTTTCCTCAATTCTTTTGTCCTTTCCTCTTGGTAAGGTTATTCCAAGACTGGGTCTTCTTAGCTGACGGGTCTAGCGCCAATACTAAACAACTATCAATATCTCATGGTGGTCAACAATTTATGGTTTCTCCTGCAGGAAATGGGTCTGGGTTGATCCTCACCGTATAACCTACGGTTGGCAAAAACTGCCTTGTACAAGGGGCAAAAATTCTTATACCATTCTAAGGTTTAAACAAGGTTTTGATCATCGTCACTCTACTATAGGTAAGTCACTCAGATTTACCATCCCATATAGCAAAGCGAATAATAAGAGTAAGTCGGTATGGTGATCAATCCATCCCGCACAAAAATCTACCTTGTATATGGTTTAGCGAATCTCGCATTCTAACACTCGGTCATCCTCACAAGCATTGCAGAATTTCTCTTGTCAACGAACTAAGTTCGGATAAATCCATTGATTCTGCAAGCCAAACAAACATCTATCGTTTCTTCACAACTCTCATGTTTGCGGTAATCCTATAAGATCATCTATCGATAAAATCGTAACTTCTTCCAGGGGTTTTCCTTCAGCAAGAGTGTGCTTGCTCCTTGGTAGGTCCTGGGGCCTGTGGGTTATGGCCCATCTCATCACTTGCAAACCTTGAATTCATCATCAGGGCAACTGATCCTTATTCCAACATCCAGCTTCCTGGCATTCTTAAATCCATCCAATTATACTATCTTCCTTCCTTCTATTGGCACCAAACTAGGACATGATAACTCAGACTCATCATGGAATTTCCATTGATCCATATTTCCAACATCATACCTCCTTTATATCCAATAGTAATTCATCTCTTCATCCTCGTGGGGTATCCCACTTACCGAGATAAAAACTTATACTTATGAAGTCCATACTCCACTTCGTGGAACATCATTATCCTTTCCAGGGTCAAGCGTCCTTACAGGGGAATATTGGCCATCTCTGCATTGCCACTTCTTCAACTAGGAAACGTAAAACACATCATGAACTCCTGACAATCCTTCGGGTGACTCCAACTTGTTGGCCACTTCTCCCATACGCTCAAAAACTTGGTATGGTCCTACAAATCTCGGGCCTAACTTTCCCTTAACTCCAAATCGTTTAACTCCTCGCAGAGGGGACACACGAAGACATGCTCTATCTCCAATTTCATATACTACCTCCTTGCGTTTTTGAGTCTGCATAACTCTTCTGCCTGGACTGAGCTACCTTCAGTCTATCTCGAATCAACTTAACATTCTCTTCTGACTCCTTGAGCACATTTGGTCCTAACAACTGACGGTCTCCAACTTCATCCCACATCAACAGTGTCTAGCTCCTTCTCCCATACAAAGCTTCAAAAGGGGCCATCTTCAAACTGGCTTGGTAACTGTTGTTGTATGAGAACTCCGCGTAAGGTAGATTATCATCCCTACTAGATCCATAATCTAGCGCACACGCTCTCAACATGTCCTCCAGAATATGATTGACTCTCTCGGTCTATCCATCTGTCTGCGGATGATAGGCTATACTGAACTCTAGCCTAGTAACCAAAGTCTGGTGCAGCTGATTCCAAAACTTTGAGGTAAACTGTGTTCCTCTATCTGATACGATGGTCCTCGGAACTCCATGCAGACATACGATCCTGGTCATATATATTCTTGGCCAACTTCGCACTTGTATAGGTGGTTTTCACTGGGATAAAGTGAGCCACTTTGGTCAAGCGAATCAACTACTACCCAGATAGAATCATGTCCCATTCAGTTTCTGGGAAATCCGGTAATGAAATCCATGCCAAGCTTATCCCACTTCCATTCGGGTATCGGCATAGGCTGTAGTAATCCTGCTGGCTTCTGATGTTCTGCTTTTACTTTCTCTGGCATACATGACCTATGACTACATACTCCACAATATCCTTCTTCATACCAGTCCACCAGAAATGCTCCTTCAAATTCAAATACATCTTTGTGTTTCCAGGGCAAATCGAGTATGGTGAGTCATGAGCCTCCTGAAGTATTTACTTCCTGATCTTTGCATTATTGGGCACATATACACGGTCGTCGAACCATAAGGTATCGTTCTCATCCATACGAAAACCTTTGGATTTTCCTTTGCTCATCCTCGCTTTTACCTCAGCAATCTCTTTGTCATCCTTCTGAGCTTCACGGATCTTTCCCAACAATGTAGGCTGAACATCCATTACTGCAACAAAACCTTTGGGAACAATCTCCAAATGAAGCTCCCTAAGATCCTCGGCTAACTCCTTTGGTAACCCTCCGCTTATGAGGGTATTCATCCTTGTTTTCTTTATGGTTGTGTCCTATTTCTCCATAAAGCTTGTATGCAAAAGGTTTCTTCTTATCCTTTCCATAAGTCCTCAATTTCTGGGACACAAGCCAAGACTTTAACAAAGTCCACTTAAATTTCTTCCAAGTGGTTACTCCTTGCCATCCATTGATGGTTTGGTACATCCTCCACCAAGTAGCAGCACCTCTTTCAAAGCATTGAAGAGCATGTTGGGTCATATCCTTTCCGACTATAGGGTTGCTCTCCATATGATCCTCCATGTTCTGAATTCATCGGTCCGTCTCCAATTGACTTATTGGTCCAGAAAAATACGAGCCCATCTCCATTCATCCTCTATTGGGTCCATGGGTTTTGGGGTGGGATAGGCAAGATAGAGAGGGATCCACACAATACAAACAATGGTTTTGAAAAGACAAATTTTTATTGTGGCTGTCGGAAAACATCAAACAAATGACAGCTCACAAACGTCGCAGCTAATGTAGGCATATACCGGGGTTTGGTCTTCGAAGGTTAATAAATCTTCAAATCCATCAAACTCTTCAAGTCATGTTCATGTCTCCGATGGATTCTTCCGATCATGCTTGTCCTTATCAAGTTCTTTTGCCAGTTCATCTCTATTGACGCAAAGTCTCTTATGGCGTCCTTCAATATTTCTGGAGTTATGTTCCAACTTCTGGATTTCAGCATTCTTGGCATGGACCATGTCCTACTGTCCTTCAGTTCCTGACGAATCTCCTGTATCTCGAGGTTTTGCTCCTCCAGCTTGGCTACTTTCAGCTTCTGGGTCCTGAGTTCTTCACGAAACGCTTCCTTATCAAACACTGCTTCTTGCAGGTCCATCTCAACTTCTTGATGTAACACTCCAGATCCTGCTGATACAACAGCTAAGGTTAAAGCTTCATCTTTTACTGATAGGTGCTCCATCAGCCTTCTACCATCCAATCCTTCCATGCATATGCATGCTTAACTCAGCACGGTGACAATATCATAAGCGAACAATAACATCATGGATAGCCGGGTTTATGCTCTTGTCATTTCCATGAGCTATCTCTCCATAGTTGATATCACCTGCCTTAGGGTTTTCCTTGATAGAACTTTGAGTTTTTAACTCTCCATGCCCCGGTCTTTCTCCGATACACCTTGATCTCGGGTATTGACAACTTCCATAGTCTGCCAAGTTCCATAAGGGTAGCCTCCCTAGGTCATAAAAAAAATCTGGGGATTCTTTAGAGCCTTCAAATTCTCCTAGTCTTTGGATTCTTCATCGGTTGTAGTTTCCATTATTGTAATGCACGGTAGAATCCTCTTCATTCCAAATGGTCTTAGTTGTCCGATATATTGTACCTCTTGGAGTGGTCTCATCATTCGCATCTTCGAGTGGTCAAAAGGGGAAAGGGATATGGTCTCACTAAAAGGGAATATTTGAATAAGCTCAGAAGAGAAGAGAGGCAAAAGATCTTTTTGAAAAAGAAAGTTTTAGAGAAAATCCTTCCTATGGGCTTGCCAGTTTCTAGGGTCACGTCCTACAGTCAACATGTGCTCTGATACCATCTTGTAGCAACCCGACCCGAATGGATCAAGTCTCTGTGCTTAAGTGTCATCCCTGGATCGGTATGCTGACACACACAGTACCAGAGGATTTATAACAAAGGTAAATCACATGTATAAAGTAACGTAAATACTATTACCTCAATCCAAATAGCGGAAGTAACAAGGTTGTGGATTCCCATCAACACCAACGGCAAAGTTGAGTGTAGAAATCGTAACCCTAACGTATCACTTACTCGTTGTAAGATATCCTGCAACATGAGACGTTGCAGCCACAAAGGGTCAGTACATTGAATGTACAGGCATATTCACACCACAGAGAACATGTTGAACATTGGCTATCACTACATGCATATATGGCTGGTGGAAAAGCTCTATGGTTACAGTTTTTGCGTAAAGCCATTTTTTCCCTACTACAAAGGAATAAATTTATTTAACTATCATGGTGGTTGTTAAACATTGAGAATGGTTGACAGCATTCTCAATCCCAATTAAGCATCATCATTAAAACACAACAAAATTAATTAAGTAACGTGATGAGATTCACATGATAATCCAAGTACTAGATACTCAAAACGTCCATCCGGGGACACGGCTAATCATGATTAGTTTGTACACTCTGCAGAGGTTTGCGCACTTTTCCCCACAAGACTCGATCTCCTCCATTGGATTTCTCGCACTACATGGTGTTTGAGAAACGGATGACCGAGACATAGTCTTTCAGGAGCGCTAGCACCTTACGATGGGTAGACCGTTACACCTATTTTCCCCTACATCTACTAGTCTACCACTTTAAGAGTTCGCACGACTTAATCAACTATGCTAGAGCCCATAATAGCTTGTGGCTGCACACGGAAGTTTCTAGTATGAATAATCTCATGATCCCTTTGAGCTTGGGTGGCGGTCCATAAAAAAACAGGCGATCCTGGTCTACCCAGGTGCCTAGACAGGCAATCCTGGAATACCCAGGTACCTCAATCCACCAAGATGTGTGTTTAAGTTGCCACCTTAAGTAAACCATTAATTAACAATCTCACACCTGTCATGAATACTCTCAAAACCCAATCCACGTCTACGAGCATAGCATGGCAATGTAAGCATAACGTAATAGTAACTCCCAAGGGTTTGATAATAAACAGGTAATAGGTACTACCTCAACTACTTCCCATTCCACAATTTAATTAAATCCTAATCATGCAATGTTTGAGGATTGATCTAATGCAATAAAACTAGGTATGAAAGGGATATGATCAAAGTGTGAACTTGCCTGCAATGTTGATGAAGATGATTCGCACTCAACACTCTTGATAGTTCTACTCGTCACACTCCGGTCAATCTATCGTAAGGAAGCAATGGTAACCACACGTAAGCAATCACTCAAAAGATCAGAAAGAACGAAGAAGATGATTCGGAAAACATCTAAACCAAGCAAATAACTCTTGCAACATAAAACAATTTCTAACAGTACCAAGATTGTGTGAATTTGGCCTTATCAGAAAGTTTAGGTCAAGAGCTTTAATTGGCAAAAAGAATCAACTAAAACAGAGTTATAGAACTCAAGTTACGATCAAACGAAGTTTGAATTCAAATCTGATCTAATTCAAAATTATAAAATTTTAAAAACATGTTTAAGTTGTTTTACTAGATAGAGGAGATCATAACGAAGAAGTGGGCGTTGGTTTCGTTAGATCTGGACTAACGAGTAAAAAGATGTGGTCGTTTGAAGTACAGGGAGTAATCTGTGAAGAAAATTATCACGAATAGGTCCCTGGCCGAAATATAAAAGAAAAAGGAAAAATCTATCGAGCGAACGCTCGCTACAAAACGCTAACGGACGAAAACTGTTTGCTAAAAGAATCTACACAGAAAATGACCGTTAAATAAACAAAAAAACCGGTTTCTAAACAAAAACCGAACCTTAAAATAAACCGTTCAAATCGGGTTTGGTTTATCTCCGGTTCAAGAGAAAAGACCGGGGCGGCGGCTACTCCGGCGAGGCTGCCGACTCCGGCGAGCGGGGCGAGGCAAGAAGGCCCAGCTCGGAACGACGGCGAGGGCGAGGGCAGCGCGGGGAGCGGCGCGGCGGCGCAGGCGAGCGGCGAGCGGCGTGAAGTGCGGCGGCGGCGCGGCCGCGCGAGATGCGGTGGCGGCGGTTTGCGAGGCGAGGGCGGCGGCGCGAGGAAAAGGGAGAGAGAGGGGCGGCGGGCGCGGCTTTATAGGAAGGAGGAGGCGGCGGTGGCGTGGAGGAGGGGCAAGAGGAGGCCGGGGGCGGCACGGCGGCCATGGCGGCGCGACAAGGGATCGGGAGGGGTCCCGGTCAGGAACGGGAGGGAGGCGGCGCGCTGGGCTGGGCTTGGATGGCTAGCTGGGCCGGCCCAGTCAGGGAGAAGTTCTTTTTTTAAACCCTTTTTCCAGAAAACAAAAATAAATTAAACATAAATAGAAAATATATTATATAGGCATATAATATATCAAAATTTTCAGAAAAAGATTCCCTACAAGATGAACATTTTTCTAGAGTCAAATAAAATACACACAAATCCAAATAAAGCAAAGAGTGCTTCTGGCCTAGTAAAATCCAGTAAAAATTATTTTTAAAATACCAAAATTAATTCAAATTTATTTCTCTCCAATTTTCTGATGTAGGGAATCATGTTACCCTATTTTCCATATATTTTATTTTTGGAGAAAAATAATTTGAATAAAACTCGAATAACTCCAAATTGAAAATAAATTCAAAAGAACTTTGAATTTTAATCCTTTGAAACTCGCAACTCATATTTCATATGTTTTGAAGAAGTCATTTTATCTTCGCTCGTGAAAATCATTGAGTTGCATAAAGTTCCTGGGTTGGAAATATTTTCCAATGAAATTCAAATATTTTCAACACCCCTTGTCATTTAAATAAATGGAAGAAGTTATGTCATCTTCTCTCCAGGGTTTTTGTGGTGAAAAGATTTGAATTCACGAAGATCACGAATGCAAAAATGAAAGTTTGGGAAAATCCTTTTATTCCCTCTCATTTAACTTTCAAAAAGTTTTGAAATTTCATTCAATTAATCACTCAACAATCAAACAAGCAATCAATCTATCTATTTAATATAACATTTCAAAATTTAGAATTTTGGGATGTTACAGGGCCGTAGGATCCATGGACTTTCTACGGGCCGTATGATCCATGGGCCTCCTACGGGCCGTAGTATCCATTGGTGTTCTACGGGCCGTAGGATCCATGGACTTTCTACGGGCCGTAGGATCCATGGACTTTCTACGGGCCGTATGATCCATGGGCCTTCTACGGGCCGTAGATCCATTGGGCTTCTAAGGGCCGTAGGATCCATGGGCCTTCTACGGGGCGTATAATCATTTTGCCAGACATGGGCCGTACTATCCGTGGACCATAACGGACCGTTAATAGGCCGTATTTGATAACGCTATGAAAATAGCCCAACGGGTTAACGGGCCAAAAACGGGCCGAATGTAACCACGGGCTGTATTTGGCCAACAAATGGAACAGGCCAGTAATAGACCGTATCTAACCGAATTCTAGAAATGAGCCCAAGAATAAATGGGCCCTTAGAAGGCCGAAAGTTAACACGGGCTAGAAACGGCCGACAGAATAATGAGCCGTTAATAGGTATAAAGCGACACACTGTTCATTATGGGCCAGTTTCATCTCAGGCCTTTAATGGCCCAAGAGTTACAAAGGGCCTCATATGGGCCGAAAGACATCATGGACCATAAATGGGCCAGAAGTTACAACGGGCTGGAATCATATTTAATGGCCCAGATGAAGTTACTGGGCTTAATTCCATAGGCCGTAACGGGCCGATAGTAAGCGAGCCGTAAATGGGCTATATACGAATAGGCCGTTAATAGGCTTTCCGTGGTCGACCCGTTACCTTTTGACCAAGTCAAACGGGCCGGCCTTTTCACCGGAATGGGCTTCTATTGGGCCGTGCCATGTGTCGACATATCATAGGCTCCTCCTGTCCAATGAGTGGATGACATCTGTCCGAACGTTGAGCCGACACGTGTTTCCTCCGGGCAATGAGAATTTTACACGTGGAAAATTCCCATTGGTTCGGGCTATTAACGGGTTATTGGATCCAAAACCGGACCCGATAGCTTAACGGCATCCCGCTATGGTGGATGCCACATGTCGGTCACCCTTGACGAAAGCACTTCTATGACACGCAATTTATCGTCATGGAAGTGTACACTTCCGTGATGATACTTTTGGTAATGTCATGGAACACTTCTACGACATCGCATGTATGAATATCTTGATTCTGTCATAAATTTTTCATGGATGTACATGCATGACAGAAAACGTGACCTACTGTGACAAACACGTATCATCACGGAAGTGTCTTTTTTTTTGTAGTGCCACACGTCAAAAACAAGGAGAATAAGGCTTATATTCGTCTTATTTTCTTGAATTTGCAACTAAATGGGATTCCCGGGATCATAGAGCATGTGCAGAATGCAACATTTGTCCTCACCAGGCGGACCAATGTTTATACTCACCATAATTTCTCGCATTTCCTTCCAATGGTGTGCCGATGGGCTTAGGACTAATGTTTATACTCACCATAATCTCTCGGATTTCCTTCCAAAGGAGTGCCGATGGGTTTAGAAACTTGTCTGAAAATCAGCGTTAAATTATGTTCTTTGACTTTCAGGGGCAAAAATTCCTGCTTAGGGGCCGAATTTGAGGGTCCTCCGGGACTCCTGCGCAAGCCAGAAGTATTTTCAAAACTCCCACTCTAGTCGCGAGCATTTTGAGTACTTGTGGGTCCGAAACAGACTTCGAATGACAAAGTTATGACCTATTTAGTCAACACCGGTCCTTCATATGGCAGTCCTTGAAAGAACTTAATTTTCTTGTGACGCGCTCTGGGGCGCCGCCCAAAAATTTTGTGTCCTCATAGTGGAGATATTGTTTCCAAATATATATTGACCAATGCCAGGATTGCCCTCCTATTATTGGTTGTCACACACGTCTGTTACGGCATGCCACATGGCAAACACAAGGAGAATAACGCTTGTAGTCGCCTTATTCTTTTGAATTTACAACTAAATGGGATTCCCGGGATCAGAGAGCATGTGCAAAATGCAACTTGTCATGGAGGAGGTCATCCATAAGGGAGCGCCTACACCATCCATGAGAGAAGCCTGGAAACGGAGAAGGAACCGTCAAGAAGAAGGCGACGTTCCACCTGCACTGACGGGAGTCCACGAGGAGACCTGCTGCAAGCTTCAAGACACCCGTGCGCACGGGCCATGGACCCCGTGCCCACGGGACCCCGTGCCCATGGTACAAGCTCGTGCGCACGGGCTAAGTCGCTGGGTCTCTGGATAGTTGTAAATGCAAAATGCAAAACACAAGGAGAATAAGGCTTGTAGTTGCACTCTCCAATGTCGCACCATCTTCTGATTCCTTCAAAAGGAGCAAAGATAGCAAGCACTTGGAAAAACAAATGTGGTTGGCATTAAAGCAAAACCAAGCATTCAAGAGGTGATTCACCCAACAAGTGTTGTCATCAAGCATAGCATATGGTTTGACAAAGAAGTGTGGCATGGCATTTAAGCATATAAATTGAGCACTACCAAGGACATCATGGAAACAAGCATGCCAATGGGAGGTGAAGATGCTAATATGTGTGACAAGTGAACCAACATCTACCTCAAGATCATAGCAAGAATGCGCAACGTGCTCAACGAAATGTCTATTGTAGGCATAGGAATCATTCACAACACCAAGTGTAATGAGATGTCTAAACACATGGGGCAAGTGCAAGACAATCCAAGCATAATGTGCGTAGGGTGTAGTGAAGATATCGTGGCACTCAACACAAAGGAAAGAGCAATTGTTCAGCATGTGTGAGGCAATCAAGCCAATCATGTCATGGTTGCAAATAGTGGGCATAGACAATGCACATGACATATCGCAAGCACGAACACAAAGCAAGATCATAGTGTAATCATATGCATGGGGTACAAAGCAAACATGGCAATAACAAGTGATATCTCTGCCAAGCTTGCAAATACACATACAAGTAGTAGAATCAATCATCATGTGTAATGCAAAGCATGGGTCACTAGTGCATGGCAAGGGCATAGGAATAAGCATATCATGCGAAGTGAACATGGCAAGATGGGCATAGAGTATGTAATGGACAATGAGCCATAACCATGTGAGGGCCATGTAGAAGAGATGCGTGAAGTCTTTGCGCGAAGGGAGTGGTGGGAATGGAACTCCATGGGATCCCAAATCATCGTTGCTCTCTAGATCTCGTTTTGTCAACTCATGGGATTGTGAGGTTTACATGTATTCATGGGTACCTAGACAAAAGAGACACAAGCCAAAGAAAGTGTGTGCGTGGTAAATGTGCACATCATCCATCATGATGTGTATATGCATGTGTCGGTGTCAAAACCGGCGGATCTCGGGTATGGGGTCCCGAACTGTGCATCTAGGCGGATGGTAACAGGAGACAAGGGATATGATGTTTTTACCCAGGTTCGGGCCCTTTGGATGGAGGTAAAACCCTACTCCTGCTTGATTAATATTGATGATATGGGTAGTACAAGAGTTGATCTACCACGAGATCGGAGAGGCTAAACCCTAGAAGCTAGCCTATGGTATGATTGTTGTTTGTTGTATATCCGTCCTACGGACTAAACCCTCTGGTTTATATAGACACCGGAGGGGGCTAGGGTTACACAGAGTCGGTTACAAGGAAGGAGATCTACATATCCGTATTGCCAAGCTTGCCTTCCATGCGAAGGAGAGTCCCATCCGGACACGGGACAAAGTCTTCAATCTTGTATCTTCATAGTCCAACAGTCCGACCAAAGGTTATAGTCCGGCTGTCCGGATACCCCCTAATCCAGGACTCCCTCAGTAGCCCCTGAACCAGGCTTCAATGACGATGAGTCCGGCGCGCACATTGTCTTCGGCATTGCAAGGCGGGTTCCTCCTCCGAATACTTCATAGAAGATTTTGAACACGAGGATCGTGTCCGACTCTGCAAAACAAGTTCCACATACCACCGTAGAGAGAATAATATTTTCACAAATTTAATCTGCTGACGTATTCCGTAGCGTGACATCACACCACAGCCAGGCCTTTTCTCGAATCATTTTTTACAACCCACCTCAGCGCGTTCGCGAGGCGGTTTCCCTGGCACGTCTTGTCGAAGCAGAGATCGTGTCCCCTTATCACGGGATTCTCATCAATACGGATGTGGTAACCCAACCGAGCCATTGATTACGGTGCTTGGGGGATAAGCGAGTTTACCAGGCTGGGGGCGCATAGTTTTATCCGCCCATATAAAGGGATAAGGATTCACCTTTTTCTACCCACGCCTTCTTACTCCTTGCTCATCCGTTCTCACGCACTCGAGCTCCAGCGCCCAAGTCCACATTCTCATCCTCAACCTTCTCCAACCATGTCCGGAGCGGGAGGCAAGTGGATGGTCTCCTCCGTCACGGAGGGGCACATCAAGAAGCTGAGGGGAGCCAAATACCTGTCCGAAGATATCACACACCGGCTCCTAGATGACGGGCAGCTCATCCCCACCCCCAGGCCCCATGAGAGGGTAGTGTTTCTTACCCATTTCCTCTGTGGACTGGGATTTCCCCTTCACCCATTCGTCTAGGGGCTCATGTTCTCCTACGGCCTGGATTTCCATGATCTGGCCCCAAATTTCATCCTCAACATATCGGCGTTCATCGTCGTGTGTGAGGCCTTCCTCCGCATCAAACCCCACTTCGGCTTATGGCTGAAGACCTTCAATGTCAAACCGAAGGTGGTGAGTGGCCAGCAGGCGGAGTGCGGGGGCGCCATGGTGGGCAAGATGCCCAACGTCACATGGCTCGAGGGCTCCAACGTGGAGACCATAAAGGGGTGGCAATCGGGGTGGTTCTACATCACCGAGCCGCGTGACCCCAAATGGGCAGCGGCCCCCGAGTTCCGATCCGGAATCCCCACGCGGCTCACCTCCTGGAAAGAGAAGGGCCTGCCCTGGGGTAGTCCGGGAGAGCTGACCGGACTCCAAACCTGTATCCAAAACATGGTGAACAAGAAGCTCAAGCTTGTCAACGTAGTCCAGGTCATGCTCATCCGCCGGATCCTCCCGTGCCAACAACAGGCTTTCAACTTGTGGGAGTTCGACCCGGCCCAACACCAAGCCGTGAGCGAGCTCTTAGACACAACACACGAGGATGCTTGGAAGGTGCTATTTAAGGGCGTCGAGGTTCCCCCTCCCCTTACCGAGGATCGCGGATTCAGCGCGAAGCGCCAAGCCAGCGCGGTAAGCCATTTTACCTCTTATAGGGTATTCTTTTTTCATAGTTTAACTATGTGCGGGATCTGAGCTTCCATGCCTTTGACAGGAATGGGTGGAGACATCGGGGCAGATTGATTGTCCAACCCCCCTGCCCGAAGACCCCGCAGATGCTCTCCAGACGGAGATGCTGACTCCGGCGCCTTACGAGGTGCCGGAGAAGAAGATCAAGAAGGCCACGGGAACCCGAAAGAGCTCCCGGCGCCAGGTGTTATCGGACTCATCGTCCGATAACTCCGAGACGCACTCCTCCCATGGAAATGAGGAGGAGGCAGATAATGGTTCTTCCCCTCCAGCCGGGGAAGATAAGAAGAGGAAGGCCGCCCCAACTGGGGAGGCCGGAGGGTCCAAGAAGGGAAGGACTCTCCCTCCGGACTACTCCTCCACTACCGCCGACAGCGAAGACGAGTGGCCACCCAGGGCCAAGCCCCCTGGCAAGATCGTAAGTATTCAGACACCACCGTTTAATTGCACAGCTTCTTCTAAGACCGGACACGGTTATGCAGTCCGTCCTGGGCCCGCATCGACGTATCCTCGTCGAGCGGTTCTTTGGACCCGCGGCCATGAGCAGCGGTGGATCACTTCCGACCGCCTCCACCCCTTGCCCTACGGACAACGTCGAGGTGTTGTCTCAAAGGGAACCAAGCCGAGGGGAGGTAGTCCTGGAGGCGCCACAAGGCGACCTTCCGGACTACAGGCGCAAAGGGAGCAAGGCTCCCAAGGGCTCCAAGTTTGGCCCTGGGCCGAATATCGCACCGGAACCTCCAGTGGTTCCGGACTCCGGCAGGTGGCCCCCCACTATGATGGGCAAGCCTGCCATGCCGGTAACCTCCATCCAACCGGAGGAACCGGATAATTTGCTGGAGGTGCTTAACAACGCCTCCATCGACGAGGAGCACCGCACTATTATGAGTGCCGTGATCCAGAAGGTTCAGTCCTCCAAGAGCGGACTGACTGAAGCCTGTGCCAGCCTTCTAACAGGCTTTGAGGTACTTATTTAAAATATATGAAAATATTACCGCATAGATAGTAGCCCCTGATGCTCTGTTCGGTGTTCACAAGGAAAAGTCGAATAGAGGATCTAATAATATCTGTAGGAGCCTAACATAAGTATGTCGATATGCGTATGCAGGCTTCACTGCTGACCTTTGCCGCACTGACTGCGGAGGTCGATGCGCTAAAGCAGAACCTCGAGCGGTCCGAGAAAGAGCACGGCCTTGCCAAGAAGCAGCTCGAGGAGAACGAAGGTAAGTAATACCTTGTGTACGGATACAAAAAAGATGTAGTTGAAAAAAATGACAGGATCATTGTGGATATACCAGGGGCCACGATCGAGGTGGCGACCCTGAAGCAAGCGCTGTCCGAGGCCTAAAACAAAGCGGCCATGGAGCGCACCGAGCGGGGGAAACAAGAGGCGCGGGTTGCGGAGGTGCAGCAAGAGCTCCAGGCTCTCGTGAAAAAACATGAGAGTTTGGAGCTTGACTCGAAGACGCAAGAGTCCGAGCTTGCCTCGGCCCTCGAGCGTGCCAAGCATGCCAAGGCCGAAGCCCAAAAGGCCCTCAAGGAAATTGAGGCGATAAAGAAGATAGCGGTGGGTAAGGCATTCATTATGCAAAGCAAGCATGTGAAAGTAAATTACTTGTTACTTACCGGAGTCCGGAGCTCTCCAGGAGCATTCGCAGATTTGCCCCGCAGTGTGTCGGATGCCGCAAAGCACTACCGAGCCGAGGAGGGGAGCTGGACGGAGAAGGTGCTCTGGTCTCAGTATACTGAGGCCGAACACCCGGTGCCCTTAAGCGACCAGCTGAAGCAATTGGTCGAGCTCCATAAGGTGGCCGAACAGGCCATGAAGGGTCTGATAGTCCGGCTGTGGCCTGGAGAGGCCATGCCAGGGAGCTACTTTGAGCTGGTGAAGCAGCTTGTGGATGCATGTCCTTGGCTTGAGGTCATCAAGCGCTCCGTCTGCATCGAGGGGGCCCGCAGGGCGCTTGCCCGTGTTAAAGTGCACTAGGGCAAGATGGACGCTGGGAAGCTAGTGAAGGATGGGCCACCGCAGGGCAAGGAGCATTGCCGCCCTGAAATTTACTATGAGGGCGTCCTGAAGGGTGCCCGCCGTGTGGCAGATGAATGTTCCAAAGATGTAATATTTGAGTAAACTCGCTCGTGTGATCCTGTACGCTGAAAACTTGTTCATATGCGCTATGCAACACTTGTTTGAATTTAAAATATTACCTTCTTTGCGGCCGTTTATTAAACCTGAGAGATGGCGAGTCGTCGGCTTCTGCCCCCGTGCCACGAGTGCTGGGGTGTTCGGGATAAACCTGAGCACTCTTTTTCCCATTCTTCGGTCCTTCGAGGGAGGTGCTCAACACAACGAACAAGGTAATCGGACTATAATGCTTTATCACTCTAACTTAGCCAGAGAATTCTATAATTTTAAATTTTGGCGAAGCCCCTAGTATTCGGAAGACCGAGTTTGGGGCGCTATACACACCTAAGCCGGACAAAGCCGACTCCTCGCCCTAAGCGGCATAAGTCTTTAGGGACTCGAAACCTCTCGAACAGCAACCAGCTCTCACCTTATCATGACAGTCAGTTTTAGCTTTCTCTACTGAGGTGCTTAGCCTAGCTGAACCGGGGCACAATCGCAGTAGTTCTCCCAGTGCTACCTTAGCCGATATAGCGGACCATAAGGTACCAAAACGTGGGAGCCGGGCAAACCCAACTATTGACCCAAGACATGATTCGGAGCCGATGCATATAATGCTATAAGTTCGGGGTGCCGCACTTGTGAAAGTGTTCGAACTTCTCACACCATATTGTGGGGTACTTAAGCCCCTGGTGTATTGGCTGTACCAAAGTGTACGGGTGCCAAATGTCATGAATGAACATATATACATAGAAAGGGAAGGAATAGAGAATGCGGAAATAGACTAGTGCTATGCATTGTTTATTCAAAAAAGGGGTGCATTAAAGCGGGACGATACAAGTAGTGCGATAAGCAAAAAATGGGACTATTTGACATGCTCCTCTAAGGGTAAGCTGCGGAATGGTATTTAAAGCAGGTATTTCGCTCGTTATAGAGACCAACTGGGAGTTCCATGATGCGACGTAGCTTTCGGCCCCCCTGGTCCTTGTATCATGTGTTTGGCAATTATGCGGCCGGACAGGGCTTCCAGAGAATAAAGTCCTGAAAGAGGGAAAAAATAACAAAGTAGGGAGCCCCTAGTGCGGTTGAGCCACATTTCAGGACGTGCCGTAGTCGTGCCCCTCCCCCTGTGCCCATGGTATTTTCAATGCGTAATTATGTACGCGTGGCATGTATGTCGCCATTTGGCTAGGGCTGGGGTAGGGGCCGCATTGCTATGCAAGCTCGGGACGTGCCAGGCGGTCTTGTTACAGATTACTGGCGGCGTCCGGTCGTTTGATCGCCGGACTGGAGAATTGCCTAGAGAGGCTGCTTTGTGCTTCTACTGCGAGGGTGTAGGATCGGAAGTATGTCTAGAGGGGGGGTGATTAGACTACTTGACCAAATAAAAACTTAACCTTTTCCCAATTTTAGTTCTTGGCAGATTTTAGCAACTTTAGGACAAGTCAAGCAATCATCACACAATTCAAGCAAGCATGCAAAGAGTATATAGCAGCGGAAAGTAAAGCATGCAACTTGCAAGAATGTAAAGGGAAGGGTTTGGAGAATTCAAACGCAATTGGAGACACGGATGTTTTTCCCGTGGTTCGGATAGGTGGTGCTATCCTACATCCACGTTGATGGAGACTTCAACCCACGAAGGGTAACGGTTGCGCGAGTCCACGGAGGGCTCAACCCACGAAGGGTCCATGAAGAAGCAACCTTGTCTATCCCACCATGGCCATCGCCCACAAAGGACTTGCCTCACAAGCGGTAGATCTTCACGAAGTAGGCGATCTCCTTGCCCTTACAAACTCCTTGGTTCAACTCCACAATCTTGTCGGAGGCTTCCAAGTGACACCTAGCCAATCTAGGAGACACCACTCTCCAAGAAGTAACAAATGGTGTGTTGATGATGAACTCCTTGCTCTTGTGCTTCAACTGATAGTCTCCCCAACACTCAACTCTCTCTCACAGGATTTGGATTTGGTAGAAACAAGATTTGAGTGGAAAGCAACTTGCGGAAGGCTAGAGATCAAGATTCATATGATAGGAATGGAATATCTTGGCCTCAACACAAGGGTAGTTGGTTCTCTCTCAGAACATATGATTTGGAAGTGTAGATGTGTTCTGATGGCTCTCTCCACGAATGAAGAGGAGGTGGAGGGGTATATATAGCCTCCACACAAAATCCAACCGTTACACACAATTTACCAATCTCGGTGGGACCGAATCAACAAACTCGGTCGGACCGAAATAGTAAACCTAGTGACCGTTAGGATTTTCGGTGGGACTGACATGCAACTCGGTAGGACCGATATGGTTAGGGTTAGGGCATAACGTAATCTCGGTGAGACCGATTACACAAACTGGGTGAGACCGATTTGGTAATTAGCTAACCAGAGAGTTGGTCAGGTAAACTCGATGGGACCGATTTGCTTTTTCGGTGAGACCGAAAAGTTACAAAAGGGAAACATAGAGTTTACATTGCAATCTTGGTGGGACCGATCCGCTCTTTCAGTGAGACCGAAAAGTTACATAAAGGAAACAAAGAGGTTGCAATCCCATCTCGGTGAGACCGAGATCCCTATCGGTAGAACCGATTTGCTAGGGTTTGGCAGTGGCTTATGACAAGTGAAACTCGGTGGCGCCGGATGGAAAGAATCGGTAGGACCGAGTTTGGCTTGGAGTTTAGGTCATATGTGGATATGGGAAAGTAGGTGAGGATTTTGGAGCATATCATTAAGCACATGAAGCAAAAGGCTCATTAAGAAACACATCATCCCTCCTTAATAGTATTGGCTTTTCCTATGGACTCAATGTGATCTTGGATCACTAAAATGTAAAATGAAGAGTCTTGAGCTTTTGAGCTTGAGCCAATCCTTTGTCCTTAGCATTTTGAGGGTTCCACTTTCACCATCCATGCCATGCAAATCATTGAGCTTTCCTGAAATAATTTTCTTGGAATAGCATTAGCTCAATGAGCTATATGTTGTTATGAATTACCAAAACCACCTAGGGATAGTTGCACTTTCAATCTCCCCCTTTTTGGTAATTGATGACAACATATAGATCAAAGCTTCGACAAATGATAATAAGAATGAATTATATCTTCGCTTGGAGAAGTATGTGATAAGTAGGAGCTCCCCCTAAATTTGTGCATATTTAAAATTTGCTTTGGACTGCAAATGCACAAAGAGTTAGAATTATGGGTTACTCTTCCATGTCACATACATCTTGGTGGAGGGCTCAAAATGATAATAATGAAATACATGCACTCATCACCAAGGAAAAAGTGAATGACCATATAAGATAGATAAGATATATCAAGCATGCATAAGTGTAGCTTATGATCAAACATATGATCATCAATGTCTCACAAGCATATCAAAGTATCTCGACCAAAAGCAAACAATGTTTTGAAAAACCACCAAATAAAGCAAGAGAGAAAAACAACACTCTCTCTCTCGAAGCCTATGATCTATACATTTTTCTCCCCCTTTGGCAACAAGTTACCAAAAAGTTCCTAGAAAATGCATAGTGCTAGATCGACACTCAGGCTTGATCTTCTGGTGGTGGTGGAGTCCTGATCACTCCAAGGACGAAGGCTTCCGTAGACGAGGTTGGAGTTGGAGCTGAAGTGGATGCTGGAGCTGGTTGGGCTGGTGCTGTAGCTGGAGCTGAGGTGGTGGCTCTGGTGTCAGGAACTGGCACTGCACTGGACCTCTGAGCTCGTGGCACTCTGGCAAATGCATCATTGGTAGTCTTCCCTTTCCTCTCCCGCATGTCATCTTGGAGTTGCTCCACTGCAGTCTGAATCTCTATCACCTTGATATCCAAGTCATAGAACTTTCGTTCTACGATTCTCTCTAAGCTCGCCTGGTTCTGAGTTAGGGTGGCCAGACCTTTCTTAATCCTCAGGGTGGATGCAATCAGGTAACTGAGCTGCTCTTGCTTGTTTTTCAAGAAGTACTCAGATTCCTCCTCTTGAGTTGGCATCTTGGCAACTTTCTCCTTCCTTGCCTTCTCCTTCTTAGCTTGTGCTTGAACTGATGATGGTTCATTTTCATTCATCACAACTTGCTTGTCCTCGAAATCTGGATGAATAGGCAAATGTTCCTTGTCCAACAAGTATGTGTTTGTGCCCATTCTTGAGTTAATCAACATCTGGATCTGAGGGGCATATCCACAGCTCCTCTTCTGATCTGCTGCAGTCCTCTTGATAGTCTCGACTATGAGGCTCATGACCTTAAATTTTTGAGGCACATCAAATATATGAAGCAGGTTGATGGCATGACCTCTGATCATCCTGTGATCTCCAGACTTGGGCAAAAGTGTGTGCTTAAGGATCCAGTTGATCGTAGGCAGTCCTGACAACAAGTGTTTTACAGACCCAAACTGGTGAGTGTCAAGATCATCTGCTGGAATCTCCTTGTACATATTTGCCATAGTGTTATGATCCATCTTTTTCTTGGCATAGACATCCAAGTCATCTTCATTTTCCTCTGGGGTATTTATCAACTTTGCCCATTCCTCAACAGTTGATTGGTACCTTGTACCTTCAGACATCCATACAATTCTGCCATCTGGACAAAAATGTGCTGTGGAGTAGAATTGCATGATCAGCTCCTCATTCCACTTTGTAAGCTTCTGCCCAACAAAGTCAGCTACTCCACATGCCTTGAAGCTGTCTTGCACTCCAGGGTAGTGCTCTTCATTGTCCTTGATGTATTCCCAGACAACCCATCTCATATCACACACAACAGGCTTCTTGTCCAACAAGACTGTCTCATAGAAGTCCTGCTGTTCCTTAGTGTGGAACCTGTAGTCAACAGCTGTCCTCCTCCTGGTAGCATATGGATCCTCTTCTCTCCACTTTCTTAGCCCAGAGTCTCTTCTTATCTTCATATCCTCAGCCATAGGATGAGCATCATTGTGGTCTGGGATCTTGGTCTTCAACTTTCTCAGCACTTGGCCTTCCTCTTCTTCTGCAGTTTCAGGCACTGGAGCCTTGTTCTTCTCAGAAGCTGGGATGCTCCTTGTATTTCTGTTTGGTTTTGGCTTTGGAGCTGGCTTGGCCTTGGATGCAGCCTTGGGGGCTTCCTTGGGCTTAGATGCAGTTGCCCCTGATCTTATAGCATCACCCATCAGCTTGGGTGCCTTGGGTGCTGGAGCAACAACCTCTTCTTCTTCTTCATCAGAAGAATCTCTCCTCATAGATGGCTTGACAACAACTCTGGCAGTGGTTGTTCTAGCTCTCTTCTTTTTCTTGTCCTGGCCAATTTCTTCCTCTTCAGATTCCATAGTGAATTTTATTGTTTCCTCAGGAACAGCCTTCCTAGGCTTGGAGGTAGGAACTCTCCTAGCAGGTGCTTTCTTGTGCATTCCTGGCTTGATGGCTGCAGCTGAGCCATATTCCTTCTTGAGCACAACTCTCTTGGAAGTTGCTTCCTCCTCTGCCACATAGTCCTCATCCTCTGATTCTGAGGTTCTCTTTTTCCTTTGTCTTGTGGCAGCTTTTGGCAGGTTGCTGGGGGTGCTCCTGCTGCCTTCATCTGAAGAACTTGAGGGACTAGTGCCCTCACTCATCTGCACTGGCTGTTCTGACAAGTTCTGGCTATCACTCTGGTCTGACATGATGAACACGCTGACTGCTGACCCTGTGAATAGTTTATAGATGAGGTAGAGTGGATGAGCATCACAAAATGCAGAGATTTTTGCAAAAGAATGATTCAAAAACTTAGTTTTAGTTTCCCACAGAAAGCATTTAGGATCTACCGATTTTTAAACTCGGTGATACCGAAGCAGTTTTTGGAACCTAAACTAGTGAACTCGGTCAGACCGAGTCACAGTTCGGTGGCACCGAGACTGCTAGGGTTTCACAAAGTTCCAAAATCGGTCACACCAATTAGCAATACTCGGTCAGACCGAGTCTTACTTGTGCAATGGCATAAGCCAAATCGGTGGGACCGAGTTTTTCAACTCGGTAGGTCCGAGATGGTTTCGGCGGAAACCTAACCCTAAAATTTTTGAATCAAACCTATTCTACGAGTTCATTGACTGGATAGGAGTTTATCAATCGTGGCAAGAATCATTATGATCACAATGTGCTAGGAATCGGATTGGGGAATAGCACAAAGATCGAGTCCATACCCTAGTTCGGCGGAGACTCGCTACGGCGGCAACGGCGGGGTTGATTCCCGTTGACAGCGACGGAGACCAGCGACTGGAGGCGGCTGGCGGCAAGGAGACAATCCGGAGACCACGTAGGCAGAGCGAGCTATTGCGCGGGCAAAGGGGTTGGGAGAAATTTCCAAATTTTTGCCCGTGCGTCGCAGATAAGTTTTTCATCCCTTGTCATGTATTCTCTTGCCGGGACGCGTGGCGCGTTGCAGCAAGTCTCTTGTCGTGCCCTGGTCGGCCTTCCCGGCAAGCTCCTCTTGCCGGGGACTTGTGCTTCGAGCGGCCGTCCCGGCAAGCTCCTCTTGCCGGGGCCTTGCTCTCTTCGGGTGGTCTTCCCGGCAAGCCCCTCCTGCCGGGGCCTTGGCTCATACTTTGTTCTTGGATGGCCCAAAAAGGGACCATGGAGAGTTTTGGCGATCACCTGGCAAGCCTTGCCGCGGGGTGCTACGACTTCCCGTGCACAAGTTCGGGGTACTAAGGTACCCCTACTTTAGTACACCGACAGGAGTCCCCGGGCCTGGGCCACACACGGTGCCGAGCGCTGTTGGGCCAGGCCCAAAACAGTGCACGGGCACGCGCGGCCAGGGTCACGCTGCATCTTCTTCTGCATCCACCACGTCCTCCCCGAATGGCACGCGTCGAATGCGGCATCGTGGGGAGAGGCGTGCGTGACGTGGGCGGCGTGCGCGGGGCCGAGCCCCGCAGGCATGCGTCACGTCGCAATAAAGGGGGCGGTTCGCGCTATCTCCATAAGTGGAGGGAGGCGTGGAGGCGTGGCTCGTTTGCTGGACGGGGCCGATGCACGGTTCTCGAGGCGTCCGCTCCCCACGATCACAGGGTGGTGGGAGGTCGCCTCAGCCGTCGCCTCGGTCCTGCACACCAACCACGCGGCTCCCATGCACCTGGAGTTGCGGATGGTGGAGGCAGGAAACCGGGCCGTCGCGGGTCGAGGCAGCAGGCCGGTCACAGTCGCCTGCTCTCCCTGCGTCTTGATTGGCTGAGCGGGGCGGCCGAGCCTCCACCCTGCTCCTTTATAAAGAGCAAGAGGGGGCGACGGAAATCCACACTCCTTCATGTTTTCTTCCCTTCAGCTTCTGATCCCCTCTCTCCATTCGCCATGGAGAAAGGGAACCCTGGTCCTTCATCGGTGGCGGCGAGGGTCGCCGCTAGGCAACGCGCCCCTCCTCCCCTCGCACCCGCGGTGGCGGAGCCAACCGTAAGGGGAAGGGGGAGGGGGCGAGGTCGTGGACGAGGTCGTGGACGAGGCCGAGGCGCTCGGGGACGAGGAGGACGGGGCGACGCGCCGGCCTCGCCTCCGCCAGCGGCTCCTCTTCTCACGGCGGTCCACATCGGTGACGACCCTTGCGAGTTCTTTGTCAGGCTGTGCCGGGCGCCTCGTCATCGCCTCCGTCTCGCGGCTCCCTTCGCAAGCGTGATGGAGATGGAACAACACGAGACGCTAAGACTGCGCATGAGGGGCTGCGGGATCAGCGGCACACGGGTCCACGTTGAGTCCCCAGCCCCCAGCGTGATGTATCTTGGTCGAGGGTGGAAGACGTTCGCCCGTATCCACAGCTTGATGGAGGGGTTCACCCTCCATTTTAAGTTGATGGAGGGCGATCTCCTCTCCGTCAAGGTCTTCGGGTGCTACGGGACCCGGGCCCGGTGCTGCGTGGATAGCTCCTCCAACAGCGAAGGCTCCTCCTCAAGCGAGAGCAACGAGGAGGGGAGCGACAGCGACGACGAGGGCAGCGGTCGTCGGGATGACGGGTCCGACTAGGCGCCGGTCGCGGCTCCGTGTGGCACCGGCGACCCCATCATCCGTGTCGCCGGCTCCTTGAGCTTCTCGGGGTCGTCTCCTTGGCGGCTGGCGTAGGGAGGCTGCGGAAGAGGAAGAGGGCGGGCGGCAAGGCCGTCAACTCGGAGTACGAGGGCATGGCGCCCTCGACGGCGTGCAGACGTCCTGCCGCCTCGTCGAGCCCTGCTTCCGGCGCCGCCGTCATCGTCCAGCTTCCATACGGCCCCCGGGGCGTTCTCTTGGCGTCTTCTGCCACCCGTAGCTCGCCTAGGCGCCCCTTTTGCCCTTTTCGCCTCCTTGTCCTACCTCATGAGGAGAGAGACAAGAAAGGGATTACGGGCACCTTATCTCTTTTTAGCTTGTAAGCCCTCGGGCTTTAATCGCATTTAAAGCTTGCAATCCCATCTCTCATGTTTTTCATTCTCTCTGAACTGTACCTGAGCGGAATGTTTTTTTAATGAAAAGGGGATGTTTGCCGGGCCATTTGTCCTGCGGGTAAAACCCACGCCAAGGAGTGAATCCTTTATATCGTTAAGATAGACACTTCTTTGCTCGGCAACAGGCCCTGCCGTCTTCCCATGCCACTCGACCTTTCTCACGCCTTTGGCGGAGGTAGGGATGAGGCAGGTTCGGGCTCCTCATTCCGTCCCTTTGCCGCCGCGGCTACTACCAAAACTGGCCCCAGGAACGCGCTCTGGGGCCCAGAGTTAAGGGAGAACGGTAGCTTTTTAGGAAGAAACAAGGTTTTCTCATTCCTCAGTCCAGAAGAGAATACATGACAAGGGATGAAAAACTTTGGCTTGCCGCGGGCGAACCTTTGTACTTGCAGCCCCCGGCAACACTGGTTTGCCGGGGACTAGATGCTGGTCCGCCCTTCTTCTCTTCTTCATCCTCAAGCGGTCTAGCCGGGATATGCAAAACCCTGCGAACCAAGGGAAACGAAAGAACAGGAAAAAAGGACGCAGACCCGACCTCTAAGCTAGGGGTTAGCAGCTGTTAGGAACTATCAACCCTAACCAAGGACGAGACTCCACTCAGCATGCATGCTAAAACTTAGGGCGCCAGCGCTTCATTTACTGCTGCTCAGGGTCTGCGCCTGGCTTTGTACAAAGGATTACATGCAACAGCGGCAAGACTTGTACAAAAGGGTGGTTGCCGGACGGGGTCCGACAACCGCGCCTTACGGGTAAAACTTACGAAGATGCTCAATATTCCAGGAGTTGCTCACCGGAGTGCCATCTTTGGTCTCAAGGCGGACAACACCGGGCCTCATGACTCGTCTCACCCGGTAAGGGCCTTCCCACTTCGGCGTCAACTTGTTATGATTCTTGGCGGACGGAGCGCGCCGAAGAATAAGGTCGCCTTCCTTGAAGCTTCTGGCTTTAACTTTGCGGCTATGGTAGCAACGCAAAGCTTGCTGGTAGCGAGAGGCTCGCACAGCAGCCTGAAGACGATCTTCCTCAAGGAGCAGCGCGTCATCTTCACGCAGCCGCTCTTGCTCAAGCTAATCATAAGCGAGCACGAGGTGACCCATATACGAGTTCCGTGGGGGTAACTGCTTCTGCTCCATAGACTAGAGCAAATGGTGTCTGGCCAGTGGCTCGATTTGGCGTCGTTCTGATCGACCAAAGAGCCACCGGCAGCTCCTCGATCCAGTTTCTTCCGCACTTGTGCAGCCTGTCGAAAGTTCTGGTCTTGAGCCCGCGCAGCACTTCGGCATTGGCCCTCTCCGCTTGACCGTTGCTCCTGGGATGAGCAACAGAAGCGAAGCAGACCTTGGCGCTGAGATCTTGGACGTATTGCATGATGGCGCGGCTCGTGAATTGCGTACCGTTGTCGGTGATGATCCTGTTGGGGATCCCGAAGCGGCAAACAATCGACCTGAAGAACTTGACTGCTGACTGTGCTGTCTCCTTCCTCACTGGTTCCACTTCCGGCCACTTTGTGAACTTGTCGATTGCGACGTACAAGTACTCAAAGCCCCCGACAGCTCGGGGGAAGGGGCCGAGGATGTCGAGCCCCCAGACCAAAAATGGCCAGGATAAAGGGATCGTCTGGAGAGCTTGAGCTGGCTGGTGTATCTGCTTGGAATGGAACTGGCATGCTTCACACTTGGTTACTTGTGCAGTTGCATCCTGGAGGGCTGTCGGCCAGAAGAAACCTTGCCGGAACGCTTTGCCGGCAAGTGCTCTTGCGCCAATGTGGTGACCGCATATGCCTCCATGTATCTCTGCCAACAGCTTTTGTCCGTCTTCCCGGGGAATACACTTCAATTTCACGCCGTTGCGCCCTCTTCTGTACAGTGTGTTGTCGATGAACTGGTACATACTTGAGCGCTGGGCTACTCTTTCCGCTTCTTCTTGTTCTTTGGGAAGTTCTCCGTTCTGGAGGAAATGGACAGTCTGCTGCGCCCATGCTGGAGCCTGTGGCTCGACAACAAGGACTGAAAGCACATCTGCTGCTGCGGGAACGTCCGCTTCTACGGCGAGGATCTGGGGCTCAACCGGAGCTTGATGTTCCCCGGCAAGCTTGCCGGAGCAAAACTTGTCGGGAGCGCCTGCTTCTACGGAACAAACCCTGGGGTTTGCCGGAGCAGACTGCTCCTCAGCACTCTTGGCGTCGATCTTGGGGACCTTCTTGGCGGCGGCTCCGGGGAGCTTTGCCGGAAGATAGTCGCCGGACACCAACTTCCTCTTCTTGCTCTGTCCGGTTGATGGTGTTACGGATGGCTGAGTCAGCTTGAGCACAAAGGTTCCCAGCTCCACAGGTAACTTAAGTGCTGCGCACTTTGACAGGCCATCAGCAATGCCGTTCTCAGCTCTTGGAACGTGTTCCATTTGCAGGTCGTCAAAGCGCTCTTCTAGCTTCCTCACTTCATCAACGTACGCTTCCATCAACGAACTCTACTAATCTTTGTTCACTTGGTGGACGACAAGCTGCGAGTCACCCCTGACAATGAGCTTCTTGACCCCAAGTTCTGCCGCGATCCTGAGACCGGCGAGCAAACCTTCATACTCTGCAGTATTGTTGGTTGCTTGCTCCTTGGGGAAGTGCATCTGGACTATGTACTTGAGATGCTCTCCGGTGGGCGCGATAAGCAACGCGCCAGCACCGGCGCCTTGCAGCGAGAAGGCACCATCAAAATACATCAGCCACTCTTTGCTTGCTTCTTTGACGGGGATGCTCATCTCTGGGATCTCTAATTCTGGTGTCGGTGTCCACTCTGCTATGAACTCCGCCAATGCTCTGCTTTGGATAGTTGAAGTGCTCTCAAGTTTGAGACCGAAGCTTGAAGGTTCCAGTGGCCACTCGACAATCCTGCCAGTTGCTTCTGGATTCTGCAGTATCCTCTTCAGCGGAAAGTGGGTGACAACTGTAATCTCATGCGCTTGGAAGTAATGGCACAGCTTTCTCGAGGCCATGAGAAGGCCGAAAAGCAATTTCTGCACACCAGAGTACCTTGACCTAGCCCCCTGCAGAAGGGAGCTGACAAAGTAAACTGGGCGCTGCACCATTCTCTTCTTCTACACCTCCACTCGCTCCTGCGCAGATTCGTCCTTGTCGGGGCCAGAGCTTGTCGGGGAAGCCTCCTGCTTGTCGCTGGACGCGCTTGCCGCGGTTGCTAGCTCATCATCTGCCTCCCTCTCCGCTACTAACGCAGCACTAACCACTTGATTGGTCGCCGCCAGGTACAGCAGCAACTTCTCTTGTGGTTTAGGCGTGACAAGTATTGGAGCGGAGGACGGGTATTTCTTCAAGTCCTGCAGCGCAGCCTCCGCTTCCAGAGTCCATTTTACTGGACCCGCCTTTTTTAGAACTTTGAAAAATGGCAGGGCGCATTCTGCAGACTTGGAAATAAA
Organism: Aegilops umbellulata; assembly: GCA_032464435.1. Taxonomy (NCBI): domain Eukaryota; kingdom Viridiplantae; phylum Streptophyta; class Magnoliopsida; order Poales; family Poaceae; genus Aegilops; species Aegilops umbellulata. Next base: position 207,513,091 of record CP136058.1, on the reverse strand, counting down.
CCTGCTGAGAGCCGCGACGCAGCCGGCAAGCCTTCGTACATCCTTGACGCGTGTTGGTGCTTCAATCTGCTCGATGGCCTTGATTTTGTCTGGATTGGCTTCGATTCCCTGCTGAGACATGAAGAACCCGAGAAGCTTGCCGGAAGGGACTCCAAACACGCACTTCTCGGGGTTGAGCTTGAGGATGATCCTGCGCAGGTTCGTAAAGGTCTCTTCTAAATCTTGAATCAGGGTTGCCCTGTTCCTGCTTTTGACCACTATGTCATCCATGTAGGCTTCCACATTTCTGTGGATTTGTGGCTCAAAAGCGGTATGGACAACCCTCGCAAACGTCGAACCAGCATTCATCAAACCGAAAGGCATCCGTACGAAACAGTACGTGCCACATGGAATGATGAATGCGGTCTTTTCCTCATCTTCTTCAGCCATGAAGATCTGATGGTACCCTGAGTATGCGTCAAGAAATGAAAGCAGGTCACATCTGGCCGTGGAGTCAACAATCTGGTCAATGCGCGTCAAGGGAAAGGGATCTTTGGGACAAGCTTTGTTAACATCAGTAAAGTCGATGCAAAGCCTCCATTTCCCATTTGCTTTGCGCACGACAACAGGATTGGCCAACCACGTCGGATTGAGCACACCTCTGACAAGGCCTGCCGCTTCCAACTTCTTGATCTCTTCTGCGATGAACTCTTGGCGCTCCACCGCTTGCTTCCTGACTCACTGCTTGACGGGCCGCGCATGAGGACAGACGGCGAGGTGGTGCTCAATCACTTTCCTGGGAACACCGGGGATGTCGGATGGTTGCCAGGCAAACACATCGACATTCGTCCGCAGGAAAGCAACGAGCGCGCTTTCCTATTTGGGGTCGAGAGTGGCACTGATGGTGAAGGTACCACCAGTGCCGTCCTCCTTGGCGGACACCTTCTTGGTCGTTAGCGGGGCTGCCATTGACTTCTTACTCTTGCCGATGGAGCTCGATGGCGCGTCCTCGACGGTAGCGCATCACTCCGAAGAGGTGCGCTTGCCGGAGTGGGCACCACAACACTTGCCGGGCTTGGTCTTCCTCTTCCCTCCGGGAGCTTCAGCGGCAAGTGGCTTGTGATCCATTGCAGCTGCTGCTTCCCGGTAGATCTTGTCGGCATAGATAAGGGCATCCTTCTTGTCGTCGGGGACAGAGATGACGCTTATCGGGCCTGGCATCTTGAGCATGTTGTATGCGTAGTGAGAGGCCGCCATGAACTTGGCGAGCGCTGGACGGCCGAGAATTCCATTGTAGGGCAATGGAAAATCGGCAACGTCAAAAGTGATCCTCTCTGTCCTGAAGTTCAGCTCGCTGCCAAATGTCACTGGCAACGTTATCTTCCCCTTCGGCTTGCTCCTTCCCGGGTTGATTCCTTGGAACGTGCCGGTCTCTTCGAGCTCGCTGTCGGGGACTTGGAGTTTCTGGAGCACAGCGGAGGAGATCAGGTTCAAGCCGGCCCCGCCATCGACTAGCATCTTAGTGACCTTGAGGTTGCGGGCTATTAGTGAGACCAACATCGGCAAGCACCCGATCGCAGTTGTGCGGTCAGGGCGGTCCTCAATATCGAAGATGATAGGCGTGCTGGACCATTTCAGAGGCTTGCGCGACTCGACGGGTGGTTCCGCTGCATTGACTTCCCGCGCCCACTGCTTGAGCTGGCGGTGAGAAGTATGCAGAGAAGCACCGCCGTCTACGCACAAGACCTCCGTGGCTTTCTGAAACTCCTTCTCACTGGTCTCGACATCATCCATGTCTTCGTCTTCGTCGTCGTCTTCGTCCTTGTCGCGGCAGCGGGGAGGTCTGTCTGCTTGCCGCTGCTTGTCCTTGTCGCGGCGTCCTCCCTGGCTGGGGCGCTTTGTGCCGGATCCTCCGCCGCCTCCCCAGGCTCTCTCCTTGTCGCGTCGCTCGTACTCGGCCTTTTGCAGCTCGACGAGCCGCTCGACCTGCTTGCAGCTCTAGAGGTCATGGCCCTTGGTGCGGTGGATCTTGCAGTACTGTTTGTTGGTGCCGTCCCGCTTGTCGGCGACCGCCACAGCCTGGCAGTTGGCGCATCCGGCAACCTCCTTGCCGGAGCTACCAGCCTGGGACTTCTTGGCGGCGCCTTCATCGCCGGACTGCTCAACAACCAGTACTTCTTGGCTCTTCTTCTTCCTGTTGCTCCATCGCCGGTTCTTCCTTGCCGGGGCGGTATCCTCACAGTTAGATTCTCCTGCTCTAGTGTTCTCTCCGGGGAGTTTCCTCCCTTCCTCAGCACGTGCACACTTGTCGGCCAGGGCATATAGCTCGCTGACGTCTTTGATCTTGCACATCGGCATCTCCTCCCGCATCCTGCGGTTACGCACGTTCTGATGGAACGCGCTGATCACCGCGGCTGGGTGGACGTCTGGGATGTTGTAGTGTACGCGGTTGAATCTCTGGATGAACTTGCGCAAGGGTTCCCCTTCCTTCTGGACGAGCAGATGAAGGTCGCTCGCTTGGCCATGGGGTTTGTGGCCGCCTGTAAAGGCGCCAACAAACTGATGGCACAAGTCTGTCCAGGAGGTTATGGAGTTATACGGCAAGTGCATGAGCCAGGATCTGACGTTGGATTTGAGTACCAGCGGGAAGTAGTTGGCAAGGATCTTGTCGTCTCGCCCTCCAGCGGCCTGCACCGCAATGGTGTAGATGCTGAGGAACTCCGACGGATGCGACTTGCCGTCGTACTTCTCCGGTATGTCTGGCTTGAAATTCTTCGTGCTGGGCCACTGGACTTGCGACAACTCACGGGTGAACGCAGGGCAGCCTACCGCGTACGGCAGGTCGTCTGGTCCCCCCGGCGCATGCATGTTGACAGAGGGCCCAACGCGCTGGTCTGATTGACGCCGCGCTTCTCTACGACGCTCGATGCGAGTACGAGCGTCCTCTTGCTCTCGTTCATGAAGAACTTGGCGTTGATCGCGACGAGTTCGCGGATTTGACGACGCGGTGGAATCGTTGTCGTGATGGTTCCAGCGAGTCAGCGATCTTGGCCTTTGGGGCGGGGAATGCACGGTGGTCGCACCCCCACCGGTCTTGGCGCCATCGGTTCTCGCCTGGCCGACCTGCCGCGGCTGCGACGCACTGTGCTGCCGCGGGGTGTCGCCGTTAGCGAAGCCGATGAGACTCTGTATCGTGGCCCTCCAGTCGTCGAGCTTGTCCACCGTTGGAGGGTAGTCCAGGAGCAGTTGAGCTCGTGCTAGGGCTTCTGCTGGAGTGGCAGGCAGCGGCGGCGAACGGCGCGTGGAGCGGGATGTGCTCGAACTTCTAACTATGTTAGAAGGAGCAGCACCCGGTCCAGGCAGTCGCGCCACGCTCGCGCCAGCACGTTGGTGTGTATGCTGGCCTTGAGCACCATGGGATCCGCCAGCTCGATCTGGGTCCAGCGAGCGTATAGTACCGTGAGTGCCAAGACGTTGCTGGTCCCGTGCCTCCTGAGAGAGGCGCAGTGCATGTTCGGACGCCGTGGCACCATGAGCTGGCTCGGCGACGCCCGTTCCGCCGCCGGTGCCGTCCCCACCACCCGTTTGCTCCAGGGGCGGTGGGTTCGACGCGGACGGACCAGCCACCTCCGGAGCCTTCTTCTTCGGTGGCATGTCAATGAAGACGATGGAGATCTAGCCTGTGCAGACGCCGGATCAGGTTCACACAACCTCGACGCCCCCTACCTGGCGCGCCAAAGATGTCGTGGGAAATCTACCTCCACGAACACGTATGGGGACCGAGCCCCTTTCTGGTTCGGCGGGGGGCGGAGGTCGCGCGAAGAGCGAATCGAGGCGATGCACACAAATGGGTTTACCCAGCTTAGGGCCGCACGGATGCGTAAAACCCTACTGCTGCTTTGTGGTTTGTATTGTGTTTTTGTTCGGGAGCGCTGAGTGCTACAGTACACTCAGGCAACTAGTCAGACTGAGCGTGAGTGGCCTCCTTCTTCCTCCTCCCCCCCTACATTGCGCATGGGGCCTCCTTTTATATGCGCAAAGGGGTTACCCACAGGTGGCAACGTAGGCGGGGGTAAAACTGGAAAACGCTGTGTTGGGTACAACTGTTTGCACAGTGCTATCATACCTAACTCTGACGGCAGGGGACAAGGGCATTAAATGCCCGTCTAGGTCGCCCAAACAGTGCAGAAAAGGGACTGTCAGGTGCGCCACCGTTTGCCACGACGGCTACCCTGTCAGCGTTGCTTCGCCACCGCATGCCCCTGGCTGCGCAGCCTCTCGCCACGAACGCCTGGAATGGCCCCAGAGCGACGCGTGGGTGGATGAGCTGGATCGCAGGCGCGGGGTGGTGACTTGCCGCGGCAAGCGCCTTGCCGCGGTTGATGCCTTGTCGCGCCCGGGAGCTTGTTGCTCACCGGTCCTTGCCGGGACGCGTGGCGCGTTGCAGCAAGTCTCTTGTCGTGCCCTGGTCGGCCTTCCCGGCAAGCTCCTCTTGCCGGGGCCTTGTGCTTAGAGCGGCCATCCCGGCAAGCTCTTCTTGCCGGGGCCTTGCTCTCTTCGGGTGGCCTTCCCGGCAAGCCCCTCCTGTCGGGGCCTTGGCTCAAATACTTTGTTCTTGGATGGCCCAAAAAGGGACCATGGAGAGTTTTGGCGATCACCTGGCAAGCCTTGCCGCGGGGTGCTACGACTACCCGTGCACAAGTTCGGGGTACTAAGGTACCCCTACTTTAGTACACCGACATAACATGGCATCACAACTAATAGACTCATCATGGCAATCATCAAACTCATCATAAATGGTAAGTCTCCGCATGGGGAAATCATACTAGCATGAAGCATGGTAATAGGTGGATCAACATCATGCAAGCAATCAATATCAAGAATGTCCACTAGTGGGACTAGAGCATCACCATCACCTATGTTACCTATGTCATTCAACTCATGTGGTGTAGGTGAGGTGGTATGAACCAACTTGTGGTCATCGTCATCGTGATGGAACCATGTGGGGGGGGGTACATCATAGTCTACCATGGCCATCGTCTTGTCCAAAGGAAGGACGAAGTCATCAAAGATCGGCGTGTCATCATAGATGGGACCTAGCACCAAAGAGAAGCCACAATAGATGTAGAGGTTCAGTTGTTAGAAAGCGAAATGGCCTCATATGCCTCATCAACTACCTCACTCTCTCTATGCGGCGGTGGCTTACTCACTCCCTCAATGTAGGTGCACTCATTGTCACATATGGTGGAGTCACTCAAATCACTCAAGAGGTGGTGGCAGTGGCTCTCCTCACATGGGAATTGGGGCAACTCATCAGATATGGGGCTAGTGGTGAAGTCACTCTCAATCTGAATATGGTGGCTAAAGTCACTCAAGTCATCATACGTCGCCGTGGTCGAAGGGAAAATCCCATGCTCAACCGTCTCGTAGTCGTCGCCGTGGATGAAGGCCGAAGATGGCACATCACCACTCTCGTCATGGATGAAGGCCGAAGATGGCACATCATCACTCTCGCCATCTTGTAGCGTGGTCGTTGCGAAATGAGCTCGGGGGCGAGTAGACTTGGCCTTCGTGAGTTCTTGCTCCGCCTTGAGAGCACCAATGTATAGGTCATCGAGGGACTCGTAGTTGTTGTTGAAGATAGTCTTGGTGATGTTGTTTTTCAATCCCATCATGAAGTAGAACTTCATCCAAATGGGGTCGTCCATACCGGCTAGCCGCAAGGCTTCCTTCATGCTCTTGAAGTACTCGTCGAGGGACTTGAATCCTTGTATGGCGTTCTCCAATTGGCGTTGAAGATGTTCTGTGTAGGTGGAAGGCACAAATTCTCGCCTCATCACTTTCTTCGTCTTGGACCAACTCATGTCGAAGCTCCTCGAAGATGAGTGAAGCCACTAAATTAACGCGTAGTTGCGGAAGGTACTTGTGGCGCACTTCACTTGAACTTCGGAGGATACTTGATGTAGCTTGAGGTAGTCGTCCATCTTGCACTCCCACTCGAGGTATTCATCGGGGTCATTAGTCCCAAAGAATGGAATCTCGTCGGCAATGTTGAAGTCGTTGTAGCTCAAGGGAGTAGTGGACTTGAGCTCGTGGAGTAGGCGATGATGCCGTACGTCCGAAGGAGAAGATGCCTTGAAGTAACTTGGCGAAGATGCCAAAGGTGTTGAAGAAGTCGTAGTCTTGTGGTTGATGTCGCGGCTCTGTATAGCCTACGCGCACGGGGTTGTCGGAGGGCGTGTGCACAAGGTCCCGTGTGCACGGGGGTCGACGGCCCATGTGCATGGGGGTGGAAGAGAAGCCAACTCTCGTCTAGTAGGTCGCTCTTCATGGTCTTGTCGATGTCGATGCTTGTGTGTACTTGTCGGAGATGGTAGCACGGAAGTCTTTGCACTTGAGCGTCTTCTCGAAGATGAGGAAGACCGCTTGCGGTTCTTGATGAGGGCCTTGAGCTCCTCCATTTGCTTGTCCATCTTGGCGTTGATGACGTTCTTCATAGCATCAAACTCGTCGTCGTGGTTGTAGACCAGAGACGATGTGCTTTGCCTATCCATCACAAGACTTGAGAAAAGGTGAGTAGGAAATGCGATAAACAATACCAAGCTACCTTTTCCCAAAGTTGAGGATGTATCTCATATCACTCAATGTGAGATGAAAGAATAGTGGAATTGGTACCGGACTTGTTCACTCACACCTACAAGTAAATGCTTATCGAGTGGCTTGGTTAGGACAAGTGGCACAAATTTCATGCAAATTGAAGTCCAAGATATTGTAAATGTTGAAATAAATCCAAAGGACTCAAAATGCAAAGCAAGTGATCACAAATATAGAGGAGGGCAATAAAGAAACACAAACGGTGGGATAATGGGGCTTGTGCAACTATAGGGATGCGCAATTCAAAATTGCCTAATGAAGACGAAGCTCGTGTTGCACAATCACTAGGAGAGGAGTAGCTTGATTGCACACTTGGGCACGATTCACCACATGGCACCAAACTATATGTATGCAAGCTAAATGTTTCCTATTCCATGTATCCTCATGCATAAGTGTCTCTTATCATGCCCAAGCCCAACTCTTTGCTTATAAGCTTATGATCATTCTCTTTCTTGCTTAAAAGCTTTTTTTTGACTTTTTTTTGCTCTTCTCTTCCTCTCCACTTTTCTAATTGAGCCTCAACCACACATATGAGATGGGTATCACAAGATATGCATGGGAGCATGCAATTGCATAATATGATATATCTAATGATGCAACCATATGATATCGTATCACTATGGTGCACAAGTTTTCGCTAATCCCGGCAATACTCGGATAGCTAGTCTCAATAGGTATGAAGGTATGTGCAAAGATGTAGGGGCTATCAAGATGTAATGGCAAGGAAGGAAAAGTTTATGACGGAATGGATACCTTCGTCACGCTTAACCTTTCATGAAGTCGGGGGTAACCGGAAGCATGGTCTCAAAGGATGGATGGTCGTCGTCAATGAGGAAGCTCGTGGTGGATGTAGTCGATGGACCGATACAAGTCACCGGTGGTGGATGAAGATGTAACCATCCCTAAGTAGACTAAACACCTTAGGAGACTCAAATCACAACTCAAACAACCACAAATACCAAAGGAACCAAAATGGGTTAGTTTGTGGAAGTTGTATGTGGTGGTGCGGAAGTTATACGGAGGGCTTAAGCAAAAGATGCAAAAATGGAGGAACTTTGATGGAGTCAAATGGTGGTAAAACCAAGATGAGCAGCTCGGGCACGTCGCTAGCTTTTCAACGAGCCAAAGAACACCCAAATCGGAGTTCGGGAGTGGAAGTTAAGTACAAAAATGTAAAGTGCACGCGGCTGTTTCTCGAAGGCCCGTGCGCATGGGGTCAAAGGCCGTGCGAAGGGGGTCCCATGTGCACGGTACAGGTCCGTGGGCACGGGGTGTCCAGAGAATTTTCGGGGGCCTGTAGGCACGGGGTCTGGGGCCCGTGGGCATGGGGTAGGCGGAAATTCATGATTTTCTTGTCAAATTTGAAGGGGAAAAGAAAAATTGGGGTATGGGGACGCAATAGGAGTTAGATCCACTTGCTAGACACCAGATCCACGGATCAAAATCAACAAAAACTCACAAGAAACTTCAAATCACAAAAAAATTGGTATGGCTCTTTTTGTGGGGATTGTCGAAATTGGGCAAGAACAAGCAAAATTAGACTAGGAAACTAAGAGGGGGGCTCCAATTTCGTGATCAACTTGGCTCTAGATACCAAGATGTTGTAGGATGGAACCCTAAGTGGAGATCTTTCACTAATTGGAGGGGGAATCCCCAAGAACAAGATGAACACAAGAGGGAAAACAAGAGGAACACTCAAGAACAAGTCCAATCACACATCCACTAGACCAACAAACACACAAGATCCACAAGGTACATGAACAATCAAAGGGAAACAAGATACATGGTAGAGTTCATTCCAAATCCTATGAAAGAGATGAGGGCTTGATGATCTAGATAGATCCTTCCCATAAGGGGGGTTTTGAATCCCAAGGTATCTTCTCCAATGGAGGTCTTGTACTCCAATGGAGTCTTCTCTCTCAAGATGAATCCCACAAGGGGAGATACATGAGCTAACCTCTATGATTTGTGTCTATTCTTAGCTACCTCTAAATGGAGGAGGAAGAGGAGTATATATAGGTCCAAGGGATGAAGGGGTAAGGAGGGGCGAAATGGGAATACAAGGTGAAGCCCAACAGCCACACGCAGGAGGCCCCGTGCGCACGGGGTAAGTGGAGCCCGTGTGCATAGGCTATCCAGAGACCCAGCGACTTAGCCCGTGCGCAAGAGCTTGTACCATGGGCACGGGGTCCCGTGGGCATGGGGTCCATGGCCCGTGCGCACGGGTGTCTTGAAACTTGCAGCACGTCTCCTCGTGGACTCCCGTCGGTGCAGGTGGAACATCGCCTTCTTCTTGACGGTTCCTTCTCCGTTTCCAGGCTTCTCTCATGGATGGTGTAGGCGCTCCCTTATGGATGACCTCCTCCATGGCACGTTCATCATCGGTCTCAAACATATATGGGCACATGGTAGGACGGTCAAGTAGTCTACCATCCACACGTGAACTAAGAAGACACGCATTAAGGATAGAATTCACCTTAGTATGATTGAAGTAGAAGTTGAACGTGTCTCTTAGCGATGGGATTCTTGACATGGTGATGTCCATAGGATGCTCCGCATCATCCCCTCCCCCTTGGGAAAGATCCGACCTCAGATCGAAAACCAAATCACCATGGGAAAGAGATGATGTCGCCATGTAGAAGTTGATGATCACCAAGTATTCATCATCTTGTAGCTTGAAATTTGCACTCTCCAATGTCGCACCATCTTCTGATTCCTTCAAAAGGAGCAAAGATAGCAAGCACTTGGAAAAACAAATGTGGTTGGCATTAAAGCAAAACCAAGCATTCAAGAGGTGATTCACCCAACAAGTGTTGTCATCAAGCATAGCATATGGTTTGACAAAGAAGTGTGGCATGGCATTTAAGCATATAAATTGAGCACTATCAAGGACATCATGGAAACAAGCATGCCAATGGGAGGTAAAGATGCTAATATGTGTGACAAGTGAACAAGCATCTACCTCAAGATCATAGCAAGAATGCGCAACGTGCTCAACGAAATGTCTATGTTACGCATAGGAATCATTCACAACACCAAGTGTAATGATATGTCTAAACACATGGGGGAAGTGCAAGACAATCCAAGCATAATGTGCATATGGTTTAGTGAAGATATCATGGCACTCAACACAAAGGAAAGAGCAATTGTTCAACATGTGTGAGGCAATCAAGTCAATCATGTCATGGATGCAAATAGTGGGCATAGACAATGCACATGACATATCGCAAGCACGAACACAAGGGAAGATCATAGTGTAATTATATGCATGGGGCACAAAGAAAACATGGCAATAACAAGGGATATCTCCACCAAGCTTGCAAATACACATACAAGTACTAGAATCAATCATCATGTGTAATGCAAAGCATGGGTCACAAGTACATGGCAAGGGCATAGGAATAAGCATATCATGCAAAGTGAACATGGCAAGATGGGCATAGAGTATGTAATGGACAATGACCCATAACCATGTGAGGGCCATGTAGAAGAGATGCGTGAAGTCTTTGCGTGAAAGGAGTGGTGGGAATGAAACTCCATGGGATCCCAAATCATCGTTGCTCTCTAGAGCTCATTTTGTCAACTCATGGGATTGTGAGGTTGATAAGTATTCGTGGGTACCTACACAAAAGAGACACAAGCCAAAGAAAGTGTGTGCGTCGTAAATGTACACATCATCCATCATGATGTGTATGTGCATGTGTGAGTTAGCACAAGATAAGCATCGCTCAACAAAATTTGAGGCACGATAAAGAAACATGTCATCCATCATGAAAGAATAGTTATTCTGTTCAACATGATTGGGACTCAAATTATAGCAAGTGTGTGACACAACAATTGCATTTTTATTCATGGAATGCATATGGTGCACACATCATGCAAATAGGATGTAGCAAAATCTCCTAATGGGTATGAGGAAACTATGGGGGTCTCCTCATGAGCAATAGTGGAAGCATCATATGGAGAAAATGGAAAACATCCAAAACAATGCATATCCGCAGCTAGGTGGTCATGGCATGGCATATGAGATAAATGATGCAAAGGAAGCATATCAATATCATCACAAGAAAAACAAATGCCAATAACCATGGGCATGTCATCTATGCCATATGTGCAAATCGGGTTTATTCTAATGGCATATGCATAGTCACTACAAAGAGATTGCAAAGATGACATATTGTTGATCTCATGCATAGCATATGACAAGTCAAGCGGAATGTCAAACATGATGTGACCAAGAGAATTATCACAAGAAATCCTATGTAACATGGCATCACAACTAATAGACTCCCATGTCAATCATTAAACTCATCATAAATGGGTAAATCATCGCATGGGGAAATCATACTAGCATGAAGCATGGTAATAGGTGGATCAACATCATGCAAGCAATCAATATCAAGAATGTCCACTAGTGGGACTACAACATCACCATCACCTATGTTACCTATGTCATTCAAATCATGTGGTGTAGGTGAGGTGGTATGAACCAACTCGTAGTCATCGTCATCATGATGGAACCATGTGGGGGGTACAACATAGTCCACCATGGCCATCGTCTTGTCCAAAGGAAGGACGAAGTCATCGAAGATAGGCGCATCATCATAGATGGGACCTAGACCAAAGGAGAAGACACAATAGAGGTAGAGGTTAAGTTATTAGAAAGCGAAATGGCCTCATATGCCTCATCAACTACCTCACTCTCTCTATGTGGCGGTGGCTTACTCACTCCCTCAATGTAGGTGCACTCAATGTCACATATGGTGGAGTCACTCAAATCACTCAAGTGGTGGTGGCGGTGGATCTCCTCACATGGGAATTGGGGCAACTCATCAGATATAGGGCTAGTGGTGAAGTCACTCTCAATCTGAATATGGTGCCTAAAGTCACTCAAGTCATCATACATCGCCGTGGTCGAAGGGAAAATCCCATGCTCAACCGTCTCGTAGTCGTCGCCGTGGATGAAGGCCGAAGATGGCACAACACCACTCTCGTTGTGGATGAAGGCCGAAGATGGCAGATCATGGCTCTTGTCGTGGATGAAGGCCTAACATGGCATATCATCAGTCTCGCCGTCTTGTAGCATGGTCGTTGCAAAATGAGCTCAGGGGCGAGTAGACTTGGCCTTCTTGAGTTCTTGCTCCACCTTGAGAGCACCAATGTATAGGTCGTCGAGGGACCCGTAGTTGTTGTTGAAGATAGTCTTGGTGATGTTGTTGTTCAATCCCATCATGAAGGAGAACTTCATCCAAATGGGGTCGTCCACACAGGCTCACCGCAAGGCTTCCTTCATGCTCTTGAATTACTCGTCGAGGGACTTGAATCCTTGTATGGTGTTCTCCAATTGGCGTTGAATATGTTCCGTGTAGGTGGAAGGCACACATTCTCGCCTCATCACTTTCTTAGTCTTGGACCAACTCATGTTGAAGCTCCTCAAAGGTGAGTGAAGCCACCAAATCAACGCGTAGTCGTGGAAGGTACTTGTGGCGCACTTTACTTGAACTTCGGAGGTTACTTGATGTAACTTGAGGTAGTCGCCATCTCGCACTCCCACTTGAGATATTCATCGGGGTCATTAGTCCCAAAGAATGGAATCTCGTCGGCGATATTGAAGTTATTGTAGCTCGAGGGAGTAGTGGACTTGAGCTCGTGGAGTTGGCGAAGATGTCGTAAGTCCGAAGGCAAAGATGCCTTGAAGTCACTTGGCGAAGATGCCAAAGGTGTTGAGGAAGTCGTAGTCTTGTTGTTGATGTTGCGGCTCTGTATAGCTCGTGCGCACGGGGTTGTCGGAGGCCGTGCGCACGGGGGTCAACGGCCCGTGTGCACGGGGGTGGAAGAGAAGCCAACTCTCGTCTAGTAGGTCGCTCTTCATGGTCCTGTCGATGTCGATGCTTGTGTGTACTTGTCGGAGATGGTAGCACAAAAGTCTTTGCACTTGAGCGTCTTCTCGAAGATGAGGAATACCGCTTGCGGTTCTTGATGAGGGCCTTGAGCTCCACCATTTTCTTGTTCATCTTGGCGTCGATGATGTTCTTCATAGCATCGAACTCGTCATCGTGGTTGTAGACCGGAGATGATGTGCTTTGCCTGTCCATCACATGACTCGAGCAAAGGTGAGTAGGAAATGAGATAAACAATACCAAGCTACCTTTTCCCAAAGTTGAGGATGATCTCATATCACTCAATGTGAGATTAAAGAATAGTGGAATTGGTACCGGACTTGTTCACTCACACCTACAAGTAAAAGCTTATCGAGTGGCTTGGTTAGGACAAGTGGCACAAATTTCATGCAAATTAATGTCCAAGATATTGTGAATGTTGAAATAAATCCAAAGGACTCAAAATGCAAAGCAAGTGATCACAAATATAGAGAGGGGCCATAAATAAACACACACGGTGGGATAATGGGGCTTGTGCAACTATAGGGATGAGCATACAAAATTGCCTAATGAAGATGAAGCTCGTGTTGCACAAACACTAGGAGAGCACTAGCTTGATTGCACACTTAGGCACGATTCACCACTTGGCACCAACCTATATGTATGAAAACTAAATGTTTCCTATTCCATGTATCCTCATGCACAAGTATCTCTTATCATGCTCAACTCTTTGCTTATAAACATATGATCCTTCTCTTTCTTGCTTAAAAGCTTTTTTTTGAATTTTTTTTGCTCTTCTCTTCCTCTCCACTTTTCTTATTGAGCCTCAACCACACATATGAGATAGGTATCACAAGATATGCACAGGGCCGCGCAATTGCATAATATGATATATCTAATGATGCATCAATATGATATAGTATCACTATGGTGCACAAGTTTTCGCGAAGCCCGGCAATACTCGGATAGCTAGTCTCAATAGGTATGAAGGTATGTGCAAAGATGGTGGGTCTATCAAGATGTAATGGCACAGAAGGAAAAGTTTATGACGGAATGGATACCTTCCTCACACTTAACCTTTCACGAAGTCAGGGGTAACCAGCCTTGCTTCCGGTTGAAGATGGTCTCAAAGGATTGTAACACTCCAAATTTTTTGATTTGGTTTTTATCAAATATTTTGTTTTATAAATTGGAAGGAGGTTATTTAAATTTTCCTTAAAGCCTCTCCTTCTCAAATCTTTTATGACAAATATTTTATGTGTTCTTCTCAACCTTGATTTTTAGCATTGAGGGTTTTTCTTATTGTGATGGCTTAACCCAAATGATTTTTGGAAAGTTTTGACAATTCCTTGTGTCAGTGTACTAGAGTAGGGGTACCCTAGTATCCTGAACTTGTGCACGGGCAGTCGCAGCGTCCCGCGGCAAGGCTTGCCAGGTGACCGCCAAGGACCTACTTGGTTCCTTTGGAGCCATTAAAGAACAAAGTATTCAAGCCAAGGAGACAAGGCCCCGGCAAGAGGAGCTTGCCGGGAAGGCCGCTCAATACACAAGACCCCGGCAAGAGGAGCTTGCTCGGAAGGCCAACCGAGGCATCTCAAGGAACTCGCCGCGACGCGCCCCGCGTCCTGGCAAGGCCCGGTGAGCGACAAGCTTCCGGACGCGACAATACAACGACCGCGGCAAGGCGGCTTGCCGCGGCAAGCAACCACTCTGTACCCGCGCTCCAGCACATCCACCAACGTGTCGCTTTGGGACCCTTCCAGGCGTACGTGGCGGGAGGCTGTGCAGCCAGGGGTGCACTGTGGCAAGCGGCGCTGACAAGATCGCCATCGTGGCGAACGGTGGCCTCCCTGACGGTCCCTTTCTGCACTGTTTGGACGACGCAGACGGGCATTTAATGCCCTTGCCCCCTGCTGTCAGGGTTAGGTAGGATACACTGTGTAGGTAGCTGTACCAACCGCATCACCTTTTCCATTTTTTCCCTTGCCTACGTTGCCACCTGTTGGAGACCCCTTGAGCATATAAAAGGAGGCCCATGCACAACGTAGAGAGAGAGGACGAACAGAAGAATGCTCGGTCTCGTTAGCTGCTTGTGTGTACTGTAGCACTCAGTGCTCCCGAGCAAGAACACAATACAGATCACAGATGCAGCAGTAGGATTTTACGCATCCGTGCGGCCCGAAGCTGGGTAAACTGCTCGTGTGCTTCGCCTCGATCCGCTCTTCGTGCGACCCCCGCCCCCCGCCGAACCGAAAGGGGCTCCGTCCCCATAGGTGCTCGTGGATCAGTTTCCCTGACATCTTTGGCGCGCCAGGTAGGGGGCGTCGAGGTTGTGTGAACCTGATCCGGCGTTCACACGAGCCAGATCTTCATCGACTTCATCGACATGCCGCCGAAGAAGAAGGCTTCGGAGGCGGCTGCTCCGTCCGCGTCGAACCCACAACCGCCGGAGCAAACGGCTGGCAGGGAAGACGTCGGCGGAAGAATGGGCGTCGACGAGGGAGCCCACGGTGCCGCCAGGTCCAAGGACAAGGCTGCGCTGCCCATCAGCGGTGTAGCCGGCTCCCACGACGACCGAGCGTCCGTAGATGCACCGCGCCCATCTCAGGAGGCGCAGGACCGGCAGCGTCGTGGTACTCACGGTACCATACGTTTGCTGGACCCAGATCGAGCTGGCGGATCTCGGGATGCTCCAGGCCAGCATGCGCGCCAACGTGCTGGCGCGAGCGAGGCACGGTCGCCTCGACGGGATATTGCTCCTTCTAACGCAGTTAGAAGTCCGAGCATATCCCGCTCCTTGCACCGCTCGCCACCGCTACCTGCCACTCCAGCAGAAGCTTTGGCACGAGCTCAACTGCTCCTAGATTTCCCTCCAACGCCAGACAAGATCGATGACTGGAGGGCCACCATTCAGAGTCTCATCGGCTTCGCCAACGGCGACACTCCACGGCAGCCGACCACATCGCAGCCGCGGCAAGCCAGCCAGGTGCGAGCCGATGGCGACAAGACCGGTGGGGGGTGCAACCACCATGCACTCTCCGCCCCGAAGGACAAGATCGCCGACTCGCCGGGTCCACCACGACAGCGACTCCATTGCTTCATCAGATCCGCGAGCTCACCGCGATCAGCGCCAAGTTCTTCACGAACGAAAGCAAGAAGACGCTCGTACTCGCATCAAGCACCGAAGAGAAGCGCGGCGTTAATCAGACCGGCACGCTGGACCCACTGACGACATGCGTACGCCAGGGGAACCAGGCGACCTGCCGTACGTGGTAGGTTGCCCTGCGTTTACTCGTGAGCTGCGGCAAGACAAGTGGCCCAGCACGAAGAATTTCAAGCCAGACGTACCGGAGAAGTACGACGGCAGGTTGCATCCGTTGGAGTTCCTCAGCATCTACACCATCGCGGTGCAGGCTGCCGGGGGGCGGGACGACAAGATCCTTGCCAACTACTTCCCGCTGGTGCTCAAACCCAACGTTAGATCCTGGCTCATGCACTTGCCGGAAAACTCCATATCTTCCTGGGCAGACCTATGCCATCAGTTTGTCGGCGCCTTTACAGGTGGCCACAAACCTCATGGCCAGGAGAGTGATCTTCATCTGCTTGCCCAGAAGGAAGGAGAGCCCCTGCGCAAGTACATCCAGAGACTCAGCCAAGTGCAACGCAACATCCCAGATGTCCACCCTGCCGCGGTCATCAGCGCGTTCCACCAGAACGTGCATAACCGCAGGATGCGGGTGGAGATGGCGATGTGCAAGATCAGAGACGTCAGCGAGCTGTATGCCCTGGCCGACAAGTGTGCACGTGCTGAGGAAGGGAGGAAACTCCCCGGAGAGGATACAGGAGCAGGAGGATCTGACAGCGAGGATGCTCCCCCGGCAAAGAAAAATCGGCGGCAGAACAACAGGAAGCGGAAAGGCAAAGATGTGCTAGTTGTTGAGCAGCCCGGCAACGAAGGTGGTGCCAAGACAGCCAAGATTGGTAGCTCCAGCAAGGAGGTTGCCGCATGCACCAACTGCCAGGCTGTGGCGGCCGCCGACAAGCAGGACAGCACCAACAAGCAGTACTGCAAGATCCACCGCACCAAGGGCCATGACCTCCAGAGCTGCAAGAAGGTCGAGCAGCTTGTCGTGGTGCAAAAGGCCGAGTACGAGCGACACGACAAGGAGAAGGCTCAAGGAGGTGCTGGAGGATCCGGCACGAAGCGCCCCGGCCGGGGAGGACGCCGCGGCAAGGCCAAGCAGCGGCAAGGAGACAGACCTCCCCGCGGCCGCGACAAGGATGAAGATGACGATGACGACGAAGACATGGATGATGTCGAGACCAGCGAGCAGGAGTTCCAGAAAGCCACAGAGGTCTGGTGCGTTGACGGCGGTGCTTCTCTGCATACTTCACACCGCCAACTCAAGCAGTGGGTGCGGGAAGTCAATGCGGCAGAACCACCCGTCGAGTCACGCAAGCTTCTGAAATGGTCCAGCACGTCTATCATCTTTGATATTGAGGACCACCCCGATCGCACAACTGCGGTCGGGTGTTTGCCGATGTTGGTCTCACCAACTATCCGCAACCTCAAGGTCACTAAGATGCTAGTTGACGGCGGGGCCGGCTTGAACCTGATCTCCTCCGCTGTGCTCTGGAAACTCCAAGTCCCTGACAGCGAGCTCGAAGAGACCGGCACATTCCAAGGAATCAACCCGGGAAGGAGCAAGCAGAAGGGGAAGATCACGCTGCCGGTGACATTTGGCAGCGAGTTGAACTTCAGGACTGAGAGGATCACTTTTGACGTTGCCGATTTTCCATTGCCTTACAACGGGATTCTCGACCGTCCAGCGCTCGCCAAGTTCATGGCGGCCTCTCACTACGCGTACAACATGCCGAAGATGCCAGGCCCGATAAGTGTCATCTCTGTCCCTGGCGACAAGAAAGATGCTCTTATCTGTGCCGACAAGATCTACCGGGAAGCAGCAGCCGCAACGGATTGCGAGACACTTGCCGCTGAAGCTCCCGGGGGGAAGAAGAAGACCAAGTCCGGCAAGAGTTCTGATGCCCACTCCGGCAAGCGCACCTCTTCGGAGTGGTGCGCTACCGTCGAGGACGCACCATCAAGCCCCACCGGCAAGTGTAAGAAGGCGATGGCAGCTCCGCCAGCGACCAAGAAAGTGTCCGCCAAGGAGGACGGCACTGGTGGTACCTTCACCATCAGTGCCACTCTCGACCCTAAATAGGAAAGCGCGCTCATTGCTTTTCTGCGGGCGAACGTCGATGTGTTTGCATGGCAACCATCCTCATGCGCGGCCCGTTAAGCAGAAAGTCAGAAAGCAAGCAGTGGAGCGCCAAGAATTCATCGCAGAAGAGATCAAGGAGTTGGAAGCAGCGGGCCTTGTCAGAGGAGTGCTCCATCCTACGTGCTTGGCCAATCCTGTAGTCGTGCGCAAGGCAAACGGGAAATGGAGGCTTTGTATCAACTTTACCGATGTTAATAAAGCTTGTCCCAAAGACCCATTTCCCTTGCCGCGCATTGACAAGATTGTTGACTCCACGGCCGGATGTGATTTGCTTTCATTTCTTGACGCATACTCAGGATATCATCAGATCTTCATGGCAGAAGAGGATGAGGAAAAGACCGTGTTCATCACTCCATGTGGCACGTACTGTTTCATACGGATGCCTTTCGGTTTAAAGAATGCTGGTTCAACATTTGCAAGGGTCGTCCATACCGCTTTTGAGCCACAAATACACACAAATGTGGAAGCCTACATGGATGATATAGTGGTCAAGAGTAGGGACAAAGCAACTCTGATTCAAGATTTAGAAGAGACTTTTGCAAATCTACGCAATATCAGCCTCAAGCTCAACCCCGAGAAGTGCGTGTTTGGAGTCCCTTCCGGCAAGCTTCTCGGGTTCTTCGTGTCTCAGCGGGGAATTGAAGCCAATCCCGACAAGATCAAGGCCATTGAGCAGATTGAAGCACCGAAGCGCGTCAAGGATGTACGAAGACTTGCCGGCTGCATGGCGGCTCTCAGCAGGTTTATCTCTAAGTCTGCTGAGCGCGCCCTGCCATTTTTCAAAATTTTGAAAAAGGCAGGTCCAATGAAATGGACTCTGGAAGCGGAGGATGCGCTGCAGGACTTGAAGAGATACCTGTCCTCCACTCCAATACTTGTCGCACCTAAGCCACAAGAGAAGTTGCTGCTGTATCTGGCGGCAACCAATCAAGTGGTTAGTGTTGCGTTAGTAGCGGAGAGGGAGGCAGATGATGAGCCAACAACCACGGCGAGTGCATCCAGCGACAAGTAGGGGGCTTCCCCGACAACCTCTGGTCCCGGCAAAGATGGATCTGCGTAGGCACCCGAGGAGATACAGAAGAAAATGGTGCAGCGCCCAGTTTACTTTGTCAGTTCCCTTCTGCAGGGGGCTAGGTCAAGGTACTCTGGTGTGCAGAAATTGCTTTTAGGCCTTCTTATGGCCTCGAGAAAGATGCGCCATTACTTCCAAGCACATGAGATCACAGTTGTCACTCGTTTTCCGCTGAAGAGGATACTGCAGAATCCAGAAGCAACAGGCAGGATTGTTGAGTGGGCACTGGAACTGTCAAGCTTTAGCCTCAAGTTTGAGAGCACTTCAACTATCCAAAGAAGAGCATTGGCAGAATTCATAGCAGAGTGGACGCCAACACCAGATGAAGAAATCCCCGTCAAGGAAGCAAGCAAAGAGTGGCTGATGTACTTTGATGGTGCTTTCTCGCTGCAAGGCGCCAGTGCTGGCGTACTGCTTGTCGCACCCATCGGAGAGCACCTTAAGTACATAGTCCAGATGCACTTTCCCAAGGAGCAAGCAACAAACAATACTGCAGAGTATGAAGGATTGCTTGCCGGTCTCAGGATCGCGGCAGACCTTGGGATCAAGAAGCTCATTGTCAGGGGTGACTCGCAGCTTGTCGTCCGCCAAGTGAACAAAAATTATCAGAGTCCGTTGATGGAAGCCTATGTTGATGAGGTGAGAAAGCTAGAAGAGCACTTTGTCGTCCTACAGATGGAACATGTTCCAAGAGATCAGAAGGACATCGCCGACGGCCTGTCAAAGTGCGCAGCATTTAAGTTACCTGTGGAACTAGGGATCTTTCTGCTCAAGCTGACTCAACCGTCTGTTACGCCATCAACTGGACAGAGCAAGAAGAGGAAGTTGATTTCTGGTGACTATTTTCCGGCAGAGCTTCCCGAAGCCGCCACCAAGAAGGTCCCCAAGATCAACGCCGAGAGTGCTGAGGAGCGGTCTGCTCCGACAAGCCCCAGGGTTTGTTTCGTTGAAGCAGACGCTCCCGACAAGTCTCGCTCCGGCAAGCTTGCCGGGGAACGTCAAGATCCGGCTGAGCCGCAGGTTCTCGCCGTAGAAGCGGATGTTCCCGCAGCAGCAGATATGCCTTTAGTCCTTGTTGTCGAGCCACAAGCTCCAGCATGGGCACAGCAGATTGTCCGTTTCCTTCAGACAGGAGCACTTCCCGAAGAGTAAGAAGAAGCGGAAAGAGTAGCCCGGCAGTCAAGTATGTACACACTGTACAGAAGAGGACGCAATGGTGTGAAATTGAAGTGTATTCACCGGGAAGACGGACAAAAGCTGTTGGCAGAGATACATGGAGGCATATGTGGTCACCACATTGGCGCCAGAGCACTTGCCGGCAAAGCGTTCCGGCAAGGTTTCTTTTGGCCAACAGCCCTCCAGGATGCAACTGCACAAGTAACCAAGTGTGAAGCGTGCCAGTTCCATTCCAAGCAGATACACCAGCCAGCTCAAGCTCTCCAGTTGATCCCTTTATCCTGGCCATTTTCGGTCTGGGGGCTCGACATCCTCGGCCCCTTCCCCCGAGCAGTCGGGGGCTTTGAGTACTTGTACGTTGCGATCGACAAGTTCACAAAGTGGCTGGAAGTGGAAGCAGTGAGGAAGGTGACAGCACAGTCAGCAGTCAAGTTCTTCAGGTCGATTCTTTGCCGCTTCGGGATCCCTAACAGGATCATCACCGACAATGGTACGCAATTCACGAGCCGCACCTTCATGCAGTACGTCCAAGATCTTGGCGCCAAGGTCTGCTTCGCTTCTGTTGCTCACCCCAGGAGCAACAGTCAAGCGGAGAGGGCAAATGCTGAAGTGCTGCGTGGACTCAAGACCAGGACTTTCGACAGGCTGCACAAGTGCGGAAGAAAGTGGATTGAGGAGCCGCCGGTGGTTCTTTGGTCGATCAGGACGACGCCAAATCGAGCCACTGGCCAGACACCTTTCGCTCTAGTCTATGGAGCAGAGGTAGTTCTCCCCACGGAACTCGTATAGGGGTCACCTCGAGTGCTCGCTTATGATGAGCTTGAGCAAGAGAAGCTGCGGGAAGATGACGCGCTGCTCCTTGAGGAGGACCGTCTTCAGGCTGCTGCATGAGCTGCTTGCTACCAGCAAGCTTTGCGCTGCTACCATAGCCGCAAAGTTAACGCCAGAAGTCTCGAGGAAGGCGACCTTGTTCTTCGGCGCGTTCATTCTGCCAAGAATTCCAACAAGTTGACGCCGAAGTGGGAAGGCCCTTATCGGGTGAAACAAGTCACTAGGCCTGGCGCTGTTCGCCTTGAGACCGAAGATGGCATTCCGGTGAGCAACTCCAGGAACATCGAGCATCTTCATAAGTTTTACCCGTAAGGCGCGGTTGCCGGACCCTGTTCCGGCAACCACCTTTTGTACAAGTCTTGCCGCTGTTGCATGTAATCCTTTGTACAAAGCCAGGCGCAGACCCTGTTCATAAATAAAGCTCATGTGCTCCGCACGTCTTGTCAATTTCATGCTTTTTATTTTTTGCATGAGTTATCTGACACTTTGTGCAGCGCCAAACCCCGGTAAGCAACAACGAGCCATAAGGCTCCATATCATTATTTTCTCTTCTCTCTTTTTTCTCAAGGAAAGGAAGGTTCCTCTCGCCCACAAGTTTGCCGGGGGGGAGGAGAAGATAATGGTGTGGACCAGGCGTCGTTCAAGAAAGTTTCGCCTTGCCGGAAAGCAAACAACAGAAAAGCTAAGGTGCCAAAGGTTGAGCAATCAGATTTATTAAAAAAAATTAAGTTATCTTCCTTAAACGACCATGCTTTGTATGGAAAACCCGTGCGCGGAGGAACCAGCTCATGGCTAGTTGCGCCGTTACTTTGTTTCGAGTCCGCTCAACAACTTAAGTGAGCTGCGACTATTCGCGACAAGGTTTCTTGTCGGTAACGGCATCGCCAGCAGGCTGCTGACGTCCCGCACTCAGCGCTCGCGGCAAAGGTGCCTACGCCGGCAAGTTCCCTAAAAGCGTAGGGCAAAAACATACAAAGGAAGGAATCAACTAAAGGGAATAAAATTGCAATCACTACCCAAAATAAAGTTATATATTACAAAATAGCTTGTCGCGGCTCTAATAGATTGTTTTCATAACATGATCAGCAGCGACAAGAAAAGAAGAAAATAGGCGGCCTAGTCCACGCGGTCGCCCTCAATCCTCTTGATCCCGCTCACCTTGTCCACAATAGGTGCTACAAGGGCCTTGAGCGCCTCCAGATCAGCATCTGACGGCAGGGACTTGAGGACGTTGGTGAGGACGAGGCCCGGGTTGCGGTAGGCCACCTTCACCAACACCTTCTAAAGAGCTCCTGCGCAGATCTTGCGCGACTCGTCGGCCAGCTGCTTTGGGATCCTCTCCCGGAGTCGCTGGAGGGCCGTCGCCACGCCTTTGAAGAACAGAGTGAGCTTGGCGCTGGATGGGAGGGTCTCATCGAAGGGATACCGGAGATCCTCCATCCCCAGCTGCGCCAGCTCCTTGTCGATGTCTGCGGCAGCATTCACAAGACCCTCTGTCCACTGCTCCACAGTTTCTCTAAAATCGTTCTGGGTGGCGGCAATGCTCTCCAGCAGCGCCTTGTCGGCCTTGATATCCTTCTTCAGGGCCGCCTCCTGCTCCCTGGCGCCGTCCAGCGTCTTGGTCAAAGCAGCCAGCTTCAGCTCAAGATCGGCGTTGGAATCCTTGGCGGCGCTAAGCTCCTTGATCTTCTCGGCGAGACGACCCTGCAGCTCGCCAAAGGTGTAGGCGTCCTTCTCGCGCTCATGCTTGAGCGCGGCAAGGTCTTCACCGCTCGCCTTGAGATCAGTCTCCAGCTGCGCCACCTTCGTCTCCAGCTCCTTCTTGGTGGCCTCGGCAGCTGCGGCAGCGTCCTTTGCTTCCTTGAGAGCTCCGCTGAGTGTTTGCTCGCGTGCAGCAGGCTCCTCTTCGTGGCTGTCCAGGCTGACCTTCAGCTGCGCCAACTCGCCCTCCCGCGCAGATAGCTCCTCGGCGGCAAGCCGCTGTTGCTCTGCAACTTCTGCCTTCTCGAGGATGAAGGCCTTCTGCGCCTCATCGAGCTGCACACGCTCCGCCGCCAGCGACCGGAGAGCTGCCTGGTTGAGACCTCGGAGCTCCTCCGCGCGCTTCTCCATGTCCACCCCCGCCTTCGCGACAAGCGCTTCGCGGGACTCCAGTTTGGCTTGTCGAGTGCGGTAGAGCGACACCAGCCTCTGGAGCAGCCGCTCCTCCTCAGACTCGCCGCTGTTGCTGCTTGGCGCGTCGACCAGCGTCAGCCCAGCGGAGGCAAGCACCTCCACGTCAAAGCTTTCTCCTTCGACTGGCGCCCTGGACGTTGACGCCCAGGGGAGGTTGATGAAGATGCCATCGCCGACCTTCAAGTATACACCTGGCTGGGGCTCTTCGGAGCCTGACGCTGCGGCAGCGGCGGGAGGATCGGCGGTCGATGTAGCGCCTGTCGCTCCCGCGGCCTCAGGGTCATCAGTGCGATCGTCAGACCCCTCGTCAGCTGCTGCGCGGCAGCCTTGGCGGCCTCTTCGCCGGCGGGATCATCAGTGCCGGCCGCTTCTTCGGTGGCGGCGGCATCATCAATAGCAACCTCGATCTCCATCGGCTCCGCAGTAGATGGATCTGACGGCCGGAAAAGGAAGAAAAGTCAAGCAAATATCCAAAAAAGAAGATCAAAAGAAGAAGAACCCAAGGGAAGTTTCGAAACAAGAGGTTTACCTGCACCGGGCTCGGCAGTTGTGGTATCCACCACTGGAGGACCGCTGGTGCTGTCCCTTGCCGGAGACTCCTCCCTTTCCGGAGAGCTCCCCCTTGCCGGAGAGCTCTCCCTTGTCGGAGGATCCTCCCTTGCCGGAGAACGCTCCCTTGGCGGTGTAGTTGAAGCAGATGGCAAGTCAGGGGTGGTCTCCGGGTGCTCCTGGTGGGGATGCTCTGCTCCTACACAAACCAACAGTTAGATATAAGCAAACAGAGGGTATCCATGCACGCCTAGCAGCGGGAAGTAAACCATACACTTACGCTTGGGGCTGCGCTGGGGGCTGCTCTGAAGAGCAGCTGCCGGGTCCGGCAAGTTTATCTCGGGCGCACCCCCTGCTGACATGGTGGGATCGTCCTTGATGACAATCACCGGGACCTTGGCTCTCTTTGCCGCTCTCTGGGCCAGAGTCCTAAAAAGGAATAAGTTCAGAGTAAAGCAAATGAGATACAAGACAAGACATCAAGTATTGAAGACATACAAGTACAACAAGAATCTTACTCTTCTTCTTCCTCGTCGGAGCTGAGCGCGGAGAAGTCAAAGCCTGGCCCACCTCCGGCGCGAGGAGGCGGAGGAGTAGGATCCCTTGGCCGCTTGGCAGGAGCTGGAGCGGCGGACCGGGAGGACCCCGCTCCAGTTGCCGCTGCAGCGTGAGGTGCTTCCGCGGCAACAGAACTTGCCGCGGTGGAGCGTGTCGTGCGGCGCGGCAGGGGTTGACTCGTCCGCCGCTCCGCTACGTCCCCGGCCTTGCGAAGGCGCCTTCTTGGTGGAGCCGAGGGCTCTGCTTGTGGAGCCGGGGGCTCTGCTTGCGGCAAGCTGCCCGAAGACGAAGAGGAAGAGGAGCCGATCTCTAACGAGCCGCTCGTATCCTTGGTGGGCCCGCTCAGCCCGGCGTCATGTCCGGCGGACTTCTCCTCGCCGGCAAGATCCTCTCGCTCGGCAAGGCTTGCCGCCTCTGCTGCCTCTGCCTCCTCCACGGTGAACCCAAACTCGCCCGCAGCTGCGGCTGCCGCCGCCTCTTCCAGCCTGGTGGCGATGCGCTTGATCTCCTCGTCGGTGGTGTCCCGGGTGAGGCCCCTCTCCTCATCGGCGTCGATCGGCACTTCTACCAAGCTATCGAAGAATGCCTGCACAACATCATCTGCAGGCTCTATCCAGGCTGGGTCAATTCTGTGCGAGTCGCACAGCGGCATCATTGCACGGATGCAGCTGAGCGAGGAGTTGTTGCACAGCGGAACGACGCCCCTTGGCAACCTGAACACTTCGGGATGCTGAGGGTCGTACTTGAACAGCTCCTGGAGCATCGCGTTGAGCTCCAGGACAGTGAAGTTGAAGTTGAGGCCCAGCCGCAGCCTCATGATATCCGCCGCGTTCTGGAACTCCCAGGCGGGTCTCCTCCTCTCCTGCAGGGGGGCAATTCGGCGGCGAAGGAAATCTGCGCCAACCGCTCCCACAGTAAGCCCGACAAGCCTGAGGCGTAGGATCCGG
Organism: Aegilops umbellulata; assembly: GCA_032464435.1. Lineage (NCBI taxonomy): Eukaryota > Viridiplantae > Streptophyta > Magnoliopsida > Poales > Poaceae > Aegilops > Aegilops umbellulata. The sequence continues at coordinate 207,487,986 of CP136058.1, read as the reverse complement.
GCGACGGCAATCTTCAGTCTGTCGTCTTCCGGGACCAAGCTACTCCAATCACTGCCGCGCACTACTGGAGTTTGGCGCTAGGCGGTAAACGGCTGCAGGTTCTCCTCGACAATCAGGAACCAGTCCGCCCTCCACTCCTCCCACTTGCTGCGGAATTCTCCATCCAGATAAGCATCCTTCTTGCTAGCTTTTGAGATCCAGGCGATTCCGCCGGATAAAGGCTCTCCTTTCTCAACTCGAGGCGAAAAGAAGTGGCGGAAAAGGGCTACGTTTGGATGGATTCCGACAAAGTTTTCGCAGAGATGTGCAAAAACTGCCATGGTCAGGACAACAATGGGGGTGAAGTCAAGGAGGCGGAGCCCGTAGGTGTTCATGACGTCGCAGAAAAATTCAGAAAAGGGCGGGCAGAGCCTGCAGTAGAAGAACAAGGCGAAGAAAGGGTACCCAGTGGGAGCCTTTTCCCAAGCAGCGGCTGGGAGTACCTTCGTGCGCGGATGCGCTCGCGTCCCCGTCGACCAGAAGAGGTAGTAGAACTCCTTCAGCTCTTCCGCGGCAAGCCTAGGAGGGAAGATTGCCAGCTCCTTTCGCAGCGCCGCGAGCCGCTACGCCTCGGCCGACTTCACCTTCTCGGCTTTCGGAGCCATGGCGGGAGTGGTGAGGGAGGACGACGGCGTTGGTGGTGCTGGTGGCGATGGGGGCGGAGCGTTGCTCTCTTTCGGCTTTGAGAAGAAGGGGAGCGGCAGAGATTTTCGAGTCTGGAGTAGCAACGGGCGGATGGGCGGTCTGCCCCTGTTTCCCCTCCTTATAAGGAGGGAGGGGCGGACGTTCCGCCTTTCCGAATAAAGAAACCACCCACGATCTCTCCCACGACGCCGCAATCAACGCGTGCCGTTCATGGAGGGCGCGGTGGATACGGAGTAAGATACGGCGTGATCCAGGCCGCGCGTGCCCGTGCCCTGTTTTGGGCCTGGCCCAACAGCGCTCGGCACCGTGTATGGCCTAGGCCCGGGGGCTCCTGTCGGTGTACTAGAGTAGGGGTACCCTAGTATCCCGAACTTGTGCACGGGCAGTCGCGGCGTCCCGCGGCAAGGCATGCCAGGTGACCGCCAAGGACCTACTTGGTTCCTTTGGAGCCATTCAAGAACAAAGTATTCAATCCAAGGAGACAAGGTCCCGGCAAGAGGAGCTTGCCGGGAAGGCCGCTCAAGACACAAGACCCCGGCAAGAGGAGCTTGCCGGGAAGGCCAACCGAGGCATCTCAAGGAACTTGCCGTGACGCGCCCCGCGTCCTGGCAAGGCCCGGTGAGCGACAAGCTTCCGGATGCGACAAGACAACGACCGCGGCAAGGCGCTTGCCGCAGCAAGCAACCACTCTGTACCCGCGCTCCATCACATCCACCAACGTGTCGCTCTGGGACCCTTCCAAGCGTACGTGGCGGGAGGCTGTGCAGCCAGGGGTGCACTATGGCAAGCGGTGCTGACAAGATCGCCATCGTGGCGAACGGTGGCGTCCCTGACGGTCCCTTTCTGCACTGTTTGGACGACGCAGACGGGCATTTAATGCCCTTGTCCCCTGCCGTCAGGGTTAGGTAGGATACACTGTGTAGGTAGTTGTACCAACCGCAGCACCTTTTCCATTTTTGCCCTTGCCTACGTTGCCACCTGTTGGAGACCCCTTGAGCATATAAAAGGAGGCCCATGCACAACGTAGAGAGAGAGGACGAACAGAAGAACGCTCGGTCTCGTTAGCTGCTTGTGTGTACTGTAGCACTCAGCGCTCCCGAGCAAGAACACAATACAGATCACAGATGCAGCAGTAGGGTTTTACGCATCCGTGCGGCCCGAAGCTGGGTAAACTGCTCATGTGCTTCGCCTCGATCCGCTCTTCGTGCGACCTCCGCCCCCCGCCGAACCGAAAGGGGCTCCGTCCCCATAGGTGCTCGTGGATCAGTTTCCCCGACACCTTGTATTAAAAAGAAATCCTATGGATTAGGACTTATTCTTTTCCCATTCAAACCTTTCTCTTTTGCCATGTGACATGTTGAAATCTTTCTTCCAAACCCACCTCCCTACTTTGGGTCAAGTCAAACATCCAATTCCAGCAAGTTTCAACCTCTTTTAGATTTTATCTCTATTTGATTTATCCTCAAACATTTTTCTGTAATTTAGTTTGGACTCTTGGGATTTACAAAGGAAGTACCAGATCCTTTAAGTTTCTGAGCCCAAGCAAATTACCCTAACTAGTCCTTGGTACCCTCAACCAAGATCCATCAAGATCCACTGGTCCACAGTTCAAAATTTTCAAAATTTGCTTACTGCAAGTTTGGACCAAATTTGCCATTTTTGGTGAAATTCATTCTTTTTCTTTTCCTAAAAATCTGAGATAAATCAGGCAGCCACTAGATGCATCAAGAGATCACGTCACCAAGTCCCAGCTCCAGAAAAAATTTCACGTGCCTAAATCATTTCGTCGAACAGTTGGCGTGCACTGTTCCTTTCAAATTCAGAGTTTCAGTGTTTTGGTTCAGTCATCAGTGTCATTTTCTTCAGAACTTGGCGTCGATCTCGCTAGTACGCACGTTGGCACCTTGCTCACTGCTCTCCCTTCTTATCCATGGCGCCACACGATTGCCTGGACGGTTGTGAGCGTCGGCGGTGAGCTGGCAGGGGTACATCGCCCCCGTGAGCGGCGATAGCAACACTCGTTGCGGCCGCCAGAGAGGCTCGGCGTGGATCGGCGCTGTCCAGCACTGCCGAGTCCTCCAGGAGCCTCCGCGTGGCCATGCCCTTCTCTATGCATGCTGCAGAGCCGTCGTCATGGCCTGAGAGGCGCAGAGCGTGCTCTCTGTCGCCGACGTGCCCGTGAGGCCGTTCCGTCGAGAGCTTGGAGTATCACCCAGTTATACCAGGTTTAGGCGTTGGATGGAGCCAGTGGACCAATCAGGAGGTGCCAAGTCACCTAAACCACTAGCCCGACCACTGCCTCGCCGTAATCGCTCGCCGGAGTAATCACGTTCTCAGCAACCGCCTCGGGCCGGCTATAAAATGAGGCCCCGAGCTCGCCTTCGACCCAGCACCACCCCTCCACCTCACCAGAGCCGCGCCCAACCACTAGGAGGACCTCGAGGAGGCCTTCTTTCCCGACTCCGGCCGCCCCGATCCGCTTCGGGCTCTGGCAAGGTTCTATCTGGTGAGGGCACCCCACCTCCTAAACCTTGCCAGTAGCCTCCTAGTGCTCCCACTCTTCTGACCCTAGCCTCAATTTGGCGTCTGCAGCCCTCCTCGGCAAGATCCAGCACCGCCCGAGCCACCGTCCGCCGGAGTGGAGGCCGTCGTCGACGTGGTGCTCGCCGACGACCAACTCCACCACCCACACACGCGGAAGAGCTCCTTGAACCCATAGGTACTCTACGTTTCCCCTACCTCGCCGTGGATCAACGCCGGCGACCACCGCGATCCTCGGGCGCCGGTGTGCTCTGTTTTCTTTTCAAAATTTTAAACCTGACGGGTGGGACCCCCTCGTCAGCCCCTCCTCTTCTATTTGAAATGTTTTCTAAAAGCGCCTTCGGGAAAAGTATGTTTTTCCTTTGGGCTGGCGTATTTTTAACCGAAGTGTTTTCTGTTTTTCTAAACTAGCCCCTGAAAATTTTCTGTTTCATCACAGATTAGTCCCTGGACTAAAACCTTAATAACTTTTAAACAATAGATGATTTTGAGTTGATTCTTTTTTCTGTCATCTTTATTTTTCTGTCTAGTTTTTTATCATATTTATGAAAAATATTTGGAAAAATTTTGATGCACGCACTGTATTCACATTAGTATCCGATTTTTTTATACCGTAGATACCGAAGGAGGTGACGGAACCGCAAACTTCGCCAAGCTAGACTCCGACTACTCCGAACCAGGCAAGATTGTTTGAACCTTTGATATGATGAGTGTTTCGAATGTTTGCTCGAGTAGTTTTCTCATGGCATGTTCATATAAGCATTTATGAATGTTATATTCCATGCAAGGCAAGTTACCAGTGAGCTTCGAAAGTTGATGTGTTCGTAAGATGGTGAGACAACCTAATCATGTAGTGGCATGATAGGTTGTAAGCTGGTATTGTTGAAGCATGCCAGTCTTATGTAAACTGTTTAACTCAAGTGTCAACATGGATGAAGTCTTGTTCCCGTTCGTCCCTCCCCCCCCCCTTCGTGCTGCCACATGTTTTCTGCAAAGAGTGCGGTTTAGTAAGTTGCAAACCTCTTTACTTGTACACACCAAATAGAGGCGCCATGATGAGGGTTCCATGGCCCTGGATTAAAGCCCATCATCCGGTCAAGGGGCATGGGTGTTTCCGGTTGGGACCGAGAGGGGGGCACCCCTTAGAGCGCGCGATATAAATTTGATCCCATGCTATTCGAGGTTGTGACCTCCCCGTCTTAAAGTTTTTCTTGAACATTTCCTAGGGTGATTCCTGGCAGCAGAATGTGGAATGGGTGTGTACTGGTTAGATGTGTTTCTTCTAAAGAACCTTAAACAGAACTAGTCCTTTGCGACTACTGAAATCTGTTGGCTGTGGTTAAAGAGTACAAACTCTGCAGAGTCAAGACCATTCGAGTATCCATGTCCACGATCAAGGACTTGGACATCATCTCAGTGTTAGTGTCGATCTCAGTGTCTACCCCAGTGACAGTCTCCGGAGAATAAGCATGAAAATGAGAGTGGTAAACCCGGCTGAATGTTATTTCTTTGACCGGACTAACCAGTTTATTATTATGTACTGAGCATTTCCTTGGGATGATTTACCTTCATGAGCTACTTGAATTCGAATGATGAAATATAAGCCCTTTATGTGATGTCGCTCAGACGTCCGACTGTGGCATTCTTGTTATTTACTTTCGGATATAAGCCCTTTATGTGATGTAGCCCATACGTCCGATTGTGGCATTCTTGTTATTTACTTTTGATATAAGCCCTTTATGTGATGTCGCTCAGACGTCCGACTTTGGCATTCTTGTTATTTACTTTTGATATAAGACCTTTATGTGATGTCGCTCAGACGTCCGACTGTGGCATTCTTGTTTTTTACTTTTGATATAAGCCCTTTATGTGATGTCGCTCAGACGTCCGACTGTGGCATTCTTGTTATTTACTTTTGATATAAGCCCTTTATGTGATGTCGCTCAGACGTCCGATTGTGGCATCCTTGTTATTTACTTTCATTATAAGCCCTTTTCGAGATGTCGCTTAGACGTCCGACTGTAGCACGCACTATCATTTACATTCCAATATAAGCCCTTTATGTTGTGTCGCCCTGACGCCCGACTGCGGCATGTTAATTCATTTTTACCTTTCGAGGCGTCGCTTCAGACACCCGATCGGTCTTCAGCTATTTAATTGGGATTTCGGGAGGACTACCACCTGACTCCCTTTTATTTATCGTGCAGTGCAAATTTATTATCTGAGCGTGCATTACTAATCTGCTCATGTGCATCATCTTTACATTTTTTATATCTTATGTCCAAACTGTCTTGCGAGTACATTCAAAGTACTCACCTGGCTTGTTGATTTGGCCAGATGTTGACGAAGGCGATCTTATGGATGAAGAGTTCGATAGCGAGTCCGATGCCTAGAGGAGTCCCAGTCAGTCCCGAGTGATCCTGGATTTGTCCACTTGTATTATATACGCTTCCGCTACCCAAATAAATTCATCGAGCCTCACTCCGGCGCTCGATGAACTGTAAGATTTTGGAGTCATGTCACCCACTTCACTTTGACATATCCACCACCACCTTTATTACGAGTCAGTAGTTATGCCACCATACCCCTTTGTGTCATATCTGCCTTTATGTATAATATCGGCATGCTTGTAATAAATTGTTGAGAAGCCTCAGCTCAACCTTGTATAATATTTAGTACTTATGGATTTCTGTATCAAGGATTTTTCTGGCAGTAAGGAGGATTCTTCTTTACTGGTTTAATAAAATGGTCGGTTTTTCAATAAATGTTTTATTGGAAATCCGGTCCTGATAACCTTGGTACCAGAGCCAGGCTGACTGTAGGAAGCCACTTGGTGCGATAGCTAATCGGTTATTAGCGTATTAAGTGCTATTTTAAGCATTTTGCAAATGTAGCAATTTTCTGTTAGTCATCATAAATTTATGATTTGACTATTCGGAATTTTTGTCTACCTTTGTAGATGGCTGGCAGCGACTGTGAGTCACAGGTGTTCGCCAATGTACCTGAGGGGTTTATCAAGATTCTCGTCTCCATCACCAAGGTCGCGATCGGGCCATGAACTCATCCGGAGTTCACACTCTACCAGCACAAGATCAGCGACAGCGTGTCTATGTACCAGGCCGCGCTGCAATTCAAGGGAGGACGTTCTGAGACACGCCGCTTCCGATTTGTGGGAAGGGCCATGCCTACGGAGAGGCATGCCATGCAGATGGCTACCCGTGAGGCGATAGCTCATCTCCGGGATGCTCTTCCTTCGATCAAGACTCGTCGCTACTGCTACCTCCCATGCCACGTGCCATACACTTGTCACTATGTGTTTGCTTGAGCTAGGGGAGAGAGAGATCAGGCTATTGAAATGTTGGTTGAGTATCTCAAGGCTCCTGAGGCAGTTTTTGATAACCTTGTGGACGACCTTGTGGCTCCTCGTATGGACTTCGTTCAGGGCTGTTCCGCCAACAGGAGGGAGCTCCTCCATACAGCACCACCACTGACTTACGTCTCGTCCTCAGCATCCTATGCACCTGCCATCTTAGCCACCGCTCGCCGCCTGCCTACTACTGAGGAGTTTGACCAAGTCATTGCCCCTACTCCAGTCCGTGCTGCACCACCAGCCGCGCCCGCACCAGCTCCTCAGACCAGTACTTCGCGCCTGGATCCTATTAGTGAGGAGGAGGTTGAGTCTCCAGCATCACTGGGCCTTACCCTCGGCAGGCAGAAGGAAGTTTTTACCATCTCCGACTGAGTGCGCCTAGCAGCCATGCGATGTACTAGCTTGTATGATATGTTTATATGTTTATAGGTTTGATGAGAAGTAGTTTGTGTGCGCATCACGTAGGAACTCAGAGAAGTGCACTAGCCTAAATAACATGTCAGGAATGTGTACGCACATCCTGAGTGATGTATTGTATAATTAGGGCTTGTGTGTAAGATATGTACTGAGCGGTCCTTCTCCATGCGCAACCAAGTATTTTCTTGAAAAAATTTGGAGTTCTTAAAATTTCGGCCTTTGCAATATTATTTATTTTTGCCACTCGGTTTTTCTCATGAATTCTGCAAAAATACCCCAGAGTGGAAAATGCCTCGTCCCTGGACTCGTTCTATGCCAAGTCCGCCGGAAGAAAATTACGGAACCCAGACAAGTAACAATTTCACAAAGGGGCAGTCAAGTCAGCAAGGCAGTGACACAGCATTTTCTCAAGCATGCCGCCTTTATGAGCAAAGCCAGCAGCAGCATCAAGAAATGATGAACCATGTTATCAATATGGGAAATCACCGTGAACCATATCAGCAGCATTCCAAATTGTCTGAACTACAAAAGATACGTCCCCCAACGTTCTCTCACACTGATAGACCTCTTGAGGCCGATGATTGGCTTCGATACATTGAAAGGAAGTTAATTATTGCACAGTGTTCGGACCGTGAGAAGGTACTTTATGCACTTCACTACCTCACGGGAGCAGCTGCATCATGGTGGGAAAATTTCCTACACATGCACCCCAATGAAAATAATATCGTGTGGGAAGAATTTAAAGAAGGTTTTCGTGGGGCGCACATTCCCAGAAGTATTATGAAGATCAAGAAAAGGGAGTTTGATGACCTCAAGCAGAGAATCATGATAGTGACTGAGTACAATAGTCAGTTTACTCAATTATCTCGTTATGCCAACGAAGAGCATATGACTGAAAATAAAAAGATGAAAAATTTTCTGGACGGTCTGGCACCAGGACTTAAATGCCACCTTGTCGTACATACCTTTCCGGATTTCAAAACACTTTTGGACAAAGCTATTACATTGGAAAACGAGCGCCACAACTTGGAGGGTTTTTGCAAGCAAAAAAGGGACAAGACCACTCAAGCTCGCAACAACCGGAACAAGACTGACCTTCAGAAAATTGGAGCGAAAAAAATCCACAACCACTGTTCCACGCCCAAACAAAAAATTTCATGCAAGAGACAAGGATTTTACATATCGCCCAGGTGTTACTTGCTATGCTTGTGGAGAGGAAGGACACTATGCTAAACAGTGCCCAAAGCGAAGAAACTCGGCCCCCAAGCCGAACAACAGTGGGAGTAATTCAACACCCAAGCGTAACAACTTCAACCCCAATAACAATCACAAGAAGGGTCACTTGAACCATGTGACCAAGGAGTAAGCACAGGATGCCCCGGATATCGTACTCGGTACGTTCCCTTCCACACAATACCTGCCACGGTTTTGTTTGATTCTGGAGCTTCTCACTCGTTCATTTAAAAGAAATTTGCTTTGCAACATGATTTTTAGATGCTTCCCTTGGGAAAATCCATGATAATCAAGTCCCCCAGGATTAAGCAAATCACTCAGAGTTACTGCCAAGGTGTGGTTATTGAGATTGAGGGACTAAAGTTTCAGGCAAACCTCATTGTATTGGAAAATAAGGGACTGGATGTTATCCTTGGAATGGACTAGTTAACCACCAACAAGGGATTTATCGACTGCTTCAATCGGACTGTAATTCTTACTCATCATCACGGGAAGATGATAAAGGTTGTATCTCAAGAAAGACCAGTATCACGGCAACCAAGGTTGAACAAGGTGGACATTTCAGAGTTAAGAAAAGTTCCAGTGGTACGTGAGTTCCCTGACGTATTTCCCGAAGAACTACCAGGCATGCCACCAGACCGGGAAATAGAGTTCAGCATTGAACTAGCACCCAGAACCACCCCCATTTACAAGAAACCCTATAGAATGGCACCCTCTAAGTTGGTAGAATTAAAGAAGCAAATAAAACAATTACTGGACAAAGGATTTATACGGGCCAGCTCCTCACCTTGGGGTTCACCAGTATTATTTGCCAAGAAAAAGGATGGGACACTGAGATTATGTATAGACTATCGAGCCCTCAACATGGTCACCATCAAAAACAAATATCCGATGCCACGGATAAATGATTTATTTGACCAGCTCGCACAAGCCAAGGTTTTCTCAAAAATTGATTTAAAGTCGGGGTATCATCAATTAAAAGTACGAACAAAAGATATCCCTAAGACAACATTCACCTCTAGATACGGATTATATGAGTTTACAGTAATGCCGTTTGGACTAACAAACGCCCCCGCATATATTTGTCCACCTCATGAACAAAGTGTTTATGAAATTTACGGACAAATTTGTTGTGGTGTTCATTGATGATATTATGGTATACTCTAAGACCCCAGAAGAACATGTCGAACGTCTCAAAATTGTACTGGGAGAATTAAGGAAACATAAGTTATACGCCAAATTCAGCAAATGCGAATTTTGGTTAAGACAGGTTGGTTTTCTAGGCCACGTATTGACCCAGGAAGGTGTTGCCGTGGACCCAGAAAAAGTCAAGGCCGTAGTTGGCTGGAAACCACCAGCCAACGTAACGGATGTACGAAGTTTCCTAGGGATGGCTGGATATTACCGAAGGTTTATTGACGGGTTCTCCACCATAGCAAAACCAATGACACAATTACTAAAAAAGGATAAGAAATTTGTATGGACTAAAGCTTGCGAGAAAAGTATCCAAGAACTCAAAAGGAAGTTAACAACAGCACCAATACTAGTTGAACCAGACATACACAAAAGTTCTGAAGTATATTGCGACGCATCCCGGGAAGGCCTCGAATGCGTACTAATGCAAGAAGGCAAGGTAGTCGCTTACGCTTCCAGGCAACTACAAAAGCATGGAGAAAATTATCCTACCCATGACTTGGAATTGGCAGCAGTCATTCATGCACTCAAAGAGTGGAGGCACTTTTTGCTTGGAAATTGTTGTGAAATATATACGGACCATAAAAGCCTCAAATATATTTCACACAACCCGAACACAATTTACGACAACGACGCTGGTTGGAATTAGTGAATGATTATGATATTGGCATTCACTACCATCAAGGAAAAGCGAATGTAGTGGCAGATGCTCTTAGTCGAAACCCCAGCTCGGGCAACGACAGTCTACAGAAGTTGAGACCTGAATTTCGGCAAGAGTTCGCCAAACTCAACTTGGTAATGGTCACTGAAGGCAATGTGTCAAATTTGGAAATACAACTCACCCTAATAGAACAGATTAAGAAGGCTCAGCACGGACACCCCAACATCGAAGGCATAAAAAGAAAAGTGAGTCTAGGCAAGGCCTCAGAATTCGTCGTAGACGATAAGGGAATATTATGGTACGGAGACAGACTTTGCATGCCAAATATAGAGGACCTCAAATAGCAAATTCTAGCCGAAGGCCACACCGCTCCATGTTCAATCCACCCTGGAGGAACCAAAATGTACAAGGACCTTCAGGAAAAATTTTGGTGGCACGGTATGAAGAGGGATATAGCCACATTCATTGCATGTTGTGATTCGTGTCAGGGCATTGAAGCCGAGCACCAAAAACCAGCAGGACTATTACAGCCAAACAGGATACTTGAGTGGAAATGGGACGAAATTGGAATGGATTTTATTGTCGGACTACCTCGGTCGCGACACGGAAATGATGCCATATGGGTCATCACAGATAGATTAAATAAGGTGGCACATTTCATTCCAGTAAAGACAACCCACACCACTCAGAAGCTTGCCAAGCTTTATCTCTCCCTATAGTTTGTCTGCATGGAATTCAAAAAACTATAATATCCGACAGAGGCACTCAATTAGTCTCTAGATTTTGGGATCATTTACAACAAGCTCTGGGAACTCAACTAGTATTCACTACAGCATACCACCCCCAGACTAGAGGACAAACTAAACGTGTGAACCAAATTTTAGAGGACATGCTAAGAGCATGTGTTCTCACCTATGGAACCAGTTGGGAAGAAAGCTTACCGTATGCCGAGTTCGCATACACCAATAGTTACCAAGCAAGTCTACAAATGGCACCTTTTGAAGCATTGTACGGGCGAAGATGTCGTACCCATTAAATTGGTCAAAATCAGGAGACAGTCGTATCTTCGGCCCCGACATGCTCAAGGAAGCCGAGGAAAAAGTTAGACTAATCAAGGATCGACTCAAGACAGCCCAGAGCCAACAAAAGAGTTATTACGATCTAAAGCATCGTGAAGTCAGCTTTGAACCCGGTGAATATGTGTACCTACGAGTATCTCCTATGAGGGGCCTGCAACGATTCAAAGTTAAAGGAAAGCTAGCACCATGATTTATCGGACCGTTCTGTGTAGATGCACGAAGATGCACAATAGCCTACCAGCTAGACCTACCCAAAGAGCTGTCAGACGTCCACGACGTGTTCCACGTCTCACAGTTGAGGAAATGTGTAAGCAACCCAGAGAAGCGTGTATCTCACGAGAACATTGACATGCAACCAGACCTCACCTACGCGGAACGTCCCATAAAAATATTGGAGGAATCCGAAAGGAGGACCCGTCAGAAAACAATTAAGTTTTTCAAGGTTCAGTGGATCAATCACACCGAGGATGAAGCAACATGGGAAAGAGAGGATTTCCTTCGGGCAGAGTACCCACACCTATTTGAGGATCAACTGAAATCTCGGGGACGAGATTTTTCCTAAGGGGGTAGGTGTTGTCACACTCCAAAATTTTTGATTTGGTTTTTATCAAATATTTTGTTTTATAAATTGGAAGGAGGTTATTTAAATTTTTCTTAAAGCCTCTCCTTCTCAAATCTTTTATGAAAAATATTTTATGTGTTCTTCTCAACCTTGATTTTTGGCCTTGAGGGTTTTTCTTATTGTGTTGGCTCAACCCAAATGATTTTTATAAAGTTTTTTACAATTCCTTCTATTAAAAAGAAATCCTATGGATTATGGACTTATCCTTTTCCCATTCAAACCTTTCTCTTTAGCCATGTCACATGTTGAAATCTTTCTTCCAAACCCACCTCCCTACTTTGGGTCAAGTCAAACATCCAATTCCAGCAAGTTTCAACCTCTTTTAGATTTTATCTCTATTTGATTTATCTTCAAACATTTTTCTATAATTTAGTTTGGACTCTTGGGATTTACAAAGGAAGTACCAGATCCTTTAAGTTTCTCAGCCCAAGCAAATTACCCTAACTAGTCCTTGGTACGCTCAACCAAGATCCATCAAGATCCACTGGTCCACAGTTCAAATTTTTCAAAATTTGCTTACTGCAAGTTTGGACAAGATTTGCCATTTTTTGTGAAATTCATTCTTTTTCTTTTCCTAAAATCTGAGATAAATCAGACAGCCTCTAGATGCATCAAGAGAACACTACACCAAGTCCCAGATCCAGAAAAAAAATTCACGTGCCTAAATCATTTCGTCGAACAGTTGGCGTGCATTGTTCCTGTCAAATTCAGAGTTTCAGTGTTTTGGTTCAGTCGTCAGTGTCATTTTCTTCAGAACTTGGCGTCGATCTCGCCAGTACGTGTGTTGGCGCCGTGCTCACTGCTCCCCCTTCTTATCCATCGCGCCGCACGGTTGCCTGGACGGTTGCGAGCGTCGGCGGTGAGCTGGCTGGGGTACATCGCCCCCGTGAGCGGCGACATCAACACTCGCTGCGGCCGCTAGACAGGCTTAGCGTGGAACGGCGCCGTCCAGCACCGCCCAATTCTCCAAGAGCCTCCGCGTGGTCGTCCCCTTCTCTGTGCGTGCTGCAGAGCCGTCGTCGTGGCCTGAGAGGCCCAGAGCGCGCTCTCTGCCGCCGACGTGCCCGTGAGGCTGTTCCGTCATGAGCTTGGAGTATCGCCCAAGTTATACCAGGTTTAGGCGTTGGATGGAGCCAGTGGACCAATCAGGAGATGCCCAGTCACCTAAACCACCAGCCTGACCGCTGCCTCGTCGTAATCGCTCGCTGGAGTGTTCATGTTCTCGGCAACCGCCTCGGGCCGGCTATAAAATGAGGCCCCGAGCTCGCCTTCGACCCAGCACCACCCCTCCACCTCACCAGAGCCACGCCCAACCACTAGGAGGATCTCGAGGAGGCCTTCTTCCCCGACTCCGGCTGCCCCGATCCGCTTCGGGCTCCGGCAAGGTTCTCTCTGGTGAGGGCACCCCCGCCTCCCAAGGCTTGCCAGCAGCCTCCTAGTGCTCCCACTCTTCTGACCCTAGCGTCAATTTGGCGTCTGCAGCCCTCCTCGGCGAGATCCACCACCGCCCGAGCCTCCGTCTGCTGGAGTGGAGGCCGCCGTCGATGTGGTGCTCGCCGACGACCAAGTCCACCACCCACAGACGCGGAAGAGCTCAGTGAACCCGTAGGTAGTCTCCGTTCCCCTACCTCGCCATGGATCGACGCCAGCGACCACCGCGATCCTCGGGCACCGGTGTGCTCTGTTTTCTTTTCAAAATTTTAAACCTGACGGGTGGGACCCCCTCGTCAGCCCCTCCTCTTCTATTTGAAACGTTTTCTGAAAGCGCCTTCGGGCAAAGTACGTTTTTCCTTTGGGCTGGCGTACTTTAACCGAAGCGTTTTCTGTTTTTCTAAACTAGCCCCTAAAAATTTTCTGTTTCATCACAGACTAGTCCGTGTAGTAAAACCTTAATAACTTTTAAACAAAAGATGATTTTGAGTTGATTCTTTTCTCTGTCATCTTTATTTTTCTGTATAGTTTTTTATCATATTTATTTGAAAAATATTTGGAACAATTTTTATGCACGCACGGTATTCACATTAGTATCCGATTTTTTTATACCGTAGATACCGAAGGAGGTGACGGAACCGCAAACTTCGCCGAGCTAGACTCCGACTACTCCGAACCAGGCAAGCATGTTTGAACCTTTGATATGATGAGTGTTTTGCATGTTTTCTCGAGTAGTTTTCTCATGGCATGTTTATATAAGCATTTATGAATGTTATATTGCATGCAAGGCAAGTTACCAGTGAGCTTCGAAAGTTGATGTGTTCATAAGATGGTGAGACAACCTAATCATGTAGTGGCATGATAGGTTGTAATTTGGTATTGTTGAAGCATGCCAGTCTTATGTAAACCGTTTAACTCCAGTGTTAACGTGGATCAAATCTTGTTCCCGGTCGCCCCCCCCCCCCTTCATGCTACCACATGTTTTCTGCAAAGAGTGCGGTTTAGTAAGTTGCAAACCTCTTTCCTTGTACACACCAAATAGAGGGGTCGTGATGAGGGTTACATGGCCCTGGATTAAAGCCCGTCATCCAGTCAGGGGGCATGGGTGTTTCCGGTTGGGACCGAGAGGGGGCACCCCTTAGAGTGCGCGATATAAATTTGATCCCATGCTATTCGAGTTTGTGACCTCCTAGTCTTAAAGTTTTGCTTGAACGTTGCCTAGGGTGATTCCGGGCAGTGGAATGTGGAATGGGTGTGTACTGGTTAGATGTGTTTCTTCTAAAAAAATGTAAACGGAACTAGTCCTTTGTGACTACTAAAATCTGTTGGCTGTGGTTAAAGAGTACAAACTCTACAGAGTCAAGACCATTCGAGTATCCATGTCCACGATCAAGGACTTGGACATCATCTAAGTGTCAGTGTCAGTCTCAGTGTCGATCTCAGTGTCAACCCCAGTGACAGTCTCCGGAGAATAAGCATGAAACTGAGAGTGGTAAACCCGGATGAATGTTATTTCTGTGGACGGACTAACCAGTTTATTTCTATGTACTAAGCATTTCCTTGGGATGATTTAACTTCATGAGCTACTTGAATTTGAATGATGAAATATAAGCCCTTTATGTGATGTCGCTCAGACGTCCGACTGTGGCATTCTTGTTATTTACTTTCGGATATAAGCCCTTTATGTGATGTCGCCTAGACGTCCGACTGTGGCATTCTTGTTATTTACTTTTGATATAAGCCCTTTATATGATGTCGCTCAGACGTCCGACTGTGGCATTCTTGTTATTTAATTTTGATATAAGCCCTTTATGTGATGTCGCTCAGACATCCGACTGTGGCATTCTTTTTTACTTACTTTTCATATAAGCCCTTTATGTGATGTCACTCAGACGTCCGAATGTGGCATTCTTGTTATTTACTTTTGATATAAGCCCTTTATGTGATGTCGCTCAGACGTCCGACTGTGGCATCCTTGTTATTTACTTTCATTATAAGCCCTTTTCGAGATGTCGCTTAGACGTCCGATTGTGGCACGCACTATCATTTACATTCCAATATAAGCCCTTTATGTGGTGTCGCCCTAACGCCCGACTGCGGCATGTTAATTTATTTTTACCTTTCGAGGTGTCGCTTCATACACCCGATCAGTCTTCAGCTATTTTATTGGGATTTCGGGAGGACTACCGCCAGACTCCCTTTTATTTATCGTGCTATGCAAATCTATTATCTGAGTGTGCATTACTAATCTGCTCATGTGCATCATGTTTACATTTGTTATATCTTATGTCCAAACTGTCTTGCGAGTACATTCAAAGTACTCACCTGGCTTGTTGATTTGGCCAGATGTTGACGAAGGCAATCTTATGGATGAAGAGTTCGATAGCGAGTCCGATGCCTAGAGGAGTCCCAGTCAGTCCCGTGCGATACTAGATTTGGCCACCTGTATTATATACGCTTCCGCTACCCAAATAAATTCATCGAGCCTCACTCCGGCGCTCGATGAACTATAAGATTTTGGAGTCATGTCAGCCACTTCACATATCCACCACCACCTTTATTACGAGTCAGTAGTTATGCCACCATACCCCTTTGTGTCATATCCGCCTTTATGTATAATATCGGTGTGCTTGTAATAAATTTTTGAGCAGCCTCAGCTCAACCTTGTATAATATTTAGTACTTCTGGATTTCTGTATCAAGGATTTGTCTGCCATTAAGGAGGATTCTTCTTTACTGGTCTGATAAAATGGTCGGTTTTTCAATAAATGTTTTATTGGAAATCTAGTCCTGACAAGGATGGATGGTCGTCGTCAATGAGGAAGCTCGTGGTGGATGTAGTCGATGGACCGATACAAGTCACCGGTGGTGGATGAAGATGTAACCGTCCCTAAGTAGCCAAAACACCTTACGAGACTCAAATCACAACTCAAACAACCACAAATACCAAAGGAACCAAAATGGGTTAGTTTGTGGAAGTGGAATGTGGTGGTGCAGAAGTTATGCGGAGGGCCTAAGCAAAAGATGCAAATATGGAGGAAATTTGATGGAGCCAAATGGTGGTAAAACCAAGATGAGCATCTCGGACACGTCGCTAGCTTTTCAACTAGACAAAGCACACCCAAATCGGAGTTCGGGAGTGGAAGTTAAGGTTGAAAATGTAAAGTGCACAGTGCTGATTTTGGGAGGGCCGTGCGCACGGGGTCAAAGGCCATGCGCACGGGGTCAAAGGCCATGGGCACGGGGTCCCATGTGCATGGTACAGGTCCGTGGGCACGGGGTGTCCAGAGACTTTTGGGGGGCCCGTGGGCACGGGGTAGGCGGAAATTTCACGATTTTCTTTGTCAAATTCGAAGTGGAAAAGAAAAATTGGGGTATGGGGATGCAATAGGAGGTAGATCTACAGCTACCAGATCCACGGACCAAAATCAACGAAAACTCACAAGAAACTTCAAATCACAAAAAAATTGGTATGGCTCTTTTTGTGGGAATTTTCAAAATTGGGAAAGAACAACCAAAATTAGGCTAGAAAACTAAGAGGGGGGCTCCAATTTCATGATCAACGTGGCTCTAGATACCAAGATGTTGTAGGGTGGAACCCTAAGTGGAGATCTTTCACCAATTGGAGGGGGAATCCCCAAGAACAAGATGAACACAAGAGGGAAAACAAGAGTAACACTCAAGAACAAGTCCAATCACACATCCACTAGACCAACAAACACACAAGATCCACAAGGTACATGAACAATCAAAGGGAAACAAGATACATGGTAGAGTTCATCCCAAATCCTATGAAGGAGATGAGAGCTTGATGATCTAGATAGATCCTTCCCACAGGTGGGTCTTGAATCCCAAGGGATCTTCTCCAATGGAGTTCTTGTACTCCAATGGAGTCTTCTCTCTCAAGAGGAATCCCACAAGGGGAGATACATGAGCTAAGCTCTATGATTTGTGTCTATTCTTAGCTACCTCTAAATGGAGGAGGAAGAGGAGTATATATAGGTCCAAGGGATGAAGGGGTAAGGAGGGGCGAAATGGGAATACAAGGCAAAGCCCAACAGCCACACGCAGGAGGCCCCGTGCCCACAGGGTAAGTGGAGCCCGTGCGCACGGGGTATCCAGAGACTCAGCGACTTAGCCCGTGCGCTTGGGCTTGTAACGTGGGCACGGGGTCCCATGTGCACGGGGTCCATGGCCCGTGCGCACGGGGTGTCCTGAAGCTTGCAACACGTCTCCTCGTGGACTCCCGTCGGTGCAGGTGGAACCTCGCCTTCTTCTTGACGGTTCCTTCTCCATTTCCAGGCTTCTCTCATGGATGGTGTAGGCTCTCGCTTATGGATGACCTCCTCCATGGCACGTTCATCATCGGTCTCAAACCTATATTGGCACATGGTAGGACGACCAAGTAGTATAGCATCCATAAGGGAACTAAGAATACACGCATTAAGAATGGAGTTCAGCTTAGTATGATTGAAGTAGAAGTTGAACTTGTCTCTTAGCGATGGGATTATTGACATGGTGATGTCCATAGGGTGCTCCGCATCAGCTTTGCTCATCCATACGGATCTACTCCTTGAGAGAGACCGCGACCCCTCTATGGATAAGATCCCCGTTGGATTCAAGACCCCCTCTTGGGTGGCCCCATCAAGACCTCCTCTAGGAGAAGAACCGGTTACCATTGTATCGTCCTTGGTTGATCGTGGATCTTGTATCTCCTCTCGTGTTCCGAGGATCTACCACATGTGTGACTTAATCTTGTTGGTTTGAGAGTTCCTCTTATGTTGTCCCTCGTGTTTCCCCTCGTGTTCTTTGTGTTCCTAGTGGTGATCTGCTCCTTTCGTGAAAGATCGGCCATATATCATCTTCGTATCATGAGCCACGTTGATCACGATTTCGCAACCTCCCCGTTGTGTTTTCTAGCCTAGTTTTGTTGATTTTGTCCTAAATTCGAAAATCACCACCAAAAATAGCCCCAATTTTTTGTGTGATTTATTGGTGTGATGTAGTTTTGTTGGATTTGATCCATGGATTTCATGTGCAGCAGGTAGATCTAGCTTCTCCCTAAGTTTCACCACTTTCCATCCTCGAAATCCATCCAATTTTAACTCCAAAATCATCCATTTCCGCCCCAAATTCATTCCCGTATCCAGATCTGAGATTTTTCCCGACAATAGCGGTACAACCGGCACCCAAGGCGGTACTACCGCTCCCCCATCACCTGGAAGCCAGAGCTGGTACCCCAGGACGCTCCAGGAGTGGTACAACTGCCAACCCAAGTGGTACAACCGTCCCTCCCAGTTTCCACCTCGGCTGATTGATAGTTTTAACCATAACTTTGACATCCGGAGTCCGATTTTCGCATTCTTTAGCTGGTTGAATAGCTATTGACACTTTAAAACTTTTGTCATTTTTGGCATCTTTGCCTAGGCTCTCCACCATATCATCCGCATACCACCACCTCTTTCCACAAACAATCTCACTTCCGCATCGCCAACTTCAATACCACCATTTTGACTTTGGTTTTGACACTTTGAGTTGTGGTTCATCGTTTCCTAGGGTGTTTCAGCTAACTAGGAGTGGTTCGACATCGACATCACCGCCGCTCATCTTCACTAAGGACTCATCATCAACGGTAACCTCATCTTGGTATCGTGATATCATCATACATTCTTGCAATTGCATCGATAACTCCATAGACCATTTTTACGTTCCTTTCCTTTGAGACTAGCCTTTGAGTATTGCCGGCAACGTGAGTTGTGCACATTAGTGACCATACTTCCCATAACGTCCATACCATCTCATCATGGTGCATATCTTGATATCATCTCTTGTGTCACAAAGTTGTCATTGCATCTACTCAATTGCTATCTTGGTTCGTGAAGCATTGCATGAGAAAAGAGCTCAAACGACAAAGAGCCAAACAAGATTTTAAGCAAAAGGGAAAGATAAGCAAAGAGCTTATAAGCAAGAACCATAGCATCATACAACATTAAGATTGTCATACTCGATCATCTTGGATCATATCATCGGAATACCATACATATAGCATACTTGGGATAGAAGTCGTTGCATTTTTTCTTAGTAGGTTGTGCACAAGTTTGTATCCGCCTATTGTGCAATTGTGCTAGTGTCTCTCTAGTGTTGTGCAACAAGAGAATTTTTGTGGATTCCACATTTTGGCTCATCCCTTGGTTGCATGACCCCATTTATCTTTTTGCGTGTGCGTTTTCGTGTACCATATCTTGCTATTGATCTACTTGTTGGATTTGCAAATTTGTGAATCTTTTCCAACATTATTGAGTCTCATTAACAATTGCATCAAATTTTGTGCTACCATCATAACCAAGCTCCACCATAAGCTTTTACTTGTGTAGGTGCGAGAATCCGACAAGAATTAGTACCAATTGTGCTATTTCCTTGTTACACATTGGAGTGATCATAGATCCATTTTCAACATCGGTCAAGGTACATTTGGTATAAGTTCTTCTATTTCTCCCACTCACATATTTTTGTTTGGAATGATGGATAGGTGAAGTACTTCTACCAACCCACTCTTCCTTGAGCAAGACAACGACCCGAACAACTACATCACCAAGCTACACCTCTTTGGTACACAACGAGCTTTGCATGAACAGCAACTAGCAATGAGCGACCGCATCGACAACCTCGCCACCGACTTGCGACTCTCCGAGCAACGTACAAGAGACTACTTCGACAACAAGCTCAACGAACACAAGCACGAGAATGACGCAAGAATGGGCGCGATTCGTGCCTTGTTGGTCAACCACTCTTCAACCACTTCGTCCTACTCAAGACGAAGCCGCTCGAGTCGACACACCGACGACACCGTCTCCGGCTCAAGTACCCCGACATCGAATACACTTTGTCGTGCCGCGCGTCAAGATCGTAAAGCCAACCGCAATCCTCTACACGACACCGACTCTCAAGAGCATCGACATCGTCAAAACCAAGCTACATTCGCACAAGCACAAGAATGACAACGTCAACGCCAACAAGAAGACGAGGAACGAGCGCGACAACACCAAGATGCCGAGGCCCAATGTCAAGACCAACAACTATGTGAAGCTCAAGCACTTGAGGCGCAATGTGCCCTTCATGATTCAAGTCGAGTCGTAGCCAACCGAGGCCGACAAGATCGTGAACATCAAGAAGCGCTTCATGATGAACTTCAAGAGTGGATTTATCAATCATGTGTGCATCGTCAAGCTCCTCAAGCTCCTTGTCAACCTCGACAAGCTTCACCACAAGCTCGCCAAGAACATCAAGTTCAACAAGAACAAGACGACAATGGACATCCTCCAAGACAAGAACATCATGAAGTCGATAACCCTCCTCGCCAAGAGCAACATGAGTGTGTCAATCCTCAATGACATGGGCGTCATCATCCCCGACCCCAACATAATGAAGAACAACGTTACGGCAAGCTCAAGTTCACCATGCCCAAGTTCACCGGAAGCAACGACCCCGAACAATACATATCATGAGCATTGAAGGTTGACAAAATCTTCCGCTTGCACACCTATGAAGAAGAGAAGAAGATAGCGATGGCACCCCTTGAGTTTCAAGACTACGTCCTCATTTTGTGGGAACAAGTCATTAAGCGCCGAGAGGCAAAAGGTGAACCACTCATCACAACTTGGGTGAAAATGAAGGATCTCATGAGAGCATGTTTCGTGCCTAGCTACTACAACCGCGACCTCTTCAAGAAACTCCAACTACTTAAGCAAGGAACCAAGAGCGTTGAAGAGTACTACAAGGAAATGGAGATTGCCATGATATGAGCCAATGTCACGGAAGATGATGAGCAAACTATGGCACGTTTCTTGAATGGACTCAATCACCCTATCAAGAAGATCGCCGATTTCCAACCATACTCGAACCTCATCGAGCTAGTGCATCAAGCTACCAAAGCGGAACGTCAAGTGCAAGATGACTTCAAGTATGCCAAGTTCTCATCCAAGTCCTACGGCTTCTCCACCAATCAAGCTTCAACGACTTCAACACCTTCTACCTCAACCAAGCCATCTACAAGCAATGGCGACAAGTCAAGTTACAAGAAAACTAAGACAACCTCAAGTCTTCCTCCTACTACAAGCAACATCAAGCCCAGAGCTTCATCATCATCTACCCCAACCGATGAGACCATCAAGACAAGTTCCTTCAAATGTTTCACATGCGGCGGCCGAGGCCACAAGTCCTCTGAGTGTACAAACAAGCGCACCATGATCCTTAACGACGACAGAACCTATGACTCCATGAGTGAAGGAGAAATGGAAGCCCTTGACCAAGTGGCCATGCACCGGCAAGTGAACGACGATGAAGATGACCAAGTCTTTTGCGACGAAGATTCGAGCCCCGCTCTTATTGTCTCCAAGGTTTTGACTCTTCAACATCAACATGATGAAGATCAAAGATGCCATATCTTCCACACCAAGGCCGGCACCAATGGAAGGTCTGCCAAGGTCATAATCGATGGAGGGAGTTGCCATAACTTAGCAAGTGAAGGGCTATGCTCCAAGCTCCAATTAGTCAAGATGAAGCACCCACACCCCTACAAGGTTCAATGGCTAAGCGACTCCGGCACCATGCAAGTCGAGCAAAGCGTACAAGTCTCCTTCAAGATCGGATCTTACGAAGACACTTTGGAGTGTGATGTCATTTCGATGACCGTTTGCCACCTCCTTCTTGGACAACCATGGCAATTTGACTGAGGTGTCATCCACAATGGCGTACAAACCACTATAGCCTCAAGATGAAAGGAAAGAAGTATGTGCTACGACCTATGTCTCTAAGCCAAGTGATCGCCGACAAACAAGCCACCCATCGTGGAGAGAATAGTGAGAGAGCAAACCACCAAAAAGAGAGTGAGCGCCACAAGCCCAAATTGAGTTCCTCCACGATGAGCTACAAGAAGAACTTTGTCCTCTTTGCCACCAAACGTGAGGTGAGAGAAGTGTATGAGAACCCATCAAGTGTCATGCACTATGTCCTTTTGCGCAAGGATGAGACACCAAAAAGTAACACCTCTCACAATCTATCTTTGGTGTTATCTTCTCTATAGCAGGAATTCTAAGATGTTTTCCCCGACGAGCTACCTCCGGGTCTACCTCCCCTACGAAGCATCGAGCACCGAATCGACCTCATCCCCAGAGCACCTCTTCCAAACAAGGCCCCATACCGCATCAACCCCGAAGAAACCAAACAATATAAAGGGAAATCTTGCGCCTACATGGAGTGCCAAAGACGATAGTATCGGACCACGACGTCAAGTTCTTGAGTTACTTTTGGAAGACCTTATGTGCTAAGCTCGAAATCAAGCTACTATTCTCCACGGCATACCATCCACAAACCGACGGCCAAACGGAGGTGACGAACCGCACACTCGCCACTCTTCTCTGCGTGCTAATCAAGAAGAACATCAAGGAGTGGGAGGAGTGCCTACCCATTTCTGGGTACGCCTACAACCGTGCAAGACATTCGACTACCGGCAAGTACACCTTTGAGGTTGTCTATGGCTTCAACCCACTGTCCCCATTAGACATTCTTCCTCTACCACTACAAGAGCGCATCAACATGGACACGAGCGCACGAGCGACCTATCTCAAGAAGGTGCATGAAGATACAAGGCACACCATCGAGCACCAAGTATGACGACTCGCGACCAAGCTGAATGTCAACAAGCAACCCATGATATTCAACATTGGAGATATTGTGTGGCTACACCTTCGAAAGGACCGCTTCCCCAATGAACGCAAGTCCAAACTACTACCACAAGCTGATGGACCATTCAAGGTGCTAGCACGCTACAACAAAAACGCTTACAAGATTGACCTCCCAAGCGGCAAGTACAACATGAGTGACGTCTTCAACGTCAAGGATCTCTTGCCCTACCATGGTGATGAAGATTTCGATCCGAGGTCGGATATTTCACAAGGGGGGGGATGATGCGGAGCATCCCAAGGTCATCCCCATGGACCTACCTACATCTCCCACGACACCACTTGGACCAATAACAAGAGCCCGCGCGAGAGCTATCGAGAACGAGGTTAACTCTCTCCTTGTTGAACTCCCCTTTGACCCACTTGAGACATGGCTACTACCTCAAACGGAGATGCTTTGTGTGCTTAGGTACCATGGATGCAACCAAGGAGAAGTTACGATGCAAGATGGACATCGAGAGCATGAAGAACATCTTCCCAGGGAAGAAATCCCAGTACTACCGCCCAACTACCGCCCGGGAGGTACAAACGCTCAACCACCACCCAACTACTGCCCAAGCTTCTGTGATCGAGCGGTGCAAGGCAGGTATAGCACCGGTTTATACCGGTAATAGCCACCAGACCGGTACAACCGCCCCAAGCACTGGTACAACCACTGGGCACCTTCGGAAACACCTCCAGGAACCAGTACCTAAGCTCGAAGTGGTACAACCGCCTACATGACCGGAACAACCGCCCTGCTTGTGCGCAGTGAAAGGGGTTTTCACCCCATGTATCCCCGACTTAACCTTTGGACTATATATACTTATCCCTTAGCTCTGTACTAGGGTTAGCATTGGTTTGGCTCATATGTGAGATAGAGCATTGCTCATCCGTGCGGATCTACTCCTTGAGAGAGACCGCGACCCCTCTACGGAGAAGATCGCGCTTGGATTCAAGACCCCCTCTTGGGTGGCCCCATCAAGACCTCCTCTAGGAGAAGAACAGGTTACCTTTGTATCGTCCTTTGTTGATCGTGGATCTTGTATCTCCTCTCGTGTTCCTAGGATCTAGCACATGTGTGACTTAATCTTGTTGGTTTGAGAGTTCCTCTTGTGTTGTCCCTCGTGTTTCCCCTTGTGTTCTTCGTGTTCTTAGTTGGGATCCGCTCCTTTCGTAAAAGATCGGCCGTATAGGGTTCCACATTACATCACCATGATCTCCAAGAGGAGGAAGATGAGCAAAGCTCTCTCAATATCTCACATATACTTTGCTATCCTTACAAATGAGCTAGGGAAGGAGTATATAAAGGCTAGGGAGGAAATTGGGGGAGGGAGGGGTACAAAGGTCCAAAATGACCCTTAAAACGCAGACACTATCGGAGGGGTCCAGGCACCCGGGGAAAAGAGGTCTGGTCACCTGGACCAAACAGAGACATGCTCCAAAGGAGGGGCCACGCACCCGGGGGGTCGAAGGTCCGGGCACCCAGGCTGATCAGGGGGAGCCGGGCCTCCGCGGCTGCTGGGTCCGGGCACCCAGGGGTGGAGGCCCGAGCACCCGGGGGCGAGGGCCAGCGCCTAGTGAGGCAGGCCGGGCACCCAGGGCCAGTTGACCAGGCACACGGGGTGGCGGGGCGGTGCCTTGGCTGGCAGGGCCGGGCACCTGAGGCTCTTTGGCCGGGCACCTGGAGTGGCCAGGGCTAGCGCCCAGCCGGCGGCCGAAGGCCCGGGCACCCGGGGGCATGGATGGCCGGGCACCCGAGGGTTCCAGAGCCTCCGAGTCTTCACGCTCTTCTCCCTCTCCTTCCCGTTGGGTCTTCGGTGAATTCGTGCTTCCTCCGTGCTTCCTCGTGATGATCTCCGAAGTACCTAAGAATGCACAATGCGTCTCTTTGACGTAGAATCCCATTCTCAAGTGAATTCGGACGAAACTCGAAGAGGAAAGAATTAACCTCGGTATCGACAGTGCATGCACGTGCTCTTGTCATTGGTCCTCGAGGTGCTGGACGAGTTGTACTAGAGTCCATGGGGATGAGCCAGGGATGCTCCACATCAATAAGGCTTATAGTCACCTTATTTCTTGAATTTACAACCAAATGGGATTCCTCGGATCATAGAGCATGTCAAAATGCAACGTTTGTCCTAACCAGGCGGACTAATGTTTATACTCACCATAATCTCTTAGATTTCCTTCCAAAGCAGTGCTAATAGGTTCAGAAATTTGTTTGAAAAGCAGTGGAAAATGATGTTCTTTGACTTTCAGGGGCAAAAAGTCCTCATTAGGGGCCGAATTTGAGGGTCCTCTAGGACTCCTACGCAAGCCGGAAGTACTTCTTAGATTCCCATGCTCGTCGCGGGCATTTTGAGTACTTGTGGGTCCAAAACGGACTCCGAATGACAAAGTTATGACCGTTTTAGTGAACACTGGTCCTTCATATGGCAGTCCTTGAAAGAACTTCATTTTCTCCTGAAGCATTGTGGCGCGCCGCCCCAAAATTTTGTGTCCTCCATAGCAGAGATATTAAGTTTCCACATACATATTGACCGATGCTAGGAATGCCCTCCTATTATTGGCTGTCACACACTTATGTTACGGCATGCCACACGGCAAAAACAAGGAGAATAAGGCTTATAGTCGCCTTGTTTTCTTGAATTTACAACTAAATGGGATTCGCCAGATCATAGAGCATGTACATAATGCAACGTTTGTCCTTACCAGGTGGACTACTATTTCTACTGAACATAATCTCTCGGATTTACTTCCAAAGGAGTGCGGATGGGTTTAGGTCTAATGTTTATACCGACCATAATCTATCGGGTTTCCTTCCAAAGGAGTGCCGATGGGTTTAGAAACTTGTTTGAAAATCAGCGTCAGACTTGTTTGAAATGGACTCCAAATGACAGTCCTTCAAAGAACTTAATTTTCTAGTGACGCGTTCTGGGGCGCCGCCCCAAAATTTAGTGTCCTCATAGTGGAAATACTGTTTCCACATATATATTGACCGATGCCAGGAATGCCATCCAATTTTTTGTTATTACACACGTATGTTACGACATGCCACACGGCAAAAACAAGGAGAATAAGGCTTATAGTCGCCTTATTCTTTTGAATTGACAACCAAGTGGGATTCCCAGGATCATAGGGCATGTGCAAAATGAAACGTTTTTCCTAACCAGGCGGCCTAATGTTTATACTCACCACAATCTCTCAGATATCCTTCGAAAGCAGTTTCAATAGGTTCAGAAACTTGTTTGAAAAGGAGCAGCAAATGATGTTCTTTGACTTTCAGGGAAAAAATCTTCATTATAGGCCGAATTTGAGGGTCCTCCAGGACTCCTGCGCAAGCCGGAACTATTTTCTAGATTCCCATGCTCGTCGCGAGCATTTCGAGTACTTGTGGGTCCGAAACGGACTCTGAATGAGAAAGTTATGACCGTTTTAGTGAACACCGGTCCTTCATATGGCAGTCCTTGAAAGAACTTCATTTTCTCATGAAGCGTTATGGCGCACCGCCCCAAAATTTTGTGTCCCCCATAGTGGAGATATTTTTTTCTGCATATATATTGACTGTCACACACTTACGTTACGGCATGCTACATGGCAAAACAAGGAGAATAAGACTTATAGTTGCCTTATTTTCTTGAATTTACAACCAATAGGGATTCCCAAGATCATAGAGGATGTGCAGAATGCAACGTTTGTCCTTACCAGGCGGACTAATGTTTATACTCAGCATAATCTCTCGAATTTCCTTCCAAAGGAGTGCCGATGGGTTTAGAAACTTGTTTGAAAAGCAGTGGCAAATAATGTTCTTTGACATTCAGGGACAAAAGGTCCTGCTTAGGGGCAAAATTTGAGGGTCCTCCGGGCCTCCTGCGCAAGCCAGAAATATTTTTTGTATTCCCAATCTCATCACAAACATTTTGAGTACTTGTGGGTCTGAAACGGACTCCAAATGACAAAGTTATGAATGTTTAATGAACACCGGTCCTTCATGTGACAGTCCTTGAAAGAACTTAATTTTCTCGTGACGCATTCTGGGGCGCCGCCCCAGAATTTAGTGTCCTCATAGTGGAGATACTGTTTCCACATATATATTTACCAATGCCAGGAATGCCCTCCTATTATTGGTTGTCACACACATACGTTACGACATGCCACACGGCAAAAGCAAGGAGAATAAGGCTTATAGTCGCCTTATTCTTTTGAATTTACAAGAAAATGGGATTCCCAGTATCATAGGGCATGTGCAAAATGAAATGTTTGCCCTAACCAGGCGGCCTAATGTTTGTACTCACGACAATCTCTCAGATATCCTTCCAAAGCAGTTTCAATGGGTTCAGAAACTTCTTTGAAAAGAAGCGACAAGTGATGTTCTTTGACTTTCAGGGAAAAAAGACCTCATTAGGGGCCGAATTTGAGGGTCCTCTAGGACTCCTGCGCAAGCCGAAACTATTTTCTAGATTCCCACGCTCGTCGCGAGCATTTCGAGTACTTGTGGGTCCAGAACGGACTCTGAATGGCAAAGTTATGACCGTTTTAGTGAACACCGGTCCTTCATATGGCAGTCCTTGAAAGAACTTCATTTTGTCATGAAGCGTTATGGTGCGCCGCCCCAAACTTTTGTGTCACCCATAGTGGAGATATTTTTTCCGCATATATATTGACTGTCACACACTTACATTACGGCATGCTACACAGCAAAAACTAGGAGAATAAGACTTATAGTTGCCTTATTTTCTTGAATTTACAACCAATAGGGATTCCCCGGATCATAGAGGATGTGCAGAATGCAACGTTTGTCCTTACTAGGCGGACTAATGTTTATACTCAGCATAATATCTCGAATTTCCTTCCAAAGGAGTGCCGATGGGTTTAGAAACTTGTTTGAAAAGCATTGGCAAATAATGTTCTTTGACTTTCAGGGGCAAAAAGTCCTGCTTAGGGGCAAAATTTGAGGGTTCTCCGGGCTTCCTGCGCAAGCCAGAAATATTCTCTATATTCCCAATCTCATCACAAACATTTTGAGTACTTGTGGGTCTGAAACGGACTCCAAATGAGAAAGTCATGAACGTTTAATGAACACCGGTCCTTCATATGGCAGTCCTTGAAAGAAATTAATTTTCTCGTGGCGCATTCTGGGGCGCCGCCCCAGAATGTAGTGTCCTCATAGTCGAGATACTGTTTCCACATATATATTTACCAATGCCAGGAATGCCTCCTATTATTGGTTGTCACACACATATGTTACGACATGCCACACGGCAAAAACAAGGAGAATAAGGCTTATAGTCGCCTTATTCTTTTGAATTTACAACCAAATGGGATTCCCAGGATCATAGGGCATGTGAAAAATGAAACGTTTGTCCTAACCAGGCAGTCTAATGTTTATACTCACCACAATCTCTCACATATCCTTCCAAAGCAGTTTCAATGGGTTCAGAAACTTCTTTGAAAAGCAGCGACAAATGATGTTCTTTGACTTTCAGGGAAAAAAGTCCTCATTAGGGGCCGAATTTGAGGGTCCTCCAAGACTCATGCGCACGCCGGAACTATTTTCGAGATTCCCACGCTCGTCGCGAGCATTTCGAGTACTTGTGGGTCCGAAACGGACTCTGAATGACAAAGTTATGACCGTTTTAGTGAACACTGGTCCTTCATGTGGCAATCCTTGAAAGACTTCATTTTCTCATGAAGCGTTATGGCGCGCCACCCCAAAATTTTGTGTCCCCCGTAGTGGAGATATTTTTTCCGCATATATATTGACTGTCACACACTTACGTTACGGCATGCTACACGGTAAAAACAAGGAGAATATGACTTATAGTCGCCTTATTTTCTTGTATTTACAACCAATAGGGATTCCCCGGATCATAGAGGATGTGCAGAATGCAACGTTTGTGCTTGCCAGGCGGACTAATGTTTATACTCAGCATAATCTCTCGAATTTCCTTCCAAAGGAGTGCTGATGGGTTTAGAAACTTGTTTGAAAAGCAGTGGCAAATAATGTTCTTTGACTTTCAGGGGCACAAAGTCCTGCTTAGGGACAAAATTTGAGGGTCCTCCGGGCTCCTGCGCATGCCAAAAATATTTTCTATATTCCCAATCTCGTCACAAAATTTTGAGTACTTGTGGGTCTGAAACGGACTCCAAATGACAAAGTTATGAACGTTTTACTGAACACCGGTCCTTCATATGGCAGTCCTTGAAAGAACTTAATTTTCTCGTGACGCGTTCAGGGGCGCCGCCCCAGAATATAGTGTCCTCATAGTGGAGATACTATTTCCACATATATATGACCAATGCCAGGAATGCCCTCCTATTATTGGTTCTCACACACATACGTTACGACATGCCACACGGCAAAAACAACGAGAATAAGGCTTATAGTCGCATTATTTTTCTTGAATGTACAAGCAAATGGGATTCCCCGGATCATAGAGCATGTGCAGAATGCATTGTTTGTCCTTACCGGGAGGACTAATGTTTATACTCAGCATAATCTCTCAGATTTCCTTCCAAAGGAGTGCATATGGGTTCATAAAATTGTTTGAAAAGCAATGACAGATGATGTTCTTTGACATTCTAGGGTAACAAAATCATGCTTAGGGGCCGAATTTGAGGGTCCTCCAGGCCTCCGATGCAAGTCAGAAGTATTTCCAGATTCCCACGCTTGTTTCGAGCATTTCGAGTACATGTGGGTCCAAAACAGACTCTAAATGACAAAGTTATGACCATTTTAGTCAACACCAGTTCTTCATATGGTGGTCCTTGAAAGAACTTCATTTTCTCGTGAATCGTTCTGGCGCCGCCCCAAAGTTTTGTGTCGTCCATAGTTGAGATATTGTTTCCACATGTGTATTGACCGATGCTAGGAATGCCCTTCTATTATTGGGTGTCACACACGTATGTTACGGCATGCCACACGGCAAAACAAAGATAATAAGGCATATAGTCACCTTATTTTCTTGAATTTACAACCAAATGGGATTCTCCAAATCATAGAGCATGTGCAGAATGCAATGTTTGTCCTTACCAGGCAGACTAATGTTTATACTCACCATAATCTCTCGGATTTCCTTCCAAAGGAGTGCAAGTGGATTAAGAAACTTGTTTGAAAAGAAGTGGCAAATGATGTTATATGGCTTTCGGGGGAAAAAAGTCCTTCTTAGTGGCCGAATTTGAGTGTCCTCCGGGACTCCTGCACAAGCCAGAAGTATATTCTATATTCCCTCGCTCGTCGCGAGCATTTGGAGTACTTGTGGGTCCAAAACGGAGTCCGAATGACAAAGTTATGACCGTTTTAGTGTATATCGGTGCTTCATACGGCAATCCTTGAACGAACTTTATTTTCTCGTGACGTGTTCTAGTGCGACGCCCCAAAATTTTGTGTCCTCCATGGTGGAGATATTGTTTCCACATATATATTGACCGATGCCAGGAATGCCCTCCTATTATTGGTTGTCACACACGTACGTTACGACATGCCACACTGCAAAAACAAGGGGAATAAGGCTTATAGTCGCATTATTTTTCTTGAATGTACAACCAAATGGGATTCCCCCGATCATAGAGCATGTGCAGAATGCAACGTTTGTCCTTACCGGGCGGACTAATATTTATACTCACCATAATCTCTCGGATTTCCTTCCAAAGGAGTGCATATGGGTTCAGAAAATTGTTTGAAAAGCGACGGCAAATGATGTTATTTGACATTCTGGGGCAAAAATTCCTGCTTACCGACAAAATTTGAGGGTCCTCCGGGCCTCCTATGCAAGTCGGAAGTATTTTCTAGATTCCCACGCTCGTCGTGAGCATTTTGAGTACTTGAGGGTCCAAAATGGACTCTAAATGACAAAGTTATGACCGTTTTAGTCAACACCGGATCTTCATATGGCAGTCCGTGAAAGAACTTCATTTTCTCGTGACACGTTCTGGCGCCGCCCCAAAGTTTTGTGTTGCCTATAGTGGAGATATTGTCTCCACGTATATATTGACCGATGCCAGGAATGCCGTCCTATTATTGGCTGTCACACACGTACGTTAAGGCATGCCACACGGCAAAAACAAGGATAATAAAGATTATTGTCGCCTTCTTTTCTTGAATTTACAACCAAATGGGATTCCTCGGATCAGACAACATGTGTAGAATGCAACGTTTGTCCTGACCAGGCGGACTAATGTTTATACTGACCATAATCTCTCGGATTTCCTTCAAAAGCAGTGCCAATGGGTTCAGAAACTTGTTTGACAAGCAGTGGCAAATTAAGTTCTTTGACTTTTAGGGCGAAATAGTCCTCATTAGGGGCTGAATTTGAGGGTCCTCCAGGACTCCTGCGCGAGCCGGAAGTATTTTCTAGATTCCGACGCTCGTCGCGAAGATTTTGAGTACCTTTGGGTCTGAAATGGACTCTGAATGACAAAGTTATGACCGTTCTAGTGAACACGGGTTCTTCATGTGGTAGTCCTTGAAAGAACTTCATTTTTTGTGAAGCGTTCTGGTGTCCCGCCCCTAAATTTTGTGTCCTCCATAGTGGAGATATTGTTTCCACACATATATTGACCGATGCCAGGAATGCCCTCCTATTATTGGGTGTCACACACGTACGTTACGGCATGCCAAACGGGAAAAACAAAGATAATAAGGCATATAGTCGCCTTATTTTCTTGAATTGACAACCAAATGGGATTCTCCAAATCATAGAGCATGTGCAGAATGCAATGTTTGTCCTTACTAGGTGGCCTAATGTTTATACTCACCATCATCTCTCAGATTTCCTTCCAAAGCAATGCCAATATATTTAGAAACTTGTTTGAAAAGTAGCGGCAAATGATGTTCTTTGACATTTAGGGGACAAAGTCCTGCTTAGGGGCCGAATGCGAGGGTCCTCCGGGACTCCTTCGCAAGCCAGAAGTATTTTCTACATTCCCACGCTCGTCGCGAGCATTTTAGTACTTGTGGGTCCCAAACGGACTCCTAATGACAACGTTATGACCGTTTTAGTGAACATTGGTCCTTCATAAGGTAGTCATTGAAAGAACTTTATTTTCTCGTGAAGCGTTCTAGCACGCTGCCCCAAAATTTCATGTCCTCCATAGTGGATATATTGTCTCCAAATATATATTGACAGATGCCATGATAGGTCTCCTAATATTGGGTGTCACACACGTACGTTACGGCATGCCACACGACAAAAACAAGGATAATAAGGCTTATAGTCGCCTTATTTTCTTGAATTTACAACCAAATGGGATTATCCAAATCATAGAGCATGTGCAGAATGCAATGATTGTTCTTACCAGGCGGACTAATTTTTATACTCACCATAATCTCTCGGATTTCCTTCCAAAGTAGTGCCAATGGGTTTAGAAACTTGTTTGAAAAGCAGCGGCAAATGATGTTCTTTGACTTACAGGGGCAAAAAGTCCTGCTTACGGGCCGAATTTGAGGGTTCTCCAAGATTCCTGTGCAAGACGGAAGTATTTCCTAAATTCCCACGCTCATCGCGACCATTTTGAGTACTTGTGGGTCCGAAACAGACTCCGAATGATAAAATTCTGATCTTTTAAGTGAATACTGGTCCTTCATATGGCAGTCCTTGAAAGAACATTATTTTCTCATGAAGCGTTCTGACGCGCCGTCCCAAAATTTTGAGTCCTCCATAGTGGAGATATTGTATACACATATATACTGACAATACGAGGAATGCCCTCCTATTATTGGGTGTCACACACATATGTTACAGCACACCAAACCGCTAAAACAAGGAGAATAAGGCTTATAGTCACCTATTTTTTTCTTAAATTTACAACCAAATGGGATTCTCCAGATCGTAGAACATGTGCAGAATGCAACATTTGTCCTTACCAAGAGGACTAATGTTTGTAGTCATAATAATCTATTGGATTTCCTTCCAAAGGAGTGCCAATGGGTTTAGAAACTAGTCTGAAAAGCAGCGGCAAATGATGTTCTTTGACTTTCAGTGGCAAAAAGTACTCATTAGGGGCTGAATTTGAGGGTCCTCCGGGCCTCCTACGCAAGCCGAAAGTATGTTCTACATTCCCACGCTCGTCGCGAGCATTTCAACTACTTTTGGGTCTCAAACGGAGTCCGAATCACAAAGTTATGACTGTTTTACTAAACACCGGTCCTTCATATGGCAGTCCTTGAAAGAACTTCATTTTCTTGTGAAGCATTTTGGCGCACCGCCCCAAAATTTTGTGTCCACCATAATGGAGATATTGTTTTCACATATATATCGACCAATGCCAGGAATGCCCTCCTATTATTGGCTGTCCCACACGTACATTACATCATGCCACAGGACAAAAACAAGGAGAATAAGGCTTATAGTCGCCTTATTTTCTTGAATTTACAACCAAATGGGCTTCTCCGGATCATAGAGCATGTGCAGAATGCAACGTTTGTCCTTACCAGGCGGACTAATATTTATACTCACCATAATCTCTCGGATTTCCTTCCAAAGCAGTGCCAATGGGTTCAGAAACCAATTTGAAAAGCAGCTTCAAATGATGTTGTTTGACTTTCAGGGGAAAAAAATCCTCAATAGGGGATGAATTTGAGGGTCCTTCGAGCCTCCTACGTGAGCCGGAAGTATTTTCTAGATTCCCACGCTCGTCATGAGCATTTTGAGTACTTTTGGGTCTGAAACAGACTCTGAATGACAAAGTTATGACAGTTTTAGTGAACACCGGTCCTTCAGATCCCAGTCCTTGAAAGAACTTCATTTTTTGTGAAGCGTTCTGGCGTCCCGCCCCTAAATTTTGTGTCCTCCATAGTGGAGATATTGTTTCCACATATATATTGACCGACGCCAGGAATGCCCTCCTATTATTGGATGTCACACGCGAACGTTACGGCATGTCAGACGACAAAAACAAGGAGAATAAGGCTTATAGTTGCCTTATTTTCTTGAATTTCCAACCAAATGGGATTCTCCAAATCATAGAGCATGTGCAGAATGCAATGATTGTCCTTACCAGGTGGACTAATGTTTATACTCACCATAATCTCTTGGGTTTATCTTCCAAAGGAGTGCCAATGGGTTTGGAATCTTTTTTCAAAAGCTGCAGCAAATTATGTTCTTTGACCTTCAGGATAAAAAAATGCCATCTTTGGGGCCAAATTCGAGGGTCCTTTGGGCCTCCTGCACAACCGGGCAGTATTTTATAGATTCCCACATTCGTCGCGAGCATTTTGATTACTTGTGGGTCCGAAACGGACTCCGAATGGCAAAGTTATGACCTTTTTTGTCAACACCGGTCCTTCATATGGCAGTCCTTGAAAAACTTCATTTTCTCGTGACGCGTTCTGGCACGCCGACCTAGAAAATAAGAAAGAAGAAGAAGAAGAAAAAGAAGAGAAAAAACAAAGAAGCTACAACAAAAGAATAAAATATAACAAAACTAAGACTAAGGCTAAGAAAGAAAGAAGAACTATAGAGAAAAAAAACCTAGGCAGAAAGCTGGGCTGCCAAAGAGAAAGGCAAAAGGCTATCCTTGAAGATCCAGCCATGAGATGAATTGATTGGCATGCTTTGGTCTTATTCTGTGCTTGAGTAACTTCAGCTCCATCAAATAAATGTGCTTCCATCCTTGAAATGTGGGGTGAATATGTTCAAAGATCTTGTTGTTTCTAGAATTCCAGATAGCCGAGGAGCTGAGTATTATTATGTCCATGAAGAAGGGAAGTCTAAGCTTTTCCTTGATATCCTGGAAGGCCTCTAGGACAGAAAAATTTGTTGATCTAGTGGGACAAATGTAGCCCCAACATCTCTTAGCAAATGAGCATCCCCAAAACAAATGATACAGAGTTTCCTCCTCTTGGCATCCCCTAAGAGCACAATTATAGTCTTCTAGCACAAATGTTTTCCTTCTTAGAAGATTTCTTGTATTGAGTCTGTCATGTAAGAGCATCCAGAAGACCATTTTGTGTTTAGGTTGGCAGGAGAAATTCCAAATCCAGTTGATGTGTGGTGGGGTTTGCTTGAAACCAATCATGACATTGTAAGCCTTGGCTGAAGAAAAGTGCTCATTACTCCAGATATAGCTCCATGTGTCTATGAAGTTCTGGTACTGTGATTGCCTCATAGTGTAGCACATTTCTTCAAGCTGTAAAAACTGTTCATGGGCCTCCATTGACAATGGTAGGTGGAAAAGGTCTTCCAGGTATTCTATGGCAAGAACCTGCTGCACTGTAAGTCTTTGATTAATCACAAAAGAGAAAATATGAGGGAACTTAAGCTGCAAGAGTCCCTCAGTCCATAAATCATTCTAAAAATAAGCACTTCACCCATCTCCCAAATTCCGCCTTGCTAAAGCTTTAAATTGTTGAATTAATTGCAAGTTTTCCTTCTAGCAGAAAGATCCCACTAACTCATCTCCTCACAACTTGTTTTCAGAGTAATGAGTTTCCCAAATCAATTGTACGTGGGGAATCTCATGTCTGTTATAGAATTTGTGCAAATTTTTCATAAGTAGTGCCTTGTTCTATGTGAAAATATCCATGACACCTAGCCCTCCTTGATTCTTTGGCCTACAAACAGTGGTCCATTTCACTAGGGTTGGTCTATGATCTTCCATATCTAGGTCTCTCCATATTTTAAGATCTGCTGCTTAATAGTAACTTGTACATCCAAACAGCCCATGAAGAATATTGTGAGTGATGCCAGGATAGCTTTAACCATTAACAATCTGCCTGCATAGGTCATAAATGTGGCAATACCAGCCAATCTTTTTGCAACCCTATTAACCAGTTGGAGACATTGTTCCACTGTTGGTTTCTGAAGTCCTAAAGGAAGCCCAAGGTATGTGAATGGAAAGTGTCCCATCTGACAATTAAGAGTTCCAGCATAGATTTGTGCCCTCTCCTCTTGAATATAAATAGGTACCATGATAGACTTCTGATAATTTAATTTGAGACCATTGGCAGAAGCAAAAGTGTTCAGTAGGGCTTTAAGATAGATCAGTTGTGTGGAATCAGCTTGCATTATCAACAAGGTGTCATCTGCGCACTGAACAATTGGAAAATCAGGGCAGGAATTAATTTGTAGAGGTGCATGAAGGAGGCCTACTCCCATTGCTTTATTGATGACTGATTGAAGAAGGTCTACAGCTATGAAAAACAACAGTGGGGATAGAGGATCTCCTTGTGGTACTCCCCTTCTAAAGTATATATTTTCACCAGGCACTCCATTCAACATCACAACAGTTGAGGCAGAGTTAAAGAACATTTCTATCCATGAGATCCACTTATTGCTAAAGCCTTTAGCTCTGAGGATGTCTATAATTGCTTGATGTTCAATGGTATCAAATGCTTTTTCAAAGTCTAGTTTTAGCACAAGCAATTCTTCTCTAGATTTCAGACATTGATGAATGTATTCATAAGACCACCCCAAACAATCTTGAATAACCCTTCATGGAAGGCATGAACCAATTTTCTTACATCAGCTCCTATAATGTCCCAACATGCTTTTAAAAACTCATTGTTGAATCCATCTGGCACAGGAGATTTGTCAGTAGGCAGCTCCTTAACCACATAATTTATTTCCTCATATGAAAATGGTTGTTCAATGTCTCTGAAGATATCTGGATTTATCTGATTAGCAAGAAGGTTTTACAAATCAAAGTGCATAGTGTGGCCCTCAGATTTTCCTATTCTCTTTTTGAAGGATTCCCAACGTATGCCAGCCTTGCCAACATGATCTGTTATTTCAATGTGATCATCATTAAGGAGCATAGCAATTTTATTATGCCTGTAATTAATGGATGCTCTTGTATGGAAAAACTTTGTATTTTCATCTCCAAAATTTACTCCTTTAACTTTTCCTCTCTGCTTCCAGTATATCTTTTGGTTCTTTAGAATAGTCAGCAAGTGTTCTTTGAGAAAAGCTCTACAATTCCACTCCATTGTGTCCAATCTTCTAAATTCCTCAAAGAAGTCCAGCAGGAAAATACACTCATTAATGTCTGCAATCTGTTTCTTCAGGGATGTCAAGCTCTTTGCCCATAATTTTAAAGCCCTCCTTACGTTCTTAAATTTAGCATTTATCATCTTAGCGGGATTTGTGTAGCCCACAGGAATGTCCCAAGCTGCTTTAACTACCTCCTTAAAAGAGCTATGTTTCAACCACAAATTCTCAAATCTAAACACTTTTGCTTTAGGAATTGAGGTGTCCACTTTAATCAAACAGGGCTGGTGGTCAGAAATAGGCCTTGCAAGTGGAAGAGCAATAGTATGTGGGTATGAAATCATCCAGGAAGCAGAGGTGAAGAACCAGTCAAGCTTTTCTAACAGTGGGTTTTCCTGCATGTTGCTCCAGCTAAATTGTCTACCTTTTAAAGGTAATTCTAGCAAACCCAAGTTACTAATAGCTTGACTAAAATGAAGCATTGTATTGACATCCCCCCTGGTTTGTTCCTGTCACTTGGAGATATGATAAACAATTGTGGAAATTTAACTTTGTCTTCCTGGTTACTAGGACCATAGATGTTTGTCAGAACCCAAGACTGGATGGAGATGTTGCAAGTAAATTTCACTGAGAGAGAAAACATGTTCTGGAACAAAACTTCTCCTTGGAAAAGAGAACCAACCCAGATGATAATAATTCCTCCAGAAGCCCCAACAGAGGGCAGATACTCAAATTTACTAAATTTGTGTGGGCAGAAGTTATTAACATAAGCCAGATCAAACAACTCTCTTTTGGTCTCCTGTAAACAAATAATCCCAGCTGCACTTTCCTCAATTTTTGGCTTTAAATCTAACCATTTTGCTTCTGCATTGATACCCCTAATGTTCCAGTTTAATATGTTCCAAGATCTTTTATTAATCATTTCGAAACATCTTAGTTATTATATTGCTGTCAAAGACCACCCCTAGATAGACCACAACAAAGCAAATAGTGAACCTGAATATATATTGGGTGCAACATAGAACTTGTATAGATCCAGGTATCCAAATCATCCCCTTACATGTCTCCCAGAAATGAAAATCATTACAGCAAAAGCAATGAATTCTGCATGGAAAGGTGCCAATCAAGTACATAACAAAATGCCTCTGGCAGTACTTAGAGCCCATAGTCTGAAATACTATCTTAGGAACATTCTCCCTATGATTCCTGGCATTCCAGCCACAATATATAGTGATTGGACTAATCATTCTATACTAGGGATGGAGTTGTTGTTCTCCTTAGCCTTGGAATTCTTGGCCTCCCCATTAGACTCCTTGCTTTTGGCCCTCTTGTCTAGATTCTCTTGCAGATCCTCTCCAGCCCACCTTGCAAAAATATGTTGTGATATTTTTAAGTACTTTACTGTGCAAAACTGGGGGAGAAGCATTGCAAGGAAGACATAATTTTCCTGTGCATGAATTTATTTTGAAACCTTTGTTTTCCTCTCTAATACTTCCACTTCTCCTTACCCGAGTTTCAACTAGAGGTCCTTTTCCCCTCCTCTTTTTGGAGATTGCCTCACCAGCAGGTAAGAGAATAACATTAGTTGGAGAAACCATTTTTAGAGGACTGCCTGCTCCAGAAGAAGAGTGCGCTGCTGGGCTGCATCCTGCATTCTCTTTATTAAATCCAACTGGAGACTGTAACTTGCAAACTGGAGCCTAAGAGGCGGAGCATTTGTCAGGAATGCAAAAAGTCTTCCTCCTTACAGTTTTAAATCAAAATTTGCCATAAGGAGGATTTTAGCAAGTGCAAAGTCCAATCAAATTTGTCTGGTGTCAGAAGTAAGTGAAGGATGAAATTGAACCAACTTACTGGAATTTCTGAAGAAAAAGAACATGCCACTAGTGTGGGGGAAGGTGCAAAGTGTTCCCCCTAGAGCTCAATACCTTCCTCCGACATAAGATGAGCACCACCAATAACAGAGAAAGAATGTTGTGAGGCCAACTGAAATATTTCTTGTGAACTGATAGATGGTTTAGAAGCAATATCCAAGTTAACATTGCTTATACCTGCAGAGGGTCCAGCATTTTCCCCAAGAGGAATAGAGATCAATGGATCCTCATTCACTTTTGGCCCTTCCTGATAGAGGCAAAGGTGTCTTGTCTTTCGATGAGATGGTGGCTATCATTTTGGAGGAAGTCGACTTTGACGATCCAACTACGAACGTGCGAGGACGTCGCACCTTAGCAATCGCTAAACCAACTCCGAGAGGTTATTGACCACGCTGGAGCACGATCAACCTGACCACGAAGGTCTGTTTCCTGCAGGCAAACGAAGAACAAGCAAGAAACTAAGATTGCAATCTGGATATTGCGAATATAATAGGAAAGCTTTATTGATCAAGGTGGGGTTCTGTGACGCCTTTGTCTAGTCGTTGAACACAAACGAAGTACGCGAAGTTGCAGCTATGGCGAACTTTTAATGTAAACAAAACCCAAAGTCCAAATGGTGCCCTAAGGGCTGTATATATGGAGGAAGAGGGGGAAATTTCGTGGCCATTGGGGAAGGGGTCTGAAACCAATCCTATCTCTTGTTTCCCCACACATACGGACTCTAAAGCAACCTATACTTAT
This sequence comes from Aegilops umbellulata, assembly GCA_032464435.1. NCBI lineage: Eukaryota > Viridiplantae > Streptophyta > Magnoliopsida > Poales > Poaceae > Aegilops > Aegilops umbellulata. The sequence goes on along the minus strand of CP136058.1, from coordinate 207,448,490 downwards.
GTATTTCTAAATTACATGGGCCTGGCCCAATAATAAGGTGACGCAGCACCTAGAATAGCCTCTGGACGAAATTTATGTAGTGGCATCTTGTATATTTCGTCCAAGGCTTCATTCACTCCTTATGGTGGCTTCAAAGTCCTGAAATCATCACTTGTAACTCCGTTCTTGTTCCCCTTGCGCATGCCATCAACTCCATGCTTGTTCTTGCTCCAATGTTCATCCTTCTCCAAGCTAGGCCCTTCATTTGTAAGCAAAACAAATGTATCCAATTTAGGCAGCATCATATTCTCATGAACATTAGAATCATTACCAAGAAACAAAAGTACCTGGTAATTTAATTAGCGTGCGCGAGCTCTAGTAATTGGTCCATTATATGTAACAGTAGGGGCTGTGGGTGTAACAATGGTATTGATGTCCTCATCACTTCCTTAATCAGGCTTTGTTCTACAGCAACCTGTAAATCATCTGAAGGAACCTGTACTACAACTGCAACAGTATTTTCATCAGCTCCTGTGGCTTGAAGTTGCAGAGGCTCCTGTTGTGGGATGAGGTCAATGTCATTCACATTCTCTTCTGCATTGTTCAGACCTTGGGCTGCAGCTTCTTGCTGTACCATTTGCCCAGCAGCTCGCAATAGTTGTTCCGCAGGTGCAATGAATTCACCTTCTTCAAAGTCATTTTCAGCATCATCAGAAGGATAAGCTTGCAGCAAATTGTGCAGACCAACACCTAGAGAGGCCTCAATGTTTCCCAAAGAAATTTGATTGACCTCTTGGTTCTGGCTGTTAGGTCCTCCATTGTGTGAGGATAAACCTTCAGACAGAGAAACTGTTGTGGTAATGCTACTATTACGCATAACTTCATTACCATATAACTGAACTTCTTCCTGTTGTTGTTGTTGTTGTTGTTGTTGTTGTTGTTGTTGTTGTTGTTGTTGTTGTTGTTGTTGTTGTTGTTGTTGTTGTTGTTGTTGTTGTTGTTGTTGTTGTTGTTGTTGTTGTTGTTGTTGTTGTTGTTCTTCCTGTTGTTGTTGTTGTTGTTGTTGTTGTTGTTGTTGTTGTTGTTGTTGTTGTTGTTGTTGTCGTTGTTGTTGTTGTTGTCGTTGTTGTTGTTGTTGTGGTTGTTGTTGTTGTTGGTGTTGTTGTTGTTGGTGTTGTTGTTGTTGGTGTTGTTGTTGTTGGTGTTGTTGTTGTTGTTGTTGTTGTTGTTGTTGTTGTTGTTGTTGTTGTTGTTGTTGTTGTTGTTGTTGTTGTTGTTGTTGTTGTTGCTGCTGCTGTTGTTGTTGCTGTTGTTGTTGTTGCTGTTGTTGCTGTTGCTGTTGTTGCTGTTGTTGCTGTTGCTGTTGTTGCTGTTGCTGTTGTTGCTGTTGGTGTTGTTGCTGTTGGTGTTGTTGCTGTTGTTGTTGCTGCTGTTGTTGTTGCTGCTGTTGTTGTTGTTGTTGCTGTTGTTGTTGCTGTTGTTGTTGTTGCTGCTGTTGTTGCTGCTGTTGTTGTTGCTGTTGTTGTTGTTGCTGTTGTTGTTGTTGTTGCTGTTGCTGTTGTTGTTGTTGTTGTTGTTGTTGTTGTTGTTGTTGTTGTTGTTGTTGTTGTTGTTGTTGTTGTTGTTGTTGTTGTTGTATTATGTCCATAGGTTGTGCTGCTGGCTGAGGAAAAGCCCAGCCCTGCTCATCACAATCTTCCCACTCAGCATTGTCAGCAGGGGCATTGTTGAGCTGCATGTTGTGGAATCCTGGAAAGTCATTAGCATTCTGTGGAACTGGATATGGGTCAACTCCAGGAGGAGGGAAAGGATCTTCATCCGCATGTCCACTGATAGACGCGAAGGTGTCCCGATGTTTCGATGAGATGTTGCCTATCCTTTTCTGTGGGAGTTGACCTTGATGATTCGACTACGAACGTGCGAGACATCGCGTCTTAGAAACCGCTAAACCAACTTCCGAGGGTTATTGCCCACGCCGGAGCACGATCAACCTGACCACGAAGGTCTGTTTCCTGCGAGCAAATGAAGAACAAGCAAGAAACTAAGATTGCAATCTGGATATTGCAAATATAAGAGGAAAGCTTTATTGATGATGGTGGGGTTCTGTGACGCCTTTGTCTGGTCGTTGAACACAAATGAAGTACGCGAAGTTGCAGCTATGGCGAACTTTTAATCTAAACAAAACCTAAAGTCTAAACGGTGCCCTAAGGGCTGTATATATGGAGGAAGAGGAGGGGAATTTCGTGGCCCTTTGGGAAGGGGTCCGAAACCAACCCCATCTCTTGTTTCCCCACACATACGGACTCTAAAAACAGCCTATACTTATGTATTTCAAAATTACATGGGCCTCGCCCAATAATAAGGTGACGCAACACCTAGAATAGCTTCTGGACGAAATTTATGAAGTGGCATCTTGTATATTTCGTCCAAGGCTTCATGCACTCATTATGTTGGATTCAAAGTCCTGAAATCATCACTTGAAACTCTGTTCTTGTTCCCCTTGCGCATGCCATCCTCTAGTTAGAACCGCAGTAGCAATTTGATGTAATATAACTCCGCAACACTTTTGGTATCATGCATGTTATTTTCCTGTTCGATTTTTCCTTGTATGTCCGCCCTACGTGACTGGGTAAGCTTTGCCGACGCGGAAACCCAGGGCGGCGTCTTGGGGACGAATCCCCATTGGCCTGCCGGGTGTGCTTGCTGCCGGGCAAACCACCTTACCGCCCTTAGCGCGGCCGCCCGAACTGTCGAGTTTGACTCGAGTCAGAGCCAGGAGCGCTGCCAGGTGCGGAAGGCTACCCCGCCACTCTTGACATGGCCGCTTTCAGCTGTTGAGCGGGCTCGAAACAGAACAAGGGCGTTGCCAATTGCAGGGGCCCCCTTTGCGTGCAGGCTTCCCATATATAGGGAAGATCCTCGAGGACGATTACCGTAAGTGTAAAAGGAAATAACCCAAGGCTCTGAATGACTTAGCTTTTCAGTTGCCGAGTCGGCGCCGTTTCTCCAGCCGCCTTCTTCTCCGAAACCGAAAGCGACGAAGAACTGCTAGGCTAGCTACCAGACCAGATTCTCACAATTGCGCCCCCTACCTGGCATGTCAAAGATGTCGGTGTGGAACGACACCTATGGATCACAAGAATCCCTACTACGGTTGCCGGGGCGCAGGGTTGCGAGGAGAGCAGGGCTAGTAGATAGCACAAGGATCGTTTACCCAGGTTTGGGTCGCGAAGATGCGTAAAACCCTAGCCCTGCTTTGGTGGATGTATTTCTGGGAGTTCTTGAGCTCTCGAACTAGCTGTGGTCAGTGCGTGGTCCGAGAGAGCTGAATCCCTCTCCAGTATGCCATGGGCCTCCTTTTATAGTTGAAAGGGGCTGCCACAGTGACACACATGAGGTGGAAAGGCGTACAGTGCCCTGAGCTTATCGCTCGTATTACAGGACAAGATGCATTTAATGCGTAGCTTAGGTGTCCCCTTGCTTTATTGGGGACGGGGGTGAGGCCTGTCACGTCCGTCGCCGCTCCTCCTCGTCTTGACACGCGCCCTGGCCAGTGAGGTGCGTGGAGCCATGTAGGCAGTCAGGCAGCTGAGGTGGCGTGGTGGCGGAGCCTCCACGAAGATCTGCATGCCGCCACGCAGGCGCTCGATGAGTTGGCCTGGGAGCTGCATGTTGCCACGCAGGTGCCTGCCCAGCTGGTTGGGCTGGCAGCTGCATGTGAACGATGGTGGAAGCTTGATCGGCATGGGTTTGGCGGTGGCCTCGCTGGCGTCCTTGGCGAGGGCCTTGCCGGATGGCCCGGCAAGGGTCTTGCCATGGCGTGCTGTCGTCCCCGGCAAGGATCTTGCCAGGGGTCTGGTGGCCTTCCTCGGCAAGCATCTTGCCGAGAATCGTTTTCTTCTAATCCTCATCTGATCTTGAATATGTATTTACAAAGATCTGCATGCCACCACATAGGTGTCTTTCCGAGCCCTGGCCCCACGCTGATGATGGCGCTGGGGGCCGTGGCCTCAAGGGTGGCTCGCTCTGTTGGTGCGGGGCGAGCTGTCCCGGCAAGGGTCTTGCCGGGGCCACTGAGGCTGCCCGGCAAGGGTCTTGCCAGGGGAACCTGCTTCGTCCCTCTGCTCTTCGTGGTCTTGGCCTTGGTGTTGCTTTGATCGTCTTGGGCTTCGGTCTTACCTTGGCTCACCTCCTTTCTTCTGCTTGGTGTGGCTGTGGGCGTGGCTCTGACTGCCCGTGCACAAGTAAAGGGGTACAAAAATGTGCCCCTATTTTTGCACACCGACATTCTTCAAAACAGCCCTAAGCATAGTAGACAATGTTCTATTGACTACTTCAGTTTGACCATAAGTTTGGGGGTGACAAGTAGTACTAAAATGCAGTTTAGTCCCCAACTTAGCCCATAAACATCTCCAAAAGTGGCTAAGAAATTTAGTATCACGATCCGAAACAACAGTATTCGTCACACCATGCAAGCGAATAATTTCACGGAAGAACAAATCAGCAACATTAACAGCATCATCGCTTTTATGACATGGTATGAAGTGTGCCATTTTCGAGAATCTATCCACGACAACAAATATGCTATCCCTCCCCTTCTTTGTTCGAGGTAAACCTAAAACAAAGTCCATAGATATATCCTCCCAAGGAACACTAGGTACAGGCAAAGGCATATATAAACCTTGAGGATTGAGTCGTGACTAAGCATTTTGACATGTAGTGCAGCGAGCAACAAAACGCTCAACATCCCGTCTCATCTTTGGCCAAAAGAAATGTGTAGCAAGTACGTCCTCCGTCTTCTTCACGCCAAAGTGTCCCATTAATCCTCCTCCATGCGCCTCCTGCAACAACAAAAGACGAACGGAGCTAGCTAGAATGCACAGCTTGTTAGCACGGAACACAAATCCATCATTAATGACAAACTTGTTCCATGTTATTCCTTCTTTACAATTCTGCATTACATCTTTAAAATCAGCATCGTGCACATATTGATCTTTGATGGTCTCCAAACCAAATATTTTGAAGTCAAGTTGTGAAAGCATAGTATAGCGACGAGACAATGCATCAGCAATAACATTTTCTTCACCCTTCTTGTGTTTAATGACATAAGGGAATGTCTCAGTGAATTCAACCCATTTAGCATGTCTACGATTCAATTTAGCTTGACTTTTAATATGTTTCAAAGATTCATGACCAGAATGTATAACAAATTCTTTGGGCCATAAATAATGTTGCCATGTTTCTAAAGTACGAACAATTGCATATAATTATTTATCATAAGTAGAATAATTCATACTAGGCCGACTCAATTTTTCAGAAAAGTATGCAACAGGTTTGCCATCTTGTAATAACACACCTCCTAATCCAATCCCACTGGCATCACATTCAAGCTCAAAAGTCTTATTAAAATCAGGAAGTTGGAGTAAAGGAGCATCTGTCAACTTATCTTTCAATACCGTGAAGGCTTCTTCCTATGTGGTACCCCAAACAAAAGGCACATCCTTCTTTGTAAGCTCATTGAGAGGTGCAGCAATGGTGCTAAAATCTCTCACAAAACCCTATAGAAACCAGCGAGTCCAAGAAAACTCGTCACTTGTGTGACCGTTTTGGGCTACGACCAACTCTCAATAGCTTCAATCTCGGCTTTATCAACTTCAATTCTCTGTGGAGTAACAACACAGCCAAGAAAAGATACTCGGTCAGTGCAAAAGGTGCACTTCCCAAGGTTACCAAACAAACGTGCATCACGTAGAGCAATAAAAACAACACGTAAATGTTCCAAATGTTCTTCCAAAGATTTGTTGTAAATCAGTATATCATCAAAATAGGCTACCACAAATCATCTAATGAAAGAACGTAAAACTTCGTTCATTAGTCTCATGAAAGTACTAGGTGCATTAGTTAACCCAAAAGGCAGGATAACCACTCATATAAACCAAACTTAGTTTTAAAAGTTGTTTTCCATTCATCTCCCAATTTCATACGAATTTGATGGTATCCACTACGCAAATCAACTTTGGAGAATATTGTAGAGCCACTCAATTCATCAAGCATATCATCTAGCCTAGGAATAGGATGATGATAACGAATAGTAATATTATTAATGCCTCTACAATCAACACACATACGCGGCGTACCATCCTTTTTCGGCACTAGAATAATAGGAACAACAAAAGGACTAAGGGACTCGCGAATATAACCTTTGTCGAGCAGCTCCTGTACTTGACACATAATCTCCTTCGTCTCCTCTGGATTGGTACGGTATGGTGCATGGTTGGGTAGCGTTGCACCGGGAATTAAGTCAATTTGATGCTCAATCCCTCGAATAGGTGGTAATCCCGGTGGCACGTCTTGTGGGAAGATGTCAGCGAACTCCTGCAAAATGTTAGTAACAGCAGGGGGCAAAGAGGAAGGCACGTCCTCGAATGAAAAATAATTCCTCTTTGCACACAAAAGCATAGCAAACAGATTTGGTAAAATCTAGCTCATCAATATCAGATTTGGTGGCAAGTGAACATGCACTTCTCAATTTAATTTCAGAAGCAACACTAGATGGTTTATTGTTAGGCTTCATTAGTTGCTCAAATTCTTTTGCCACAATCTGATTTTCACTCTTATTTTTCTCTTGTTTTGCTTTATTAGCTCTATTAATATCTGTTGGGGAACGCAGTAATTTCAACAGTTTTCCTACGCACACGCAAGATCATGGTGATGCATAGCAACGAGAGGGGAGAGTGTTGTCTACATACCCTTGTAGACTGAAGCGGAAGCGTTGACTCAACGTAGAGGAAGTAGTCGTACGTTCTCCTCGCGATCCGACCGATCACAGCACCGTTACTCCGGCACCTCCGAGTTCTTAGCACACGTTCAGCTCGATGACGATCCCCGGGCTCCGATCCAGCAAAGCGTCGGGGAAGAGTACCGTCAGCACGACGGCGTGGTGACGATCTTGATGTGTTACCGGCGCAGGGCTTCGCCTAAGCACTGCAACGATATGACCGAGGTGGAATTTGGTGGAAGGGGGCACCGCACACGGCTAAGGAACGATCCTTAGATCAACTTGTGTGTCCTAGGGTGCTCCCCTGCCCCCGTATATAAAGGAGCCAAGGGGGAGGGGCTGGCCGGCCAAGGGGTGGCGCGCCAGGGAGTCCTACTCCCTCCGGGAGTAGGATTCCCCCCCCCAATCCTAGTTGGAATAGGATTCCTCAAGGGGGGGAGAGAGAGAGAGGGGGCCGGCCACCTTCTCCTAGTCCTAATAGGACTAGGGAAGGGGGGAGGCGCGCGGCCACTAGGGCTGCCCCTTTCTCCTTTCCACTAAGGCCCATTAAGGCCCATATCGCTCCCGGGGGGTTCCGGTAACCCACCCGGTATTCCGGTAAAATCCTGATTTCACCTGGAACACTTCCGATGTCCAAACATAGGCTTCCAATATATCAATCTTTATGTCTCGACCATTTCGAGACTCCTCGTCATGTCCGTGATCACATCCGGGACTCCGAACAACCTTCGGTACATCAAAATGCATAAACTCATAATAACTGTCATCGTAACGTTAAGCGTGCGGACCCTACGGTTCGAGAACAATGTAGACATGACCGAGACACGTCTCCGGTCAATAACCAATAGCGGGACCTGGATGCCCATATTGGCTCTTACATATTCTATGAAGATCTTTATCGGTCAGACCGCATAACAACATACGTTGTTCCCTTTGTCATCGGTATGTTACTTGTCCGAGATTCGATCGTCAGTATCCAATACTTAGTTCAATCTCGTTACCGGCAAGTCTCTTTACTCGTTCCGTAATACATCATCCCGCAACTAACTCATTAGTTGAAATGCTTGCAAGGCTTAAGTGATGTGCATTACCGAGAGGGCCCAGAGATACCTCTCCGACAATCGGAGTGACAAATCCTAATCTCGAAATACGCCAACCCAACATCTACCATTGGAGACACCTGTAATACTCCTTTATAATCACCCAGTTACGTTGTGACGTTTGGTAGTACCCAAAGTGTTCCTCTGGCAAACGGGAGTTGCATAATCTCATAGTCATAGGAACATGTATAAGTCATGAATAAAGCAATAGCAACATACTAAACAATCGGGTGCTAAGCTAATATAATGGGTCATGTCAATCAGATCATTCAACCAATGATGTGACCTCGTTAATCAAATAACAACTCTTTGTTCATGGTTAGGAAACATAACCATCTTTGATTAACGAGCTAGTCTAGTAGAGGCATACTAGTGACACTCTGTTTGTCTATGTATTCACACATGCATTATGTTTCCGGTTAATACAATTCTAGCATGAATAATAAACCTTTATCATGATATAAGGAAATAAATAATAACTTTATTATTGCCTCTAGGGCATATTTCCTTCAGTCTCCCACTTGCACTAGAGTCAATAATCTAGATTACACTGTAATGATCCTAACACCCATGGAGTCTTGGTGCTGATCATGTTTTGCTCGTGGAAGAGGCTTAGTCAACGGGTCTGCAACATTCAGATCCGTATGTATCTTGCAAATCTCTATGTCTCCCACCTGGACTAGATCCCGGATGGAGTTGAAGCGTCTCTTGATGTGTTTGGTCCTTTTGTGAAATCTGGATTCCTTTGCCAAGGCAATTGCACCAGTATTGTCACAAAAGATTTTCATTGGACCCGATGCACTAGGTATGACACCTAGATCGGATATGAACTCCTTCATCCAGACTCCTTCATTTTCTGCTTCCGAAGCAGCTATGTACTCCGCTTCACATGTAGATCCCGCTACGACGCTTTGTTTAGAACTGCACCAACTGACAGCTCCACCGTTTAATGTAAACACGTATCCGGTTTGCGATTTAGAATCGTCCGGATCAGTGTCAAAGCTTGCATCAACGTAACCTCTTACTGTGAGCTCTTTGTCACCTCCATATATGAGAAACATATCCTTAGTCCTTTTCAGGTATTTCAGGATGTTCTTGACCGCTGTCCAGTGATCCACTCCTGGATTACTTTGGTACCTCCCTGCTAAACTTATAGCAAGGCACACATCAGGTCTGGTACACAGCATTGCATACATGATAGAGCCTATGGCTGAAGCATAGGGAACATCTTTCATTTTCTCTCTATCTTCTGCAGTGGTCGGGCTTTGAGTCTTACTCAATCTCACACCTTGTAACACAGGCAAGAACCCTTTCTTTGCTTGATCCATTTTGAACTTCTTCAAAATCTTGTCAAGGTATGTGCTTTGTGAAAGTCCAATTAAGCGTCTTGATCTATCTCTATAGATCTTTATGTCTAATATGTAAGCAGATTCTCCGAGGTCTTTCATTGAAAAACTTTTATTCAAGTATCCCTTCATGCTATCCAGAAATTCTATATCATTTCCAATCAGTAATATGTCATCCACATATAATATTAGAAATGCTACAGAGCTCCCACTCACTTTCTTGTAAATACAGGCTTCTCCGAAAGTCTGTATAAAACCAAATGCTTTGATCACACTATCAAAGCGTTTATTCCAACTCCTAGAGGCTTGCACCAGTCCATAAATGGATCGCTGGAGCTTGCACACTTTGTTAGCTCCCTTTGGATCGACAAAACCTTCCGGTTGCATCATATACAATTCTTCTTCCAGAAATCCATTCAGGAATGCAGTTTTGAAATCCATCTGCCAAATTTCATAATCATAAAATGCGGCAATTGCTAACATGATTCGGACAGACTTAAGCATCGCTACGGGTGAGAAAGTCTCATCGTAGTCAATCCCTTGAACTTGTCGAAAACCTTTTGCGACAAGTCGAGCTTTGTAGACAGTAACATTACCATCAGCGTCAGTCTTCTTCTTAAAGATCCATTTGTTCTCAATTGCTTGCCGATCATCAGGCAAGTCAACCAAAGTCCATACTTTGTTCTCATACATGGATCCCATCTCAGATTTCATGGCTTCAAGCCACTTTGCGGAACTTGGGCTCACCATTGCTTCTTCATAGTTCGTAGGTTCATCATGGTCTAGTAACATGATTTCCAGAATAGGATTACCGTACCACTCTGGTGCGGATCTCACTCTGGTTGATCTACGACGTTCAGTAGTATCTTGATCTAAAGTTTCATGATCATCATCATTAGCTTCCTCATTTATTGGTGTAGGTGTCGCAGAAACAGTTTTCTGTGATGTACTACTTCTCAATAAAGGAGTAGGTACAGTTACCTCATCAAGTTCTACTTTCCTCCCACTCACTTCTTTCGAAAGAAACTCCTTCTCTAGAAAGTTTCCGAACTTAGCAACAAAAGTCTTGCCTTCGGATCTGTGATAGAAGGTGTATCCAACAGTTTCCTTTGGATATCCTATGAAGACACATTTCTCCGATTTGGGTTCGAGCTTATCTGGTTGAAGCTTTTTCACATAAGCATCGCAGCCCCAAACTTTAAGAAACGACAACTTTGGTTTCTTGCCAAACCATAGTTCATAAGGCGTCGTCTCAACGGATTTAGATGGTGCCCTATTTAACGTGAATGCGGCCGTCTCTAGAGCGTATCCCCAGAACGATAGCGGTAAATCAGTAAGAGACATCATAGATCGCACCATATCTAGTAAAGTACGATTACGACGTTCGGACACACCATTACGCTGTGGTGTTCCGGGTGGCGTGAGTTGCGAAACTATTCCACAATTTTTCAAATGTACACCAAACTCGTAACTCAAATATTCTCCTCCACGATCTGATCGTAGAAACTTTATTTTCTTGTTACGATGATTTTCAACTTCATTCTGAAATTCTTTGAACTTTTCAAATGTTTCAGACTTGTGTTTCATTAAGTAGATATACCCATATCTGCTCAAATCATCTGTGAAGGTGAGAAAATAACGATATCCGCCACGAGCCTCAACATTCATCGGACCACATACATCCGTATGTATGATTTCCAACAAATCTGTTGCTCTCTCCATAGTTCCGGATAACGGTGTTTTAGTCATCTTGACCATGAGGAACGGTTCGCAAGTGCCAAGTGATTCATAATCAAGTGACTCCAAAAGTCCATCAGTATGGAGTTTCTTTATGCGCTTTATACCGATATGACCTAAACGGCAGTGCCACAAATAAGTTGCACTATCATTATCAACTCTGCATCTTTTGGCTTCAACATTATGAATATGTGTATTACTACTATCGAGATTCATCAAAAATAGACCACTCTTCAATGGTGCATGACCATAAAAGATATTACTCATATAAATAGAACAACCATTATTCTCTGATTTAAATGAATAACCGTCTCGCATCAAACAAGATCCAGATATAATGTTCATGCTCAACGCTGGTACCAAATAACAATTATTTAGGTCTAATACTAATCCCGAAGGTAGATGTAGAGGTAGCGTGCCAACTGTGATCACATCGACTTTGGAACCATTTCCCACGCGCATCGTCACCTCGTCCTTTGCTAGTGTTCGCTTATTCTGTAGTCCCTGTTTTGAGTTGCAAATATTAGCAACAGAACCAGTATCAAATACCCAGGTGCTACTGCGAACATTAGTAAGGTACACATCAATAACATGTATATCACATATACCTTTGTTCACCTTGCCATCCTTCTTATCCGCCAAATACTTGGGGCAGTTCCGCTTCCAGTGACCAGTCTGCTTGCAGTAGAAGCACTCAGTTTCAGGCTTAGGTCCAGACTTGGGTTTCTTCTCTTGAGCAGCAACTCGCTTGTCGTTCTTCTTGAAGTTCCCCTTTTTCTTCCCTTTGCCCTTTTTCTTGAAACTAGTGGTTTTGTTAACCATCAACACTTGATGCTCCTTCTTGATTTCTACCTCCGCAGCTTTTAGCATTGCGAAGAGCTCGGGAATAGTCTTGGTCATCCCTTGCATATTATAGTTCATCACGAAGCTCTTGTAGCTTGGTGGCAGTGATTGGAGAATTCTGTCAATGACGCAATCATCTGGAAGAGTAACTCCCAATTGAATCAAGTGATTATTATACCCAGACATTTTGAGTATATGCTCACTGACAGAACTGTTCTCCTCCATCTTGCAGCTATTGAACTTATTGGAGACTTCATATCTCTCAATCCGGGCATTTGCTTGAAATATTAACTTCAACTCCTGGAACATCTCATATGCTCCATGACGTTCAAAAACGTCGTTGAAGTCCCGGTTCTAAGCCGTAAAGCATGGCACACTGAACTATCGAGTAGTCATCAGCTTTGCTCTGCCAAACGTTCATAACTTCTGGTGTTGCTCTAGCAGCAGGCCTGGCACCTAGCGGTGCTTCCAGGACGTAATTCTTCTGTGCAGCAATAAGGATAATCCTCAAGTTACGGACCCAGTCCGTGTAATTGCTACCATCATCTTTCAACTTTGCTTTCTCAAGGAACGCATTAAAATTTAACGGAACAACAGCACGAGCCATCTATCTACAATCAACATAAACAAGCAAGATACTATCAGATACTAAGTTCATGATAAGTTTAAGTTCAGTTAATCAAATTAATTAAGAACTCCCACTTAGATAGACATCCCTCTAATCCTCTAAGTGATCACGTGATCCAAATCAACTAAACCATAACCGATCATCACGTGATATGGAGTAGTTTTCAATGGTGAACATCGTTATGTTGATCATATCTACTATATGATTCACGCTCGACCTTTCGGTCTCTGTGTTCCGAGGTCATATCTTATATGCATAGCTCGTCAAGTATAACCTGAGTATTCCACGTGTGCAACTGTTTTGCACCCGTTGTATTTGAACGTAGAGCCTATCACACCCGATCATCACGTGGTGTCTCAGCACGAAGAACTTTTGCAACGGTGCATACTCAGGGAGAACACTTCTTGATAATTTAGTGAGAGATCATCTTATAATGCTACCGTCAATCAAAGCAAGATAAGATGCATAAAAAGATAAACATCACATGCAATCAATATAAGTGATTATGATATGGTCATCATCATCTTGTGCTTGTGATCTCCATCTCTGAAGCATCGTCATGATCACCATCGTCACCGGCGCGACACCTTGATCTTGTCGTCTCGCCAATCTTATGCTTCCACGACTATCACTACCGCTTAGTAATAAAGTAAAGCATTACATCGCGATTGCATTGCATACAATAAAGCGACAACCATATGGCTCCTGCCAGTTGCCGATAACTCGGTTACAAAACATGATCATCTCATACAATAAAATTTAGCATCATGTCTTGACCATATCACATCACAACATGCCCTGCAAAAACAAGTTAGACGTCCTCTACTTTGTTGTTGCAAGTTTTACGTGGCTGCTACGGGCTTAAGCAAGAACTCATCTTACCTACGCATCAAAACCACAACGATAGTTTGTCAAATAGACTCCGTTTTAACCTTCTCAAGGACCGGGTGTAGCCACACTCGGTTCAACTAAAGTTGGAGAGACAGTCTTCCGCAAGCCATCTATGTGCAAAGCACGTCGAGGGAACCGGTCTCGCGTAAGCGTACGCGTAAGGTTGGTCCGGATCGTCTCGTCCAACAATACCGCTGAACCAAAGTATGACATGCTGGTAGGCAGTATGACTTGTATCGTCCACAACTTACTTGTGTTCAACTCGTGCAAATAACATCAAACCATAAAAACCTAGGCTCGGATGCCACTATTGGGGAACGCAGTAATTTCAACAGTTTTCCTACGCACACGCAAGATCATGGTGATGCATAGCAACGAGAGGGGAGAGTGTTGTCTACATACCCTTGTATACTGAAGCGGAAGCGTTGACTCAACGTAGAGGAAGTAGTCGTACGTTCTCCTCGCGATCCGACCGATCACAGCACCGTTACTCCGGCACCTCCGAGTTCTTAGCACACGTTCAGCTCGATGACGATCCCCGGGCTCCGATCCAGCAAAGCGTCGGGGAAGAGTACCGTCAGCACGACGGCATGGTGACGATCTTGATGTGTTACCGGCGCAGGGCTTCGCCTAAGCACTGCAACGATATGACCGAGGTGGAATTTGGTGGAAGGGGGCACCGCACACGGCTAAGGAACGATCCGTAGATCAACTTGTGTGTCCTAGGGTGCTCCCCTGCCCCCGTATATAAAGGAGCCAAGGGGGAGGGGCTGGCCGGCCAAGGGGTGGCGCGCCAGGGAGTCCTACTCCCTCCGGGAGTAGGATTCCCCCCCCCCCCCCAATCCTAGTTGGAATAGGATTCCTCAAGGGGGGGAGAGAGAGAGAGGGGGCCGGCCACCTTCTCCTAGTCCTAACAGGACTAGGGAAGGGGGGAGGCGCGCGGCCACTAGGGCTGCCCCTTTCTCCTTTCCACTAAGGCCCATTAAGGCCCATATCGCTCCCGGGGGGTTCCGGTAACCCACCCGGTATTCCAGTAAAATCCTGATTTCACCTGGAACACTTCCGATGTCCAAACATAGGCTTCCAATATATCAATCTTTATGTCTCAACCATTTCGAGACTCCTCGTCATGTCCGTGATCACATCCGGGACTCCGAACAACCTTCGGTACATCAAAATGCATAAACTCATAATAACTGTCATCGTAACGTTAAGCGTGCGGACCCTACGGTTCGAGAACAATGTAGACATGACCGAGACACGTCTCCGGTCAATAACCAATAGCGGGACCTGGATGCCCATATTGGCTCCTACATATTCTACGAAGTTCTTTATCGGTCAGACCGCATAACAACATACGTTGTTCCCTTTGTCATCGGTATGTTACTTGTCCGAGATTCGATCGTTAGTATCCAATACTTAGTTCAATCTCGTTACCGGCAAGTCTCTTTACTCGTTCCGTAATACATCATCCCGCAACTAACTCATTAGTTGCAATGCTTGCAAGTCTTAAGTGATGTGCATTACCGAGAGGGCCCAAAGATACCTCTCCGACAATCGGAGTGACAAATCCTAATCTCGAAATACGCCAACCCAACATCTACCATTGGAGACACCTGTAATACTCCTTTATAATCACCCAGTTACGTTGTGACGTTTGGTAGTACCCAAAGTGTTCCTCTGGCAAACGGGAGTTGCATAATCTCATAGTCATAGGAACATGTATAAGTCATGAATAAAGCAATAGCAACATACTAAACGATCGGGTGCTAAGCTAATATAATGGGTCATGTCAATCAGATCATTCAACCAATGATGTGACCTCGTTAATCAAATAACAACTCTTTGTTCATGGTTAGGAAACATAACCATCTTTGATTAACGAACTAGTCTAGTAGAGGCATACTAGTGACACTCTGTTTGTCTATGTATTCACACATGCATTATGTTTCCGGTTAATACAATTCTAGCATGAATAATAAACCTTTATCATGATATAAGGAAATAAATAATAACTTTATTATTGCCTCTAGGGCATATTTCCTTCAATATCATCTTTCAAAATGGAATCAACATAATCAACATATGTAGAGATACTAAAATGCACATGAACAGTACGTGTTACCTTAACCTTGCCGCTGTTGTTGAACCATTGGAGGTAGTAAGGATGTGGATGTGGTCTTGTGGTGAGAGATAGCTTGTCCACCATCTCCTTGCTAGCCAAGTTGTTGCAGCTCCCTCCATCTATGATGACGCGAATAGAACGTTCCTTCACAGCTCCCTTTGTATGGAACAAATTATTCCTCTGATTTTGCTCCGCTTGTGTAACCTACACACTCAAAACACGTTGAGCAACTAAACATTCATACCTGTCAGCATCTTCAGGAGCCATGTATTGCGTCTCATGATCAGAATCATCTCCACCGTGTTCTTCACGTGTAATAAGTGCCAAAGCCTCCTCATCATAGTCACTAGCGGACTCATACCCGCCATCTAAAGTAGCAATCATCACACGCTGAGATTTGCATTCTCTCGCATAATGACCTCTTCCCTTACAATGACGACAAATAATATCACTTGTGAGCCCTGTTGATGCCATGGAAGAAGAAGAGCTCTGTGCAGGTCTGGCAGGTGTGCTCTTGGCAGATAGTGGTAGTTGTGCCTATTTTCTTGTATCACGGTTGGAGGTGGCACCTGATGGAGGTGATGGTGCAGTGGAATTAGAGGATGCACATGGTGTCCATGACGAAGGTGGACCTGCAGAAAAGTTAGTTCGCGCCAATGTTTGTCGATCCTGCACTTCACGTTCAGCTTTACAAGCAAGATGGAATAAAGGAATGATATTACTATACTCCTTATACTCTAGAATTATCTGAATCTCTCTATTTAATCCACCCATAAAACTGCAAGCATAGCTTCATTATCCTCAACAATACCACATATAATCATGCCAGTTTGTAATTCCTGATAATATTCCTCTACAGAATTTTTTCCTTGTCTTAAACGCTGCAATTTTTGAAGTAATTCACGTTGATAATATGGTGGAACCCAACGAGTATGCATAGCAGTTTTCAAAGCAGCCCAAGTAGGTGGAATATTATTCGGATATAATCTATGATGTTCAGACAACCATACACAAGCAAAACTAGTGAAAGCACAAAGTGCAGCAGCAACATGTCTCTCCTCGGGATATTCTAAACATGTAAAACGTTGGTTGATTTCTAACTCCCAAGTAAGATATATATCAGGAACATATATACCCTCAAATGGTGGAATATTTGATTTCAGTTTAGGAAGATGGTCATGATCTCATACCTGAGCTCGTAATGCAGCCCTACCATTGCGATTATTTGCATGTGGACGACCAGGTGCTTGTGGTTGCACGTAGTTCTGATTTTGATCGACCTCATCCTCGTAAGCTACCGCATAATCCTCCTCCTCCTCATCAGCAGCAGGAGCCACAGAAGTATCAACAGCAGCACCAACAGGTTGGCGAGGCTCAAGAGGGACACGGCTTGCTCGGCGGAGGGCTGTTTCGCGACGTGGAGGTAGTCGTCGTCGTCGTCGTCGTCGTTGTTGTTGTTGTAGAGCTGCGGCAGGTGCAGCCAATGGTGGAAGACGTGCAAGCAGTTCATTAAATCTGTTATCGGGCTTTGTTTCGAACGTCTTCTCAAGGCCAGTGATCTTATCCATGGCCTCTTCAAAATTGTTCAGGACATCTTGCACCTGTTCAGTCATCATTTGCTGAAACTTATCATGAAGCTCCTTTTTTATGAAGTTCTCCCAGTCAATCTCGTCGGCTTGGATAGAGCGATTACCAGGAGAAGTCAAACGCACGATGTAGATGTATGTGGAGCTGGGAAGGCTTATAATATGGTAGCGAAAAGGTTAGCAATAATCAATTCAAAGATGCGGGCCTAGAACACTAACAAAATAACCATAATGGCGAGTGTCTCAAAACTCTTCCCAGGTCAAACTGACAGGATGGGCACAAACATTTTTTGACTATTTTTTTCAAAAATCAGGGCAGCGATGACCAAAAAGTGCGACAAAAAATCACTATGATGGCGAGTGTCTCAAAAGACTCGGAAAAGCCTAAAAATAGGATAGGGAAAAAATTCGGTCGCCTAAATTTTGGCCTAAAAACTGCCCGGGGGTCTCCAGATTTTTTTTCCAAAACCTACTCAGGCAAGGAAACACGAATCGGAATTTAGATGGATCTCGAAAACAAACCTAATATGAAAGGAACTTGGATTTGTGGTGGATATATGGTGGTCGTATATGGCAGCGGTGGTGGTAGCGATGGTGGTATATGGATACGGATTCGAAGCGGTGGTGGTAGGTGGCAGGGGTGATGATGATGGTGCGGTGGCGGCATGACAACTTATGACCAAAACTTGAAACTCTAAAAGACTAGATGCTAAGACCAGCAACTTAACACGACGATGCAACCTCAAATTCAACAAAGCAAAATACTGAAAAGGCTATGCAAAGGCTCAGACTGGTTCGGATAGGATGAACTAAATCTAATTTTTTTGGCTTTTTCGTGGACTATAGGTATGAAGAACAGACTCGATCTAAACTATGAAAAACTATAAAATCTCACCGAGGAACATGGAAATCTGATACCACTTGATAGAGGCGAAGGTGTCCCGATGTTTTGATGAAATGTTGGCTATGGTTTTCTGTGGGAGTCGACCTTGACGATTCGACTATGAACGTGCGAGACGTCGCGCCTTAGCAATCGCTAAACCAACTTCCGAGGGTTATTGACCACGCCGGAGCACGATCAACCTGACCACGAA
The DNA here is from genome assembly GCA_032464435.1 of Aegilops umbellulata. Taxonomy (NCBI): domain Eukaryota; kingdom Viridiplantae; phylum Streptophyta; class Magnoliopsida; order Poales; family Poaceae; genus Aegilops; species Aegilops umbellulata. The sequence goes on along the minus strand of CP136058.1, from coordinate 207,430,383 downwards.
GGTCTGTTTCCTGCGAGCAAACAAAGAACAAGAAAGAAACTAAGATTGCAATCTGGATATTGCGAATATAAGAGGAAAGCTTTATTGATGAAGGTGTGGTTCTGTGACGCCTTTGTTTGGTCGTTGAACACAAATGAAGTATGCAAAGTTGCAGCTATGGCAAACTTTTAATCTAAACAAAACCCAAAGTCTAAGCAGTGCCCTAAGGGCTATATATATGGAAGAAGAGGAGGGGAATTTCGTGGCCCTTGGGGAAGGGGTCTGAAACCAACCCTATCTCTTGTTTCCCCACACATACGGACTCTAAAAATAGCCTATACTTATGTATTTCGAAATTACATGGGCCTGGCCCAATAATAAGGTGACGCAGCACCTAGAATAGCTTCTGGACGAAATTTATGAAGTGACATCTTGTATATTTCGTCCAAGGCTTCATGCACTCATTATGGTGGCTTCAAAGTCCTGAAATCATCACTTGTAGCTCCGTTCTTGTTCCCCTTGCGCATGCCATCCTATCCATGCTTGGTCTTGCTCTAGTGGTCATCCCTCTTATCCATGCCAGGCCCTTCATTTGTAAGCAAAACAAATATATCCAATCTAGGCAGCATCATATTCTCATGAACATTAGAATCATTACCAAGAAACGTAAGTACCTGAAAATTAATTGGCGTGCACGAGCTCTAGTAATTGGTCCAGTATATGTAGCACTAGGGGCTGTAGGTGTAACAATGGTATGGATGTCCTCATCACCCACCTCCCTGCATTTCCTCCAGCAACACTTCAACTGAACTTGTAAGTGATCCTTCCTCAAAATTCTCTCCTTCAGACCAACAAATGCTCTTTGGAATTTCAATCAGGTCTGTAACTCTGGCCTTGACCAGAATCTTGCCCTTTAAAGCATCATCCTTCTCCCAGTTTATAATTCTCCCAAATTTAGCTATTGTAGTGGCCATATCTTCAGTGTTACAGTGATCAAATGGCACACCAACAATCAACAGCCAACATACCCTGTTAAGCTGTACTCTCCTCCAATTTCTGCCCTCGTTGTTCTTGGTAAATGTAATGAGGACACCACCAAAAGCATGCGGACTGTCCTTGACCATCCTATCTCTGTCATGGATATGCCTAAACTGAACGTATGCCTCCCCAAAGGGGCAAGGATGAATCTCCCAAAAACCTACTTGAGCATTTGGATCATTGTGCAGAAAATCTTCCAAAACATCACGGACGTTGGGGAAATGTACCTCATCTGGTAGTGGTTGGATGGTGGCGATGGCCCAATCCTCATGGCGACATGGACGAGGCGGAAGAACCACCCTGGTGACCCCTGTTCTTCCTTCAATCCACTGATTCTGAAACCCGTGTGGAACGAACGGCTATGGATCGATGGGTATATTGGCCATAATGGCCGTTGTAGAGGATTCGTGCTCGGAGTCTGTCAACAATGGCGGAGAGCTTTGACGAGCTTGCACAGAAGGGGAAGTAGGACTGGAATGCAAGGAGTCTGTCTGTGGTCTCGGTTGGAAGTTTTGGAAATACCCCAAGACAAGCTCCCTAAATGAGGCAACAATTCTCGTCTCCTAGGCCGGCCCAAAGTGCCTGAACTAGTCGTTTACAACCCCCTATGCCCAAGCCTCAGCCGATGGGCTACTAAAAGTGGCTACTGGGATGAAAGGCCAAAGCCCAGTAAGCTTGGGCTTTGGACAGAAGCATACCAAATGACCCACGTCACCACAAGCAAAGCATGCACGTTCAAAATATCGTGTGCTATTATACGACTCCGAAATGTGCTCCTGCCCCTCACTAATGGACTCATTAACTGCAGTAGTAATATTCTCGTTTAGTTGCTGACTCAAATCACGTCCCGTATCAACTGCACGTGATAACCGCTAGAAAACCGACCTACTTTCCCTCACCGGAGATCTACTCCGACGATCGCCGGAGATAGGAACAATGGCTTTACCCTTACGGCCAACAACATTCCACTCAGCATCTAATTCTTTGTAAAACAGTGATTCCTTACAACGCCAATTTGGACCCTGATGTAGGGTGGAACCCTATACGGCCGATCTTTCACGAAAGGAGCGGCTCCCAACTAAGAACACGAGGGGAAAAGGAGGGAAAACACAAGAGGAACTCTCAAAACCAACAAGATATTGTCACACATATGCTAGATCCTCGAAACACAAGGGGAGATACACGATCCAAAGTCAACAACGGACGATACAAAGGGTAACCGGTTCTTCTCCGTGAGGAGGTCTTGATGGGGCCACCCAAGAGGGGGTCGTGAATCCAACGTGGATCTTCTCCGTAGACGGGTCGCGGTCTCTCTCGTGGAGCAGATCCGTATGGATGATCAATGCTCTATCTCACATATGAGCTAAACCAATGCTAACCCTAGAAAGAGGGAGATGGGAGAGTATATATAGTCTGGGTGGGAGAAGGGGTACACGGTCCTCGGCCCTTACACTATGCGCAAACAGGGGAGGCCAGATGTCCGGGCGACGTGCCGGATGTCCGGGCCTTCGCGAGGGGCCGGATGTCCAGGCTGGCGGTGCTGGCATGAATGCTCTCTGGATAGGCGTGGTCCAGTTGTCCGGGCGAGGGGCCTGATGTCCGGGAGCTCAGGACAGGCCGGATGTCCGGGCTGAAGCAGTTCAGCTTCGGGTGCGTTCTGTGACGGGCGTCGGATTTCCGGGCAGAGGCCGGATGTCCGTGCCATTGGGCAGGATGTTCGGGCTGAGGCCGGATGTCCGGAGCCTGTAGACTTTGCCGCTGGCTCCTTGGCGCTGGTGATGTTTCCAGGGGCCGGATGTCTGGGGTCCTGGCCGGATGTCCGGGTCCTGGAAGCTGTACTTGACTCCTTCCGTTGGTTCTCCTCATCCGTGAACTTGGCGGCTTGTCCATCTTTATGAGCATCTCCGGGAGGGTCCTCTTGACACCTAATCCTACATAGCATAGCGGACTTAGGTAGTAGCCATGTCTCGAGTGGATCATACATGATATCACTAAAGAAAGAAGTCACCTCCTTCTCGAGAGCTCTAGCTCGTGCTCGTGTCATAGGTCATGTTGGCTCTTGATGAGACAATGGTAGGTCAATGGGGATGACCGTAGGATGCTCTGCATCAGACCCCCGTTACCCCAAAGACTAAATACCATCTCAAAATCTTTTTCAACCACTTCGCCAGCATTGTAAATATGAAAACCCACTGATTTAGAAGCAACCGAGAACTTGAAAGAATGATCCTTAAGATAAGACACTTTAAAACCTTGAGAATAACCTCCAAAAGTGGAATGAAGAGCAATACTAATAGTGTGCATATCCAACTTGAATGTGGCCCGTCAGAATGACACGACCATGCTGAATTCCTTTTGACGAAAACCTGGGGAGAAGACCAGGGGTGCCCAAACGTGCTTCTCATTTTTGCTTGAAACTTCTTGCCCCTCTCAAAGTTGAGTGAAAAAGGTGCCATGGATTCATAGAGGAAGGATGTGGGCAGAGATGACAAGGTGACAGAGTGGACACCGGGACCGGAGTGGCCACCGATGCAGGAATCCCCTAGAGGAGCCTAGGAGAGTAGAGGAGAGGAGAGGCCTATCGTTTCTCCCTTTGGACCGTCATTGTCAAAACCATCATGCAACGTTTGTCCTTACCAGGTAGGCTAATGTTTATACTCACCATAATCTCTCATATTTCCTTCCAAAGTAGTGCCAATGGGTTTAGAAACTTGTTTGAAAAGCAGCGGCAAATGATGTTCTTTGACTTTCAGGGACAAAAAGTCCTCATTAGGGGCCGAATTTGAGGGTCCTCTGGGCCTCCTGCGCAAGCCGAAAGTATTTTCTAGATTCCCATGCTCGTCGCTAACATTTTGAGTACTTTTGGGTCTGAAATGGACTCTGAATGACAAAGTTATGGCAGTTTTAATGAACACCGGTCCTTCATATGGCAGTCCTTGCAAGAACTTCATTTTCTCGTGACGACGTTCTGGCGCGCCTCCCAAAAAATTTGTGTCCTCCATAGGGTATACATTGTTTCCACATACATATTGACCGATGCTAGGAATGTCGTCCTATTATTAGCTGTCACACACGTACGTTACGGCAAGCCACATGGCAAAAGCAAAGATAACAAGGCATATAGTCACCTTATTTTCTTTAATTTACAACCAAATGGGATTCCCCGGATCATAGAGGATGTGAGGAATGCAAGGTTTGTCCTGACCAGGCAGACTAATGTTTATACTCACCATAATCTCTTGGATTTCCTTCCAAAGGAGTGCCAATGGTTTAGAAATTTTTCTAAAAAGCTACGGTAAATTATGTTCTTTGACTTTCAGGGCAAAAAGGTCCTCATTAGGGGCCGAATTCGAGGGTCCTTTGGGCCTCCTCCGCAAGCAGGAAGTATTTTATAGATTCCCATGCTCGTCGCGAGCCTTTTGAGTACTTATGGGTCCGAAACGGACTCTGAATGACAAATTTATGACCGTTTTAGTCAACATCGGTCCTTCATATGGCAGTCCTTGAAAAACTTCATTTTCTCGTGATGCGTTCTGGCACGCCGCCCAAAAAATTTGTGTCCTCCATAATGGAGATATTGTTTCCACATATATATTGAACGGTGCCAAGAATGCCCTCCCATTATTGGGTGTCACACACGTACTTTACGACATGCCACACAACAAAAACAAGGAGAATAAGGCTTATAGTCGCCTTATTTTCTTCAATTTACAACCAAATGGGATTCCCCGGATCATAGTGCATATGCAGAATTCAACTTTTGTCCTTACCATTCGGACTAATGTTTATACTCACCATAATCTCTCGGATTTCCTTCCAAAGCAGTGCCAATGGGTTCAGAAACCTGTTTGAAAAGCAGCGGCAAATGATGTTCTTTGACTTTCAGGGGCAAAAAGTCCTCATTAGGGGTCGAATTTGAGGGTCCTCTGGGACTCCTGCGCAAGCTGGAAGTATTTACTAGAATCCCATGCTCGTCGCGAGCATTTAGAGTACTTTTGGGTCTGAAACGGACTTTGAATGACAAAGTTATGACCGTTTTAATGAACACCGGTCCTTCATATGGCAGTCCTTGAAAGAACTTCATTTTCCACGACGTGTTCTGGCTGTCGGTGTACTAAAGTAGGGGTACCCTAGTATCCCGAACTTGTGCACGGGCAGTCGCAGCACCCCGCGGCAAGGCCCGCCAGGTGATCGCCAAGGCTCTCTATGGTTCTTTTGGAGCCATTCGAGAACAAAGTGTTTAAGCCAAGGAGACGAGTCCCCGGCAAGAGGAGCTTGCCGGGAAGGCCGCTCGAGGCACAAGACCCCGGCAAGAGGAGCTTGCCGGGAAGGCCAACCAGAGCATCTCAAAGAACCTGCCATGACGCGCCACGCGTCCCGGCAAGACTCGACGAGCGACAAGCTCCCGGACGCAGCAAGACAACGGCCGCGGCAAGGCACTTGCCGCGGCGGGCAACCACTCTGTACCCGCGCTCCAGCTCACCCACCTACGTGTCGCTCCGGGACCCTTCCTGGCGTACGTGGCGGGACGCTCTGCAGCCAGGGGTACACTGTGGCATGCAACGCTGACAAGATCGCCATCGTGGCAAGCGGTGGCGCCCCCGACGGTCCCTTTTCTGCACCGTCTGGGTGACGTAGATAGGCATTTAATGCCTTTGTCCCCTGCCGTCAGGGTTAGGTATGATATACTGTGTAGGTAGCTGTACCTACCACAACATATTTCCATTTTTGCCCTTACCTACGTTGCCACCTGTTGGAGACCCCTTGAACATATAAAAGGAGGCCCATGCACAACGTAGGGGGGGATCAGACCCCGGAGAGCGATCTCTGAGAGGAAAACAGAAGAACGCTCGGTCTCGTTAGCTGCTTGAGTGTACTGTAGCAGTCAGCGCTCCCGAGCAAGAACTCAATACAATCCACAAAGCAGCAGTAGGAGTATTATCTCTCCGGAGAGCTCCGAAGCTGGGTAACCCCCCCCCCCCCCGTGTGCTTCGCCTCGATCCGCTCTTCACGCGACCTCCGCCCCCCGCCGAACCGAGAAGGGGCTCCGTCCCCATAGGTGCTCGGGGAGCCAGAATACCCCAACATCTTTGGCGCGCCAGGTAGGGGGCGTCGAGGTTGTGTGAACCTGATCCGGCGTTTACGCGAGCTAAGTCTTCATTAACTTCTCGACATGCCGCCGAAGAAGAAGGCTTTGGAGGCGGCTACGCCGTCCGCGTCGAATCCACCGCCGCCGCAGCAAATGGCCGGTGGGGAGGACGCCAGCATAAGAACGGGCGTCGACGAGGGAGCCCATGGTGCCACCAAGTCCAAGGACAAGACCGCGCTGCCCGTCGGCGGCGTAGTCGGCTCCCACGACGACCGGGCGTCCGTAGACGCACCGCGCCCATCTCAAGAGGCGCAGGACCGGCAGCGTCGTGGTACTCACGGTACCATACGCTCGCTGGACCCAAATCGAGCTCGCGGATCCCGGGATGCTCAAGGCCAACATGCACGCCAATGTGCTAGCGCGAGCGAGGCACGGTCGCCTGGACGGAATACTGCTCCTTCTAACATCGTTGGAAGTCCGAGCATATCCCGCTCCTCGCACCGTTCGCCACCGCTACCCGCCACTCCAGCAGAAGCTTTGGCACGAGCTCAACTACTCCTGGACTTCCCTCCAACGCCAGACAAGATCGACGACTGGAGGGCCACCATTCAGAGTCTCATCGGCTTCGCCAACGGCGACACTCCACGGCCTGCGACCACATCGCAGCCGCGGCAGGTCAGCCAAGTGCAAGCCAATGGCGACAAAACCGGTTGGGGTGCAACCACCATGCACTCTCCGCCCAAAGGCCAAGATCGCCGACTCACCGGGTCCGCCACGACAGCGACTCCACTGCTTCCTCAGATCCGCGAACTCGTCGCGATCAGCGCCACGTTCTTCATGAACGGCAGCAAGAAGACGCTCGTACCCGCATCGAGCGCCGAAGAGAAACGCGGCGTCAATCAGACCGACGCACTGGCCCCGCTGTCGACATGCAAGCGCCAGGGGAACCAGGCGACCTGCCGTACGCGGTAGTTTGCCCTGCATTTACTCGTGAGCTAAGGCAAGTCCAGTGGCCCAGCATGAAGAATTCAAGCCATACGTACCAGAGAAGTACGACGGCAGGCTGCATCCGTTGGAGTTCCTCAGCATCTACACTATCGCGGTGCAGGCTGCCGGGGGGCGAGACGACAAGATCCTCGCCAATTACTTCCCTTTGGTGCTCAAGCCCAACGTCAGGTCCTGGCTCATGCACTTGCCGGAAAACTCCATATCTTCCTGGGCAGACCTATGCCATCAGTTTGTTGGCGCCTTTACAGGCGGCCACAAACCTCATGGCCAGGAGAGTGATCTTCACCTGCTTGCCCAGAAGGAAGGGGAGCCTCTACGCAAGTACATCCAGAGATTCAGCCAAGTGCAACGCAACATCCCAGACGTCCACCCTGCCGCGGTCATCAGTGCGTTCCACCAGAACGTGCGTAACCGCAGGATGCGGGAGGAGATGGCAATGTGCAAGATCAGAGACGTCAGTGAGCTGTATGCCCTAGCCGACAGATGTGCACATGCTGAGGAAGGGAGGAAACTCCCTGAAGAGAACGTAGGAACAGGGGGATCTGACAGCGATGATGCCGCCCCGGCAAGCAAAAACCGGCGGCGGAACAACAGGAAGAGGAAAGGCAAAGATGTGCTAGTTGTCGAGCAGTCTGGCAACGAGGGTGGCGCCAAGACAGCAAAGACTGGTAGCTCCGGCAAGGAGGTTGACGCATGCGCCAACTGCCAGGCTGTGGCGGCCGCCGACAAGCAGGACGGCACCAACAAGCAGTACTGCAAGATTAACCGCACCAAAGGCCATGACCTCCCGAGCTGCAAGAAGGTCGAGCAGCTCGTTGAGCTGCAAAAGGCCGAATACGAGCGACGCGACAAGGAGAAGGCTCAAGGAGGTGCTGGAGGATCCGGTACGAAGCGCACCAGCCGGGGGGGACGCCGCAGCAACGCCAAGCAGCGGCAAGGCGACAGACCTCCCCGCGGCCGTGACAAGGATGAAGATGACGATGATGACGAAAACATGGATGACGCTGAGACCAGCGAGCAGGAGTTCCAGAAAGCCACAGAAGTTTTGTGCATTAACGGCGGTGCTTCTCTGCATACTTCACACCACCAACTCAAGCAGTGGGTGCGGGAAAGTCAATGCAGCAGAACCACCCGTTGAGTCACGCAAGCTTCTGAAATGGTCCAGCACGCCTATCATCTTTGATATTGAGGACCACCCCGATCGCACAACTGTTGTCGGGTGTTTGCCGATGTTGGTCTCACCAACTATCCGCAACCTCAAGGTCACTAAGATGATAGTTGACGGCGGGGCCGGCTTGAACATGGTCTCCACCGCTGTGCTCCGGAGACTCCAAGTCCCTGACAGCGAGCTCGAAGAGACCGGCACGTTCCAAGGAATCAACCCGGGAAGGAGCAAGCCGAAGGGGAAGATCACGCTGCCGGTGACGTTTGGCAGCGAGCTGTACTTCAGGACTGAGAGGATCACTTTTGACGTTGCCAATTTTCCATTGCCTTACAATGGAATTCTCGGCCGTCCAGCGCTCGCCAAGTTCATGGCGGCCTCTCACTACGCGAACAACATGCTGAAGATGACAGGCCCGATAAGTGTCATCTCTGTACATGGAGACAAGAAAGACGCTCTTATCTGTGCCGACAAGATCTATCGGGAAGCACCAGCCGCCGCAGAGAGACACTTGCCGCTGAAGCTCCCGGGGGGAAGAAGAAGACCAAGTCCGGCAAGAGCTCTGATGCCCACTCCGGCAAGCGCACCTCTTCGGAGTGCTGCGCTACCGTCGAGGACGCACCATCGAGCTCCACCGGCAAATGTAAGAAGACGATGGCAGCTCCGCCAGCGACCAAGAAGGTGTTCGCCAAGGAGGGCGGCACTGGTGGTACCTTCACCATCAGTGCCACTCTCGACCCTAAATAGGAAAGTGCGCTCGTTGCTTTCCTGCGGGCGAATGTCAATGTGTTTGCGTGGCAACCGTCTGACATCCCCGGCGTTCCCAGGAAAGTAATCGAGCATCACCTTGCCGTCTGTCCTCATGCGCGGCCCGTCAAACAGAGAGTCAGGAAACAAGCAGTGGAGCGCCAAGAGTTCATCGCCGAAGAGATCAAGAAGTTGGAAGCAGCAGGCCTCGTCAGAGGAGTGCTCCATCCTACGTGGCTGGCCAATCCTGTAGTCGTGCGCAAGGCAAATGGGAAATGGAGACTTTGCATCGACTTCACCGATGTCAACATAGCTTGTCCCAAAGACCCATTTCCCTTGCCGCGCATTGACCAGATTGTCGACTCCACAGCCGGATGCGACTTGCTTTCATTTCTTGACGCATACTCAGGATACCATCAGACCTTCATGGCAGAAGAGGACGAGGAGAAAACTGCGTTCATCACTCCATGTGGCACGTACTGTTTCGTACGAATGCCTTTCGGTTTGAAGAATGCGGGTTCAACATTCGCAAGGGTAGTCCATACTGCTTTTGAGCCGCAAATACACAGAAATGTGGAAGCCTACATGGACGACATAGTGGTCAAGAGCAGGGACAAAGCAACTCTGATTCAAGACCTAGAAGAGACTTTTGCAAATCTATGCAAGATCAGCCTCAAGCTCAACCCCGAGAAGTGCGTGTTTGGAGTCCCGTCCGGCAAGCTTCTCGGATTCTTCGTGTCTCAGAGAGGAATTGAAGCAAATACCGACAAGATCAAGGCCATTGAGCAGATTGAAGCACCGAAGCGCGTCAAGGATATACGAAAAATTGCCGGCTGCGTGGCGGCTCTCAGCAGGTTTATCTCTAAGTCTACTGAGCACGCCCTACCATTTTTCAAAATCTTGAAAAAGGCAGGTCCAATGAAATGGACTCCGGAAGCGGAGGCTGCGCTGCAGGACTTGAAGAGATACCTGTCCTCCACTCCAATACTTGTCGCACCTAAACCACAAGAGAAGTTGCTGCTATATCTGGCGGCAACCAATCAAGTGGTTAGTGTTGCGTTAGTAGCGGAGAGAGAGGCAGATGATGAGCCAGCGACCGCGGCAAGCACATCCAACGACAAGCAGGGGGCTTCCCCGACGAGCTCTGGTCCCGACGAAGATGGATCTGCCAAGAGATACAGAAGAAGAAAATGGTGCAGCGCCCAGTCTACTTTGTCAGTTCCCTTCTGCAGGGGGCTAGGTCAAGAATCCAGAAGCAACAGGCAGGATTGTTGAGTGGGCGCTGGAACTGTCAAGCTTTGGCCTCAAGTTTGAGAGCACTTCAACTATTCAAAGCAGAGCATTGGCAGAATTCATAGCAGAGTGGACGCCAACACCAGACGAAGAAATTCCAGAGACGAGCATCCCTGTCAAGGAAGCGAACAAAGAGTGGCTGATGTACTTTGATGGTGCGTTCTAGCTGCAAGGCGCCGGTGCTGGCGTGCTGCTTGTCGCACCCACCGGAGAACACCTCAAGTACGTGGTCCAGGTGCACTTTCCCAAGGAGCAAGCAACAAACAATACCGCGGAGTATGAAGGATTGCTCGCCAATCTCAGGATCGCGGCAGACCTCGGGATCAAGCAACTCATTGTCAGGGGTGACTCACAGCTTGTCGTCCGCCAAGTGAACAAGGATTATCAGAGTCCATCGATGGAAGCTTACGTTGATGAAGTGAGGAAGCTGGAAGAGCGCTTTGTCGGCCTACAGATGGAACATGTTCCAAGAGCTCAGAACGACATCGTCGACGGCCTGTCAAATTGTGCGGCATTTAAGTTACCATCCGTGACGCCATCAACTGGACAGAGCAAGAAGAGGAAGTTGATTTCTGGTGACTGTCTTCAGGCAGAGCTTCCCGAAGCCGCCGCCAAGAAGGTCCCCAAGATCAACGCCAAGAGTGCTGAGGAGCAGTCCGCTCCGACAAGCCCCAGGGTTTGTTTCGCTGAAGCAGACGCTCCCGACAAGTTTTGCTCCGGCAAGCTTGCCGGGGAACGTCAAGCTCCGGCTGAACCGCAGGTTCTCGCCGTAGAAGCGGATGTTCCCGCAGCAGCAGATATGCCTTTAGTCCTTGTTGTCGAGCCACAGGCTCCAGCATGGGCACAGCAGATCGTCCGTTTCCTCCAGTCAGGAGAACTTCCCGAAGAGCCAGAAGAAGCGGAAAGAGTAGCCCAGCAGTGTAGTATGTACCAGTTCGTTGACAACGCACTGTACAGAAGAAGACTCAGCGGAGTGAAATTGAAGTGTATCCCCCGGGAAGATGGACAGAAGCTGTTGGCAGAGATACATGGAGGCATTTGTGGTCACCACATTGGCGCAAGAGCGCTTGCCGGCAAAGCATTCTGGCAGGGCTTCTTTTGGCCGACAGCCCTCCAGGATGCAGTTGCACAAGTAACCAAGTGTGAAGCGTGCCAGTTCCATTCCAAATAGATACACCAGCCAGCTCAAGCTCTCCAGACGATCCCTTTATCCTGGCCCTTTTCGGTCTGGGGGCTCAACATCCTCGGCCCCTTCCCCCGAGCAGTCGGGGGCTTTGAGTACTTGTACGTCGCAATCGACAAGTTCACAAAGTGGCCGGAAGTGGAACCAGTGAGGAAGGTGACAGCACAGTCAGCAGTCAAGTTCTTCAGGTCGATTGTTTGCTGCTTTGGAATCCCTAACAGGATCATCACCGACAACGGTACACAATTCACGAGTCGCACCTTCATGCAGTACGTCCAAGACCTTGGCGCCAAGGTCTGCTTCGCTTCTGTTGCTCACCCCAGGAGCAATGGTCAAGCAGAGAGGGTGAATGCTGAAGTGCTGCGTGGACTCAAGACCCGGACTTTCGACAGGCTGCACAGGTGCGGAAGAAACTGGATCGAGGAGCTGTCGGTGGTTCTTTGGTCGATCAGGACGACGCCAAATCGAGCCACTGGCCAGACACCTTTCGCTCTAGTCTATGGAGCAGAGGCAGTTATCCCCATGGAACTCGTATACGGGTCACCTCGAGTGCTCGCTTATGATGAGCTTGAGCAAGAGCAGCTGCGACAAGATGACGCGCTGCTCCTTGAGGAAGACCGTCTTCAGGCTGCTGTATGAGCTGCTCGATACCAGCAAGCTTTGCGCCGCTACCATAGCCGCAAAGTTAAAGCCAGAAGTCTCGAGGAAGGCGACCTTGTTCTTCGGCGCGTTCATTCCGCCAAGAATTCCAACAAGTTGACGCCGAAGTGGGAGGGCCCTTACCGGGTGAAACGAGTCACTAGGCCTGGCGCTGTCCGCCTTGAGACCGAGGATGGCTTTCCGGTGAGCAACTCCTGGAACATCGAGCATCTTCATAAGTTTTACCCGTAAGGCGCGGTTGTCGGACCCTGTCCGGCAACCACCATTTTGTACAAGTCTTGCCGCTGTTGCATCTAATCCTTTGTACAAAGCCAGGCGCAGACCCTGTGCATAAATAAAACTCACGTGCTCCGCACACCCTGTCAATTTCATGCCTTTCTGCATGAATTATCTGACACTTTGTGCAGCGAGCCCCCTCGGTAAGCAATAACGAGCCATAAGGCTCCATACTATTGTTTTCTCTTTTCTCTTTTTCTCAAGTAAAGGAAGGATCCTTCGCCCACAAGTTGACCGGGGGGGAGGAGAAGATAATGGTGTGGACCTGGCGTTGTTCAGGAAAAATTTTGCCTTGCCGGGGAGCAAACGACAGGAAAGCTAAGTGCCAAAGTTCGAGCAATCAGATCTTTTAACTTTAAGTTACTTTCCTTGAACGACCATGCTTTGTATGGAAAACCTGTGCGCGAAGGAACCAGCTCGTGGTTAGTTGCGCCCTTACTTTGTTTCGAGTTCGCTCAACAGTTTAAGTGTGCTGCGACTAGAGTCGCGCCCTTACTTTGTTTCGAGTTCACTCAGCAACTTAAGCGAGCTGCGACTAGTCGCGACAAGGTTTCTTGTCGGTAACGGCACCGCCAGCAGGCCGCTGACGTCCCGCACTCAGTGCTCGCGGCAAAGGTGCCTACGCCGGCAGGTTCCCTAAAAGCGTAGGGTAAAAACATACAAAGGAAGGAATCGAGTAAAGGAAGTAGCATTGCAATCATGACCTGAAACAGAGTTATATTACAAGATAGTTTGTCGCGGCTCTAACAGACTGTTTTCATAACATGACCAGCGACGAAAAAAAGAAGAAGAAAATAGGCGGCCTAGTCCGCGCGGTCGCCCTCAACCCTCTTGATCCCGCTCACCTTGTCCACAATGGGTGCGACGAGGGTCTTGAGCTCCTCCAGATCAGCTTCCGGCGGCAGGGACCTGAGGAAGATACGAACCGCCAGGAGGCGGGCGTTTCGCCTTTCTGAATAAAGAAACCACCCACGACCTCTCCCACGATGCCGCAATCGACGCGTGCTGTTCGGGGAGGGCGTGGTGGATGCGGAGCAAGGTGCGACGTAACCCAGGCCGTGCGTGCCCGTGCCCTGTTTTGGGCCTGGCGCAACAGTGCTCGGCACCGTGGGTGGCCCAGGCCCGGGGGCTCCTATCGGTGTACTAAAGTAGGGGTACCCTAGTATCCCAAACTTGTGCACGGGCAGTCGCAGCACCCCGCGGCAAGGCCCGCCAGGTGATCGCCAAGGCTCTCTATGGTTCTTTTGGACCCATTCGAGAACAAAGTATTTAAGCCAAGGAGACGAGTCCCCGGCATGAGGAGCTTGCCGGGAAGGTCGCTCGAGGCACAAGACCCCGGCAAGAGGAGCTTGCCAGGAAGGCCAACCAGAGCATCTCAAAGAACCTGCCGCGACGCGCCACGCGTCCCGGCAGGACTCGGCGAGCGACAAGCTCCCGGACGCAGCAAGACAACGGCCGCGGCAAGTGCCGGCAACCACTCTGTACCTGCGCTCCAGCTCACCCACCTATGTGTCGCTCCGGGACCCTTCCTGGCGTACGTGGCGGGACGCTCTGCAGCCAGGGGTACACTGTGGCATGCAACGCTGACAAGATCGCCATCGTGGCAAGCGGTGGCGCCCCCGACGGTCCCTTTTCTGCACCGTCTGGGTGACGTAGATAGGCATTTAATGCCTTTGTCCCCTGCCGTCAGGGTTAGGTATGATACACTGTGTAGGTAGCTGTACCTACCACAGCATATTTCCATTTTGCCCTTACCTACGTTGCCACCTGTTGGAGACCCCTTGAACATATAAAAGGAGGCCCATGCACAACGTAGGGGGGGATCGGACCCCAGAGAGCGATCTCTGAGAGGAAAACAGAAGAACGCTCGGTCTCGTTAGCTGCTTGAGTATACTGTAGCACTCAGCGCTCCCGAGCAAGAACTCAATACAATCCACAAAGCAGCAGTAGGAGTATTATCTCTCCGGAGAGCTCCGAAGCTGGGTAAACCCCCCCCCCCCCCCCCCGTGTGCTTCGCCTCGATCCGCTCTTCGCGCGACCTCCGCCCCCTGCCAAACCGAGAAGGGGCTTCGTCCCCATAGGTGCTCGGGGAGCCAGAAAACCCCGGCACTGGCGCGCCGCCCGAAAATTTTGTGTCCTCCACAGTGGAGATATTGTTTCCACATATATGTTGACCGATGCCAGGAATGCCCTCCTATTATTGGCTGTCACACACATACGTTACGACATGCCATACGGCAAAAACAAGGATAATAAGGCTTAAAGTCGACTTAATTTCCTGAATTTACAACCAAATGGGATTCCCCGGATCATAGAGCATGTGAAGAATGCAACTTTTTTCCTTACGAGGCAAACTCATGTTTATACTAACCATAATCTCTTGGATTTCCATCCAAAGGAGTGCCAATGGGTTTAGAAACTTTTCTGAAAAGCAGCAGCAAATGATGTTCTTTGACTTTCAGGATCAAAAAGGCAATCTTATGGGCCGAATTTGAGGGTCCTTTGAGCCTCCTACGCAAGACGGAAGTAATTTATAGATTCCCATGCTCGTCTCGAGCATTTTGAGTACTTGTGGGTCCGAAACAGACTCCGAATGACAAAGTTATGACCGTTTTAGTCAACACCGGTCCTTCATATGGTAGTCCTTGAAAAACTTCATTTTCTCGTGACGCGTTCTGGCACGCTGCACAAAAATTTGTGTCCTCCATAATGGAGATATTGTTTCCACATATATATTGAACGGTGCCAGGAATGCCCTCCTATTATTGGGTGTCACACACATACTTTACGACATGCCACATGACAAAAATAAGGAGAATTAGGCTTATAGTCGCCTTATTTTCTTGAATTTACAACAAAATGGGATTCCTCGGAAAATAGAGCATGTGCAGAATCCAACGTTTGTCCTTACCAGGCTGACTAATGTATATACTCACCATAATCTCTCGGATTTCCTTCCAAAGCAGTGCCAATGGGTTCAGAAACTTGTTTGAAAAGCAGCGGCAAATGATGTTCTTTGACTTTCAGGCACAAAAAGTCCTCATTAGGGGCCGAATTTGAGGGTCCTCCGGGCCTCCTGCGCAAGCCGGAGGTATTTTCTAGATTCCCACGCTCGTCGCGAACATTTCGAGTACTGTTGGGTCTGAAATGGACTCTGAATGACAAAGTTATAACCGTTTTACTGAACATCGGTCCTTCATATGGCAATCCTTGAATGAACTTTATTTTATCGTGACGTGTTCTGGCGTGCCGCCGCAAAATTTAGTGTCGTCCATAGTGGAGACATTGTTTCCACATCTATATTGACCGATGCAAGGAATGCCCTCCTATTATTGCCTGTCACACACGTACGTTATGGCATGCCACATGGCAAAAACAAAGATAATAAGGCTTATAGTCGCCTTATTTTCTTGAATTTATAACCAAATGGGATTCCCCGGATCATAGAGCATGTGAAGAATGCAATGTTTGTCCTTACCAGGCAGACTAATGTTTATACTCGCCATAATCTCTTGGATTTCCTTCCAAAGAAGTGCCAATGGGTTTTGAAACTTTTCTTAAAAGCAGCGGCAAATGATATTCTTTGACTTTCAGGAGCAAAAAGTCCAACTTAGGGGCCGGATTTGAGAGTCTTCTACGCCTCCTGCGCAAGCCGGAAGTAGTTTCTAAAGACTCATCGTGAGCTTTTTTAGTACTTGTGGGTCCAAACGGACTCCGAGTGACAAAGTTATGACCGTTTTAGTCAACAGCGGTCCTTCATATGGCAGTCCTTGAAAGAACTTCATTTCTCGTGACGCGTTCTAGCGCGTTGCTCCAAAATTTTGTATCCTTCATAATGGAGATATTGTTTCCACATATATATTGACCGATGCCAGGTATGCCCCCTATTATTGGCTGTCACACACGTACGTTACAACATGCAACACGACAAAACCAAGGAGAATAAGGCTTATAGTCGCCTTATTTTCTTCAATTTACAACCAAATGCGATTCCCCTGATCATAGTGCATGTGCAGAATGCAACGTTTGTCCTTACTAGGCAGACTAATGTTTATAGTCACCATAATCTCTTGGATTTCCTTCCAAAGCAGTGATAATGGGTTCAGTAAATTGTTTGCCAAGCAGCGGCAAATGATGTTCTTTGACTTTCAGGGGCAAAAAAGTCCTCATTAGGGGCCAAATTTGAGGGTCCCCCGGGGCTCCTGCGCAAGCAGGAAGTATTTTCTAGATTCCCACGCTCGTCGCGAGCATTTCGAGTACTTTTGGGTCTGAAAAGGACTCTGAATGAAAAAGTTATGAGCGTTTTAATGAACACCGGTCCTTCATATGGCAGTCCTTGAAAGAACCTCATTTTCTCGTGATGCATTCTGGCGCGCCGCCCGAAAATTTTGTGTCCTCCATAGTGGAAACATTGTTTCCACATATATATTGACCGATGCCAGGAATGCCCTCCTATTATTGGCTGTCACAAACCTACATTACGGCATGCCACACAGCAAAAACAAGGATAATAAGTGACGGTGTCCTGGACTAGGGGGTACTCACCACGTCATCTCCCGATCTATTAGATTGGGACGAGGACCCCCATGGCCGCATACAAGGAAGATTCCACAAGACTTGGCGATCAAGACAAGGACTCCACCCCACCGGCATATTCGGCTAGGACTCTTGTTATCCTAGGCCTCTGGTGCATTATATAAACCTGGGCCATGCTAGTCGATAGATCAGATACAACAATCATACCATAGTCTAGCTTCTAGGGTTTAGCCTCCTTGATCTCGTGGTAGATCTACTCTTGTACTACCCATATCATCAATATTAATCAAGCAGGACGTAGGGTTTTACCTCCATCAAGAGGGCCCGAACCTGGGTAAAACATTGTGTCCCTTGTCTCCTGTTACCATCCGCCTAGACGCACAGTTCGGGACCCCCTACCCGAGATCCGCCGGTTTTGACACCGACAATACGGCTTAAAGTCGTCTTATTTTCTTGAATTTACATCCAAATGGGATTCTCCGGATCATAGAGCATGTGAAGAATGCAATGTTTGTCCTTACCAGGCAGACTAATGTTTATACTCACCATAATCTCTTGGGTTTTCCTGCCAAAGGAGTGCCAATGGGTTTAGATTCTTTTTTGAAAAGCAGCAGCAAATGATGTTCTTTGACCTTCAGGATAAAAAATGCCATCTTAGGGGCCGAATTCGAGTGTCCTTTGGGCCTCCTCCGCAAGGAGGAAGTATATTATAGATTCCCATGCTCGTCGCGAGCATTTTGAGTAATTGTGGGTCCGAAACGGACTCTGAATGACAAATTTATGATCGTTTTAGTCAACATCGGTCCTTCATATGGCAGTCCTTAAAAAACTTCATTTTCTCGTGATGCGTTCTGGCACGCCGCCCAAAAATTTTGTGTCCTCCATAATGGAGATATTGTATCCACATATATATTGAACGCTGCCAGGAATGCCCTCCCATAATTGGGTGTCACACACGTACTTTACGACATGCCACACAACAGAAACAAGGAGAATAAGGCTTATAGTTGCCTTATTTTCTTGAATTTACAACCAAATGGGATTTCTCGGATAATAGAGCATGTGCAGAATCCAACGTTTGTCCTTAACAGGTGGACTAATGTTTATACTCACCATAATCTCTCGGATTTCCTTCCGAAGCAGTGCCAATGGGTTCAGAAACATGTTTGAAAAGCAGCGACAAATGATGTTCTTTGAATTTCAGGGGAAAAAGGTCCTCATTAGGGGCCGAATTTGAGGGTCCTCCGGGCCTCCTGCGCAAGCATGAAATACTTTCTAGATTCCCACGCTCGTCGCAAACATTTCGAGTACTTTTGGGTCTGAAACGGACTCTGAATGACAAATTTATGACCGTTTTAGTGAACACCGGTCCTTCATATGGCAGTCCTTGAAAGAACATCTTTTTCTCATGAACCGTTTTGGCGCACTGCCCAAAAATTTTGTGTCCTCCATAGTGGAGACATTGTTTCCACATATATATTGACCGATGTGAGGAGTGCCCTCGTATTATTGCATGTCACACACGTATGTTATGGCATGCCACATGGCAAAAACAAAGATAATAAGGCTTATAGTCGCCTTATTTTCTTGAATTTACAACCAAATGGGATTCCCCGGATTATAGAGGATGTGAAGAATGCAACATTTGTCCTTAACAGGCAGACTAATGTTTATACTCACCATAATCTCTTGGATTTCCTTCCAAAGAAATGCTAATGGGTTTAGAAACTTTTCTGAAAAGCAGCGGTAAATGATGTTCTTTGACTCTCAGGAGCAAAAAGTCCAGCTTAGGGGCCGGATTTGAGGGTCTTTTGGGCCTCCTGCGCAAGCGGGATGTAGTTTCTACACACTCGTCGTGAGCATTTTTAGTACTTGTGGGTCCAAAATTGATCCGAATGACAAAGTTATGACCGTTTTAGTCAACAGCGGTCCTTCGTATGGCAGTCCTTGAAAGAACTTCATTTCTCGTGACGCGTTCTAGCGCACCGCTCCAAAATTTTGTGTCCTCCATAATGGAGATATTGTTTCCACATATATATTGACCAATGCCAGGTATGCCTGCCTATTATTGGCTGTCACACACGTACGTTACAACATGCCACACGATAAAAACAAAGAGAATAAGGCTTATAGTCGCCTTATTTTCTTCAATTTACAACCAAATGCGATTCCCCGATCATAGAGCATGTGCAGAATGAAACCTTTGTCCTTACCAGGCGGACTAATCTTTATGCTAACAATAATCTCTCGGATTTCCTTCCAAAGAAGTGACAATGGTTTCAGTAAATTGTTTGAAAAGCAGCGGCAAATGATGTTCTTTGACTTTTAGGGGCAAAAAGTCCTCATTAGGGGCCAAATTAGAGGGTCCTCCGGGGCTCCTGCGCAAGTCAGAAGTATTTTCTAGATTCCCACGCTCGTTGCGAGCATTTCTAGTACTTTTGGGTCTGAAACGGACTCTGAATGACAAAGTTATGAGCATTTTAATGAACACCAGTCCTTCGTTTGGCAGTCCTTGAAAGAACCTCATTTTCTCGTGACGCGTTCTCGCACCGCCCGAAAATTTTGTGTCCTCCATAGTGGAGACATTGTTTCCACATATATATTGACCGATGACAGGAATGCCCTCCTATAATTGGCTGTCACACACCTACGTTACGGCATGCCACACGACAAAAACAAGGATAATAAGGCTTAAAGTCGTCTTATTTTCTTGAATTTACAACCAGACGGGATTCCCCGGATCATAGAGCATGTGAAGAATGCAATGTTTGTCCTTACCAGGCAGACTAATGTTTATACTCACCATAATCTCTTGGGTTTATCTTCCAAAGGAGTGCCAATGGGTTTGGAATCTTTTTTCAAAAGCTGCAGCAAATTATGTTCTTTGACCTTCAGGATAAAAAAATGCCATCTTTGGGGCCAAATTCGAGGGTCCTTTGGGCCTCCTGCACAACCGGGCAGTATTTTATAGATTCCCACGTTCGTCGCGAGCATTTTGATTACTTGTGGGTCCGAAACGGACTCCGAATGGCAAAGTTATGACCTTTTTTGTCAACACCGGTCCTTCATATGGCAGTCCTTGAAAAACTTCATTTTCTCGTGACGCGTTCTGGCACGCCGACCAAAAATTTTGTGTCCTCCATAATGGAGATATTGTTTCCACATATATATTGAACGGTGCCAGGAATGCCCTCCTATTTTTGGGTGTCACACACGTACTTTACGACATGCCACACGACAAAAACAAGGAGAATAAGGCTTATAGTCGCCTTATTTTCTTGAATTTACAACCAAATGGGATTCCTCGGATAATAGAGCATGTGCAGAATCCAACATTTGTCCTTACCAGGTGGACTGATGTTTATACTCACCATAATCTCTCGGATTTCCTTCCAAAGCAGTGCCAATGGGTTTATAAGCTTGTTTGAAAAGCAGCGACAAATGATGTTCTTTTACTTTCAGGGGGAAAAGGTCCTCATTAGGGGCCGAATTTGAGGGTCCTTCGTGCCTCCTGCGCAAGCCGGAAGTATTTTCTAGATTCCCACGCTCGTCGCGAGCATTTCGAGTACTTTTGGGTCTGAAACGGACTCTGAATGACAAATTTATGACCATTTTAGTGAACACCGGTCCTTCATATGGCAGTCCTTGAAAGAACATCTTTTTCTCGTGAAGTGTTTTGGCGCACTGCCCAAAAATTTTGTGTCCTCCATAGTGGAGACATTGTTTCCACATATATATTGACCGATGCGAGGAATGCCCTCCTATTATTGCCTGTCACACACGTACGTTACGGCATGCCACATGGCAAAAACAAAGATAATAAGGCTTATAGTCGCCTTATTTTCTTGAATTTACAACCAAATGGGATTCCCCGGATCATAGAGCATGTGAAGATTGCAACGTTTGTCCTTAACAGGCAGACTAGTGTTTATACTCACCATAATCTCTTGGATTTCCTTCCAAAGAAGTGCCAATGGGTTTAGAAACTTTTCTGAAAAGAAGCGGCAAATGATGTTCTTTGACTTTTAGGAGCAAAAAGTCCAGCTTAGGGGCCGGATTTGACGGTCTTCTGGGCCTCCTGCGCAGGCCGAAAGTAGTTTCTACACACTCGTTGCGAGCTTTTTTTTAGTACTTGTCGGTCCAAAACGGACTCCGAATGATAAAGTTTTGACTGTTTTAGTCAACAACGATCCTTCATATGGCAGTGCTTGAAAGAACTTCATTTCTCGTGACGCATTCTAGCGCGCCGCTCCAAAACTTTGTGTCCTCCATACTGGAGATATTGTTTCCACATATATATTGACCTATGCCAGGTATGCCCTCTTATTATTGGCTGTCACACACGTACGTTACAACATGCCACACAACAAAATCAAAGAGAATAAGGCTTATAGTCGCCTTATTTTCTTCAATTTACAACCAAATGCGATTCCCCTGATCATAGAGCATGTGCAGAATGCAACGTTTGTCCTTATCAGACGGACTAATGTTTATACTCACGCTTGGCGAAGGATGAACATTGGAGCTAGAACAAGCATGGAGTTGATGGCATGCGCAAGGGGAACAAGAATGTAGTTACAAGTGATGATTTCAGGACTTTGAAGCCACCATAAGTAGTGCATGAAGCCTTTGACAAAATATAGAAGATGCCACTTCATAAATTTTGTCCAAAGGCTATTCTAGGTGTCGCGTCACCTTATTATTGGGCTAGGCCTATCTAATTTCAAAATACATAAGTATAGGCTATTTTTAGAGTTCGTATGTGTGGGGAAACAAGAGATAGGGTTGGTTTCGGACCCCTTCCACAAGGGCCACGAAATTCCCCCCTCTTCCTCCATATATACAGCCCTAGGGCACCGTTTAGACTTTGGGTTTTGTTTAGATTAAAGTTCTCCGTAGCTGCAACTTCGCATACTTCGTTTGTGTTCAATGACCAGACAAAGGCGTCACAGAACCCCACCTTGATCAATAAAGCTTTCCTCTTATATTCGCAATATCTGGATTGCAATCTTAGTTTCTTGCTTGTTTTTGTTTGCCTGGAGGAAACAGACCTTCGTGGTCAGGTTGATCGTGCTCCAGCATGGTCAATAACCTCTCGGAGTAGGTTTAGCGATTGCTAAGGCGTGACGTCCTCGCATGTTCGTAGTCGGATCGTCAAAGTCGACTTCCTCCAAAACGATAGCCACAATCTCATTAAAAGACGGGACACATTTGCCTCTATCGCATGTGCAAGCCAGAAGTATTTCTAGATTCCCACGCTCATTGTGAGCATTTTGAGTACTTGTGGGTCCAAAACGGTCTCCGAATTACCAAGTTATGACCGTTTTAGTGAACACCGGTCCTTCATATCGCAGTCCTTGAAAGAACTTCATTTTATCATGACGCCTTCTGGTGCGCCGCCCCAAATTTTTGTGTCCTCCATAGTGGAGATATTATTGCCACATATATATTGACCGATGGCCGGAATGCCCTCCTATTATTTGCTGTCACACACATACGTTACGGCATGCCACACTAGAAAAACAATAAGAATAAGGCTTATAGTCGCCTAATTCTTTTGAATTTACGACCAAATGGGATTTCCTGGATCATAGAGCATGTGCAAAATGCAACGTTTGTCCTAACCAGGCGGACTAATGTTTATACTCACCACAATCTCTCAGATTTCCTTCCAAAGCAGTGTGATTGGGCACAGAAACTTGTTTGAAAAGAAGCGGCAAATGATGTTCTTTGACTTTCAGGGGCAAAAAGTCCTCATTAGGGGCCGAATTTAGGGGTCCTCCATGACTCCTGCGCAAGCTGGAAGTATTTTCTAGATTTCCATGCTCGTCGTGAGCATTTTGAGTACTTGTAGATCCGAAACGGACTCCGAATGACAAAGTTATGACCGTTTTAGCAAACACCGGTCCTTCATATGGCTGTCCTTGAAAGATCTTCATTTTCTCATGAAGCGTTCTTGCGTGCCGCTCCAAAATTTTGTGTCCTCCATAGTGGAGATATTGTTTCCACATATATATTGATCGATGCCAGGAATGCCCTCCTATTATTGGCTGTCACACGCTTACGTTATGGCATACCACACTGCAAAAACAAGGAGAATAAGGCTTATAGTCGCCTTATTTTTCTGAATTTACAACTAAATGGGATTCCGCGGATCATAAAGCATGTGCAAAATGCAACGTTTGTCCAAACCAGGCGGACTAATGTATATACTCACCATAATCTCTCAGATTCCCTTCCAAAGCAGTGCCAATGTGTTTAGAAACTTGTTTGAAAAGCAACGGCAAATGATGTTCTTTGACTTTCAGGGGCAAAAACTCCTCATTATGTGCCAAATTTGATGGTCCTCTAGGACTCCCATGCAAGCCGGAAGTATTTTCTAGATCCCCACACTCGTCGCGAGTATTTTGAGTACTTGTGGCTCCGAAACGGACTCCGAATGACAAAGTTATGACCATTTTAGTGAACACGGTCCTTCATATGGCAGTCCTTGAAAGAACTTCATTTTCTCAAGAAGCATTGTGGGGCGCCGCCCCAAAATTTTGTGTCCTCCATATTGGAGATATTGTATCCACATATATATTGACTGATGCCAGGAATGCCCTCCTATTATTGGTTGTCACACATTTACGTTACGGCATGCCACGCGGCAAATACATGGAGAATAAGGCTTATAGTCGCCTTATTTTCTTGAATTTACAACTAAATGGGATTCCCCGGATCATAGAGCATGTGCAGAATGCGATGTTTGTCCTTACCAGGCAAACTAATGTTTATACTGACCATAATCTCTCAGATTTCCTTCCAAAGCAGTGTCGATGGGTTTCGAAACCTGTTTGAAAATCATTGTCAAATGATGTTCTTTGACTTTCAGGGGTCAAAAGTCCAGCTTATGGGCCGACTTTGAGGTTCCTCCGGACCTCCTGTGCAAGCCGGAAGTATTTCTAGATTCCCACGCTCGTCGCGAGTATTTTGAGTACTGGTGGGTCCGAAAGGGACTTCGAATGACAAAGTTATGACTGTTTTAGTGAACACCGGTCCTTCATATGGCAGTCCTTGAAAGAACTTCATTTTATCACGACGCCTTCTGGCGCGCCGCGCTAAATATTTGTGTCCTCCATAGTGGAGATATTGTTGCCACATATATATTGACTGATGCCAGGAATGCCCTCCTATTATTGGCTGTCACACACATACGTTACAGCATGCCACACTGCAAAAACAAGGGGAATAAGGCTTATAGTCGCCTAATTCTTTTGAATTTACAACCAAATGGGATTCCCTGGATCACAAAGCATGTGCAAAATGCAATGTTTGTCCTAACCAGGCGGACTAATGTTTATACTCACCACAATCTCTCAGATTTCCTTGCAAAGCAGTGCCAATGGGGTCAGAAACTTGTTTGAAAAGCAGCGGCAAATGATGTTCTTTGACTTTCAGGGGCAAAAGTCCTCATTAGGGGTCGAATATGAGGGTACTCTAGGACTCCTGCGTATGCCGGAAGTATTTTCTAGATTCCCACGCTTGTCGCGAGCATTTTGAGTACTTGTGGGGTCCGAAATGGACTCCGAATGACAAAGTTATGACCGTTTTAGTGAACACCGGTCCTTCGTATGGCAGTCCTTGAAAGAATTTCATTTTCTCATGAAGCGTTCTGGCGCGCCGCTTGAAAATTTTGTGTCTTCCATAGTGGAGATATTGTTTCCACATATATATTGATCGATGCGAGGAATGCCCTCCTATGATTGGCTGTCGCACGCTTACGTTATGGCATGCCACGCTGCAAAAACAAGGAGAATAAGGCTTATAGTCGCCTTATTTTCTTGAATTTCCAACCAACTGGGATTCCCCGGATCATAGAGCATGTGCAAAATGCAATGATTGTCCTAACCAGGCGCACTAATGTTTATACTCACCATAATCTCTCAAATTCCCTTCCAAAGCAGTGCTAACGGGTTTAGAAACTTTTTGAAAAGCAGCGGCAAATGATGTTCTTTGACTTTCAGGGGCAAAAAGTCCTCATTAGGGGCCGAATTTGAGGGTCCTCTAGGACATCTTGATGTAGGGTGAAACCCTAGACAGCCGATCTTTAACGAAAGGAGCGGATCCCAACTAAGAACACGAAGAACGCAAGGGAAAATAAGGGAAAATACAAGAGGAATCACTATTTCTCTTGACATCTCGAGCATCTTCATGTTGATGGTGTCGTTGTCGTACTTGAGCTCGATGGAGTTCGTCGTCACGCACATGTTGCTTGGAGGTGACTTGCTTTTCATGACGATGTAGATCACGAACGTGATGGTGGTCGCCATGGAGATGTGGACGTGGACAACTTGCGCTTGTATAATTTTTGCGCTCCGGAGACTTGTGAATTGAACGTCGCAGCCTTGAGGAAGATGAAGGGGAAGAACGATTGATCAACAAGGTCCGAATCTCCTCCATCCTTGCATCTTTCTCCTCCTTTTGTGCGGAAAGCTTGATGTCGGTGTCAAAACCGGCGGATCTCAGGTAGGGGGTCCCAAACTGTGCGTCTAAGGCGGATGGTAACAGGAGGCAGGGGACACAATGTTTACCCAGGTTCGAGCCCTCTCTATGGAGGTAATACCCTACTTCCTGCTTGATTGATCTTGATGATATGAGTAGTACAAGAGTTGATCTACCATGAGATCGTAGAGGCTAAACCCTAGAAGCTAGCCTATGGTATGATTGTTGTTGTCCTACGGACTAAACCGTCCAGTTTATATAGACACCGGAGGGGGCTAGGGTTACACGGAGTCGGTTAAAAATAGGAGGAGATCTACATATCCGTATCGCCAAGCTTGCCTTCCACGCCAAGGAGAGTCCCATTAGGACACGAGACGAAGTCTTCAATCTTGTATCTTCGTAGTCCAACGGTCCGGCCAAAGGATATATTCTGGCTATCCGGTCACCCCCTAATCCAGGACTCCCTCAGTAGCCCCTGAACCAGGCTTCAATGATGACGAGTCCGGCGCACAGATTGTATTCAGCATTGCAAGGCGGGTTCTTCTCCAAATTCTGAATACCTATTAAATAGTGTCCGGCTTCTCATAAAGGTTGCACTTCTCGGCTTCCGCGTCCAATAATGGCCATCTACCACATGTCGAGCGAATGCGAGCGTCTAGGGAGTTTTTACATTTACCACCCTAGCCGCATGAACAAACTGTCTATTTAAAGAGACGGGGATTCTCAGATCCAAAGCACACCATC
Organism: Aegilops umbellulata; assembly: GCA_032464435.1. Lineage (NCBI taxonomy): Eukaryota > Viridiplantae > Streptophyta > Magnoliopsida > Poales > Poaceae > Aegilops > Aegilops umbellulata. The sequence continues at coordinate 207,404,184 of CP136058.1, read as the reverse complement.
TTCTCTCCGCGAGCATTCATTGGAGCATGCCCGAAAAAATCCATTCCAACATGGCTGGCCAGCGCAGCTCCTCATCTCGCTCCCGTAGCCCTAAGCCCGGAGATTGGAAGAAGTGCTCCGTCCCGCACAGTCAACTAGTGGATCTACAGACCCAGGGATTTCTCCCTCCAACATACATGGTCCGTGTTCGAGCCAGGCTTGCCACCTATAATGGCGGGGAGCAGGCGGAGAGCTTTCCAAACCCCTCCAAGGGGGAGCGGGTATGCCTCGTTCCTTATTTATTAAGGGGGGTCAGATTTCCCATCCATCCGTTCCTCCGAGGGCTCCTGGAGTTTTACGGCCTCAAGTTGCATAATCTCACCCCTGCCTCCATACTACACATCGCTGGTTATGTAGCCCTTTGCGAGCTATTTCTGGGCTGCGAAGCTCAGTTCGCGTTGTGGAAGAAGCTATTATGCCTTGTGCCCCGTACTCAGAGGGGGTCAATATATCAAGTGGGCGGGGCCGAAATATGGCGCATCACCGGGACCGGATAGGTACCCCAAAGAAGACGTCCGAAGACTAGCCTTCAGAGTGGTTTTATATGGAGGACGTCCCCCTCCTGGATCCTATTCGGATCAGCCTTCCTGAGTTTGATAATGCCCCTTTAAAGAAGCGCCTAAGCTGGCGACCACGGAGCCCTCAGGAGGAATATGACAGAGACGTTTTTTACCTGATGGGCCGGATAAAGGTGTTGGCTCAATGAGGCTGACCATAACTGAGGTTATGTCAATATGCATTATGCTGGGGTGCAACCATGTCAATATCGAGGCCACCTCATGTGGGACTTCAACGGGGAAGATGATGCCACCCACTGTGGTCGTAACGGGCCGGACTCCATTGCCGCTCCAGCAAAAATTATGTCCGGTTTGTACAAGGGAGAGGAACAGGAGTTCCTCCGCATCAAGCCACGGGAAGGATTCCTCCATGTACAACCCGCCGAGCTGGGTAAGCTGCCGCTTTTTATACCCTTCCCTTCCGCATTTTTGGAACAAATATCTTACTTTGCCCGTTCACTACAGGAGCTGCGTAAGGCAGTAAGGGAGATCAACAGCCCACCTCCACAACCAGAGGATCCTGAACGGTCCCTCGACCCCGACCTTCAAGAGGATCCGGACATATTCGTGGAGCTGATTGATAGGACATTTTATCAATGAAGCCGCGATGAGGCCATGGTGGCTATTATAGCCGACTATCCGGGGCTACTCCCTGCCTCGCAGGTAAATGAGACCAGAGTCCCAACCTTTGAGAAGTATCCTGATACGTCTCCAACGTATCTATAATTTTTGATTGCTCCATGCTATATTATCTACTGTTTTGTACTATATTAGGCTTTATTTTCCACTTTTATATTATTTTTGGGACTAACCTATTAACCGGAGGCCCAGCCCAGAATTGTTGTTTTTTGCCTGTTTCAGTGTTTCGAAGAAACGGAATATCAAACGGAGTCCAAACAGAAAAAATCCTTTTTGGAACGTGATTTTCTCACCGGATAAGACCCAGGAGACTTGGACCCTACGCCAAGGCATCGAAGAGGCGGTCACGAGGGTGGGGGAGCGCCCCCCCCCCTCGGGCGCGCCCCCTGCCTCGTGGGCCCCTCAAAGCTCCACCGACGTACTTCTTCCTCATATATATACCCACGTACCCCCAAACGATTAGAACAGGAGGCAAAAACCTAATTCCACTGCCGCAACTTTCTGTATCCACGAGATCCCATCTTGGGGCCTGTTCCGGAGCTCCGCCGGAGAGGGCTGTCATCACGGAAGGCTTCTACATCATCATAGCCTCTCTGATGAAGTGTGAGTAGTTTACCTCAGACCTTCGGGTCCATAGTTATTAGCTAGATGGCTTCTTCTCTCTTTTTGGATCTCAATACAAAGTTCTCCCCCTCTCTTGTGGACATCTATTTGATGTAATCTTCTTCTTTTTGCAGTGTGTTTGTTGAGACCGATGAATTGTGGGTTTATGATCAAGTCTATCTATGAATAATATTTCAATCTTTTCTGAATTCTTTTATGTATGATTGGTTATCTTTGCAAGTCTCTTCGAATTATTCGTTTGGTTTGGCCAACTAGATTGGTAGTTCTTGCCATGGGAGAAGTGCTTAGCTTTGGGTTCGATCTTGCGGTGTCCTTTCCCAGTGACAGAAGGGGCAGCAAGGCACGTATTGTATCGTTTCCATCGAGGACAACAAGATGGGGTTTATTTCATATTGCATGAATTTATCTCTCTACATCATGTCATCTTGCTTAAAGCGTTACTCTGTTTTTAACTTAATACTCTAGATGCATGCTGGATAGCGGTCGATGAGTGGAGTTATAGTACTAGATGCACAATCGTTTCGATCTACTTGTCATGGACGTGATGCCTATATACATGATCATGCCTAGATATTCTCATAACTATGCTCAATTCTGTCAATTGCTCAACAGTAATTTGTTCACCCACCGTAGAAAACTTATGCTCTCGAGAGAAGCCACTAGTGAAACCTATGGCCCCCGGGTCTATTCTCTTCATATCAATCTCCATCACTTTAATCTTGCTTTGTTTTTACTTTGCCTTTTACTTTTTTACTTTGCATCTCTATACCAAAAATACCAAAAATATTATCTCTATCAGATCTCACTCTCGTAAGTGACTATGAAGGGATTGACAACCCCTAATCGCGTTGGTTGCGAGTAGCTATCGTTTTGTGCAGGTACGAGGGACTTGAGCGTGGCCTCCTACTGGATTGATACCTTGCTTCTCAAAAACTAAGGGAAATACTTACGCTACTTTGCTACATCATCCTCTCCTCTTCGGGGAAAACCAACGCAAGCTCAAGAGGTAGCATATCCCTTTTCACGCACTTCACCTACCGTATTTGTACGGTGTTCTACAGGGAAGGTCCTCGGGACACCATGCTGAGCTTGTGGTGAATCGCCAACGAGGGGCGCCGAAGCCGGGCATGCTGAAAAGGAAGGCGTTCCAGATGGATACGCCGGCACAGAGGTATTTTACAAAACCTCACTTCGTGATCATCATATTTAAAACGCAGTAATACCCATGTTTCGATGAAAGAAAAGCGCTCGCCGGACTATATCCGGAGAGATCGCAGATCACGCCTCTACTAGCCGGGCTCCGGGGCCGGACACAAAGGCGGAAGCTAACACGGGGCACCCGCCAGATGCTCCTCCGACAGAGGACGCGGATAATATATCCGCCACAAATTCCGAAGTGGAGAGCGCCATGAATCACGGGCGTCGCCGGGACGTACTCCGCAACGCTTGTTTCTCCCAAGAGGCTTTTGATGCCTTCAACTCAAGATACGCGCACATCTGTGCTGCTCAAAATGGTCTTGCTAGAGCCACGTATTAGTATTGAAAGGATATATGGGTAAGAAAATTTAATGATTATGTATAGCAGTAGCCCCTGAGACTTGAAACAGTTGGCACAACTGATTTAAGGATCATTATTTGTGCAGGTTATTACAGAGAAGAATACCCAATTGTCTCATGATCTTGAAGAGTGCAAGGCCCAGCTACGGGCCGCAATTGCCGCATTGAAGGAGTCCGAGAAGGCCTCCTCTGGTAACACTTGTTTCAAAGAATGATAGGTACCATATAGAGTGCGGCATGCCTGCAAATCTGACAATGAATATTGCAGATGACTCTGGAGTGAATCCGGATGAGCAACATGCCATACGGCAGCAAAGGGCAAGCGAGCGCGTACATACGCGCGTCATTCGGGAGAAAAATAACCTCCAAGACGCCAATACCAAGCTGAGTGTGGAACTAAAGGATGTTCTCGCCTAGCTGTCAGACTCCGTTAAGGAGAACAAGCGGCTTAGACGCGGCATTTTCAGTAGGTGCCTGAACGAACTTTAAAAAGAGTTCGGCAAAGAAGCCGGTTAACACAGTTATGTCTGCAGGCATGCTGACGGGTCGTCCCGCGGAGGAGATACCCGGGTCTGCGGGTGATCTTCTATCGGAGCTCTCACAACTGCACGAACAAGTTTGACAGGTGATGCAAGGTATTGCCCAGGCCTTGTGGCCATCCGTCTCCCTGCCCGAAGGCGTTGGAGAGCTTGCGGAGAAGCTCAAGGGAGCACGGTGGCGCTTCCGATTATGGAAGATATCGTCCTGCTGTCAAGGTGCCAGGGAAGCCTGGGCCATGGTGAAGACGCGGTATACCAAGGCTGACCCAAACCACATGGCCGAGGTTGGACCTGTGGGGCCTGATGGGAAAGAGATCCCCGTTAGTTTGGTGTATCACCAAGTAGAATTAGCCGCCAAGTATTCCCAACAGGACTGTAGGCTAGACAGCCTATTGGATGGTATAGAAGAAGAATTTAATCAGTCTAAGTGACTATGTAATTTAAATGACATGTTGAATGTCTCTAGCCGGATTGTAAATCATTTGTCATGGCGGACCTTTTCGCTTTGACCTTTCGACCTGATAGTCCGGAGTGTATCCGAATATCCGCTCAGTTATGAAAAAACCGAGATATGCATGGAGCCTAGGTGTAGGGGTCATAAGTGCTTGAACAGACAAGTACCCAACTAGTTATGTTATATTACATGGGTAGTAAGAAACATCTTCCAGGGAGAATAGTTCCGTTAAGGGTTCCTATCCCTGGGTACGCATGCCCTAATGTGCATGTCCGAACTGCGAGAAGAGACACAGGCAAAAAACATCTGGGGCCAAGTGGAAAAAACATAAAAAGTCATCTTTTATTCACCGACCGGATATTCCCTTAAGAACGCTAGCTTTCGGCTTCACCCAGTCTGAGGTACACATCCGGCTGACCTGACAGTAACAATCGTAGAGGTGCTCCCCTTATGCCCTAGCCGAATTAACGGGAACGTAGGGCATAAATACAAGAGCCAGGCAACCCAGCTTGGCCAAAACTTAAGTCATATCGATGCATATAATGGCGAAAAAAGGTACATGTGGAAGAATAACACATGTGCGGGGCATGAAGCCCATAAAATAATTAAGCTTCTGTGCAAGACGCCCCCATGTATAATGAGCGCGGCTAGCGCATCAAGATTGTGTAGATAAGACACAAATTAGCCTTTTAAGGCCTTGAGAAGAAAGAAGAAAACAGAGAGAGAAGACAGATAATGTATATGCAAAAAATGGACAAGGGAAGGAGACGAACATAGAGTCCGGCGCCGGGCGTAGAATCTTTGGATTCTGGCGGCGTTCCATGGGTTTGGCTCAAGTCGGTTATCCGATGCATCCCGCAGACGGTACGCTCCGCCGGTCAGAACTTGGTCGATAATGAAGGGACCCTCCCATTTGGGCTTGAGCTTGTCCTTTTTCTTCTCCGGCAGACGTAGAACTAACACGCCAACGTTATAAGTTTTGGCCCGTACTTCTCTGCTTTGTTATCTTCGAGCCTATTGCTGATAGAATGCGAACGCGCTTTTGCCACGTCACGCTCCTCCTCGAGGGCGTCCAAACTGTCCTGCCGATCGAGCTTGGCCTCTCTTTCTTCATACATGCGCACTCGAGGTGAGTCATGAATTATGTCGCAGGGCAGGACCGCCTCTGCGCCGTACACCATAAAGAACGGTGTGTATCCGGTAGTGCGATTTGGCGTGGTCCGCAACCCCCAGAGTACGGAGTCGAGCTCCTCTACCCAGTGCGTGTTAGATTCTTTTAAGGACCGCACTAATCTGGGTTTAATGCCACTCATGATAAGACCATTTGCTCGCTCGACTTGACCGTTAGTTTCTGGGTGATATACGGAAGCATAATCGAGCTTGATGCCCATGTTGTTGCACCATAGTTTTACTTCGTCGGCAGTGAAGTTCGTGCCGTTGTCAGTGATGATGTTGTGCGGGACGCCAGAACGGTGTACAACCCCAGATATTATGTCTATCACCGGTCCGGATTCGGCCGTCTTAACAGGTTTGGCTTCTATCCATTTGGTGAATTTATCCACCATGACCAGTAAGTATTTTTTCTTATGGGTTCCCCCTTTAAGGGGTCCGACCATGTCCAGCCCCCAGACCGTGAAAGGCCAGTGATAGAGGCAAAGGTGTCCCGATGTTTCGATGATATGGTGGCTATCGTTTCTGTGGGAGTCGACCTTGACGATCCGACTACGAACGTGCGAGACGTCGCGCCTTAGCAATCGCTAAACCAACTTCCGAGGGTTATTGACCACGCCGGAGCACGATCAACCTGACCACGAGGGCCTGTTTCCTGCGAGCAAGCGAAGAACAAGCAAGAAACTAAGATTGCAATCTGGATATTGCGAATATAAGAGGAAAGCTTTATTAATGAAGGTGGGGTTCTGTGACGCCTTGGTCTGGTCGTTGAACACAAACGAAGTACGCGAAGTTGCAGCTATGGCGAACTTTTGATCTAAACAAAACCCAAAGTCTAAACGATGCCCTAGGGGCTGTATATATGGGGGAAGAGGGGGGAATTTCGTGGCCCTTGGAGGAGGGGTCCGAAACCCACCCTAACTCTTGTTTCCCTACACATACGGACTCTAAAAACAGCCTATATTGTAGTATTTCGAAATTACATGGGCCTGGCCCAAGAAGAAGGTGACGCAGCACCTAGAATAGCCTCTGGACGAAAATTATGAAGTGGCATCTTGTATATTTCGTCCAAGGCTTCATGCACTCATTATGGTGGCTTCAAAGTCCTGAAATCATCACTTGAAACTCTGTTCTTGTCTCCCTTGCGCATGCCATCGACTCCATGCTTGTTCTTGCTCCAATGATCATCCTTCTCCAAGCTAGGCCCTTCATTTGTAAGCAAAACAAATGTATCCAATTTAGGCAGCATCATATTCTCATGAACATTAGAATCATTACCAAGAAACGAAAGTACGTGATAATTCAATTGGCATGCGCGAGCTCTAGTAATTGGTCCAGTATGTATAGCAGCAGGGGCTGTGGGTGTAACAATGGTATTGATGTCCTCATCATCCTCCCCTTCTTGAAATGAAGTCGTCCTCGACGGAAGCTCATCTTCCTCACCTAAATAAGGCTTCAAATCTGCAATGTTAAAAGTGGGACTAACCCCAAAATCTGTAGGCAACTCAAGTTTATATGCATTATCATTTATTTTCTCTAACACCTTAAAAGGACCATCAGCACGTGGCATTAGCTTTGATTTGCGCAAATTAGGAAATCTATCCTTATGCAAATGTAACCAAACAAGATCTCCAGGTGCAAACACAACATGTTTTCTACCCTTATCTCCAGCAAGTTTATATTTAGCATTCATACGCTCAATGTTTTCCTTAGTTAACTCATGCATTTTTAAAATCAATTCAGCACGTTCTTTAGCATCAAAATTAACCTTCTCCGAAGATGGAAGAGGCAACAAATCAATGGGTGCACGAGGTAGGAAACCATACACAATTTCAAAAGGGCACATCTTAGTAGTAGAATGCAACGAACGATTATAAGAAAATTCAATATGAGGCAAGCATTCTTCCCACATTTTCTTATTATTCTTCAAAACAGCCCTAAGCATAGTAGACAATGTTCTATTGACTACTTCAGTTTGTCCATCAGTTTGGGGGTGACAAGTAGTACTAAAAAGCAGTTTAGTCCCCAACTTAGCCCATAAACATCTCCAAAAGTGGCTAAGAAATTTAGTATCACGGTCTGAAACAATAGTATTTGGCACACCATGCAAGCGAATAATTTCACGAAAGAACAAATCAGCAACATTAACAGCATCATCGCTTTTATGACATGGTATAAAGTGTGCCATTTTCGAGAATCTATCCACGACAACAAATATGCTATCCCTCCCCTTCTTTGTTCGAGGTAAACCTAAAACAAAGTCCATAGATATATCCTCCCAAGGAACACTAGGTACAGGCAAAGGCATATATAAACCATGAGGATTGAGTCGTGACTTAGCCTTTTGACATGTAGTGCAGCGAGCAACAAAACGCTCAACATCCCGTCTCATCTTTGGCCAAAAGAAATGTGTAGCAAGTATATCCTCCGTCTTCTTCACGCCAAAGTGTCCCATTAGGCCTCCCCCATGCGCCTCCTGCAACAACAAAAGGCGAACGGAGCTAGCTGGAATGCATAGCTTGTTAGCACGAAATACAAATCCATCGTTAACGACGAACTTGTTCCATGATCTACCTTCTTTACAATGCTGCAATACATCTTTAAATTCAGCATCATGCACATATTGATCTTTGATGTTCTCCAAACCAAATATTTTAAAATCAAGTTGTGACAGCATAGTATAACGACGAGACAATGCATCAGCAATAACATTTTCTTTACCCTTCTTGTGTTTAATGACATAAGGGAAAGTCTCAATGAATTCAACCCATTTAGCATGTCTACGGTTCAGTTTAGCTTGACTTTTAATGTGTTTCAAAGATTCATGATCAGAATGTATAACAAATTCTTTGGATCATAAATAATGTTGCCATGTTTCTAAAGTCCGAACAAGAGCATATAATTCCTTATCATAAGTAGAATAGTTCAGACTAGGCCCACTCAATTTTTCAGAAAAGTATGCAACAGGTTTGCCATCTTGTAATAACACACCTCCTAATCCAATTCCACTAGCATCACATTCAAGCTCAAAAGTCTTATTAAAATCAGGAAGTTGGAGTAAAGGAGCTTGTGTCAACTTATCTTTCAATACCGTGAAGGCTTCTTCCTGTGCGGTACCCCAAACAAAAGGCACATCCTTCTTTGTAAGCTCATTGATAGGTGCAGCAATGGTGCTAAAGTCTCTCACAAAACGCCTATAGAAACCAGCGAGTCCAAGAAAACTCCTCACTTGTGTGACCGTTTTGGGCTGCGACCAACTCTCAATAGCTTCAATCTTGGCTTTATCAACTTCAATTCCCTGTGGAGTAACAACATAGCCAAGAAAAGACACTCGGTCGGTGCAAAAGGTGCACTTCCCAAGGTTGCCAAACAAACGTGCATCACGTAGAGCATTAAAAACAACACGTAAATGTTCCAAATGTTCTTCCAAAGATTTGCTATAAATCAGTATATCATCAAAATAGACTACCACAAATCGTCCAATGAAAGCACATAAAACTTCGTTCATTAATCTCATGAAAGTACTAGGTGCATTAGTTAACCAAAAGGCATGACTAACCACTCATATAAACCAAACTTAGTTTTAAATGCTGTTTTCCATTCATCTCCCAATTTCATACGAATTTGATGGTATCCACTACGCAAATCAACTTTGGAGAATATTGTAGAGCCACTCAATTCATCAAGCATATCATCTAGCCTAGGAATAGGATGACGATAACGAATAGTAATATTATTAATGCCTCTACAATCAACACACATACGCGAGGTACCATCCTTTTTCGGCACTAGAATAATAGGAACAACACAAGGACTAAGGGATTCGCGTATATAACCTTTGTCGAGTAGCTCTTGTACTTGACGCATAATCTCCTTCGTCTCCTCTGGATTTGTACAGTATGGTGCGCGGTTGGGTAATGATGCACCGGGAATTAAGTCAATTTGATGCTCAATCCCTCGAATAGGTGGTAATCCCGGTGGCACGTCTTGTGGAAAGACGTCAGCGAACTCCTGCAAAATGTTAGTAACAGCAGGAGGCAAAGAGGAAGGCACGTCCTCGAATGAAAATAATGCCTCTTTGCACACAAAAGCATAGCAAACAGATTTGCTAACATCTAGATCATCAATATCAGATTTGGTGGCAAATAAACATGCACTTTTCAATTTAATTTCAGAAGCAACACTAGATGGTTTATGATTAGGCTTCATTTGTTGCTCAAATTATTTTGCTACAATCTGATTTTCACTCTTATTTTGCTCCTGTTTTGCTTTATTAGCTTGATTAATATCATCTTCCAAAATGGAATCAGGAGTCATAGGAAGCAAAGTAATATTTTTGTCCTTATGAACAAGAGTATACTGATTGTTTCTACCATGGTGTATAGAATTTTTATCAAATTGCCATGGTCTACCAAGTAATAAGGAACATGCTTGCATAGGTACCACATCACAATCAACATCATCAGCATATGTAGAGATACTAAAATGCACACGAACAGTACGTGTTACCTTAACCTTACCGCTATCATTGAACCATTGGATGTAGTAAGGATGTGGATGTGATCTTGTGGTGAGGGATAGCTTCTCCACCATCTCCATGCTAGCCAAGCTGTTGCAGCTCCCTCCATCTATGATGACGCGAATAGAATGTTCCTTCACAACTCCCTTTTGTGGAAAAAATTATGCCTCTGATTTTGCTCAGCTTGTGTAACCTGCACACTCAAAACACGTTGAGCAACTAAACATTCATACCTGTCAGCATCTTCAGCAGCCATGTATTGCATCTCATGATCAGAATCATCTCCACCGTGTTCTTCATGTGTAAGAAGAGCCAAAGTCTCCTCATCATAGTCACTAGCGGACTCATACCCACCATCCTCAGTAGCAATCATCACATGCTGAGATGTGCATTGTCGCGCAAAATGTCCTCTTCCCTTACAACGACGACAAATAATATCACTTGTGTGCCCTGTAGACGCCATGGATGAAGAAGAGCTCTGTTCAGGCCCGTCAGGTGTGCTCTTAGCAGATAGTGGTGGTTTTGCCTGCTTTCTTGTATCACGGTTGGAGGTGGCAGCTGACGGAGGTGCCGGTGTAGCAGAACGTGTGGAAGTAGATGATGCACATGGTGTCCATGATGAAGGTCGACCTGCAGAAAAGTTAGTCCGCGCCAATGCCTGTCGATCCTGCACTTCACGTTCAGCTTTACAAGCAAGATGGAATAAACGAGTGATATTATTATAATCCTTATAGTCTAGAATGGTCTGAATCTCTCTATTTAATCCACCCAGAAAACGTGCAAGCATAGCTTCATTATCCTCAACAATACCACATCTAATCAAGCCAGTTTGTAATTCCTGATAATATTCTTCTACCGAATTTTTTTCTTGTCTTAAGCGCTGCAATTTTTGAAGTAATTCACGTTGATAATATGGTGGAACCCAACGAGTACGCATAGCAGTTTTCAAAGCAGCCCAAGTAGCTGGAACAGGATATAATCTACAATATTCAGACCACCAAACACATGCAAAGCTAGTGAAAGCACAAACAGCAGCAGGAACACGTCTCTCCTCAGGATATTGTAAACATGTAAATCATTGTTCAGTTTCTAACTCCCAAGTAAGATATATATCAGGAACATATCTACCCTCAAATGGTGGAATATTCAATTTCAGTTTAGGGAGATGGTCATGATCTCGTACCTCAGGGGGAGCCCTAACATTGTCATTATTTGCATGTGGACGACCTGGTGGTTGTGGTGCTGGTGGTTGCACGTAGTTCTGATGTTGATCAACCTCATCCTCGTAATCTCCCACATAATCATCCTCCCCCACATCAGCAGCAGGAGCCACAGAAGTATCAACAGCAGCACCAGCAGCTTGGCCAGGCTGAAGAGGGACACGGGTCGCTCGGCGGAGGGCTGTTTCACGATGTGGAGGTAGCCGTTGTTGCTGTTGTAGAGGTGCGTTAGGTGCAGCCGGTGGTGGTGGTGGTAGACGCGCGAGCAATTCATTGAACTTGTTATCGAGCTTTGTTTCGAACGCCTTCTCAATGCCATCTATCTTCTCCATGGCCTCTTCAAATCTGTTTAGCACATCTTGCACCTGTCCACTCATCATTTGCTGAAACTTATCATGAAGCTCCTTGTTCGTCAAGTTCTCCCAGTCAGTCTCGTCGGCTTGTGATCCTGGCACGGTTAGCAGCAATACAAACACACAAGAATATGATCCTACAGACTACTAACAAGAGGTGGTGGTGGGTGTCACAAATCCGTCAAGCAAATCTCAAATTCTTACCAGTTCTTACCCAGCAGCAGGCGGTGATCGGCAACCGATGTAGTCAAAACTCTCAAAGCTTGGATAGAGCGATTACCAGGGAGAGTCAAACGCACGATGTAGATGTATGTGGAGCTGGGAAGGCGTTTAATATGGTAGCAAAAAGGGTCAGCAATAATCAATTCAGAGATGCAAAGTTGAATAAACGCTCAACGACGGTACTGTGCTGGTCCTAGGCTAGACCGTGCTAGAGACGCGAGCCTAGAACACTAACAAAATCACGGTGCTGCACGTAAACAAGGGAAAAGCACACTCTGGAAAAAAAATTCGCCCTGTTTTTTTTGCGCTCCACACATTTTTTTTTTTGCGAAAAATCACTATAATGGCGAGTGTCTCAAAACTCTTCCCAGGTCAAACTGACAGGATAGACACAAAATTTTTGCGAATTTTTTTGTTTTTTTTTTTGTCACATCCTACCTTGTTCATGCATTAGAGTGTGCATCATGTTTTCTTTTGACAAGAAAATTGAAATGGGGAAGGCAGAACCCCCAGCACCCCTCCTGAATCTACTAGGGTTTACTAAAATCTTTTTCAATGAACCTGAAATGCCCTTCTAAAATGTTCATCATCTTTGCTTTGGTCCTAAACCTCTGGCAAAAATAGTGCACATTTTTCTAGGTCAACAAAAGGTCATTGAATTAATGCATAATTATTTGAATTTGGGCATTTTAAATTTATAAAACATTTCAAATGCCCAAATATCTCCAAACTAAAATGTTTCTTGCTGGAAATATTCCAACTAAGGACCAGGTGCAGTTTGGTGATTTTTGGAGTTGTGCTAGTATTTTTAATAATTCTACAAAGTTACAAAAGAAATAGAAAAGGAAACAAAAATCAGAAAAAGACTTACCTGGCCAAACCCCCCAGCCGGCCCACCTGGCGGCCCAGCACTGTGCTGGCCCGAGCCAGCCAGCTGCTTCGTCCCCGCCAGGCAGGCAGGGTGGTGACGCCGACGAGCGCGAGCTCGCCACGACGCCACCTACTCGCCGCTTCGCCGCCCGAGGCGCTGGACGGCCTCCACGTCGTGCCCCCGACCCCGTGGACACGTCCACTTCTCCCCTGTCTCTCTCCCTCGCTCTCCCCCGCCATGGCCGACGCCATCGCCGCCGCTCCGCCGCCGTAGCCATAGCTACCGTCGTCCCCGCGCCACCCGACCGTGTCCACGAGCTCCGCCACCCTCCTCTTCTTCGAGCAAGACGAGCCCCGAGCGCTCGCCCGCTCTGGAGTCGCCCCCGACCCCGTCTTCCCCAACTCCGGCCGCCGAGATCGCCATCATCGCCTCGCTCAGCTCCGACCTTCCCCGAGCCCACTTCGACGCTCGCTGCAATCACCGTGAGCTTGGCCACCTTCCCATCCTCCCCGTTCCTCTTCCCGTGCCCTACAACGAGCGCACGAAGCTCGCCCGCACGCGCCGCCGCGGAGCTCGTCGCCGACGAGGCTCCGGCCACCCAACGGCCGCGCCACCTTGTCCACTAGCCTCACCGCACACCCAGGGGCCCGAAGCATCACTCCACGTGCCTCGCCGTGCCCCGCAGCCCGGGTTTCACCTTCACCCGAGCCCCGGAGCCGCCAAACTCGTCGCCGGCGCCAACTCCAGCCACCCCGACCCCAACTGACTCCACCAGTAGCCGCGGCTCGTTCCCAGGAGTGCGTAGATGCCTTCCGCGCCCCATTTGGTGGCCGGAACAGCCAAATCCACTCTGCTCCGCCGCGTCTGGCCTCGCCGGCGGCTAGACGCCGGCGAGTTGACCCTGACCGTTGACTGGAGGGCCCTGTTGACTCTGTTGAGTCAATGACAGGTGGGGCCCCCTTCTGTTAATCACCAGATTAGGTTAAAACTAATTAAACGAGTTTAATTAATTACTAACCCCCTGGGCCCACTGGTCAGTTGACCTGGACCGGCTGTTGACTTGCTGAGGTCAGCATGACCTATGCTGACGCAGTAATTTTATTTACTGGAATTAATTTTATACAGGAAAATCCAGAAAATAGTTCAAACTTCAAAAATTCATAGAAAATTATCTGTAACTCCAAATGCAAAGTTTTATATATGAAAAATTATCAGAAAAATCCAACCTATCCATTGGTACTGGTTTCATGCATGTCAGAACAAGTTAAACCCACTGTTTAGGCATTACAAGTTGATACACTAATATGATCTTCATAAATGAGCTACCATTTGAATCTTGGGTTCAAATGGGTTCATTCCCTTCTGGTTTAACTTGCACTAGGTCAGGACACATCCATATTGCCATGTCATAGCATGCATCATATTGTTGCATATCGCCATGTATTGATTGTGTTCCGATGTGTTCATCGTGGTAGGTTCTGCCTCCGAGGATATTCACGAGTATCCAACTGAAGGGCAGTACTCTACTACCACTCCATCAGGCAAGCAACCCATTGATCATTCCGATACAAACCCATGTTCTCGCTTCTGCTCTCGTTTACTGCATTAAGACAACGTGTTTCAAACTGCTGTGTGTCGCGGTAGTTGAACCCACTTCCTTTGCATGACCTGTCATTGCCACAGTAACTAGATGAAACCCACTAGCATGTGTAGGAGTTGATTGAGCCAATACATGTGTGTGTGTTCCTACCATGCTGTGCTTGCTATGCTTAGAGTTGTGTCAGGTCTGGCTCATCGGGATGATGAACTGGAGTGAAAGGTTGTGTCGGTGACAAGAGTGAAGTGTTGAACACGATTTGGTAAAGGAATCGATGAGAGGCCATGTAGGAGTACATGGTGGGTTGTTTCATTGAGGCCGTCCTTAAGAACTGAGATCTGTGTTTGTGATCCATGATACAGTTACTACCACACATTGGGCCCTGAAATATGACCCCGCTCGACTTCTTATCCACCCTTGTCCTCTGTCCAGGAGTTGCAAGTAGTTTCTGGTGTTTGTAGTATGCTGGGGGCCGCATGCGGCGCTGACCATCGGGGTGGGCTGTGTTGCGGTAGGCACGTGGCACGGTGTACCGACTCGCCCGTTTGGTGTCTCGGGAACCCTGTTCACATCGTTCGGGGCCGTTAGTGGAAACCTCGGCCGGACTCCCTGCGGATGGAACCCGAATAGGCGATAAACCTGGACTAGAGACTTGAGTGTTTAGGTAGGTCGTGGTCTACACCCACGTCGGCTTTCGCTTGAAGGCTGCCGAGCACATATCGTGTGCAGACGCTAAGTGGTGGAAACATGTGTGAAGAAGTACACCCCTGCAGGGTTACAAATGATCTATTCGAATAGCCGTGTCCGCGGTAATGGACTTCTGGGTTTCCTATATCAGTTCATAGACAAGTTAAATGGATACTACTAAAACTCTCAAGATAAGTGTGAGTACCGCGGATGGCCCTCTCGCAGGATGGCGAGAGAGGATCCACGGTGGAGTATTGTGATGGTGTTAGTGGACTCGTGTGCGACAAATGATTTACAAGTGGTGTCTATCGTAGGATAGTTTAGCCAAGAGTCAAAGCTGGCTTGCTGCAATAACCCCACTACCTTCTTGAGAATGTGCATGTATAATAGGTTCCTGTTGTAAGACTTGCTGAGTACCTCCGTACTCATGTTGCTTTAATCATGTTTTTCAGACGACTGCACCAACCCCTCTGATGGGTTCTATGTAGACCTCGACGTTGACGAGTGACTTATCACCAGGTGGTGATCCAAGACTTGTGAAGGGTCGTTGTAGATAGACAGGCTTCGTCAAGCCTTCTTTCTTCCTAGTGTCTGTACTCAGACTGCTTTGCTTCCGCATGTGCTTGTATGTTTGTATGACTTGAGTGTTGGGTCATGTGACCCCTATCTGTATGAATGATATGTATGGCTCCTCGGAGCCTTCTAAATAAAGTACTTGAGTCGTAGAGTACTGTTGTGATGCCATGTTGTATTTACTCATATCGGGCATATTGTGTGTATGATTGAAATGCTTGGTATGAGTGGGATCCGACTATCTAGTTGTTTATCCTTGGCAGCCTTTCATATGGGGAAATGTAAGTCTTGTGCTTCTGAGCGATAGTAGTCCGCTACAGCCCGGTTCACCGGAGTCCTGCTAGCCCAGCACTACTGCTTGGACACTTGACTGGCCGGCATGTGTTTCACGTCGTTCCTATGTCTGTCCCTTCGGGGAAATGTCACGCGCTGATATTCGGAGTCCTGCCTAGCCTGCTACAGCCCGGGTTACTGGAGTCCTGTTAGCCCAGTGCTACAGCCCGAATAAATACGTTGATGACCGACATGCTCGATGTGATTCATGTATGCCTATCCTCATAGGCTAGCGCCGCTTTGGGTTCACGACTAGCCATGTCGGCCCGGGTTCTTTGTCATATGGATGCTAGTGACACTATCATATACGTGAGCCAAAAGGCGCAAACGGTCCCGGGCCAGGTAAGGTGGCACCCGTGGGAGTACCGTGCGTGAGGCCGCAAAGTGATATGAAGTGTTACACGCTGGATCGATGTGGCCTAGAATCGGGGTCCTGACAGCGTTGGCATCAGAGCCGGACTGCCTGTAGGTTCGCTAAGCCAAACTGGTCGATGCCGAGTCTAGAAATGCTTTAGTTATATGTAGGGGAATTGATTGTGGGAGGGAACGTAAGGCTCTTTTACTCCTTTACCTTATGCCCTCTATTCTGAGTCATTCTCTTCTCTTTCTACGTGGGTTAAGGACTAGGCTCTCTTCTCTCTATCAGGTTCACGTGTTACTAAATCCGTAGTAACTTATAGGATTGTTGGTTCAACCCAGTTCAGTTCTACTAAAGTTTAGTATGTTGCCATTTGAACCAGAACCTTGATATGATGTTGTTGAGTGGTTTCGCAAACTGTTGTGGATGTCTCAATTCTTTTTCTGAGCATTTACAGCCGTTATGCTGTCCAATTTCATCCAGAAATTCTAATGCCTTTGCACTATTTTGTGCTTTCAGATGGCTACCCGTTCCCAAAACCAAGTGGTTCATCTGACCCGTTGCATCGGTGTATGTGGTCATACCGCCATGTTGGTTCGAGTGATGGTTGAGGCAGGTTACCGATGGTACCCTGAATACACCGTCGAAGAGCAGTTTAGAGATTTTAACCAGAGCCAATATCTGTGCACGGTCAGGATATATCCATCATATCCCGGAGCCACGGAACCACTCCACCGTTCTTATGGACTCGGGATCACTATTGGGATGTCCGTTCAAGATGCAGCCTACTCGATGATGACCATTATGCGAGCTAGAACGGCCTTGTTGAGCAACACTGAATTTCGCTACATGCCAGCATCCCTCCCTGGGGCGCATGGTTACCTTCAGGGCATGTACAGTGATGCATCCCATGAAGACTCACTCCTTTGCACCACTACTGAGATGTTGGAAGATAAGGACCGTGAAAACCGGGCCTTGCGTATGGAGCTCTTTAATGCTCGTGCTGATCATTGGGCCACCTTGACGAGGTTTGCACCTGCTGTGCAAGCCGGATACATGGACACGAGAGACTTGTACCCTGTGCGGGCTAGTCTGCCAGACTTCATGGAATGGCGTGAGGTGGGAGGCATCACCCCTCCTCGTGGGCCTCTTCTGCCGCCATCTGTTGGACCGAGGCCGCACCCAAGTCCCTATGGTCCACAAGCACCGCAGGACCGTCTGTTCCCAGATGACCATGTTCCGCTCCCAGGTCTGGGTGGTGACTTCTATGAGGACTTCTACGGAGCCGTCTGAGCTAGTAGCAGTCTCGCTAGTATTGTAATAGTTGTATGTCCACCGTCCTGCGTGATTGTGGAATATAACTTAGTGTGTATCAATTCCGGAGGTGTAGAAAAATAATGTATAGGAGCTTGGAATGCCTCTGATGAGATGTAACGTCTGTCGTCTTAGTTGTACTTCAGCTTGAGCTTGTACTAAACTATGTATGATGTGTATGACCGTTGGTATATATATGGCAGTTTCTATATTACCATGTCATACGGATGATCATCCCTGCATTCCTTGTTACCCATTACATTCCGCACTTCCTTGGCCAGATTTGCCATCCTGGTTTAAATCGCTGTTTTGTTTTCCTAGGATGGTCAACACCCGCAGCAACCCTGCTGCTCCAGAGCAGGGAGAAGCTAGTGCACCTAGAGAGGAAAGTCTGCCTCAACCACCTTCTCTGGCCGAAGTGATGCTGGAGGCAGAGCGCAACAGGCGCGACACCAACCGCTTGTTAGAGCGGATTGAGCAGAACACTGCACGGAAGCAGAGGATCAATTCGGTGTCCATCAATGACTTTGTCAAGCTGTACCCGCCAAAGTTCAATCATTCCATCGAACCTCTCGATGCGGATGACTGGCTCCGCAGCATCGCTCACAAGCTACGTTCTGCCAACGTAGCTGAAGATGATAAAGTCACCTTTGCTGCCTATCACCTCAAAGGCCCTGCCAGCCTTTGGTGGGAGAATTATGAAGCTATGCGTCCGGTCGGCCAACTCACTACTTGGGCTGATTTCAGTGCCGCTTTTCGTGAGCATCATATTCCGGAAGGTCTCATGGATCGCAAGAGGGAGGAGTTCTATAACTTCACCCAGGGGAAGCTGACTGTGGATGCATACAGTCGCGAGTTTGGGAAGCTTGCACGCTATGCTCCCGAAGAGGTGTCCACCGACGCCAAGAAGCAGGCAAGGTTCCGCAAGGGACTTAGCCCTGAGCTCCGTCGTGACCTTCGTCTGCATGATTGCACTTCTTTTCCGAAGCTAGTCAATAAGTCCATCAGTGCCGAGACAGGGCAGAATGATTTTGAAGCTTCACGCAAACACTCCCGTGACTATGGTTCTTCATCCGGCTCTGGATCTCAGAAGCGCCGGGTCTGGATCCCAAATTCTGCTATGCCACCCAGGTATACCCCGAGGCCATCTTTTGAGGCGCCTCGCCCCAATCAACAGTATGTGCCGCCCAAGACTTTTGGTGGCCCCACTGCCAATACTGCTCCACGCCCCAATATGATAACTTGCTTCAAGTGTGGTGAGCCGGGCCACTACATTCGTGAGTGTCCCCAGAACAACCCCAGCCAGTTCGGAAAGTCTGTTGGCCGTGGTAAGTCAACAGCAAAAGTGCTTGTCGCCAAGCCAGCCACCACTGCTCGTGGCCATGTCAACTACGTTTCAGCTGAAGAGACTCAAGAGGACCCCAACGTCGTTCTCGGTACGCTCCTTGTTAATTGCCATCCGGCAACTGTTCTCTTTGATACTGGAGCATCTCATTCATTTATTTCTGAGAGCTATGCTCGTTTGCACAACACCACTTTTTGTGACATGCCTACCTCCATGGTAATTCAAACCCCTGGTTCTAAGTGGCAAACCTCTAGAATCAGCCATGGAAATGAAATTCTTGTTGACAGATTGGTCTTCCTTGCGTCACTAATAGCTCTCAAGTCCTCAGACATTAACATCATCTTGGGTATGGACTGGATGTCAGCTCATTACGCCAAGATTGACTGCTCAATTAGAACTGTTCAACTTACCCATCCATCGGGCAAGACAGTCAACGTTTTGACCCGAGTATCGGAGCGTCAACTCTACTCTCTAAACGCCAATCCCCTTCCAGACCTTGAAGATATTCCGGTAGTCCGTGACTTCCCGGATGTCTTTCCAGAGGAACTGCCAGGTGTTCCACCTGACAGAGATGTCGAGTTTGTGATAGACCTTGTTCCAGGAACCGTCCCAATCTCTAGAAGACCTTATAAGATGGCACCCCTAGAACTAGCTGAGCTTAAGAAACAACTCGATGAGTCCTTGCAAAAGGGTTTCATCCGTCCTAGTTCATCTCCATGGGCTTGCCCCGTCCTCTTCGTCAAGAAGAAGGATGGAACGGATCGGATGGTTGTGGATTATCGACCTGTCAAATTGGTCACTATCAAGAACAAGTATCCGCTCCCCAGGATCAACGACCTGTATGACCAGCTCGCTGGATCCTCAGTCTTTTCCAAGATGGATTTGAGGTTGGGCTACCATCAAATCAAAATCAAGAACGGGGACATTCCCAAAACGGCTTTCGTTACTCGTTACGGCCAATACGAGTACACCGTCATGTCCTTCGGTTTAACCAATGCTCCAGCCACCTTCTCTCGGTTAATGAACTCGATCTTCATGGAGTACTTGGATAAATTCGTCGTGGTATACCTCGATGATATACTCATCTACTCCAAGAATGAGGAAGAACATGCCGAACATCTAAGGCTAGTATTGATGAAACTTCGAGAGCATCGCCTTTATGCCAAATTCTCCAAGTGCGAATTCTGGTTGCCAGAAGTGACCTATCTGGGCCATGTAATCTCTGGCAAGGGCATTGCTGTCAATCCCGAGCGAGTTCAAGCTGTCCTTGATTGGACTCCACCTGAAACGGTCAAGCAAGTTCGGAGTTTTCTTGGTTTGGCAAGCTATTGCCGCCGCTTCGTCGAGAATTTCTCCAAAGTTGCTAAGCCTCTAACTGAACTCCTCAAAAAAGATAAGAAGTTCGAGTGGACCCCATAGTGCGAGTTCAGCTTTCAGGAACTGAAAAGACGCCTGACATCTGCTCCCGTACTGGTACCACCAGATTTCTCTAAGGACTGTGTTATCTATTGCGACGCCTCGCGACAAGGACTAGGTTGCATACTCATGCAAGATCGTCATGTGATTGCTTACGCATCTCGACAGTTGCGTCCACATGAGGATAATTATCCCACACATGATCTAGAGCTTGCAGCAGTAGTCCATGCACTCAAAACCTGGCGACATTACCTTCTGGGTAATCATTGCGAAATTTACACTGATCACCAAAGTTTGAAATATATCTTCACCCAACCGGATTTGAATCTCAGGCAAAGACGTTGGGTCGAGTTGATCTCGGATTACGACTTAGGAATAACTTACACCCCAGGCAAAGCCAATGTCATGGCTGATGCACTAAGTCGTAAATCTTATTGTGACAACTTGATGTTACAACAAGGTCAACCACTTCTCCACGAGGAATTCCATAAGCTTAACCTTCACATTGTTCCTCGAGGATTCCTTTCCACCCTGGTGGCGAAACCTAACCTTACGGATCAAATCATAGCTGCCCAGAAGCGCGATAAGGGCATATCCCGCATCAGGGAAAACATCGCTAGCGGAGTTGCTAAATGTTTTTCCATAGATGAACGAGGTGTTGTCTTCTTCGAGAACCGCTTGGTGGTTCCCAAGAACCAACATTTACGACAATTGATCCTTAAGGAAGCTCATGAATCCCCTCTCACCATTCATCCCGGTAGTACTAAAATGTATCAAGACCTTCGCCAGAGGTTTTGGTGGACTAGGATGAAGAGAGAAATCGCTCAATACATTGCAACTTGCCACGTCTGTCGTCGTGTTAAAGCAGAGCATCAACGGCCTGCTGGCACCCTTCAACCATTGGAGATTCCTGAATGGAAATGGGATAAAATCGGTATGGATTTCATTACCGGGTTTCCCAGAACCAAAAGAGGGAATAATGCTATCTTCGTTATTGTCGATCGTCTTTCCAAAGTAGCCCACTTCTTACCTGTTCGCGAGAGTATAACCGCTAGCCAGCTAGCGGATTTGTACATCTCTCGAATAGTATCTCTCCATGGTGTCCCATTGGAAATTAATTCAGACCGTGGAAGTCTTTTCACCTCTTGATTTTGGGAAAGTTTCCAAAATGCTATGGGGACTCGTCTCTCCTTTAGCACCGCTTTCCATCCTCAGTCAAGCGGTCAAGTAGAACGAGTCAATCAAATTCTGGAGGATATGCTCCGAGCTTCTGTCATCTCTTTCGGTATGAATTGGGAGAAGTGTCTACCATTCGCCGAGTTCGCTTATAACAATAGTTATCAAGCTAGCTTGGGCAAAGCCCCTTTCGAAGTTCTCTATGGACGAAAATGTCGAACGCCTCTTAACTGGTCAGAAACCGGCGAGAGACAACTCTTTGGCCCGGACATGATCCAGGATGCAGAAGAGCAGGTTCGCATTATTCGTGAGAAGTTGAAAACCGCCCAGTCTCGACAAAAGAGTCAGTATGACCGCAAGCATAAGCCCATGGCTTATGAAGTCGGCGAGATGGCTTACCTTCGGGTTACACCTTTAAAGGGAACCCATCGATTCGGTATCAAAGGCAAATTGGCTCCTCGTTACATTGGACCCTTTCGCATTCTTGCCAAACGAGGAGAAGTTGCCTACCAATTGGAACTACCTCCGCATCTCTCCAGAGTCCATGATGTCTTCCACGTCTCTCAACTCAGGCGTTGCTTCTCGGATCCTATCCGCGGAGTGGACCACGAAACGCTTGATCTCCAAGATAACCTCACTTATCGAGAATACCCCATTCGTATCCTTGATCAAGCCGAGCGTACCACTCGACGCCACAATATCAAGTTTCTCAAGGTTCAATGGTCACACCATTCTGAGCAAGAAGCTACATGGGAAAGGGAGGATCGTCTTCGACTTGAGTACCCCACCTTCTTTCCGACAGATCCTAAATCTCGGGACGAGATTCTTTTGAGTGGGGGTGAGTTGTCACATCCTACCTAGTTCATGCATTAGAGTGTGCATCATGTTTTCTTTTGACAAGAAAATTGAAATGGGGAAGGCAGAACCCCCAGCACCCCTCCTGAATCTACTAGGGTTTACTAAAATCTTTTTCAATGAACCTGAAATGCCCTTCTAAAATGTTCATCATCTTTGCTTTGGTCCTAAACCTCTGGCAAAAATAGTGCACATTTTTCTAGGTCAACAGAAGGTCATTGAATTAATGCATAATTATTTGAATTTGGGCATTTTAAATTTATAAAACATTTCAAATGCCCAAATATCTCCAAACTAAAATGTTTCTTGCTGGAAATATTCCAACTAAGGACCAGGTGCAGTTTGGTGATTTTTGGAGTTGTGCTAGTATTTTTAATAATTCTACAAAGTTACAAAAGAAATAGAAAAGGAAACAAAAATCAGAAAAAGACTTACCTGGCCAAACCCCCCAGCCGGCCCACCTGGCGGCCCAGCACTGTGCTGGCCCGAGCCAGCCAGCTGCTTCGTCCCCGCCAGGCAGGCAGGGTGGTGACGCCGACGAGCGCGAGCTCGCCACGACGCCACCTGCTCGCCGCTTCGCCGCCCCACGCGCTGGACGGCCTCCACGTCGTGCCCCCGACCCCGTGGACACGTCCACTTCTCCCCTGTCTCTCTCCCTCGCTCTCCCCCGCCATGGCCGACGCCATCGCCGCCGCTCCGCCGCCGTAGCCATAGCTACCGTCGTTCCCGCGCCACCCGACCGTGTCCACGAGCTCCGCCACCCTCCTCTTCTTCGAGCAAGACGAGCCCCGAGCGCTCGCCCGCTCTGGAGTCGCCCCCGACCCCGTCTTCCCCAACTCCGGCCGCCGAGATCGCCATCATCGCCTCGCTCAGCTCCGACCTTCCCCGAGCCCACTTCGACGCTCGCTGCAATCACCGTGAGCTTGGCCACCTTCCCATCCTCCCTGTTCCTCTTCCCGTGCCCTACAACGAGCGCACGAAGCTCGCCCGCACGCGCCGCCGCGGAGCTCGTCGCCGACGAGGCTCCGGCCACCCAACGGCCGCGCCACCTTGTCCACTAGCCTCACCGCACACCCAGGGGCCCGAAGCATCACTCCACGCGCCTCGCCGTGCCCCGCAGCCCCGGTTTCACCTTCACCCGAGCCCCGGCGCCGCCAAACTCATCGCCGGCGCCAACTCCAGCCACCCCGACCCCAACTGACTCCACCAGTAGCCGCGGCTCGTTCCCAGGAGTGCGTAGATGCCTTCCGCGCCCCATTTGGTGGCCGGAACGGCCAAATCCACTCTGCTCCACCGCGTCTGGCCTCGCCGGCGGCTAGACGCCGGCGAGTTGACCCTGACCGTTGACTGGAGGGCCCTGTTGACTCTGTTGAGTCAATGACAGGTGGGGCCCCCTTCTGTTAATCACCAGATTAGCTTAAAACTAATTAAACGAGTTTAATTAATCACTAACCCCCTGGGCCCACTGGTCAGTTGACCTGGACCGGCTGTTGACTTGCTGAGGTCAGCATGACCTCATGCTGACGCAGTAATTTTATTTACTGAATTAATTTTATACAGGAAAATCCAGAAAATAGTTCAAACTTCAAAAATTCATAGAAAATTATCTGTAACTCCAAATGCAAAGTTTTATATATGAAAAATTATCAGAAAAATCCAACCTATCCATTGGTACTGGTTTCATGCATGTCAGAACAAGTTAAACCCACTGTTTAGGCATTACAAGTTGATACACTAATATGATCTTCATAAATGAGCTACCATTTGAATCTTGGGTTCAAATGGGTTCATTCCCTTCTGGTTTAACTTGCACTAGGTCAGGACACATCCATATTGCCATGTCATAGCATGCATCATATTGTTGCATATCGCCATGTATTGATTGTGTTCCGATGTGTTCATCGTGGTAGGTTCTGCCTCCGAGGATATTCACGAGTATCCAACTGAAGGGCAGTACTCTACTACCACTCCATCAGGCAAGCAACCCATTGATCATTCCGATACAAACCCATGTTCTCGCTTCTGCTCTCGTTTACTGCATTAAGACAACGTGTTTCAAACTGCTGTGTGTCGCGGTAGTTGAACCCACTTCCTTTGCATGACCTGTCATTCCACAGTAACTAGATGAAACCCACTAGCATGTGTAGGAGTTGATTGAGCCAATACATGTGTGTGTGTTCCTACCATGCTGTGCTTGCTATGCTTAGAGTTGTGTCAGGTCTGGCTCATCGGGATGATGAACTGGAGTGAAAGGTTGTGTCGGTGACAAGAGTGAAGTGTTGAACACGATTTGGTAAAGGAATCGATGAGAGGCCATGTAGGAGTACATGGTGGGTTGTTTCATTGAGGCCGTCCTTAAGAACTGAGATCTGTGTTTGTGATCCATGATACAGTTACTACCACACATTGGGCCCTGAAATATGACCCCGCTCGACTTCTTATCCACCCTTGTCCTCTGTCCAGGAGTTGCAAGTAGTTTCTGGTGTTTGTAGTATGCTGGGGGCCGCACACGGCGCTGACCATCGGGGTGGGCTGTGTTGCGGTAGGCACGTGGCACGGTGTACCGACTCGCCCGTTTGGTGTCTCGGGAACCCTGTTCACATCGTTCGGGGCCGTTAGTGGAAACCTCGGCCGGACTCCCTGCGGATGGAACCCGAATAGGCGATAAACCTAGACTAGAGACTTGAGTGTTTAGGTAGGTCGTGGTCTACACCCACGTCGGCTTTCGCTTGAAGTCTGCCGAGCACATATCGTGTGCAGACGCTAAGTGGTGGAAACATGTGTGAAGAAGTACACCCCTGCAGGGTTACAAATGATCTATTCGAATAGCCGTGTCCGCGGTAATGGACTTCTGGGTTGCCTATATCAGTTCATAGACAAGTTAAATGGATACTACTAAAACTCTCAAGATAAGTGTGAGTACCGCGGATGGCCCTCTCGCAGGATGGCGAGAGAGGATCCACGGTGGAGTATTGTGATGGTGTTAGTGGACTCGTGTGCGACAAATGATTTACAAGTGGTGTCTATCGTAGGATAGTTTAGCCAAGAGTCAAAGCTGGCTTGCTGCAATAACCCCACTACCTTCTTGAGAATGTGCATGTATAATAGGTTCCTGTTGTAAGACTTGCTGAGTACCTCCGTACTCATGTTGCTTTAATCATGTTTTTCAGACGACTGCACCAACCCCTCTGATGGGTTTTATGTAGACCTCGACGTTGACGAGTGACTTGTCACCAGGTGGTGATCCAAGACTTGTGAAGGGTCGTTGTAGATAGACAGGCTTCGTCAAGCCTTCTTTCTTCCTAGTGTCTGTACTCAGACTGCTTTGCTTCCGCATGTGCTTGTATGTTTGTATGACTTGAGTGTTGGGTCATGTGACCCCTATCTGTATGAATGATATGTATGGCTCCTCGGAGCCTTCTAAATAAAGTACTTGAGTCG
The DNA here is from genome assembly GCA_032464435.1 of Aegilops umbellulata. Taxonomy (NCBI): domain Eukaryota; kingdom Viridiplantae; phylum Streptophyta; class Magnoliopsida; order Poales; family Poaceae; genus Aegilops; species Aegilops umbellulata. The sequence continues at coordinate 207,378,325 of CP136058.1, read as the reverse complement.
TAGAGTACTGTTGTGATGCCATGTTGTATTTACTCATATCGGGCATATTGTGTGTATGATTGAAATGCTTGGTATGAGTGGGATCCGACTATCTAGTTGTTTATCCTTGGCAGCCTTTCATATGGGGAAATGTAAGTCTTGTGCTTCTGAGCGATAGTAGTCCGCTACAGCCCGGTTCACCGGAGTCCTGCTAGCCTAGCACTACTGCTTGGACACTTGACTGGCCGGCATGTGTTTCACGTCGTTCCTATGTCTGTCCCTTCGGGGAAATGTCACGCGCTGATATTCGGAGTCCTGCCTAGCCTGCTACAGCCCGGGTTACCGGGGTCCTGTTAGCCCAGTGCTACAGCCCGAATAAATACGTTGATGACCGACATGCTCGATGTGATTCATGTATGCCTGTCCTCATAGGCTAGCGCCGCTTTGGGTTCACGACTAGCCATGTCGGCCCGGGTTCTTTGTCATATGGATGCTAGCGACACTATCATATACGTGAGCCAAAAGGCGCAAACGGTCCCGGGCCAGGTAAGGTGGCACCCGTGGGAGTACCGTGCGTGAGGCCGCAAAGTGATATGAAGTGTTACACGCTGGATCGATGTGGCCTAGAATCGGGGTCCTGACATTTTTCGACTGCCCGGACCCAAAAACTGGAAACGGCTCAAAAAAAACTTTCAATAACGGCGATTGTCTCAAAAGGCTAAGAAACACCTAAAAATAGGATAGCCAGAATTTTTTTTTGTCAAGTGCGTTTTTGGAAAATTTTGGGCCTATACGGCGATTTTTTTTTGGAAACCAACCTCTTCTACGGACGGCAAAAGATTGATGGAATCCCAAACCTACTCAAACAAGGAAACACGAATCTGGCAACAGATGGATCTCGAAAGCAAACCTAATATGAGATGGACTCGAAGTGATGGTGGTATATGGATACGGATCGGTGGTCGTATATGGACTCGGAGCGGTGGTGATATATGGATACGGATCGGTGGTGGTATATGGACTCGGAGCGGTGGCAGATAAGCGGTGGTGGAAGATGGCAGGGACAATGATGATGGTGCAGCGGCAGCGTGACTAATATGACCAGAACTCGAAACTCTAAAAGACTAGACGCTAAGACCAGCAACTTGACACGACGATGCAACCGCAAATTCAACAAAGCAAATACAGAAAAGATTATGCAAAGGCTCTGATTGGTTCGGATAGGATGAACTAGCCCTAATTTTTTTTGGCTTTTTCGTGGACTATAGGTATGAAAAACAGACTCGATCTAAACTATGAAAAACTGTAAACTCTCACCGAGCAACCTGAAAATCTGATACCACTTGATAGAGGCAAAGGTGTCCCGATGTTTCGATGAGATGGTGGCTATCGTTTCTGTGGGAGTCGACCTTGACAATCCGACTACGATCGTGCGAGACGTCGCGCCTTAGCAATCGCTAAACCAACTTCCGAGGGTTATTGACCACGCCGGAGCACGATCAACCTAACCACGAGGGCCTGTTTCCTGCGAGCAAACGAAGAACAAGCAAGAAACTAAGATTGCAATCTGGATATTGCGAATATAAGAGGAAAGCTTTATTAATGAAGGTGGGGTTCTGTGACACCTTGGTCTGGTCGTTGAACACAAACGAAGTACGCGAAGTTGCAGCTATGGCGAACTTTTGATCTAAACAAAACCCAAAGTCTAAATGATGCCCTAGGGGTTGTATATATGGGGGAAGAGGGGGGAATTTCGTGGCCCTTGGAGGAGGGGTCCGAAACCCACCCTAACTCTTGTTTCCCTACACATACGGACTCTAAAAACAGCCTATATTGAAGTATTTCGAAATTACATGGGCCTGGCCCAAGAAGAAGGTGACGCAGCACCTAGAATAGCCTCTGGACGAAAATTATGAAGTGGCATCTTGTATATTTCGTCCAAGGCTTCACGCACTCATTATGGTGGCTTCAAAGTCCTAAAATCATCACTTGAAACTCTGTTCCTGTCTCCGTTGCGCATGCCATCAACTCCATGCATGTTCTTGCTCCAATGATCATCCTTCTCCAAGCTAGGCCCTTCATTTGTAAGCAAAACAAATGTATCCAATTTAGGCAGCATCATATTCTCATGAACATTAGAATCATTACCAAGAAACGAAAGTACGTGATAATTCAATTGGCGTGCGCGAGCTCTAGTAATTGGTCCAGTATGTATAGCAGCAGGGGCTGTGGGTGTAACAATGGTATTGATGTCCTCATCAGCCAGTTGATGGGGATTGTTTGTAGGGCAACGGGCGGCATATGGCTTTGGTTTGCAAAAATCTAGCAACCAACGCAGCGTTGGACCAAGTCCTAGGCATCCGCCTGGGCCGTCAGCCAATAGAATCATGTACGGAAGGCCTTACTTACAAGGGCCCGGGCTGCGGCGTGGTGGCCACCGAGTCCGGCATGGATTTCTGCCTGAAGCTTCCGCCCCTCCTCTTCGGAGATGCACCTTTGAAGGACTCCGGTGGTGCTTTTCTTATAAAGCTCTCCCTCGTGGACTTTGTAAGCTTTAGATCGCCGCACGATGCAGCGTGCCTCATTTTGGTCCTTGGGATGTTCCTGGCTGGTTAGGTAGGCCAGGAATGGTTTAGTCCATGGGGCGATGACGACCATTATTACGTGGGCTGAAGGTGTTATTTCGGTGGCAGAGCCACCGATTATGTCAGAGTGTTCGGTATCTGCCGTTGTAGCCGGGTCCGGACTGTTGTTGCCGGTGTCCCCTTCCCATACCACGGATGGCTTGAACAGCCTTTCCAAGAATATGTTGGGTGGGACCGTATCATGCTTAGCGGCGATACGGGCGAGGATATCTGCCGCCTGATTGTTTTCCCGAGCCACATGGTGGAATTCGAGCCCCTCGAACCGAGCTGACATCTTGAGGACGGCATTGCGATAAGCCGCCATTTCGGATCTTTGGCGTCGAAGTCTCCATTTATTTGGGATATTGCAAGGTTCGAGTCCCCACACACCTCCACGCGTTGAATGCCCATGGAAACTGCCATCCGGAGACCATGTAGCAGGGCCTCGTATTCGGCTGCATTGTTGGAGTCTGTGTACAGTATGTGGAGTACATATTGGACTGTATCTCCGGTAGGGGACGTCAGAACGACGCCAGCCCCCAGACCGGCCAGCATTTTAGAGCCGTCAAAGTGCATATTCCAATTGGAGTATGCGTCGTACTCTTTAGGGAGTTCGGCTTCTGTCCATTCGGCGACTAAATCGGCCAATACCTGATTAATAGCTCGCCGAGGTTTATATGTTATGTCGAACGGGAGGAGCTCAATGGCCCATTTGGCAATCCGGCCTGTGGCGTCGCGGTTGTTTATTATGTCGTTGAGTGGCACTTCCGAGGCCACTATAATTGAACACTCTTGAAAGTAGTGTCGTAGTTTCCGGGATGCCATGAATACCATATACGCCATCTTTTGATAATGCGGGTACCGTGATTTGCATGGAGTGAGGACAGTGGATACATAATATACCGGCTTTTGAAGGGGGAATTTATGTCCGTCCGCTTCTCGTTCGACGACGAGCACTGCGCTTACGACTTGGTGAGTCGCCGCTATATATAGCAACATTGGTTCGCCGATGTTTGGCGCGGCCAGGATTGGGTTGGTGGCCAGTATGGCTTTTATTTCTTCCAATCCGGCCGTGGCAGCATCCGTCCACTCGAAGTGTTCGGTGCACCAAAGAAGGCGATAAAGGGGGAGTGCCTGTTCTCCTAATCGGGAGATAAAGCGGCTTAGGGCCGCAACACATCCAGTTAATTTCTGGATTTGCTTGAGGTCTGTTGGGATGGCCAACTGTGACAGGGCTCGGATTTTGGCCGGATTTGCTTCAATTCCTCGACTGGAGACGATGAAACCCAGGATCTTTCCGGCGGGCACGCCGAAAACGCATTTTTCCGGATTGAGCTTGATGTCGTATGTTCGGAGGTTGTCGAACGTGAGCCTCAGGTTGTCTATTGAAGAGTCGACGTGTCTGGTTTTAACGACCACATCCTCTACGTATGCTTCCACTGTTTTGCCGATCTGCTTTTCCAAACATGTCTGAATCATGCGTTGATACATTGCACCGGCGTTCTTAAGCCCAAAAGGCATTGTGTTGAAACAGAAGGGGCCGTATGGCGTGATGAATGCCGTTGCGGCTTGGTCGGACTGCGCCATCTTGATTTGGTGGTAGCCGGAGTACGCGTCGGGGAAGCACAATGAGTCGTGTCCCGCTGTGGCGTCGATAATTTGATCAATGCGGGGGAGGGGGAAGGGATCCTTTGGGCAAGCCTAATTGAGGTCTTTGAAATCGACGCATGGGCGCCAGGATTTGTCCTTCTTTGGTACCATCACCAGGTTTGCTAGCCAGTCCAGGTGTTTTATTTCTCTGATGAATCCGGCCTCCAATAACTTGGCTAGCTCCTCTCCCATAGCTTGTCGCTTAGGTTCAGAGAAATGCCGAAGAGTCTGCTTGACCGGCTTGAATCCTTTTAGAATGTTAAGGCTATACTCGGCCAACCTGCGTGGGATTCCTGGCATATCTGATGGGTGCCAGGCAAATATATCCCAGTTCTCATGCAGGAACTCTTGTAGTGCGGCGTCCACAGCGGGGTTTAACTGTGCCCCGATGGAGGCTGTTTTGGTAGGGTCCGTTGGGTGAACTTGGAATTTGACTATTTCCTCCACTGGTTTGAAAGAGGTGGACTTGATCTCTTATCGAGTATCACGTCATCCCTGTCCACGGTTGAGCGTAGCGCAGTTAACTCCTCTGCCGCGAGGGCTTCGGATAGTGCCTCGAGGGCCAGTGCGGCAGTTTTGTTTTCGGCACGGAGCGCTATGTCCGGATCACCAGCTAGAGTGATAATTCCATTGGGCCCAGGCATTTTGAGCTTCATGTACCCATAATGGGGTATGGCTTGGAAGATCGTGAATGCCTCCCGCCCTAAAAGGGCGTGGTATCCGCTACTGAACGGGGCCACTTGGAATGTGATTTCTTCGGACCTGTAATTTTCCAGTGTGCCAAATACCACATCTAGTGTGATTTTCCCAGCGCAACGTGCTTCCCGACTGGGGATGATTCCTCTAAAGGTTGTGCTGCTTTGCTCAATGCGGTTTCAGTCTATTTCCATTTTTTGGAGAGTTTCTTCATAAATGAGGTTTAATCCGCTGCCGCCGTCCATGAGCACTTTAGTGAGCCGAAAGTCGTCCGCAATTGGACTGAGGACCAATGCGGCTGGTGCTCGGGCTGTTCGGAATTTAGGTTCATCACTAGCATCGAAAGTGATAGCCGTGTCGCTCCATGGATTTATTGCTGCCACCTGGCAGATCTCGGCAAGGCTGCGGAGTGCTCGCTTGCACCTATTACTTGAGGCGAATGTCTCGAAGACTGTTAAGACTGTATTGTAATCCACGGGATGTTGCTCTGCGGTATTTTGAATGAGGAGATCCTCACCGCTCTTGGCAACCTGCCGGAGTACCCAACATGCTCTAAGGCTGTGTGTTGGTATGGTATCCACCGTACTGTGAATTTTGCAGGGTCCGTTAAGCCATCCCTCCAATACGGTTCCATGCCCTGTAGTGGGATTTTGCTTTTTTGCAATTGAATCGGGTGACTTACGAGGATGCACCCTTTTAATTCGAACTGGGTGTTTAGTCGGACCCGGACTATCCCAAATTTTTTTTTCGGTTTTCCAGGCACTTTCCATCTCACAGTACGTCCGTACTATGGCCGCCAAGTCAGCGAAGTGTGCTATGTTGCGGCGGCTTATGGCGTTAAGGATTCCCTTGTCCGTGCAATTATTGCAGAAGAATGAGATTGCATCTTCCTCGCGACAGTCCTTGACCCTGTTCATTGCAAGGAGGAATCTGGCCCAATACTGATGTACTGTTTCCTGGGGCTCCTCTCTAATGCGGGAGAGATCGCTTGTATCTGGGTGGGTGGGCGGATTTGAGTCCGGACCCTGACCCGATCTAAGACCCACGGGCATGGGAGTTTCCGATCTTGGAAGTTCGGGCTCCGGGATGTCGCCCGATAGGTCTGGCCCACTGCCTGATTCTAGGCTCGAGGCTTGGACGATGTCCTTCCGTAGAGGGTATCCGGCTCGGAGAGCTCTGGAATTCGGACATAGTTTGTCCTCAAGATAGAGGAAGAATTGCCACATTGTTCCTCCACCACCGGTACCTGATGGGTGACCGGCGGAGAGTTAATCTCCCTTTGATCGGGTTTAAGCCCAATCCGATCATAGTCCGTAGTGACTCCCAAAGCGGCGATGTGATCCAAGAGCTTGTTTAGGGAAGAGAGCTCTATTGGATCCATCTGCTTGGCAAGTTCCGAGCTGATGTGGAGGCTGTTTTCGGTGACCTGAGAAGTCATCGTCAGCGCAGCAGCCGAACGGGCGGACATGACGAAACCGCCTAGCCGGAGAGTCTGGCCGACAGCCAGGGGTCCCCCAGAGGTGACGCTGTCCTTGACAACGAGACGAGGCATCCTTCCTTACGGTGACGGCACAGTGGAACTCTCAATGAAAGCACCAGTGTTGGTATCAAAACCGGCAGATCTCGGGTAGGGGGTCCCAAACTGTACGTCTAAGGCGGATGGTAACAGGAGGCAGGGGACATGATGTTTACCCAGGTTTGGGCCCTCTCTATGGAGGTAATACCCTACTTCCTGCTTGATTGATCTTGATGGTATGAGTAGTACAAGAGTTGATCTACCACGAGATCGTAGAGGCTAAACCCTAGAAGCTAGCCTATGGTATGATTGTTGTTGTCCTACAGACTAAACCCTCCGGTTTATATAGACACCAGAGGGGGCTAGGGTTACACAAAGTCGGTTACAAATATGAGTAGATCTACATATCCATATCGCCAAGCTTGCCTTCCACACCAAGGAGAGTCCCATCCGGACATGAGACGAAGTCTTCAATCTTGTATCTTCATAGTACAACAGTCTGGCCAAAGTATGTTGAAAGTAGTCTCTTGTATGTGCTTCAGAGTGTCGTATGTCAATGGCGAGGTTGTCGATGCGCTCTCTCAATCTTGATTGTGCGCCTTGCATTTGTCATTGTAGATCGAAGATGGACGCTTTGGTGATGTAGTTGTTCACGCCGTCGTTGTTGTCGAAGACTGGAGATGAAATGCCTTGTCTATCCATCACAAGACTCGAGCAAATATGAGTGGGAGAAAGAGAAGAATTATACCAAATGTACCTTGACCGATGTTGAAGATGGATCAATGATCACTCAATGTGTAACAAGGAAATAGCACAATTGGTACCAATTCTTGTCAGTTTTTCACACCTACAGAAGTAAGGCTTATGGCGGAGCTCGGTGAGGATAGTGGCACAAAAAATTTGATGCAAAATGTTAGCAAGAGTCAATAATGTTGAAAGAGATTCACAAATTCGCAAGTGAAGCAAGTAGACCAATAGCAATGAATGGCACACGGAAACACACACACGAATAGATAAATGGGGTCGTGCATCCAAGGAATGAGCACAAATGTGGAGTCCACGAAAAACGCTCGTGCTGCACAATTCAAGAGAGACGCTAGTAGGATTGCTCAATAGTTGGATACGACACTTGTGCACAACCTATAAGATGCACAATGGATAAACTTTCTATCCCAAGTATGCTATGTATGTATGGTTCCCGGTGTTTGATCCAAGATGATCGGATATGAAAATCTTATATGCAATGTGGTATGATGCTATGGCACTTGCTTACAAGCTTCTTTGCTCTTTCTCTTTTGCTTAAAAGCTTTATTCTTTTTTGCCACAATGCGAAATGCACAAACCAAGATAGCAATTGTGTATATGTGGGAACAATCTTGTGACACAAGGTATGATATGATGATACCAAGATGATATGGTATATATGCAATGGAAGGTACGGATCACTAATGTGCACAAGTAGCGTAGGCAAGTGACGCAAAATGGGCTAGGGGTTATCAATGCAATTGCAAGGGAATATACAATGGAGGGATACCACGATACCAAGATGATATGGAGGTTACCGTCCGAGCAGATGATGAGTGGCGGTGATCTTGATGTAGATACCAAGATGATGGAGACTCGTCCCTAAGTAGCCGAAACACCTTAGGAACGGAAAAACTGCGAACTCAAAATCTCAAATGTCAAATGTCAAACGGTGGTAGCGGGAATGCGGTGGTGGTTTTGCGGAAGCTCAATGGGATTGTGGGAATGCAATGATGGGTTTTGAGACGCAATGCGTAAGTGTGACGCCCCCGATTCAATCGTACACTAATCATGCACGCAAATGTGTACGATCAAGATCAGGGACTCACGGGAAGATATCACAACACAACTCTACAAATAAAATAAGTCATACAAGCATCATAATACAAGCCAGGGGCCTCGAGGGCTCGAATACAAATGCTCGATCATAGACGAGTCAGCGGAAACAACAATATATGAGTACAGACCTAAGTTAAACAAGTTTGCCTTAAGAAGGCTAGCACAGACGGGGATACAGATCGAACGAGGCGCAGGCCTCCTGCCTGGTGTAACATCCCGAATTTTTAAAATTTGGAATGTTAATAGGATCATTATTTTCATCATGATTTCTATGCCTATTTAATTTTTTTTCTGAATATTTAAAGTGTTTTCCAACTCAAGGCAACATATTTGGAGTGGAGATAATATGACTTCTCCCCTATTAATTATATTTGGAAAACGCTAACAATATATTCTGGTGTCTACCTAAATTATTTTGGCTTTGTAGTAGCTCAAAATTATTTTATAGTTGTTATCATATTCTTTATATGCTTGTATCGCATTAAATATATTTATTTTAGTGCATTTGTGTTTGAAAAATGTTCACTGTTTTATATAGTAGGAATAATGTTTTACTGTGTATTCTGGTATTTTCATAATCTCCAAAATATTTTATTTGAGTGTTCTATTGCTGATTGTGTGACCTTTTGCATACAAATCAATTTCCAAAATTGCAGTATAGGTGGAACTAGTGTTCCTCTAATTTATTTTAGTAGTGGTATTTTTACTGTGTATTTATATATATTTAGGTTTTATTATGTGTTGTTATTTAGTTATATTTAAGTTTCTGTAGCCTTCGTTTATATTAAAAAAAAGGAACCGCCGCACTGTGCACCACCGAACAGCCGCGGCCCATGAACCAGCGGCCCAGCTCTCGCCCGCGCGCGCAGCACCAGCGATAGTATGCCTTCGGCCCATTTGACCGCAGGACACAACCCACCCCGCAGCTTTTCATTTTTTTCCTTTCTCGCATCCCACCCGCTGACACATGGGGCCCGCCGGGTCGTCTTCTTTCCCCAACCGGACTCCTGCTCGTTCACGAGTTCGTCCTGGCCGATCGAACTCCGATCGATTCGATCGATAGGTTGTCCCTCCCACACGGCATCCACTTTATAAGTACTCGCACCCTCGTTCTCTGCCGATTTTTGGCCAAATCGCCTTCTCTCGTGCCCTACAGAGCCGCCCCGATCTCGCCGGAGTCGGCCGCCTGAAGTTTCTATCTCCGGTCGTTTCCGTCGCCACCGCGGGTACCCAGAACCTCTCCTCCCCTCTGTTGCCTTCGCCCTCATCTCCTCTACCTCCCTCACCTACCAGTTCTCGCAGGGGAGCACTAGAACGAGCGCTAGGACCTCCGCCCGAAGCAGAGCACCGCCGGCGACACTCCAGCCCTTCGGCACCACCAACAGAGGAAGCCCCGTCGCTGTACAACATCACCTAACCAACCGCCGTACGCCTCCACATCCATCCATCCACTCACCGCCTCCGGAGACGCGCCACCATCGCCGCCTGAGCCGCTGGCGTCGTTCTTCTCCAAGTCCGGTGGCCTTCCTCTGTTCCTCTCCGGTGAGTCATCCCATCCGTCAGATCTCTCTCTAACGGTCCAGATCAAACCATGTTCTGTTTTTTTCTCTCGAATAGGTATGCGCTGTTTAGTGGCCGTCCGCTGTTTAGCCATCGCAGCGAACACCCTCCAGCCAATCAGCATACGCCACGTGGCATATCCACAGCCGCAACAGTTCTTCAAAGAGATCTATTTTTGACACAATATTCTTTTGACAGATTCCATATCAAAATTTCATTTAAGTATATCTTGAGATCCGTAACTCCAAATTAATCGATTCTTTTTTCTACATAGTCATATTGACCAGGAGCATCTAGTAGAACCAAAATTTTCATATTTTTTTGAACATTTCAAATTTAAATTTGTTTAAACTTGAATTCAAACTTCCGGAGGCCATATCTTTCAAACCGTTGATCCAAATTAGTTGATTCTTTTTGCATTGTGATCCTACTAGCATGTAGATAATATATACCTACTGTTAAGTTCTGTTATTTAAGTTTTATTTGAATTATTTGCTGTTGGCTTTATTGTGATTGTTATGTGAGTACGGTTTCTTTATCGGTGCCTTCGTTAATCGTATAGATTGTCCGGAGTGCGAGGCGGATCAGAATTAACCGTTAGAGTACTTCAACAGCGTTCAAGGCAAGTTTGCACTTTTGATTTTGCTCATCCTATACTCTGCTATGCATGTGTGATTTTTTTATGCTATGACATGTGCTTGGTTTGATCTGTATGTTCTCTGTTGACATATTCTGATAGTGATTGTATTATGTGATGGTGTGGTCAACTTGATATGGTAGACGTGGGCATGTGTCGAGTGATTCATGTAAGTGGTGAGTGTTTACAGCTGTAGGCTTGGGACTTTTGCTCAGGTGAATGCGTCAATGGCTGAGCGCTCTATTGTCCCTAGAGAATGCGCCATGACTGAGCGCACTTGAGTTGTCGGGGCTTTTTCTCACGTGAATGCGTCACTGGCTGAGCGCTCTATTGTCCCTAGAGAATGCGTCAGGACTGAGCGCACTTGAGACATCTTGAAGATCTTTATCATCTGTGTTGTTTGCACCTTGCCTATGTCGTGGAGGTAGGTGAAGGTAGTTTTACGCGAAACCAACTTGAGTGTTCTGTTATCATACCTTGCTTGTGGATGTAGGTTTGCTTATCATTATGTGTAATTTGCCAATACATTCAATGTATTGACCCTTTGTGGCTGCAACTTATCATGTTGCAGGATTTTCAGATGATCAGTGAGATACGGTAGGGTTGCGAGACTTCACTCAACATGTTCTCCAGTGGGCATTGATGGACTCGTCGTTTATTATGCTACATTTCCGCTGTTATTAATGAATAAAGTTAGCTATGTGCTACTCAGTTTGTAATACTTTATAACTTATGGACCATACGTTATATTAAATGATGCACTTGTTATTTGATATTCATATGTACTGTGTGTGCTAGCGAGTCGATCCAGGGACTAGCACGATAAGCACAGAGACATCGTATCTTATTAGGTTCGGGTCATTACAGATGGTATCAGAGCAGTGTGTTGACTGTAGGTCGTGACCCTAGAAAATGGATTAGGAAAGCCATAGGAGTGAAAAACTTACTTTACAACTTGTTGTCTACTTGTTAGTTCATACTCTTGTACTCATATCTTTACTTTTCAAATATAGATGACCCCTGGAATTATATTAGTGTTATTTAAGGAGTTTTAGTTGACAGACCACCATTACTAATTTGTTACTGATAAACGATTTGCGGTAGTATGATGAGATCATATCTCTTGTGGATATGACCTTACCTGTAGGTTTTGTTTGTGTTTTGTGATATGTCATATGTTTGGTTGGTCATTGCTTTCTGCGTTGTCATATTTCGTGGGTTGTTTGTATTATGCAATTGAGTGCTTTGATTGATCATATGTGCTCTTTGATGTGATTACTTTAGGATAATTTTGGTGACTTGTGTGAATTGTGTGAATTTAGTGTTTGTTTTTGTTGTTGTTAGAGTTTTAGTTGCTAGCATGAGCATATGGGTAGTGTTTTCCCCTTAGATCTATTTCTGTCTATATCTCACCCCTGCTTACCCATCAGATGCCGCCGAGGCGTAACTCTAGAGGCAGTGGTTCAGGAGACAACAACAACAATGACATACCGCCATACATGCAACAGCTGCTTCAGGGACAGACTCAGTTGATCCAGTTACTTGTCCAGAACCAGAACAACAACAACAACAACAACAACAACAACAACAACAACAACAACAACAACAACAACAACAACAACAACAACAACAACAACAACAACAACAACAACAACAACAACAACAACAACAACAACAACAACAACAACAACAACAACAACAACAACAACAACAACAACAACAACAACAACAACAACAACAACAACAACAACAACAACAACAACAACAACAACAACAACAACAACAACAACAACAACAACAACAACAACAACAACAACAACAACAACAACAACAACAACAACAACAACAACAACAACAACAACAACAACAACAACAACAACAACAACAACAACAACAACAACAACAACAACAACAACAACAACAACAACAACAACAACAACAACAACAACAACAACAACAACAACAACAACAACAACAACAACAACAACAACAACAACAACAACAACAACAACAACAACAACAACAACAACAACAACAACAACAACAACAACAACAACAACAACAACAACAACAACAACAACAACAACAACAACAACAACAACAACAACAACAACAACAACAACAACAACAACAACAACAACAACAACAACAACAACAACAACAACAACAACAACAACAACAACAACAACAACAACAACAACAACAACAACAACAACAACAACAACAACAACAACAACAACAATCCACCACCACCCCTAGTTGATGCACTTACTCATTTCTTGAGGTTGAATCCTTAGAGGTTTTCTAGTACCCCTGAACCTATTATGGCTGATGATTGGCTTCGCTCAGTAAATAGGAACTAGGAGACAGTTGGTTGCACTGATGCAGAGAGAGTGCGGTTTGCCTCGCATTTGTTAGAAGGACCAGCCGCAGCATGGTGGGACTATTACTTGGTCACTTATCCTATTGCTACTGTTACTTGGGCGCAGTTTCAGGCAGGTTTTTGCGCCGCACATGTGTCTGCTGGTGCCATGAGTCTGAAGAAGAAGGAGTTCCATAGCTTGCGTAAGGGAGGTCGCACTGTGAATGCATATGTGGAGGAATTCAATAATCTTGCACGCTATGCCCCTAATGATGTTAACACTAATGCAGCTAGACAGGAGAAGTTTCTTGAAGGTCTGGATGATCAGTTGAGTGTTCAGTTGATAGTGGAAACATTCAACAATTGTCAGGAGCTTATTGATAAAGCTATTGTACTTGAAGGAAAGTTTCAAGAAGTGGAGAACCGCAAGAGGAAGGCAAGTGACGCAGAGTTCAACTCTGGAGGACCACAGAAGCACCATAATTCGTCAGCATCTTCTGAGTACTATGATTCTAAAGTGGATGTGTATAATGGTCATAACCATGATGGGTATAATCATCACCACAGTAATGGACACAACCACAGTGGACAGATGAATGGCAACAACAACCACAACCCTTCAACGCCCACGAAGGATATCAGTCAGTTACTTTGTTACAGGTGCAGGAACTTAGGGCATTATTCAAATAAATGTCCCCTATTGAAGAACATCAATTATGATAGTGGGAATTCTGGAGACAAGGAGATTGATCGCTTCGAGAGTGGACATGTGAATCACACGAGGGTAGGAAGACCAGATAATGCATCAGTCTTTGGTAAGATTCTTAATTAAGATCAAAGTATTGTGACCGTACTTTCATTATTGATGCATCATATCTATTCATGTCAAGGAAATATGCAATGAGTAAGCCTCGATATTTTGGAATATGGATTATGTCAAGTTCCCATCTTTAACCTTGCTAGCCAACTCGAATCTCGAGGACGAGATTCATTTTAAGGGGGGTAGATTTGTAACATCCAAAAATTTTAAAATTTGGAATGTTAATAGGATCATTATTTTCAGCATGATTTCTATGCCTATTTATTTTTTTTTCTGAATATTTAAAGTGTTTTCCAACTCAAGGCAATATATTTGGAGTGGAGATAATATGACTTCTCCCCTATTAATTATATTTGGAAAACGCTAAGAATATATTCTGGTGTCTACCTAAATTATTTTGGCTTTGTAGTAGCTCAAAATTATTTTATAGTTGTTATCATATTCTTTATATGCTTGTATCGCATTAAATATATTTATTTTAGTGCATTTGTGTTTGAAAAATGTTCACTGTTTTATATAGTAGGAATAATGTTTTACTGTGTATTCTGGTATTTTCATAATCTCCAAAATATTTTATTTGAGTGTTCTATTGCTGATTGTGTGACCTTTTGCAGACAAATCAATTTCCAAAAGTGCAGTATAGGTGGAACTAGTGTTCCTCTAATTTATTTTAGTAGTGGTATTTTTACTGTGTATTTATATATATTTAGGTTTTATTATGTGTTGTTATTTTAGTTATATTTAAGTTTCTGTAGCTTTCGTTTATATTAAAAAAAAGGAACCGCCGCACTGTGCACCACCGAACAGTCGCGGCCCATGAACCAGCGGCCCGGCTCTCGCCCGCGCGCGCAGCACTAGCGACAGTATGCCTTCGGCCCATTTTGCCGCAGGACACAACCCACCCCACAGCTTTTCATTTTTTTTCCTTTCTCGCATCCCACCCGTTGACACATGGGGCCCGCCGGGTCATCTTGTTTCCCCAACCGGACTCCTGCTCGTTCACGAGTTCGTCTTGGCCGATCGAAATCCGATCGATTCGGTCGATAGGTTGTCCCTCCCACATGGCATCCACTTTATAAGTACTCACACCCTCGTTCTCGGCCGATTTTTGTCCAAATCGCCTTCTCTCGTACCCTACAGAGCCGCCCGATCTCGCGGGAGTCGGCCGTCTGAAGTTTCTGTCTCCGGTCGTTTCCATCGCCACCGCGGGTACCCAGAACCTCTCCTCCCCTCTGTTGCCTTCGCCCTCATCTCCTCTACCTCCCTCACCTACCAGTTCTCGCAGGGGAGCACTAGAACGAGCGCTAGGACCTCCGCCCGAAGCAGAGCACCGCCGGCGACACTCCAGCCCTTCGGCATCACCAACATAGGAAGCCATGTCGCTGTACAACGTCACCTAACCAACCGCCGTACGCCTCCGCATCCATCCATCCACTCACCGCCTCTGGAGACCCGCCGGAGACGCGCCACCATCGCCGCCTGTGCCGCCGGCGTCGTTCTTCTCCAAGTCCGGTGGCCTTCCTCTGTTCCTCTCCGGTGAGTCATCCCATCCGTCAGATCTCTCTCTAACGGTCCAGATCAAACCATGTTCTGTTTTTTTTCTCTCGAAGAGGTATGCGCTGTTTAGTGGCCGTCCGCTGTTTAGCCATCGCAGCGAACACCCTCCAGCCAATCAGCATGCGCCACGTGGCATATCCACAGCCGCAGCAGTTCTTCGAAGAGATCTATTTTTGACACAATATTCTTTTGACAGATTCCATATCAAAATTTCATTTAAGTATATCTTGAGATCCGTAACTCCAAATTAATCAATTCTTTTTTCTACATAGTCATATTGACCAGGAGCATCTAGTAGAACCAAAATTTTCATATTTTTTTGAACAGTTCAAATTTGAATTTGTTTAAACTTGAATTCAAACTTCCGGAGGCCATATCTTTCAAACCGTTGATCCAAATTAGTTGATTCTTTTTGCATTGTGATCCTACTAGCATGTAGATAATATATACCTACTGTTAGGTTCTGTTATTTAAGTTTTATTTGAATTATTTGCTGTTGGCTTTATTGCGATTGTTATGTGAGTACAGTTTGTTTATCGGTGCCTTCGTTAATCGTATAGATTGTCCGGAGTGCGAGGCGGATCAGAATTAACCGTTAGAGTACTTCAACAGCATTCAAGGCAAGTTTGCACTTTTGATTTTGCTCATCCTATACTCTGCTATGCATGTGTGATTTTTTTATGCTATGCCATGTGCTTGGTTTGATCTGTATGTTCTCTATTGACATATTCTGATAGTGATTGTATTATGTGATGGTGTGGTCAACTTGATATGGTAGACGTGGGCATGTGTCGAGTGATTCATGGAAGTGGTGAGTGTTTACAGCTGTAGGCTCGGGACTTTTGCTCAGGTGAATGCGTCAATGGCTGAGCGCTCTATTGTCCCTAGAGAATGCGCCATGACTGAGCGCACTTGAGTTGTCGGGGCTTTTTCTCACGTGAATGAGTCACTGGCTGAGCGCTCTATTGTCCCTAGAAATTGCGTCAGGACTGAGCGCACTTGAGACATCTTGAAGATCTTTATCATCTGTGTTGTTTGCACCTTGCCTATGTCGTGGAGGTAGGTGAAGGTAGTTTTACGCGAAACCAACTTGAGTGTTCTGTTATCATACCTTGCTTGTGGATGTAGGTTTGCTTATCATTATGTGTAATTTTCCAATACATTCAATGTATTGACCCTTTGTGGCTGCAACTTATCATGTTGCAGGATTTTCAGATGATCAGTGAGATACGGTAGGGTTGCGAGACTTCACTCAACATGTTCTCCAGTGGGCATTGATGGACTCATCGTTTATTATGCTACATTTCCGCTGTTATTATTGAATAAAGTTAGCTATGTGCTACTCAGTTTGTAATACTTTATAACTTCTGGATCATACGTTATATTAAATGATGCACTTGTTATTTGATATTCATATGTACTGTGTGTGCTAGCGAGTCGATCCAGGGACTAGCACGATAAGCACAGAGACATCGAATCTTATCAGGTTCGGGTCGTTACACCTGGGATCCTCCTAACTACTCCTGGTCGTCGTCAGCGGGCTGCACGTAGTAGTAGGCACCTACAGTGTAGAAGGAGTCGTCATCGACAGTGGCGTCTGGATCCTGGGCTCCATCGTCTGGTTGCAGCAATCGGGTAGAGGAATGGGGAAAAGGGGGAAACAAAGCAACCGTGAGTACTCATCCAAAGTACTCGTAAGCAAGGAGCTACACTACATATGCATGGGTATATGTGTAAAGGGCCATATCAGTGGACTGAACTGCAGAAAGCCAGAATAAGAGGGGGATATCTAATCCTGTCGAAGACTACGCTTCTGGCAGCCTCTGTCTTGCAGCACATAGAAGAGAGTAGACTGAAGTCCTCGAAGTAGCATCGCATAGCATAATCCTACCCGACAATCCCCTCCTCGTTGCCCTGTTAGAGAGCGATCACCGGTTGTAGCTGGCACTTGAAAGGGTGTGTTTTATTAAGTATCTGGTTCTAGTTGTCATAAGGTCAAGGTACAACTCCGGGTCGTCCTTTTACCGAGGGACAAGGCTATTCGAATAGATAAACTTCCCTGCAGGCGTGCACCACATAACCCAACACACTCGATCCCATTTGGCCGGACACACTTTTCTGGGTCATGCCCGGCCGCGGAAGATCAACACGTCGCAGCCCCACCTAGGCACAATAGAGTGATCAGCACGCCGGTCTAATCCTAAGCGCATAGGGGTCTGGGCCCATCGCCCATACCACACATGCACGTTGCGTACGCGGCCGGAGAGCAGACCTAGCAACCTCCATTACAAAGGAAGTCACGTTACGCGGTCCAACCCAGCGCGCGCCGCTCAGTCGCTGACGTCACGAAGGCTTCGGCTGATACCACGACGTCGAGTGCCCATATCTTTCCCACGTAGTTGGTTAGTGCGTATAGACCAAATGGCCAGACTCAGATCAAATACCAAGATCTCGTTAAGCGTGTTATTTTGAAGTAACCGCGAACGCCGACAGGGCCATGCCCACCTCTCACCCACATAGCCTCAACCTGCCCTGTCGCTCCGCCACAAAGATCCACCCAGAGGGTCGTCGGGACAAAGGTCCTTTCAGCCCCCAATCCGTGAATCTCTCGCGGGTACTCCTCGAGCCGACCCGACTTTAGTCACCACATGTATCATGTATAAAGTATAGTATATACCCGTGATCAACTCCCGAGTGATCACGACCCGATAGTATAGCACAGCAGACGGACAAGAATGTAGGGCCACTGATGGAAAACTAGCATCCTAAACTAAGCTTGTAGGATTGCAGGTAAAGGTAACAATAGTAGTAGCAAGGACAGGCTATGCATCAGGATAGGATTAACGGAAAGCAGTAACATGCTACACTACTCTAATGCAAGCAGTATAGAGAAGAATAGGCGATGTCTGGTGATCAAGGGGGGGGGGGCTTGCCTGGTTGCTCAGACAAGAAGGAGGGGTCGTCGGTGACGTAGTCGACCACAGGGGCATCAGCATCGTCACGGGGTCTACCGGAAAGAAGTAATGGAGGGGAACACAATAAATAACAGAGCAATCAAAGTATAACATGGCAATGCGGGGTGCTAGAGGTGACCTGACGCGGTAGTAAGTGATACTGGTAAAGGGGGAAACATCCGGGAAAGTATTCCCGGTGTTCCGCGTTTTCGGGCAGGGGAGCCGGAGGGGGAAAGTTGCGAGTTTGATATGTTAGGGGTGCGTGGCGGACGAACGGGCTGCGTATTCGGGTTCGTCTCGTCGTTTTGAGCAACTTTCATGTTGAAAATAATTTAATCCGAGTTACGGAATAAAAGATATGATTTACTAAAGATTTTATTAATTCCTGGAATTTAATTAATTATTTAATTTAATTCAAAAATGGATTTATGACATCAGCATGATGTCATGCTGACATCAGCAGTCAACGGGGGTTGACCGGTCAACCTGACCAGTGGGCCCCGATCGTCATTGACTCGGGTTAACTAAACAGATTTAATAAGCTTAATTAAGTGATCAGTTTAATTAAGCAGAGTTAATTAAGTTAATTAATTAATTATCTAATTAATTAATTATCTAGATAATTAATTTTATCTATTTATCCTTTTCTTTAATTCTCTAGGGCGGGGCACGGTTGTCAATGGGCCAAAAGGCCTTAACGGGCATGGGCGCTACGAGTGCGTGGGCGCAGGGGCGCTGCGAGCGCCCGTTAACGGGCGGAGGCCACGACCCGGCGCAGCATGGCGCCGGCGGCCACGGCGCTGGTCAGTGGAGACCCAGGCCGCAGCGGCCGAAGCGGGGCCAGCAGCGGGCGGGCGCCGGAGCGGGATGGTCGCGGGCTCGGTTGGGCGAAGCGGGGGGAGCGGGCGACGAGCGGGGGTGTGCGGCAGCATGACGCGGCCGACGGGCGGTGGAGCTGTGAAGCCCACGAGCAGCAGCGAGCCAGGGCACACGCGCACGCGTGAGCGAGGCCCGGCTTGGCAGAGTGCGTGCGTGAGCGCGGTGACCATGGAGGGGGGTAAAGAGGGAGCACGGGGAGGTGCTCACGAGCGTTGAAGGGGAGGTGTCGGTGTGGCTCAGGTCGGCTGAAGAGGAGGAGATGAGGAGGCGAGACGACGGCGTTGAGGTGACGACGGCGTAGGGCGACGGGGCACGGCCTCGAGATGATGGAGTCGACGTGGTTCCGGCGGCGGTGGGTCGATCCCGCGAGGAATGGGTGAGGCAGAGGAGCTCCGATGAGTGGCTCTCAGGGAGGAGGACGATGAGGCGCCCGACGAGGTGGAGGTAGACGAGGGGGCGGCTCCGGCGACCGTGGACGGCGACGGCGTCGTGGCATCGGTGGGTTCCTGCCCCGATCCAAAACGAGCGGAGAAGGGGGATCGGGGGAAAGTGGGGTCATGGGGGGGAGTGGGTTCTAGGTCACGGGGGGGGGGGCAGTAGGGTTAAGGGGGAAGTGGGGTGGGCCGGCCTACCGGCCCAGAGGCCCGTTGGGACAAAGCCCAGTGGCCAAGGGGGGGTCTTTCTATTTTTTTGTATTATTTCTTTTCTGTTTTATTTCATTCTTCAATCTATTTTAGCTTCGTAAAATATTTTAGTAGTACCTAAATTAGTTTTACTAATTACACCACTGCCACAAAAAGATTAAATCTCAAATAAAATGGTTTAATATTTTATAATTAATGAAAGGCATTTATCTAATTGTTTTTGCTACTGTTTTATTTAGTTTAGTGCATTTTTTTTAAAAGACTTGGTTTACCCACCAATATTACTTATGAATTATTTGGCACATCCCGAGCATTTTAGTTTTAATATTTGAAAACCTTTATTGTTTGACTTGATTTTGAATTCGAATTTGAATCGGTTTTGAACCAACGTGAGTTTAGCAACAGTAATCGTGGCCATTAGCAGGGAATTACTGTAGCTTGATTATCCGGGCATCACAATTCTGCTCCACTACAAGAAATCTCGTCCCGAGATTTAAGAGGGGAGTAAGGGGGAAGAATAGTTTACGAAATTCTAACGATTCTTCTCGATCTTGGTTGCTCTTCTCGAAGTGGTCGATCCATAGCGCTGATGTCTTCATTCCTATGCATCAATGCATCATGATGAGGTTGTCGTCCTTTCTTCAGGAACTCCATCGTACTTACGGTAATGTTAAGGGGTAACTCCTGAAGAACGGACCTTCAAGGTCAACTATCTGGCACATAACTCAGGGAATGTGATAGAAAGTAACCCTCGAATAGATACTTAAGAAATTATCGAGAGTAAAGTAAGAAGGTACCATGAGAAGTTTCCAATGGCAAGCAATCGTTCGATGGCCTAATCAGAAGGTGAAAGGGGTTCAGTGCAACAAGAATGAGTATTGCATCTGATGCCAAAGTTGATGATCTCTTGGAAGGTGGACATATGAGGCCACGCGTGAGGAACAACCTTGGGTACAGGGGTATAGGAGAGTCAGATTTCGATCCTGTGGAACTGTGGGTTATGGGCCCACCATGTGGGTTAAAAGTAGAAAGGCGTTGACAGCTTGCATGGTCATGATAGCAAGGCACGTCAGAGAAGAGACTGTCAGATATGTCGGCAACAACTTCGGTACCAAGGGCGAGGAACAAGGAGAACCATTTTCCTGCTCGTTGAAACGAGGCGGACCAATAGGCAAAGTTCTCATCCATCGGTGGTTAGCGGAATGTCATCAACAATAGTAACAGGGTCTGACTGATAAGGTGGTACACCGAGGTATTTTCGTAAGCAGGAAATTATTACTGCTTAGATCATATAGATTACAAGAAAGATTAAACAAAATAATGGAAAGGAAAATGTGTTTAAACGCTTATTTCAGGGGTATATCCTTCCCAAGGACAAACAGAGCATGATATCCATGACAGGATATAATGTAGAAAACCTTTTAGGTAGGGGAGAGAAATTTCATGACATTATCCATACAATGGTGTTTGGATAATTGAGCAAGAAACATTCAGCATTGGCCTTCAAATGTGCTTGTTGAAAATCGGAGTAGCACAGACATGCTTCGAGATAGCATTGACATGGTCTTCAAGCAAAGGTCAGACTTTGGAAACACAAAGGATCCATCAGGAATAACTTGTGGAATAAGTCTTACAGTTTCCTCACGGAAGAATGGATAACCTTGCTGAAAAAGGATTCTATAACAACAGGGCCCCAGGCCAGGTGTGCTAGGCACGACATCACCTTACCGGGTCACATAAAGACCAATGTTATAACTCTTGGAAATAAGTTACAACCATCATATCTGACCGAGATTCAGATCTGATTGGCAGGATACCTCAGACTCGGGATGCCTGAGAAGAAAAGGTGCAACACAATTGACGAGTTGACATTGTAAGATTTTCGGGAAATGAACTATGGAAGCGAGTTCTGAAACAAGAGTTCATCAGTAATCCAAGTAGAGATGAGGAGGTGGCTGATGGATTCAGCAACATTTCATCAAGATTTCCAAAAAATGGATTTCCACAATTAAATATTGAACAAAAATGCACCTGGAAATATGGACCAAGTAGGACGTTCAAAGTTAGAATGGTGAGTCGATAAGGAAACTATCGGCCATTCACTTCAAAACAATAGGGTTGCTAGAGATATCAAATTCCCACAACAGAGTTCACTCAACACGGGGGCCAAGAAAAGAATGGTGATGGCGAGAAGCATCACTGTAACAAGAATTTCTTAAGAGGTGGTGAAATCCTCACAACATTTATGACATAAAAGATGGTAATACTCCAATGTAAATAAGAACAATGTTGGGTAGCAACGAACTCAAGGTATAACACAAAACACGAACAAGTTTGTGTCGGAGGGAAGGCAATAAAGTGGCCGATGATAACACGACTCATCGAGGGGAAGGATGGTATTTATCTTCATGAATCCGACTGATATCCTGGAAGAGATCATAAGGTTGATGATGATCACGACACATTTGTCGAGAGATTTCATGAAGATGTAATCAATCAGCGACAACATCGAGTCAAAGGAATGATGAAGCGAAAGGTTATTGGAACCATGGGTACGACACAAACTCAAAATCAAGTCTGTTCAAGGAGAAATGATATTACGAGGAAGATCATGGAATATTAGCTTACCATCTAAGTCTGTGCTCCGGAAAGAGGGGCCAGGCCAGGTAGCACAGTTAAAAAGTTGCACGATAAAGATATAGCCGATGAGGCTAGCAATGACTTGAAGGATTAATAAACTCATAAGCAATGAAGATTACTTAGAGTTATTGAATGAAGTGCGGAATTGACTCACTTATCAGTGCTCTCGGTTGACGACAACCCAGAACCCAGGAAAATTGGAATCGATGAGAAATAACAGTTGATGAAGAACCCATAAGAAGTTATGTACTTCCATGATATTCTCGTGGTACCAGAGGGTATACTCAAGGGTAGAGCGGGACATTGGTTGGACAAGTGAAATCATTTGCAGAAGGCAAGCACTTAAACTTGTCCAAGAAATGGGATCAAAGAAGAACAATATGGTCGAAACCACGATCGCAAAAGACCAAGCATAGATAAGATAAGAAGTTATAACAAGGGGATTATTATTACTACGAGAAGCTTCCATGATAAGTTCCACCTCGAGTCCATGGGCATGAACACAAAGTTCAAGGTCGACTCCCACTTCTCCAAAGCATAACCTTACATTCACTTCTTGTTTCGATAATGGCATTAGTGTTGAAAGTTTTACCTAGTGAAATACCAGATGAGTATGACTCGTGAAAACTTTCGGGTTCACACGGTTTAGAAAAGGCATAGGTTCAACTCATCAGGGTATCTTAGAAACATATACCACAAGTTTCGAGAGTAATTATCACCAGCTCGAAAGCAGAGCATGGTTGGCCAAACAGGGAATAGGACTTACCAATGGCATTATGTATCAGGGAAAGAACTCACAAGAATTTTGGTTGTGAAGGACATTGTCGGATAATAGCCCGGCAATGGGTATGGCGGTCCACAACGGGGCTGATGTGAGTATCGGTACTCAATCAAAGCAAGAAGGAATGCCAAGGCATTGGATTATAGAAACAACTGACTAATCGAAAGCTCAGTTGCAAAGGATATATGATTTCCAATTGAAGGGATCAGAAGCAAACGCCCTATTTAAGGATGGATTAGTTGAATAGACTTAGGGGTACAACCGACGGCAATTTAATTGGCTGAGAACCAGCTCATGTTTTAAAATGACGACCGAGCCGGAAGGATAATTTTCAGAGAATAACTAATGATTGTGTGCATTCACACACAAGTTGAATCAACAGGATCAGAATGTCGATCACAAAGTAATTTATAAATATTGCTTGACATATGGAAGTTACCAATATGCAAGCAGGTAAAGAAGATCAAGAGCAATAGGCTGTTGAGGATCTTCGAAAGATCGAATGGTATTTGAAAAACTTTTGTGAAATACCTGAATCAACTGGGGATGAGCGGATACTCGATGAGTGCGAGAAATTATCCGTAGGGGTATCAGGTGGCAAGGAAATAGGGATATTCCGGTGGTAGGGAATTGCAAAAGCAACAAGCACAAAGTCTTAAAAGAGTATCGGAGAGTAACTTCGAAATCTTCAGGTGCAACCGGCGATCATCTATAACAAGGGGCTCTCCGGGAGAAAGTTGTTACGAGAACCTAATGTTAGAGTTCCGCAAATTCATTTAACCCAAATAGAAGAGAGATTAGAGTCCGAGAGTATAGGTTGAGGAATAAAAGATCCTAATACCACCCAATGGCAACGTGGGCCCGTAAGGCACACAACCATGTTAGTAAAAGTTTTGTAATGTCTATACTCAACTTCGGCCAAGGAGTTTGGAAGGGGGATTCCTACAGGCAGTCGGCTCTGATACCAACTTGTGACGCCCCCTATGAAGGACCGGTCTTGACTAAAACGGTCATAACTTTCTCATTCGAAGTCCGTTTCGGACCCACAAGTACTCAAAATGATCGCGACGAGCGTGGGAATTTAGAAACTACTTACAGAGTGCGCAGGAGGCCCGGAGGACCTCAAATCCGGCCCGTAAGCTGGACTTTTTGCTCCTGAAAGTCAAAGAACATCATTTGCCACTGCTTTTCAGAAAAGTTTCTAAACCCATTGGCACTCCTACGGAAGGAAATCCAAGAGATTATGGTGAGTCAAAACATTAGTCTACCTGGTAAGGACAAACATTGCATTCTACACATGCTCTATGATATGGAGAATCCCATTTGGTTGTAAATTCAAGAAAATAAGGCGACTATAAGCCTTATTATTCTTGCTTTTGCCGTGTGGCATGCCCTAACGTACGTGTGTGACAGCCAATAATAGGAGGGCATTCCTGACATCGGTCAATATATATGTATGTGGAAACAATGTCTCCACTATGGAGGACACAAAATTTTGGGGCGGCGCTCTAGAGTGCTTCACGAGAAAATGAAGTTCTTTCAAGGACTGCCATATGAATGACCGGTGTTCACTAAAACGGTCATAACTTTGTCATTCAGAGTCTGTTTCAGACCCAAAAGTACAAGAAATGCTCGCGACGAGCGTCGGAATCTAGAAAATACTTCCGGCTTGCGCAAAAAGCCCGGATGACCCTCAAATTCGGCCCCTAATGAGGACTTTTTTCCCCTGAAAGTCAAAGAGCATCATTTGCCGCTGCTTTTCAAACAAGTTTCTAAACCCATTGGCAATGCTTTGGAAGGAAACCCAAGAGATTAGGGTGAGTATAAACATTAGTCCGCCTTGTAAGGACAAACGTTGCATGCACATGCTGTATGATCCGGGAAATCCCATTTTGTTGTAAATTAAAGAAAATAAGGCGACTATAAGCCTTATTCTCCTTGTTTTTGTCGTGTGGCATGCCGTAACGTACATGTGTGACAGCCAATAATAGGAGGGCATTCCTGGCGTCGGTCAATATATATGTGGAAACACTATCTCCACTATGGTGGACACAAAATTTAGGGGCGGCGCGCCAGAACGCTTCACGAGAAACTAAAGTTCTTTCAAGGAATAGGATCTGAAGGACCGGTGTTCAGTAAAACGGTCATAACTTTGTCATTCGGAGTACGTTTCAGACGCAAAAGAACTCAAAATGCTGCGACGAGCATGGGAATCTAGAAAATACTTCCGGCTCGCGCAGGAGGCCCGGAGGGCCCTCGAATTCAGCCCATAGTAAGGACTTTTTGCCCCTGAAAGTAAAAGAACATCATTTGCAGCTGCTTTTCAAACAAGTTTTTGAACCCATTGGCACTACTTTTGGAAGGAAATCCGAGAGATTATGGTGAGTATAAACATTAGTCTGCCTGGTAAGGACAAACGTTGCATTCTGCACATGCTCTATGATCCGGGGAATCCCATTTGGTTGTAAATTCAAGAAAATAAGGCGACTATAAGCTTTATTCTCCTTGTTTTTGTCGTGTGGCATGCAGTAACGTATGTGTATGACAGCCAATAATAGGAGGGCATTCCTGGCTTCGGTCAATATATATGTGGAAACAATATCTCCATTATGGTGGATGCAAAATTTTGGGGCGGCGCGCTAGAACGCGTGACGAGAAAATGAAGTTCTTTCAAGGACAGCCATATGAAGGACCGGTGTTGACTAAAACGGTCATAACTTTATCATTCGGGGTCCGTTTCGGACCCACAAGTACTCAAAATGCTCGCGATGAGCGTGGGAATCTAGAAACTACTTCTGGATTGCGCAGGAGGCCCAGAGGACCTCAAATCCGGCACATGAGCTGGACTTTTTGCTCCACAAAGTCAAAGAACATCATTTTCCGTTGCTTTTCAGAAAAGTTCCTAAACCCATTGGCACTCCTTTGGAAGGAAATCCAAGAGATTATGGTGAGTATATACATTAGTCTACCTGGTAAGGACAAACATTGCATTCTGCAGAAGTTCTATGATCTGGAGAATCCCATTTGGTTGTAAATTCAAGAAAATAAGGCGACTATAAGCCTTATTTTCCTTGTTTTTCCGTGTGGCATGCCGTAATGTACGTGTGTGACAGCCAATAATCGGAGGGCATTCCTGGC
The DNA here is from genome assembly GCA_032464435.1 of Aegilops umbellulata. Taxonomy (NCBI): domain Eukaryota; kingdom Viridiplantae; phylum Streptophyta; class Magnoliopsida; order Poales; family Poaceae; genus Aegilops; species Aegilops umbellulata. The sequence goes on along the minus strand of CP136058.1, from coordinate 207,352,025 downwards.
ATCGGTCAATATATAGAGTTCTTTCAAGGACTGCAATATGAAGGGCCGGTGTTCACTAAAACGGTCATAACTTTGTCATTCAGAGTCCATTTCATACCCAAAAGTACTCAAAATGCTCGCGACGAGCGTGGGAATCTAGAAAATACTTCCGGCTCGCGCAGGAGACCTGGAGGACCCTTGAATTCAGCCCCTAATGAGGACATTTTGCCCTTGAAAGTGAAAGAACTTAATTTGCCACTACTTTTCAAACAAGTTTCTGAACCCATTGGCACTGCTTTGGAAGGAAATCCTAGAGATTGTGGGGCGACGCTTTTACGCGTCACGAGAAAATGAAGTTCTTTCAAGGACTGTCATATGAAGGACCGGTGTTGACTAAAACGGTCATAACTTTATCATTGAGAGTCTGTTTCGGACCCACAAGTACTCAAAATGCTCGCGACAAGCGTGGGAATCTGGAAACTACTTCTGGCTTGCGCAGGAGGCTCGGAGGACCTCAAATCCGGCCCCTAAGCTGGACATTTTTCTCCTAAAAGTCAAAGAACATCATTTGCCGTTGCTTTTCAGAAAAGTTTCTAAACCCATTGGCACACCTTTGGAAGGAAATCCAAGAGATTATGGTGAGTATAAACATTAGTCTACCTGATTGTGAGGACCCCGATTCCAAGTCACATCGATCTAGCCGGTAACACCTCATATCACGTTGCGGCCTCACGCACGGTATTCCCACGAGTGTCGCCTTACCTTGGCCCGGGACCGTTTGCGCCTTTTGTCTCACGTATATGATAGTGTCCCTAGCATCCATATGACAGAGAACCCGGGCCGACATGACTAGTCGGGAACCCAAAGTGGCACTAACTTACGGGGACAAGCATACATGAATCAACATCGAGCATGTCGGTCAGCAGTGTGCGAATCCGGGCTGTAGCACTGGGCTAACAGGACTCCGGGAACCCGGGCTGTAGCAGGCTAGGCAGGACTCCGGATGTCACTGCGTGACATTTCCCCGAAGGGACAGACACAGGAACGAAGTGAATCACATGTCGGCCAGTCAAGTATTCCGGAGCAGTAGTGCTGGCTAGCAGGACTCCCTTGAACCGGGCTATAGCGGACTACTATGTCTCATGGAAGCACAAGACTACATTTGCCCATAAGAGAGGCTACCAAGGATAAACAACTAGGTTGTCAGATCCCACACATACCAAGCATTTCAATCATACACACAATATGCTCAATATGTGTAAATACAACATGGAATCACAACATAACTCTACGACTCAAGTATTTATTCATTAGGCTCCGAGGAGCCAAGTGTTACAAACATGGGTCTCATGACCAAAGATTCAGAGCATACAAGTCAAAGCACATGCGGAAGCTTAACATGTCTGAGTACAGACATCTACAAATGAAAAAGGCTGAGAAGCCTGACTATCTACCAGATCCTGCCAAGGGCACAAGATCGTAGTTGAGGTATCAAGCTAAATATCGACGTCCACACACAACTACTAGCAAGACTGACGTCTCTCTGCAAAACATAAAATAAGCAAATGTGAGTACAAATATACCAGAACTATCTACATATGCATCGGTATCAACAAAGGGGTGGTGGAGTTTAACTGCAGCAAGCCAGCTTTGACTTGGTGGCTATCCTGAACTACGACTGCAAGTAACTCTTTTGAGGTGGCGCACACGAGTCCACATATTCATCATATCAATAAAACACTATGGATCCGCTCCCGTCTCCCTACGAGAAGGCCATCCATAGCACTCACTCTTATCTTGCGAGTTTTAAGGTATCCACTTTCACTTGTCTATGAACTCTACAGGCAACCCAGAAGTCCTTTATCATGGACACAACTATTCGAATAGATCATTTATAACCCTGCAGGGGTGTACTTCTTCACAAACGCTCTCGCCACTTACCACCATGTACACGTCGTGTATCTCGGCAACCTTCAAGCGGAAGCTTGGCGAGGGAGTCGGCCACGACCTGACTAACCACACAAGTATCTAGTCCAGGTTTATTGCCTATTTGGGTTCCATCCGCGAGGAGATCCGGCAGGGGTTTCGCTCACAGCCCCAAACGATGTGTGCAGGGTTCCCGAGACACCAAACGGGTGCTTGGTACATCGGGCCACTGTGTATCTACCGCATCATAGCCCACCCCTAGGGTCAGCGGTACGCACGGCCTCCAACACATATCCTACAAAAACTAGAAACTAGTCGCAACTCCTGGACAGAGATCAAGGCGATTAATAAGTCGAGAGAGTCAATGAAGGATCCCAATGTGTGGTAGTAACTGTTCATGGATCACAAACACAGAACTCAGTTCCTGAGGACGGTTTCAATGAGACAACCCACCATGTACTCCTACATGTACTCTCACCGCTACCTTTACTAAATCGTATTCACACACTTAGCTCACACACAGTAGGACATGTTCACACATTCCAATTCATCCCCGATGAACCAGACCGGACTCAACTCTAAGCAGTAGCAGGCATGATAAACAAGCTTGTATGAGTAGGCACATCAGGGCTCAAACAACTCCTACTCATGCTAGTGGGTTTCATCTATTTACTGTGGCAATGACAGGTCATGCAGAGGAAAGGGATTGAACTACTGCAGCATGTAACAGTTGAATCGTTGTTGTCCTAATGCAGTAAAAGAGAGCAGGAGCGAGAGAGTGGGATTGTATCAGAATGAACAAGGGGGTTTTGCTTGCCTGACACTTCTAAAGATAGTAATAGCTCTTCATCGGTGTCATCGAACTCATCGTCGGAACCACGTTTACTGAGAGGGGACAATACCGGCAAACAAGGAAGAAACACAATCAATGCAATGCAACAATATGATGCTTGCTCATGACATGGCAATATGCTGTTGATTGAACTAATGCAACTAGCAACATATTAAATGAAGTTGGTTTGAACCAAAGGTTCAAATTCAAACTCCATATGTGCTTTCTTAAATGCCATTTAATTGAATTGTCCTAAGAAGAGGACATCAGTTGCTCTAACATGCATGCAAGTGCCGTAAACAGTTTCTTTAGATTTTTCTGATCATTTTTCCTATATAAATTATTTGATTTGGAGCTACGGTTGAATTACTATGATTTTTAGAAGTTTTAGCTATTTTCTGAAATAAATAAATCGTTTAGATTTATTTAAAATCCAGAAAACGGTTTATTGCTTCAGCACTGCGTCATGCTGACCTCAGCAGGTCAACATGCCCGGTCCAGGTCAAACCTGACCTGCGGGACCCATTGGTCAGTGACTCGGAGCTGGGTTGGGTGGATGACAGGTGGGACTGGTCAACGCTGACTTGGTCAAGGTCAAAGCTGACACGTGGGGTCTGCAAGGTTAGCACTAATCTAAACAAAAATTAAACTAATTTATTTTGGTACCGGGGCCCACATGGCAGTGGCACTAGGGGGTGATTACCGGGGTGTTTAGGCCCTAATTAAGTGGCCACGTCGGCCCACCGGAGTTTAACCGCCGGTGATGTCAACCGATGGCGGAGGCACGCCGGGACGGCTGCTGCGGCGCCCATTCAACACGCGGAGGGGTTCTACAGGGAGCTTGCACTCGTACGCATCCAATGGAGCAAGCCAGAGGAGCTGGTGTTAGCTGTGGCGTCGGCAGCGGCGAGCGAGGCGGCGGCCGGAGTTCGGGCGAGCAAACGGAGTGGCTAGGCAGCACCTACGAGGTAGCAGGGGCACGCCGGAGTAACTGGTCTGAGCGGAGGGCTCAATAGCACGGAGCTCACCGGCCATGGCGGACGACGGCGTCGGTTGCTCGCGGGCAGCGGCTAGCGGACAGGAACGGAGGGGGCGAGCAAGAGGAAAGAATCAGGAGCTCACAGGGAGTCGTACGGTGGTCTCAACGGACTCGGGGACTGCCTGGAGACGAGGTGCGGTCGCCGGCGATCTCGGATGCCCGAGGTAGAAGACGACCACAGTGACGGCGTTTGGAGGCGTCTGGTGCCGCGTGGCATGTCGGAGAGGTCTAGGGCAATGAGGCGAAGCTCTTGAGCCAGTCAGGGAAGCGAGGGGGAGGCGGTGGCCGGGGTGGTGCACATCGGCGGCGGCGGGCGCGTTCGGGTGGTGCGAGGGAGAGAGCCAGAGGAAGGGAGGAGCTGCGGGTGAGAGTGAGAGAGGTCCAGGGGGGTGCGTGGCGTCGCGAGGGAGATCTAGGGCGACGGGGACGCACGCAGGCAGGGTGGAGGTGGCCGGGGCGCGTGCCGGCGCGCTGCGGCCACGCGCTCTGCCTACTGGCCTCGGGAGGAAGACGACAGGAACGAGGAGGTGGGCTGGGCCGAAACTGCTGGGCCACAAGATAAATGGGCCTCACGTAAGTCTCTGCTTCCTTTTTTATTTGTTTCTGTTTTCTATTTTTCTTTCTTTGTTTTGATTTGATTTACAAATTAGACCATTTTAAAACTTTCTGTAAATTTTTATGCGAGCTGAGGGAGCTAGTCCAAGGTCACATGCACACTTACAAAAATACTTGAACTTTATTTCTTATATAACAGAAATAAATTGAACTCAAATATGTTATTGATTTAATTCACTGGCCCAAAATAAATATCTCTGAGATTCCAAAAATATTGTTTTGAGTTTTACCTCTTGCCAATATTTTCAGAGACTAGGAGGAACATTTTCTTGGACTTCTTTGAAAAGATTTTAATGTTGATATTTCTGAAGTGATTTCTGAGGGTTTCAACTAATCTCAATTCAACTTTCAGAAATTTTAGACATGATGCATGAGTGCAGATGCAACTATTTCACTCAGGTACTCTAGGGCTGTGACAACTCACCCCCACTAAACAAGAATCTCGTCCCGAGATTCAAGACGTTAGGTAAGAAGACAGAGGGGGCACAAACTAACACAATCTTCTTAATCCAACTGTCTTTCTTGAGGGTGTTGACTCATTGCATCACCTTGATCTCGACGTCTTGCTTGAGAACTACATCCAACATGATAACGAGTAGAAAGGGAGAATTTTAGAAGAATCGATCTTCCTGAGATTCGAGCAACTTAGGATCATCTTAATGATCACAAGATCAACTCATGGAATGAGGCATAGCAACATCTCTGGAGCTGAGAGGCAAAACATGCATCAGGAGGGATGGAAGGAACAATTTGACGAGGGTTTCAAAGTAGCGAGGAAAAATTGCCATGATTCCATAACGGGGCACCTCAGGAAAGGTGACTCGTGGAATTATTCCCTTAAGTGGAAAAAATAATTACTTTTGGTACATAGATCATTGAAACCCTTTATACCAGCCTAAGGCAATTCAGAAACGATCGTTTGACGGAGTTCGAGAGAACGACGTACTCGGGCTAGAATGGATGATGTGGACTACCTTGTTGAAGACAACGCGATGGATGATTTTGCTTATCATCGGAAATGGAGGGGACCCATGGTAAGTCCACTTTTGAAGATGATCCTGGATAGCAACTACTGAGAAGGGCAGCCCATGGAAAATTGGCACGATGGGGTGCAAGCTGGGAACAAAAGGCAAATGTTGGGAATGTTCCAACCATCATGTCTGCCTGAGATTCAGATCTGGTTGGTAACAGAATATTTCAGACGTCATTTCTGGAAAAGAAAGTTGCAACACAAACCGATGAGATGACGTTGCAAGATTCTCGGGAAATGAACTACGATAGCAAGCTCCAAAACATGAGCTGGTTCTGCTACATACATGTGAGCATGTTGTCCACGACAAGCATGACCACATAGTAGTCTTATAATAAAACACTATCGAGTTCAGGTGGGGAACCATCATCAACGATTTCGAAGTCTTTACGCAAGTCCGTGGATTATATCCCAAGCATAGACTTCTTTTCGTTGAACAAGTCATTCAATGGCTTGGTGTGCTAGGGATTCATATAGAAAGAAGGTTGCAAGTCTCAAGACCACAGAATACTTCGCACATGTGCATGACTGACTTGGGATGATTCCAGAGAAAGCAAAACAAACTTTCCCAAATTCATGGCGGCAACTTGCACCTAATGCACATGAACTTGAAGAAAATCACTTCTTACACCAAGCTTACAAAAGTTTCCAACACTAGCTTTTTTGTTCAACATAATCATGGAGATAATAAATATGCTGCTGATGGGCTCAACAACGATTCATCAATATTTCCATATAGATGGAATCCCATAAATATGTGAGCAAAGTGATAGCATTGGTCAGACCAAAAAAATGATGTATGCTCGAGGGATCAACCACGAGTAAGACAATATTACGAACATTGTTGGTTCTGATTTGATTTGATGATAGACCATACTCAATCAAAGATTGGGTAAGACAATAGGTCCAACAACTGACCACGAGGACCAATTGATGAAGATATCATCTTTCTTCAACACACACACACAAAAAAAAGATATCCCTTAGAGATGAACTAAGTTAAGCAAAGCTTTTACCTTCCAACTCTACAAGTTGTTGTCTAGCTCAACCAACTAGCTCAGGGATATCCAACATAGATTCTTGGAGAAGGGTGATTTATAAGAAAACCAACTTGATCACTGTTGGTGTCAAAACCGACGGATCTCGGGTAGGGGGTCCCGAACTGTGCGTCTAGGCAGATGGTAACAGGAGACAAGGGACATGATGTTTTTACCCTGGTTCGGGCCCTCTCGATGGAGGTAAAACCCTACTCTTGCTTTATTAGTATTGATGATATGGGTAGTACAAGAGTTGACCTACCACGAGATCAAAGAGGCTAAACCCTAGAAGCTAGCCTATGGTATGATTGTTGTCTTGTCCTACGGACTAAACCCTCCGGTTTATATAGACACCGGAGGGGGCTGGGGTTACACAAAGTCTGTTACAAGGAAGGAGATCTACATATCCGTATTGCCAAACTTGCCTTCCATGCCAAGGAGAGTCCCATCCGGACACGGGACGAAGTCCTCAATCTTGTATCTTTATAGTCCAACAGTCCGGCCAAAGGTCATAGTCCGGCTATCCAAATACCCCCTAATCCAGGACTCCCTCAATAGCCCCTGAACCAGGCTTCAATGACGATGAGTCCGGTGCGCAGATTATCTTCGGCATTGCAAGGAGGGTTCCTCCTCCGAATACTTCATAGAAGATTTAAAACACGAGGATCGTGTCCGGCTCTGCAAAATAAGTTCCACATACCACCGTAGAGAGAATAATATTTTCACAAATCTAATGTGCTGATGTCTTCCGCAGCGTAACATCACACCATAGCCAAGCCTTTGTTTTGAATCGATTTTTTACAGTCCACCTCAGTGGTTTCGCGAGGCAGTTTCCCTGGCATGTCTTGTCGAAGCAGAGATCATGTCCCCTTATCACGGGATTCTCATCAATACGGACGTGGGTAACCCAACCGCGCCATTGATTACGGCGCTTGGGGGATAAGCGAGTTTTACCAGGCTGGTGGGGGCGCATAGTTTTATCCGCCCATATAAAGGGATAAGGATTCACCTTTTTCTACCCACGCCTTCTTCCTCCTTGCTCATCCGTTCTCGCGTACTTGAGCTCCATCGCCCAAGTCCACATTCTCATCCTCAACCTTCTCCAACCATGTCCGGAGCGGGAGGCAAGTGGATGGTCTCCTCCGTCACGGAGGGGCACATCAAGAAGCTGAGGGGAGCCGGATACCTGTCCGAAGATATCGCACACCAGCTCCCAGATGAGGGACAGCTCATCCCCACCCCCAGGCCCCATGAGAGGGTAGTGTTTCTTACCCATTTCCTCCACAGACTGGGATTTCCCCTTCACTCATTCGTCCGGGGGCTCATGTTCTACTACGGCCTAGATTTACACGATCTGGCCCCGAACTTCATCCTCAATATATCGGCGTTCATCGTCGTGTGTGAGGCCTTCCTCCGCATAAAATCCCACTTCGGCTTATGGTTGAAGACCTTCAATGTCAAACCGAAGGTGGTGAGTGGCCAGTAGGCGGAGTGCGGAGGCGCCATGATGGACAAGATGCCCAACGTCACATGGCTCGAGGGCTCCTACGTGGAGTCCATAAACGGGTGGCAATCGGGGTGGTTCTACATCACTGAGCCGCGTGACCCCAAATGGGCAGCGGCCCCCGAGTTCCGATCCGGAATCCCCACGCGGCTCACCTCCTGGAAAGAGAAGGGCCTGCCCTGGGGTAGTCCGGGAGAGCTGACCGGACTCCAAACCTGTATCCAAAACATGGTGAACAAGAAGCTCAAGCTTGTCAACGTCGTCCAGGTCATGCTCATCCGCAGGATCCTCCCGTGCCAACAACGGGCGTTCAACTTGTGGGAGTTTGACCCGGCCCAGCACCAAGCTCTGAGCGAGCTCTTCGACACAACCCACGAGGATGCTTGGAAGGTGCTATTTAAGGGCGCCGAGGTTCCCCCTCCCCTTACCGAGGATCGCGGATTCAGCGCAAAGCGCCAAGCCAGCGCGGTAAGCCATTTTATCTCTTATAGGGTATTCATTTTTCATAGTTTAACTATCTGTGGGATCTGAGCTTCCATGCCTTTGACAGGACTAGGTGGAGACATCGGGGCAGATTGATTGTCCAGCCCCCTGCCCGAGGACCCCGCCGACGCTCTCCTGACGGAGATACTGACTCCGACGCCTTACAAGGTACCGGAGAAGAAGATCAATAAGAAGGCCACGGGAACCTGAAAGAGTTCCCGGCTCCAGGTGTTACCGGACTCATTGTACGATAACTCCGAGACGCACTCCTCCCGCCGAAACGAGGAGGAGGCAGACAAAGGTTCTTCCACTCCAGCCGGGGAAGACAAGAAGAGGAAGGTCGCCCCAACTGGGGAGGCCGGAGGGTCCAAGAAGGGAAGGACTCTCCCTCTGGACCACTCTGCCACCGCCGCCGATAGCGAAGACGAGTGGCCACCCAGGGCCAAGCCCCTGGTGAGATCGTAAGTATTCGGACACGAGATTAACTCGTGGCACCATTTAATTGCACAGCTTCTCCTAACGCCAGCCACGGTTGTGCAGTCCGTCCCGGGCCCGTAACGACGTATCCTCGTCGAGTGGTTATTTGGACGCGTCGGCCATGAGCAGCGGAGGATCAGTTCCGACCGCCTCCACCCCTCGCCCTACGAACAACGCCGAGGTGTTGTCTCAAAGGGCACCAAGCCGAGGGGAGGTAGTCCTAGAGACGCCACAAGGCGACCTTTCGGACCACAGGCGCAAAGGGAGGAAGGCTCCCAAGGGCTCCAAGTTCGGCCCTGGGCCGAATACCGCACCGGAACCTCCAGTGGTTCCGGACTCCGGCAGGCGGCCCCCCACCAAGAGGGGCAAGCCTACCGCGCCGGTGACCTCCGTCCAACCGGAGGCACCGGATAATTTGCTGGAGGTGTTTAACGGCGCCTCCATCGACGAGGAGCACCGCACTATCATGAGTGCGGTGATCCAAAAGGTTCAGTCCGCCAAGAGCAGACTGACTGAAGCCTGTGCGAGCCTTCTAACAGGCTTTGAGGTACGTATAAAAATATATGAAAATGTTACCGCATAGACAGTAGCCACTGATGCTCTGTTTGGTGTTCACAAAGAAAAGCCGAATAGAGGATCTAAGAATATCCGCAGGAGTCTAACATAAGTATGTCGATATGCGTATGCAGGCTTCACTACTGAGCTTTGCCGCACTGACTGCGGAGGTCGATGCGCTGAAGCAGAACCTCGAGCGGTCCGAGAATGGGCTCGGCCTTGCCAAGAAGCAGCTCGAGGGGAACAAAGGTGAGTAATACCTTGTGTAAGTGTATAAAAGAAAAGATACAGTTGCAAAAATGATAGGTTCGTTATTAATGTGCTAGGGGCCACGATCGAGGTGGCGACCCTGAAGCAATAATTGTACGAGGCCGAAAACAAAGCGGCCACGGAGCGCACCGAGCGGAGGAAACAAGAGGCGCGGGTTGCTGAGGTGCATCAAGAGCTCCATGCTCTCGTGAAAAAACACGAGAGTTTGGAGCTTGACTCGAAGACGCAAGAGTCCGAGCTTGCCTCGGCCCTCGAGAGTGCCAAGCATGCCAAGGCCGAAGCCCAAAAGGCCCTCTAGGAAATTGAGGCGATAAAGAAGATAGCGGCGGGTAAGGCATTCATTATGCAAAGCAAGCATGTGAAAGTAAATTACTTGATACTTACCCGAGTCCGGAGCTCTCCAAGAGCATTCGCAGATTTGCCCCGCAGTGTGTCGGTTGCCGCAAAGCACTACCAAGCTGAGGAGGGGAGCTCGACGGAGAAGGTGTTCTGGTCTCAGTATACTGAGGCCGAACACCCGGTGCCCTTAAGCGACCAGCTGAAGCAATTGGTCGAGCTCCATAAGGCGGCCGAACAGGCCATGAAGGGTCTGGTAGTCTAGCTGTGGCCTAGAGAGGCCATGCCAGGGAGCTACTTTGGGCTGGTGAAGCGGCTTGTGGATGCCTGTCCTTGGCTTGAGGTCATCAAGCGCTCCGTCTGCATCGAGGGTGCCTGCAGGGCGCTTGCCTGTGTTAAAGTGCACTGGGGCAAGATGGACGCTGAGATGCTGGTGAAGGATGGGCCACCGCAGGGCAAGGAGCATTGCCGCCCTGAAATGTACTATGAGGGCGTCCTGAAGGGTGTCCGCCTTGTGGCGGGTGAATGTTCCAAAGATGTAATATTTGAGTAAACTCGCTCGTGTGATCCTGTACGCTGAAAACTTGTTCATATGCGCTATGCAACGCTTGTTTGAATTTAAAATATTACCTTCTGTACGGTCGTTTATTAAATCTGAGAGATGGCGAGTTGTGGGCTTCTGCCCCGTGCCACGAGTGCTGGGGTGTTCGGGATAAACCTGAGCACTCATTTTCCCATTGCTGGGTCCTTCGAGGGAGCTGCTCAGCACAACGAACAAGGCAATCGGACTAAAATGCTTTATCACTCTCACTTAGCTAGAGAATTCTATAATTTTAAATTTTGGCGAAGCCCCTAGTATTCAGAAGACCGAGTTCGGGGCGCTATACACGCCTAAGCCGGACAAAGCCGACTCTTCGCCCTAAGCGGCATAAGACTTTAGGGACTCGAAACCTCTCGAACAGCGACCAGCTCTCGCCTTATCATGACAGTCAGTTTTAGCTTTCTCTACTGAGGTGCTTAGCCCAGCTGAACCGGGGCACAATCGCAGTAGTTCTCCGAGTGCTACTTTAGCCGATATAGAGGAACGTAAGGTACCAAAACATGGGAGCCGGGCAAACCCAACTATTGACCCAAGACATGATTTGGAGCTGATGCATATAATGCTATAAGTTCGGGGTGCCGCACTTGTGAAAGTGTTCGGACTTCTCACGCCGTATTATGGGGTGCCTAAGCCCCTGGCGTATTGGCCGTACCAAAGTGTACGGGTGCTAAGTGTCATGAATGAACATATATTTATAAAAAGGGAAGGAATAGAGAATGTGGAAATAGACTAGTGCTATGCATTGTTTATTCGAAAAGGTGCATTAAAGAAAAATGATACGAGTAGTGCGATAAGCAAAAAATGGACTATTTGACATGTCTCCTCCAAGGGTAAGCTGCGGAATGGTATGTAAAGCAGGTATTTCGCTTGTTATATTCACCACTTGGGAGTTCCATGATGCGACGTAGCTTTCGGCCCCCCTGGTATTTGTATCATGTGTTCGGCAATTATGCTGCCGGACATGGCTTCCAGAGAATAAAGTCAGGAAAGAGAGAAAAAATAACGAAGTAGGGAGCCCCTAGTGCGGTTAAGCCGAGTTTCGGGGCGTGCCGTAGTCGTGCCCCTCCCCCTATGCCCATGGTATTTTCAATGCGTAATTATGTACACGTGGCATGTATGTCACCGTTTGGCTGGGGCTGGGGTAGGGGCCGCATTGCTATGCGAGCTCGGAACGTGCCAGGCGGTCTTGTTGCAGATTACTCCGGGCACGCTTGAAGGCGTTCGGGCATTTGGTCGCCGGACTAGAGGATTGCCTTGAGAGGCTGCTTTGTACTTCTGCTGCGAGGGCCGCAGTGTGCTCTTACGTTCGGAGGGAGCGTTCTGTATTTCCATTGACAGTGATGACCCCCCGAGGTCCTGTCATATTGAGCTTGAGGTATGCGTAGTGCGGAACCGCATTGAACTTTGTGAATGCGGTTCTCCCGAGCAGTGCATGATAGCCACTGCAGAACGGGACTATGTCGAAGATTAACTCCTCGCTTCGGAAATTATCTGGGGATCCGAAGACCACTTCTAGTGTGACTGAGCCTGTGCAATGGGCCTCTACACCTGGTATGACGCCTTTAAAGGTCGTTTTTGTGGGTTTAATCCTTGAGGGATCTATACCCATTTTTTGCACTATGTCTTGGTAAAGCAGGTTCAGGCTACTGCCGCCGTCCATAAGGACTGGAGTGAGGTGAAATCCGTCAATGATTGGGTCTAGGACCAATGCGGCGAATCTGCCGTGGCGAATACTAGTGTGGTGGTCCCTGTGAGCGAAAGTGATCGGGCAGGAGGACCGTGGGTTGAACTTTGGGGCGACTGGCTCCAACGCGTATACGTCCCTTAACGCGCGCTTCCGCTCCCTCTTGGGGACGTGGGTTGCGTATATCATGTTCACCGTCCGCACTTGTGGGGGAAACCCCTTCTGTCCTCCGGTGTTCGGCGGTCGGGGCTCCTCCTCGTCGTTGCTGTGTAGCCCCTTATCTTTGTTTTCGGCATTTAGCTTGCCGGCCTGCTTGAACACCCAACCATCCCTGTTGGTGTGGTTGGATGGCTTGTCGGGGTGCCATGTATCTGACACGAGCGATCGAGTATACGGTCCAAACTAGACGGGCCCGGAGTACTTCGTTTGAATGACTTTTTCCGCTGACCGGGCTTGGAGCCTCTGAATCCGGCATTGACTGCCGTATCCTCTGTATTGTTGCAGTTGATGCGGCGCTTGTGTTTGTTGCGACGTGACCTACCATTGCCGTCCTTGGTATCCGAAGTACCAGGGTTCTTTGATATGTTATTGTTGCGAGCCAGCCAGCTATCCTCTCCTGCACAAAAGCAGGTCATGAGCGTCATGAGGGCTGCCATAGATTTCGGCTTTTCCTGGCCAAGGTGCCGGGCAAGCCACTCATCACAGATGTTATGCTTGAAAGCTGCTAGGGCCTCTGCATCCGGATAGTCGATGATTTGATTTTTCTTGGTTAGGAATCATGTCCAGAATTGCCTGGACGATTCCTCTGGCTGTTGAATTATGTGGCTCAAGTCATCGGCATCTGGTGGTCGCACATAAGTGCCCTGGAAGTTGTCGAGGAATGCGGCTTCCCGATCTTCCCAACAGCCAATGGATTCTACTGGCAGGCTGTTGAGCCAATGCCGAGCTGGTCCTTTAAGCTTGACTGGGAGGTATTTGATGGCGTGTAGATCGTCACCACGGGCCATGTGGATATGCACGAGGTAATCCTCAATCCATACCGCAGGATCTGTTGTACCATCATATGATTCAATATTTACAGGTTTAAAACCCAGTGGGATTTGATGATCCATTACTTCATCTGTGAAGCATAGGGGGTGTGCGGCGCCTCTGTACTGGGCTATATCACGACGCAGATCAAATGAGTCTTGTCTGCTGTGTTCGGCCCGGCCGGATTTACTTTTACTGTATCCGGCGTGACGGTTATCGTCTCTCGTAGTGGGGCGCCCTCGCGATCCGTAGATCGGTCTTGTTTGCTTTGCCTTATCCTCCAGTATGTCTCGCAGGTCTAGCGTATTTCCCCGTGCCTTGACATTTTTCTTTGAATGGCGATGGGGTGCGGCTTGAGCTTTTGGCTGAAATATCTCTCTATTGCGGCCGCGAGGTGGCCGATCAGCCGCGTCATACGCTGGGGATGTAGGTTTTAATGCTTCCTCCTCTAATCGGGGTAGCAACCTGCGCTTTGGGTAGCTCTTGGAGGGGCGTTCGAGTTCATATTCCTCGACCGCAAGGACTTCAGTCCATCTGTCAGCTAGCAGGTCTTGATCAGCTCTGAGCTACTGTTGCTTTTTCTTAAGGCTATTCGCTGTGGCCATAAGCCGGCGCTTGAAGCGCTCTTGTTTGGCGGGATCCTCGGGCACGACAAATTTGTAGTCGTCGAGGCTTGCCTCGTCTTCGGAGGGAGGCATGTAATTATCATCCTCTACCTCTCTATCTGCCGCTCTCTCATGAGGGCTGGCTTCTCCATCCTCCTGCGCTGAATCTTGCTGGAGGGAGTTGTCTTCGGCACTGTCCAGGGTGTTATTATCTCCTGTGCCGGTATCACCGTTTTTGTTTTGGCGAGACTTAGAGCGGCACCGCTGACGACGGCGCTTTGGTTGCTTCTTGGAGGGGTCATCCCCCGCTGTTCCGTCGCCATTGCCCTCCTTGGGTGTGTCCACCATATATATCATATGATGAGGTGGCTATCCAGTGCCCTGTAGGTGGTGGTTCCTGTTCGCCTCCTACATCGTCGTCCGTACCGTCGATGTCTTCGGAGTCGAAGTCGAGCATGTTGGTCAAATCATCGACAGTGGCTACGAAGTGGGTGGTGGGTGGGCGTCGAATTTCTTCGTCATCCGCATCCCAATCCTGCCGGACATAATCCGACCAGGATTCTCCTGACAAGGAGAGAGATCTCAGTGAATTCGGCGACGGAACTGAAGGGTGAGTGCTGAAAGATATCCGCGGCGGTGAACTCCGTGATCGGCGCCCAATCGGATTCGATTGGCAGGGGAGCGGGTGGTTCGGAGTCCGGAGAGAGTCCGGCAATGTGGAGTCACGGGCCTCGCGAAGGGTAAGGCTGGTGTTCGGCTCGATCGCCATTGAGGCTGCAGCCTCCATGGCAGGGTCTAACCACCCGCCCATGAATGGCGCAATTGGCTCCGAATTGAAGGCCAGAGCGGTTGCAGGTGCGGTCTCCTAAACACTGTTCGGCGGCAGAGCTAAATCATGCCCATCGTGACAGTGCGACGCACTCAGCCGGTGTAGGATTGAAAGTATGTCTAGAGGGGGGTGATTAGACTACTTGACCAAATAAAAATCTAGCCTTTTCCCAATTTTAGTTCTTGGCAGATTTTAGCTATTTTGGCACAAGTCAAGCAATCTCCACACAATTCAAGCAAGCATGCAAAAGAGTATATGAGCAGCTGAAAGTAAAGCATGCAACTTGCAAGAATGTAAAGGGAAGGGTTTGGAGAATTCAAATGCAATTGGAGACACGGATGTTTTTGTCGTGTTTCCGATAGGTGGTGCTATCATACATCCACGTTGATGGAGACTTCAACCCACAGAGGGTAACGGTTGCGTGAGTCCACGGAGGGCTCCACCCACGAAGGGTCCACGAAGAAGCAACCTTGTCTATTCTATCATGGCCGTCGCCCACGAAGGACTTGCCTCACTAGCGGTAGATCTTCACGAAGTAGGCGATCTCCTTGCCCTTACAAACTCCTTGGTTCAACTCCACAATCTTGTCGGAGGCTCCCAAGTGACACCTAGCCAATCTAGGAGACACCACTCTCCAAGAAGTAACAAATGGTGTGTTGATGATGAACACCTTGCTCTTGTGCTTCAAATGATAGTCACCCCAACACTCAACTCTCTCTCACAGGATTTGGATTTGGTGGAAAGAAGATTCGAGTGGAAAGCAACTTGGGAAGGCTAGAGATCAAGATTCATATGGTAGGAATGGAATATATTGACCTCAACACAAGTGTAGGTGGTTCTCTCTCAGAACATGTGTATTGGAAGTGTAGATGTGTTCTGATGGCTTTCTCCACGAATGAAGAGTGGGTGGATGGGTATATATAGCCTTCACACAAAATCTAACCGTTACACACATTTTACCAAACTCGGTGGGACCGAATGGTTAAACTCGGTCGAACCAATTCAGCAAACCTAGTGACCGTTAGGATTTTTGGTGGGACTGAGATGCAACTCGGTAGGACCGATATGGTTAGGGTTAGGGCATAACATAGTCTCGGTGTGACCGATTACACAAACACGGTGGGACCGATTTTGGTAATATAAGCTAACCAGAGAGTTGGTCAGGTAAACTTGGTGGGACCGGTTCGCTCTTTTCGGTGAGACCGAAATGTTACGAAGGGAAACAGAGAGTTTACATTGCAATATAGGTGCTCTGATACCACTTGATAGAGGCGAGGGTGTCCCAATCTTTCAATGAGATGATAACTATCGATTTGGTGGAGATGACTTTGACGATCCGACTACAAACGTGCACGACGTTGCGCATTAGCAATCGCTAAACCAATCTCCTGAGGTTACTGACGATGCCGCAAGCATGATCACCCTGACCACGAAGGTCTCTTCCTGCAAGCAATCGAAGAATGAGCAAGAATATGATAAAGCAATCTGAATATTGCGAATATATATGAAGTATTGATAATGGTGGGGATCCGTAAGCGGTCTTGGTCTAGTCGTTGGACACAAACGAAGTACACGAAGTTGCAATGGCTAACTTTTAACTGAACAAATCCCAAGGAAAAAGCTACTAGATGGATCTACTTATATAGGAGCAAGGGGTGGCAGCCAAGGAGGTGGGAGGACGTCCCAAGGCAACCTAAAACCAACCCTAGGTCGTATAAGGCTCATGGGCCCAAGTGCAGGTGATGCAACACATTTGGACTTGTTGTTTGACTCGGATTCTGCTCCAGCGTCAGATTGTTTCGTCCATATCTAAACGCTCCGGAAGAATTTTAGGGTGAATCCAATTGGCTTGGAAAGAGCACGAAATCTACTTTCCAACAAAAAAATAATCACCCAATTTGGAGTCCGTATGAAAGAGTTCTTGCCGCTTTGAGTCAGGTATGTCTGTGTGGTCCGAATCTGAATCCAGAACGTGAGAGACTTGGACTCTATCTTCTCTTGGCCCAAAAGTGACGTGAGGGGACTTTTTGAACAGCACCTAAACTTCTCTTTTTCCCTTATCTTCATATGTGGATTGTACAAATGTCCCATACACCTGCAATTAGACATGACACAAAAATGTGTGAAGTATTTTTGTTCTGGATAACATAAATAGATTATTAAATAGTTTGCACTAGAAATCACCTGACAAATATGCATGTATGCATTATTTTTGGTTGTATCTAAGGTAGTCATGTCCTCATCACCACTTGATAGAGGCGAAGGTGTCCCGTCTTTCAATGAGATTGTGGCTATCGTTTTGGAGGAAGTCGACTTTGACGATCCGACTACGAACGTGCGAGGACGTCGCGCCTTAGCAATCGCTAAACCAACTCCGAGAGGTTATTGACCACGCCGGAGCACGATCAACCTGACCATGAAGGTCTGTTTCCTGCAGGCAAACGAAGAACAAGCAAGAAAGTAAGATTGCGATCTGAATATTGCGAATATATATGAAGTATTGATAATGGTGGGGATCCGTAAGCGGTCTTGGTCTGGTCGTTGGACACAAACGAAGTACACGAAGTTGCAATGTCTAACTTTTAACTAAACAAATCCCAAGGAAAAAGCTACTAGATGGATCTACTTATATATGAGCTATCAGTTTTCAGGTTGCTCGATGAGAATTTCTAGTCATCCCTAGATTAGATTTATTTTCTTACCTATTGTCCAAGAAAACCCCCCCAAAAAAGTTAGATCTAATCAGCCTTTGTCCTAGCCAGTCTGAGCCCTTGCAATTTTTTTTCATTGTTTGCATTATTGAATTATCGGCTGCATCGCCGTGTCGAGTTGCTGGTCTTATTGTCTTGTTCGTTTAGAGTTTCGAGTTCTGGTCAGATTAGTCGCGCCGCCGCTACATAGTTATCCCTTCCGCTGTCCACCACACATCCATCAATTTCCACCACGTGCTACCCATCATTCATTGTCATAATCATAGTTGAGATCGTTCACATCTTCACTTGATCCAATCTGCATCTTATCTAGTTTGTTTTGGAAAGGGTGAGAAAAAAAGACAGAGAAATAAACAGAGAGAAAAAAAGTAAAACAAAGTCAGAGAAAAAAAGAGAAAGAAAAAGAAAAAAAAGTGTGAGGAAAAAAAAGAGAGAAGAAAATAAACAAAATTCGAATCTATCTAGACTCAATCTCATAGTTGAATTCGGATTGGAATCTGTTTTGTGCACTGATCAGTAAAACAGGCGTAACTTCCTCATACGAAGTCCGTTTTGGCTCCGCGAGTACTCAAATGAAAGCTAGCGATGAGCCGCATTTAAATAGTTTCAGAAGCTAGTTCACTATTTGGCACCTCAAAATAGGCTTCTAAATAGGTCTTTTTTCCCTCCGAAGTTCGCGACATAGCTTATTCCAATTTTTCAAGCCAGTTTTAGAATTTTTTGACTCCTCATATCAACTCGGAATTGAGTGATTCTTTTTGCGCTTGAAAGCTTGGGTCAGTGCCATTCTTGAGAAAAGTTATCAGAAAATTGGCTCAAACTTTTTAAGAGGAAAGTTGGAGAGAGAGTTGTTGTCTATCCTGCTTGGCAGTTGTTTTTCATCATTATCTTTACTACCATTGTGGTCTTTACTTATATCTTGCTGTCTAGAGCTACTTAGTATTCTACATTGATGCTAGTGTGCTATGTTGTGACCTCATTAGTGTTCTAGGCTCGGGTCTCTAGTCCGTTCTAGCCTAGGACCAACACAGTACCGTCGTTGAGCGTTTATTCAACATTGCATCTTTGAATTGATTATTGCTAATCTTTTGCTACCATATATAGCCAACCCAGCTCCACATATTTCTACACCATGTATATGTATGTTCCCCTGGCAATCGTTTTACACAATCTTCGGAGTTATTTTACACCGCTAGTTGCCTGTCACCACCTGCCGCATGGTAAGAACTTGTAAGATATTGATATTTGCTTTACTGTGAGCACTTTACAACCACATCCTAGTAGTTCATAGGAACATTATTCTCGAATTTTGTTTCTTCTTTCTACTAATCATGACAGGTTACGGAGATATAAGTTCTTAGACGACGGACACATCATCACCATCACGAGAGTTGGGACAACACACCCAAGCACATGGTCAGGTTATCTCTTTACCATCATTTGAGGGTAGATTTAATCCTGCTATTTATCTAGCTTGGGAGCTTGAAGTAGAAAAGTTTTCAGTCCCCATGACTTTTCTGAGCTTGAGCGAGTACGAGCTGCCACTAGAGCATTTACTGGTTTTGCTTCTGTTTGGTGGAGTGTGCATTGTAAGAAAAACATTGATAACCAACCCACAACTTGGAAAGATTTGAAAGATGTAATGAGACAACAATTTTTCCCTCCTTACTATCATCGTGAATTGCTTCGCAAATTTGAACAATTTAAACAAGGCAACAACACTGTTCATGCTTACTACCAAGAGTTCAAATCATATATGCATCATTGTGACATAGAAGAATATGAGGATGATACAATGAATAGATTTTTTGGTGGTTTGAACCATGATATTCAGGCAAGATTTCAGTATAATCCTCGTTGCATTACTGGTATGTATGTTCGTGCTTGTACCTTCGAGAGAAAGTTGCAGGAGGATGCATTGGGTGATTACAACAACAACTATTCCAGTTCATGCTCAGCACCACCGGTTGGTTCCTCGACCGTTGCACCTACTAGAGCAGCCGCAACACAGATTGTGAGTGCGGCATCATCTCAAGAGTATGGTACATTGCCATCATCCGTACCTACATCAGGTATATCTTTGCGACAAGGTAACTACAAAGGTATTGATGATATAACTTCACATGAGAATGATGCATGCCTAGTTAACTTGAATACATCATGTGTTGAGTTACCTGTTTATTTGAGCACATCACCTATTTTAGAGAATCGTGTTACTGTCATGAATGCGTCATATGATCAAACAGTTGAAGTACCAACATTTTTGAGTGCACTCAATGAATTAACTGTTGATGCAAAAGAACCAATGTCTAATCATTTTGATATGACCTCTAATCTTGGTGATGATTCTGTGTCAAATGACTTATTGCATGTTTGCTTATTTAAGCATGTTGTAGCATGTAAATTTGATGCAAGTATGGCTCATTCACCAATGTTGGGATGGTTTAATGATGAACATTGTCAATTTTTGATATGAATAAGAGCTTCACTTATATGTGCAAACTGAGTTGCAATATTTTCATGCCTTCTACTTCTTGTGATAATGTGTCATATGTGCCAAAACCAAGGGAAGTAAAAATGGATGACATATACATATACAACATGTACACCTTGTCTCTTTTGTTAGCCACATTTCAAATTAAGCAACGCCGAGGATGGCTTTGTTTTCAAGAAGGGGAGGATGATGAGGACATGACTACCTTAGATACAACCAAAAATAATGCATACATGCATATTTGTCAGGTGATTTCTAGTGCAAACTATTTAATAATCTATATATGTTATACAGAACAAAAATACTTCACACATTTTTGTGTCATGTCTAATTGCAGGTGTATGGGACATTTGTACAATCCACATATAAAGATAAGGGAAAAAGAGAAGTTTAGGTGCTGTTCAGAAAATCCCCTCAGGTCACTTTTTGGCCAAGAGAAGATAGAGTTCAAGTCTCTCACGTTCTGGATTCAGATTCGGACTGCACAGACATACCTGACTCAAAACGGGAAGAAGTCTTTCATACGGACTCCGAATTGGGTGATTCTTTTTTTGTTGAAAAGTAGATTTCGTGCTCTTTCCAAGACAATTGGATTCACCCTAAGATTCGTCAAGAGCTTTGAGATATGGACGAATCAATCTTACACTGGAGCAGAATCCGAGTCAAACAACAAGTCCAAAGGTGTTGCATCACCTGCACCCGGGCCCATGAGCCTTGTACGACCTAGGGTTGGTTTTAGGTTGCCTTGGGACGTCCTCCCACCTCCTTGGCTGCCACCCCTTGCTCCTATATAAGTAGATCCATCTAGTAGCTTTTTCCTTGGGATTTGTTCAGTTAAAAGTTAGCCATTGCAACTTCGTGTACTTCATTTGTGTCCAACGACTAGACCAAGACCGCTTACGGATCCCCACCATTATCAATACTTCATATATATTCGCAATATTCAGATTGCTTTATCATATTCTTGCTCATTCTTCGATTGCTTGCAGGAAGAGACCTTCGTGGTCAGGGTGATCATGCTTGCGGCATCGTCAGTAACCTCAGGAGATTGGTTTAGCGATTGCTAAGGCGCTACGTCGTGCACGTTTGTAGTCGGATCATCAAAGTCATCTCCACCAAATCGACAGTTATCATCTCATTGAAAGATCGGGACACCCTTGCCTCTATCACAATCACTCACTTCGGTTAGACCGAAGCGTTACGAAGGGAAACAGAGACATTGCAATCCCATCTCGGTGAGACCGATTTGCCTAGGGTTTGTGGCAGTGGCTATGACATCTGAAACTCGGTGGATCTGGATAGAAAGAATCGGTGGGGCCGAGTTTGACTTTTGGTTTGGGTCAAATGTGGATATGGGAAGGTAGTTGAGGGTTTTGGAGCATATCATTAAGCACTAAAGAGCAAAAAACTCATTAAGAAACACCTCATCCCTCCTTGATAGTATTGGCTTTTCCTATGGACTCAATGTGATCTTGGATCACTAAAATATAAAATGTAGAGTCATGATCTTGAAGCTTAAGCCAATTATTTTTGTCCTTAGAATTTTGAGGGATCCACTTTCCTCATCCTTGCCATGCCATTCATTGAGCTTTTCCTGAAATATTACCCTTGGAATAATGTTATCTCAATGAGCTATATGTTGTAGGAATTACCAAAACCACCCAGGGATAGTTGCACTTTCAATCTCCCCATTTTTGGTAATTGATGACAACATATAGATCAAAGCTTCGACAAATGATAATAAGAGTAAAAGGTATTGTCGCTTTGAGAAGTATGTGAAAAGCAAGAGCTCCACCTAAATTTGTGCATATCTTAAGATTTGCTTTGGACTACAAATGCACAATGAGTTAGGATCGTGGGTTACTCTTCCATGTCACATACATCTTGGTGGAGCGCTCAAAATGATAAGAATTAAATACATGCACTCATCACCAAGCAAAGTGAATGATCATACAGAGATAAAAATGACAGTATCATCCAACAAGCATAAGTGTAGCTTATGATCAACCACATGATCATCAATGTCTCACAAATAAGCATAGTATCTCAAGCAATCAAAAGCAAACAAAGTATCAACCACGAAGACAAGAGAGAACAAAAGCAACATACTTTCTCTCTCAAAGCCTATGATCTATACATTTTTCTCCCCCTTTGGCACCAAGTTACCAAAAAGTTCATAGAAAATGCATAGCACTAAACGACTCTCAGGCTTGGTCTTCAGGTGGTGGAGTCCGGATAACGCCAAGGACGAAGGCTTCAGTTGAAGTAGACGGAGCTGGAGCTGGTGTAGATGCTGGAGCTGGTGGCACTGAAGTTGTAGCTGGTGCAGATGTAGTGGCTCTGGTGTTAGAAACTGGCACTACAGATGATCGTTGAGCCTGAGGCACTCTGGCAAATGCATCAGTGGTTGTTCTGCCCTTCCTCTCCTGCATGTCATCCTGTAACTGCTCCACAACAGACTGAATCTCAGTTACTTTCACATCTAAGTCATAGAACTTTTGTTCCATGATTCTTTCCAAGCTCTCTTGGCTTCGAGTCAGGGTGGCCAATCCTTTCTCAATCCTCAGAGTTGATGCTATCAGATAACCGAGCTGCTCCTTCTTGCTCTTCAGAATGTACTCAGATGCCTCCTCTTGAGTTGGCATCTTGGCAGCTTTCTCCATCTTTGCCTTCTCCTTCTTTGCTTGAGCTTGTACTGATGATGGTTCATTCTCATTCATTACAACTTGATTGTCCTCAAAATCTGGATGGATGGGCAAGTGTTCCTTATCCAGCAAGTATGTGCATGTGCCCATCTTTGAGTTAATCAACTCCTGAATATGTGGGGCATATCCACAACTTCTCTTCGGATCAGCTGCTGTCCTCTTGATAGTCTCAACAATGAGGCTCATGACTTTGAATTTCTGTGGCACATCAAATATGTGTAGCAAGTTAATTGCATGCCCTCTGATCATGTTGTGGTCACCTGACTTGGGCAGAAGAGTATGCCTTAGGATCTACTTGATTGTAGGCAGCCCTGACAGAAGAAAGTGGACTGATTCAAACTTGAGAGTCTCAAGTGCTTTGTCTGGGATCTCCTTATACATGTTTGACATGGAATTGTGATCCATCTTCTTCTTGGCATAGACATCCAAGTCATCTTCTTCTTACTTTGGGGCATTGATCAGATTGGCCCATTCTTCAATAGTTGAGTCGTACCTTGTACCCTCAGACATCCAAACTATCCTGCCATCTGGATAGAAATGTGCTGTGGAGTAGAATTGCATTATGAGCTCCTCATTCCACTTTGTGAGCTTCTGCCCAACAAAGTCTGCAACTCCACAAGCATTGAAGCTATCATACACTCCAGGATAGTGTTCTTCATTTTCCTTCATGCAGGTCCAGTCGACCCACCTCATATCACACACTATGGGTTTCTTGTCCAGCAGCACTGTCTCATAGAAGTCTTGCTGTTCCTTTGTGTGGAATCTGTAATCAACAGCAGTCCTTCTTCTTGTAGCATATGGATCTGTCTCTCTCCATTTCCTTAGCCCTGAGTCTCTTCTGAGCTTCATGTTCTCAGCCACAGGATGAGCATCATTGTGGTCTGGAATCTTGGGTTTGAGCTTTCTCAGAACATGCTCTTCGTCTTCTTCATCAGCAGCAACTTCAGACACAGGGGCCTTGTTCTTCTCAGCAGCAGATATGTTCCTGGTATTCCTCTTAGGTGCACTCTTGGGCTTGGAGGCAGCTTTCGGTGCTTCTTTCGGGTTTGAAGATGTAGCCCCTGTCCTTATAGCATCACCCATCAGCTTTTGTGCCTTAGGTGCTGGTGCAACAACCTCTTCCTCTTCTTCTTCAGAATCTCTCCTCATAGATGGTTTGCCAAGAACTCTAGCAGTAGTAGTTCTGACTCTCTTTTTCTTTTTATCTTGTCCAACAGCTTCCTCTTCTGACTCAATGGTAAACTTCATGGTTTCTCCAGTGGCAACCTTCCTAGGTTTGGAAGTGGGAACTCTCCTTGCAGGTGCCTTCTTCTGCATTCCTGGCTTTGTGGCTGCAACTGAGCCATATTCCTTCTTGAGCACTTTCTTCTTTGAAGTGGCTTCCTCTTCCTCTGCCACATAATCTTCATCTTCAGACTCTGAAGTCCTTTTCTTGCTTGCTCTAGTGGCAGCCTTTGGCAAGTTGCTTGGGGTGCTTCTGCTACCCTCATCTGAGCTGCTAGAGGGACTAGTGCCCTCACTCAAGTGAACCTGCTCCTCTGACTTGTTCTGGCTGTCACTTTGGTCAGACATGTTGCAAACACTAATTGCAGACCCTGTGAATAGATTGTAGATGAGATAGAGTGGATGAGCATCACAAAATACAGAGATTATTGCAAAAGAATGAGTCAAAAACTTAGTTTTAGTTTTCCACAAAAAGTATTTCGGATCAACAGATCTGCAAACTCGGTGATACCGAAGCAGCTGTTGGAACCAAAACTAGTGAACTCGGTCAGACCGAGTCACTGTTCGGTGGCACCGAGACTGCTAGGGTTTCACAAAGTCCTGAACTCGGTCACACCGATTTGCAATTCTCGGTCAGACCGAGAACCACATGTGCAATGACCTTAGCCGAATCAGTGGAACCGAGTTCTGCAACCCGGTGGGTCCGAGATGGTTTCGGCGGAAACCTAACCCTAATATTTCGATTCAACTCTAATCTACGAAGTGTTTTGACTGGATAGAGGCGTTTCAATCGTGGCAAGAATCATAATGAACACAATGTGCTAGGAATCGGACGGGGATAGCACTGTGATCGAGTCCATACCCTAGTTCGGCGATGAACTCACTACGGCGGCAACGGCGGAGGAGAATTCCGTTGACGGCGGCGGAGACCAGCGACAGGAGGCGGCTGGCGACGAGGAGGACGATCCGGAGACCAAGGAGGCAGAGCGAGCTATGGGCGGGCGAAGAGGTTTCGGAGAAATTTCCAAACTTTTGCCCGTGAGTATATATAGCCCGACGCTGTCAGTGTGACCGAGTGGAACAACTCGGTGGCACCGAGATGCATAACTGTTGACAGTTACAGCAACTCGGTGTGACCAAAAAGTTCAAATCGGTTGCACCGAGATTGAAAACCTAGATCGACTCAGTGATCTCGGTATGACCGAAATGGAGAAATAGGTCAGACCGAAATACACAAAGAAGTTTTGGAAGTTTAAGTCTATGATGAACCGGGGACTTCGAGTGCTCCTCACACAGAGTGGTTCGAATCTGACATGATCAAATTTTGTGATATAGGATGAATAGAGTTTGAGACGAGAAGAGCATAGATAGCTAGAGAAGGTTCTTAGGCATTCTTGTCCATCCAGTTGGCCAAAGAAAAGAAACCAATCAATCAAAACAACAAGTGGACGTCCTTGAATGAGTGAAATATGCAACCAACATGCTCACACAATAGAATGGCAATAGAAATATGTGGCAAAGCATGCACAACCAATTCTATCATCTATCAAGCAATTTGCGATGACTAGGTCATCTATATATGAGTATATTGACTTAGGAGTCAAATGAGTACATTTGATCATAGGTCATACTCATCGTTTAAGCGCAAGTGGGGTTACCACTTTTACATAAAGCATTGTTGTGTTCACATCATTAGAGTTGCTTTAGCTCAATTTTTTGAGTAAAGCTCCCCCTAGATGTGAGATCCCCCTTAAGAGGGATGAACTAACCTTGGGTTTTGTCGATGATGACTTCATGTAGATGTTGAAGATGTGGATGCTCAATGTTGATGTAGATCATTTGGAGCTATCTATTGGAGTGAGTTGCACTTTCAATACCTACACAGGTTAGTCCCACAAGGAACAAACAAGGATATCCATAGACATAGAGTGATGCACACACAAGATGATATCTATGAAAGATTTTAGGTTACCTTGTCCCTTGTCTCCTTGAACTAGTGCAAGATGTGGAAGTTGATTGCACTTGTTCTTGCCAAGATGATAAGAGTGAAATAGGTTGGCAGAGTCACCCTCAAGAACTCTCTAGTTCTTCTTCTTCTGGATCCACACCATCTTGATGGGAATCCTCGGAGTTGTAGTTGTACTTGATGAAGTGGAACTTGAAGTAGTCTTGGGAACCCATTTGACCAAGGCCTTAGGAGCTTCTTCAAATGCATCAATTTCCTCTTGAAGCTTGTCCTTGCCTTTTTGCTTGTGGTCTAGTGGTGGAAGATCATCTTGAGCTTGTGTCCCTTTGAAAGAAGTGGGATCATACTTCTCTTGTTGAGGAACAAACTTCGTCTTGGGGTATTGATCTTCTTCCCACTCAACTCCATTGGCATTGAACTTTCGTTCAAAACCAACACCTTGATTCTTCCGGTGCCTTCCTTGCTTGCGTACAATTTCTTCGAATTGCTTACTTCCGGCAAGGCTCTTGTAAACACCTTTCTCTATAATTCCATTCAATAAGCTATTTTCTTGCTCAAGAGTAACTTGGCTAAGAGAATCATTAGTGGAATCAAGAGAACTACTAGAAGCAACAATATTGGATTTAGCATGATTATTGTTACTACTAGAGGAAGAATCATTCTTGTTCTTGTTACTAGACTTGACTTGAGGCATGTAAGTGGATAAGAGTAAACGCTTTGCAATGTAAGAAGAACTTTTCTTACGAAGATCATCATTGATTGCTTTTAAGAACTCATGCTCTTGCTCAAGGTTGAGCTTTTCAAAGAGTAATTTCTCATGAGTCCTTAATAGTTTTCGATGATCTCCTAAGATAGTTTCATGAGCTAACTTAAGAGTGTTTAGTTCTTTAGTTAGAGACTCAATCTTCTCCTTATCATTGTCATTCGTTTTATCTTGATTAGCATGATCAATTGATGTTTCATCATAGTATTCATCACTAGAGTTGTCAACAAGTAAATCATCATCACCTAACAAGTCATCTTCATCACTATTGAAATCAACATACTCGGGGTTTGTTACCTTTGGGCCTTTAGCCATGAAGCATGTTCCAACTCCTTCATTTGGTGAGTCAAATATGTCGTAGGAGTTGGTTGTCACAAGAGCTAGACCGGCAACACCTTCATCTTGAGTATATTCGGAGTCGGAGTGATAGCTTCTCTCGGTGTGGTTGTCGGAGTCGGAGCCGGATACCCATTCACCAACATGAGCTTGATGTCTTCGTTTTGTGTAGCTCCTTGATGATTTGTCCTTTCTTTTCGAATCCTTGCTTCTCCGTGAGGGTCTTCATTCATAACGATCATCTCTAGTCTTTCTTTCTCTAGATGGTGATTCTTCTCTTTTACTTCTTCTCTTAGGAGAATCTTCTGTTCTCTTGTAGGGAGCCGTACACTCATTGGAATAGTGTCTGGGCCTTCCACAATTGTAGCAGTTTTGCTCTCAACTAGAAGATCTTTTGTCATTGTAGGACCTTACTTGGAGCTTTTCTCTTTGCTTCTACTCTTGTAGAACTTGTTGAAGTTCTTCACCATTAAGCTCAATTCTTCATTGAAGGTTTGTTTCTCACTTGATTATGTGGGGATTTCACATGAGGCTTTGTAAGAACCACTTGATTTGTTGTGAAGTTCCTCTTTATCCTTGAGTGACATCTCATGAGCAACATTTCTTCCGATGACTTCCGTTGGCTTGAGATCTTTGTAATTTGGCATCATTTGGATCAATGTGCACACGGTATCATATCTTCCATCCAAGGCTCTTAGAATCTTCTTGATGATGAATCTATCGGTCATCTCTTCACTCCCTAAGATGGCAATCTCATTTGTGATAAGAGCAAGCCTAGAGTACATTTCAGCGACACCTTCAGCATCCTTCATTTTGAACTTGTCAAGTTGACTTTGGAGCACATCCAATTTGGATTCCTTGACGGAGTCGGTACGTTCGTGCATATCAATCAAGGTATCCCAAATTTCCTTTGCAGTCTCAAGACGACTGATTTTGTTGAATTCTTCGGGGCACAATCCGTTGAAGAGGATGTCACAAGCTTGAGTGTTGTATTGCAGCATCTTCAACTCTTCCGCGGTAGCTTCACGGTTCGATTATTTTCCATCAAAGAAGTCACCTTGCAAACCAACGCACAAAATGGCCCAAACGGCGGGGTTATGTCCAAGAATATGCATTTTCATCTTATGCTTCCAACTAGCAAAATTAGTACCATCAAAGTAAGGACCACTATGATGATAATTTCCCTCGCTAGATGCCATACTCTTCTAGGTTGTGAAACCAAGGCTATGACCACCAAAAGCTATGGAATCAAAGCAAATGGAGACCAAAGCTCTGATACCACTTGTAGGATCGAAAGTATGTCTAGAGGGGGGTGATTAGACTACTTGACCAAATAAAAATCTAGCCTTTTCCCAATTTTAGTTCTTGGCAGATATTAGCTATTTTGGCACAAGTCATGCAATCTCCACACAATTCAAGCAAGCATGCAAAAGAGTATATGATCAGCGGAAAGTAAAGCATGCAACTTGCAAGAATGTAAAGGGAAGGGTTTGGAGGATTCAAACGCAATTGGAGACATAGATGTTTTTGTCGTGGTTCCGATAGGTGGTGCTATCATACATCCACGTTGATGGAGACTTCAACCCACGGAGGGTAACGGTTGCGCGAGTCCATGGAGGGCTCCACCCACGAAGGGTCCACGAAGAAGCAACCTTGTCTATTCCGTCATGGCCATCGCCCACGAAGGACTTGCCTCACTAGCGGTAGATCTTCACGAAGTAGGCGATCTCCTTGCCCTTACAAACTCCTTCGTTCAACTCCACAATCTTGTAGGAGGCTCCCATGTGACACCTAGCCAATCTAGGAGACACCACTCTCCAAGAAGTAACAAATGGTGTGTTGATGATCAACTCCTTGCTCTTGTGCTTCAAATGATAGTCTCCCCAACACTCAACTCTCTCTCACAGGATTTGGATTTGGTGGAAAGAAGATTTGAGTGGAAAGCAACTTGGGAAGGCTAGAGATCAAGATTCATATGGTAGGAATGGAATATCTTGACCTCAACACAAGTGCATGTGGTTCTCTCTCAGAACATGTGTATTGGAAGTGTAGATGTGTTCTGATGGCTTTCTCCATGAATGAAGAGTGGGTGGATGGGTATATATAGCCTTCACACAAAATCTAACCGTTACACACAATTTACCAAACTCGATGGGACCGAATGGTTAAACTCGGTCGGACCGATTCAGCAAACTAGTGACCGTTAGGATTTTCGGTGGGACTGAGATGCAACTCGGTAGGACCGATATGGTTAGGGTTAGGGCATAACGTAGTCTCGGTGTGACCGATTACACAAACTCGGTGGAACCAATTTTGGTAATAAGCTAACCAAAGAGTTGGTCAGGTAAACTCGGTGGGACCGGTTCGCTCTTTTCGGTGAGACCGAAATGTTACGAAAGGGAAACAAAGAGTTTACATTGCAATCTCGGTGGGACCGATCGCTCAGTTTGGTTAGACCGAAACGTTACGAAGGGAAACAGAGAGATTGCAATCCCATCTCGGTGAGACCGATTTGCCTAGGGTTTGTGGCAGTGGCTATGACATCTGAAACTTGGTGGCTCCGGATAGAAAGAATCGGTGGGGCTGAGTTTGACTTTTGGTTTGGGTCAAATGTGGATGTGGGAAGGTAGTTGAGGGTTTTGGAGCATATCACTAAGCACTGAAGAGTAAAAAACTCATTAAGCAACACCTCATCCCTCCTTGATAGTATTGGCTTTTCCTATGGACTCAATGTGATCTTGGATCACTAAAATATAAAGTGTAGAGTCTTGATCTTGAAGCTTGAGCCAATTCTTTTTGTCCTTAGAATTTTGAGGGATCCACTTTCCTCATCCATGCCATGCCATTCATTGAGCTTTTCCTGAAATATTACCCTTGGAATAATGTTAGCTCAATGAGCTATATGTTGTAGGAATTACCAAAACCACCCAGGGATAGTTGCACTTTCAGCCGGGGCTCGAATATGTCGAAGATCAAGTCCCCACGGATGTCGGCCGTGTAGTTTAAGCTTCCAAACCTGACCTGATGGCCAGGGGCCTAACTTTCAATCTGCTCCAGATGGCCAAGCGAATTGGCCTGCAGTGCAAAGCCGCCGAATACAAAGATCTGTCAGGGGAGAAAAGTCTCATCATGTACTGCATCGCTATCGATTATCGAAGGAGCCATCAAGCCTAATGATGACAACACAGAGGAACTCTCAATGAAAGCACCAATGTCGGTGTCAAAACCGGCGGATCTCGGGTAGGGGGTCCCGAACTGTGAGTCTAGGCGGATGGTAACAGGAGACAAGCGACACGATGTTTTTACCCAGGTTCGGGCCCTCTCGATGGAGGTAAAACCCTACTCCTGCTTGATTAGTATTGATGATATGGGTAGTACAAGAGTTGACCTACCACGAGATCAGAGAGGCTAAACCCTAGAAGCTAGCCTATGGTATGATTGTTGTCTTGTCCTACAGACTAAACCCTCCGGTTTATATAGACACCAGAGGGGGCTAGGGTTACACAGAGTCGGTTACAAGGAAGGAGATCTACATATCCGTATTGACAAGCTTGCCTTCCACGCCAAGGAGAGTCCCATCCGGACACGGGACGAAGTCTTCAATCTTGTATCTTCATAGTCCAACAGTCCAGCCAAAGGTCATAGTCCGGCTGTCCGGATACCCCCTAATCCAGGACTCCCTCAATCACGAACTCAACATAGGGGTCAGGTGACAACCAAGTAATACTTTCGAAAAGATCTTCAGAAAATCATGAACCACCAATATGTCACTAAGCTCGAGAACAATCTTGCTTCTCAGGCAAGACGATATGATCAAATAAGCAAGGATTGGCAATATCCTAACTCATTGATCGAAAAGTGCACCGGAAATAAGGACTAGGTAGCACAATCTATCTTAGAACGATGATTCAATAACCAACATGCTAAGAATGAGAATATTGTCCATTTACTACCAAGCAATTAGTTGCTAGGAGTATTTATTTCACACATCACGGTTCACTTGTCGGTATTCCAGATGCAATAACACGGAACCGAGGAGCGAATGATGATGGTGAGAAGTATCATTGCATCAAGAATTCATAAGAGATGGTGCAATTCCTATAATATTCTTGACATAAATATGGTAATACTCCAAGGTAGAACAGAAAAAAAGCTAGATTGGCATTTTGATCTGCGAAGTACAATTGCTTTGACCTAATCCTAGATATGGATGAGGTACTGGAGTTTGTTTCTCCTAGTCATTCCGGATTAGAATGGCTTGATGGGCCACAAGAATAAAAGTCATCGATGAACACGAATGCTCACATACTCTTGAATATTAATTGATAGATGAAGGTCAGAAAACAACTAAAGAGGGACAACTCAAAGGAACATATGATTTTCTGAGTTGTGGGTGCATAGATTAGCATGTTGAACGAGTTCAACATATTTCTTCCGGATAACCCATGCAGAAAGGTAGAACTGCAGAGTCACAATATGAACGGCGTACTCCTCAAGAGCACTCTTGTTGTGATCATTGGTTCAAGGATCTTCTGCCATAACGATTCACGGTGTTGGAAGAATGATATACCACTGACCTCAAGGTCTATCACACAGGTTACTAATATCCTAAAGGAACGAGCAACACTATCAACATGAGGTAGGTAGGGTGAATCTTGGGTTTAAGAACATGGCCAAATGGCATACTAAATGGCATCACGGGATGCTTTCGTGGATGGTAGCCAGAGTTATCACACTGGAAACACAGAACATGGCTAGATTACTAGGTGATTCTCTAAGACACCTGGGGTCATAATAATATCTCCAACATATATGTCGAGGCAATGGAGTACCTCAACTCAGCAATTTAGTGTGGTTAACCTGGCCTAAAAAGACACCGGAATCAGAGAGGAAAGATTTGCAAATGCATCAGATTATTTAGAAACCTGGGATGACTTGGATAGCATAACGGCTGTAAATGCTCAAAAGATTTGGGACATCCTGCAAAAATTGTGGCATAACCACACAGAAACACAATAACAAGGTTCCGAGACCAACTATGAACACACAGAAGTAGTAGAAACTGAACTGGGGCTTGAAACCAACAATCCTATAAGTCTACGGATTAGTAACACGTGATCCTGATAGAAAGATGAGAAGCCTAGTTCTTAATCCCCATACAAAGGAAGAGGTTGACTCAGATCAGAAGGGCATAAGGTAAAGGAGTAAAAAGAGCCTTACGTTCCCTTCCACAATCAATTCCCTTATATAGCTAAAGCATTTCTAGACTCAACTTCGACCAGTTTGGCTTGGTAATCCTAAAGGCAGTCAGGCTCTGATACCAACGCTGTCAGGACCCCGATTCCAAGTCACATCGATCTAGCCGGTAATACCTCACATCACTTTGCGGCCTCACGCACGGTATTCCCATGAGTGTCGCCTTACCATGGCCCGGGACCATTTGCGCCTTTTTCACGTATATGATAGTGTCGCTAGCATCCATATGACAGAGAACCCGAGCCGACATGACTAGTCGTGAACCCAAAGTGGCACTAACTTACGGGGACATGCATACATGAATCAACATCGAGCATGTCCGTCAGCAGCGTGCGAATCCAGGCTATAGCACTTGGCTAACAGGACTCCGGGAACCCGGGCTGTGGCAGGCTAGGCAGGACTCCGGATGTCACCGCGTGACATTTCCCCGAAGGGACAGACACATGAACAAAGTGAATCACATGCCGGCCAGTCAAGTGTTCCGGAGCAGTAGTGCTGGGCTAGCAGGACTCCGGTGAACCGGGTTGTAGCGGACTACTATGGCTCATGGAAGCACAAGACTACATTTGCCCATAAGAGAGGCTACCAAGGATAAACAAGTAGGTTGTCGTATCCCACACATACCAAGCATTTCAATCATACATACAATATGCTCGATATGTGTAAATACAACATGGCATCACAACATAACTCTATGACTCAAGTATTTTTTCATTAGGCTCCGAGGAGCCAAGTATTACAAACATGGGTCTCATGACCCAACATTCAGAGCATACAAGTCAAAGCACATGCGGAAGCTTAACATGTCTGAGTATAGACATCTACATTTGAAAAAGGCTGAGAAGCCTGACTATCTACCAGATCCTGCCGAGGGCACAAGATCGTAGCTGAGGTATCAAGCTAAATATCGAAGTCCACACGGAACTACTAGCGAGACTGACGTCTCCCTGCAGAACATAAAATAAGCAAACGTGAGTACAAATGTACCCAGCAAAACTTACATCAGAACTATCTACATATGCATTGGTATCAACAAAGGGGTGGTGGAGTTTAACTACAGCAAGCTAGCTTTCACTCGGTGGCTATCCTGAACTACGACTGCAAGTAACTCTTTTGAGGTGGCGCACACGAGTCCACGTATTCACCATATCAATACACCACTATGGATCCGCTCCCGTCTCCCTACGAGAAGGCCATCCATAGCACTCACAATTATCTTGCGAGTTCTAGAGTATCCACTTTCACTTGTCTATGAACTGTACAGGCAACCCAGAAGTCCTTTACCGTGGACACGGCTATTCTAATAGATCATTTATAACCCTGCAGGGGTGTACTTCTTCACACACACTCTCGCCACATACCACCATGTACACGTCGTGTATCTCGGCAACCTTCAAGCGGAACCCTGGCGAGGGAGTCGGCCACGACCTGACTAACCACACAAGTCTCTAGTCCAGGTTTATCGCCTATTCTGGTTCCATCCGCAAGGAGATCCGGCCGGGGTGTCGCTCACAACCCCAAACGATGTGTGCAGGGCTCCCGAGACACCAAACGGGCGCTCGGTACATCGGGCCACGGTGTATCTACCGCATCATAGCCCACCCCTAGGGTCAGCACTACACATATCCTACAAACACCAGAAACAAGTTGCAACTCCTGGACAGAGATCAAGGCGATTAATAAGCCGAGAGAGTCAATTAAGGATCCCAATGTGGGGTAGTAACTATTCATGGATCACAAACACAGAACTCAGTTCCTGAGGACGGTTTCAATGAGACAACCCATCATGTACTCCTACATGGACTCTCACCGCTACCTTTACCAAATCATGTTCACACACTTAGCTCACACATAGTAGGACATGTTCACACATTCCAATTCATCCCCGATGAACCAGACTAGACTCAACTCTAAGCAGTAGCAGGCATGATAAACAAGCATGTATGAGTAGGCACATCAGGGCTCAAACAACACCTACTCATGCTAGTGGGTTTCATCTATTTACTGTGGCAATGACAGGTCATGTAGAGGAAAGGGGTTCAACTACTGCAACATGTAACAGTTGAATCGTTGTTGTCCTAATGCGGTAAAAGAGAGCAGGAGCGAGAGAGTGGGATTGTATCGGAATGAACAAGGGGGTTTTGCTTGCCTGGCACTTCTGAAGATAGTAATGGCTCTTCATCGGTGTCATCAAACTCATCGTCGGAACCACGTTTACTAAGAGGGGACAATACCGGCAAACAAGGAAGAAACACAATCAATGCAATGCAACAATATGATGCATGCTCATGACATGGAAATATGATGTTGATTGAACTAATGCAACTAGCAACATATTAAATGAAGTTGGTTTGAACCAAAGGTTCAAATTCAAACTCCATATGTGCTTTCTTAAATGCCATTTAATTGAATTGTCCTAAGCAGAGGACATAAGTTGCTCTAACATGCATGCAAATGCCATAAACACATTCTTTGGATTTTTCTGATCATTTTTCATATATAAATTATTTGATTTGGAGCTACGGTTGGATTACTATGATTTTTAGAAATTTTAGCTATTTTCTGAAATAAATAAATCGGTTAGATTTATTTAAAATCCAGAAAAGGGTTTATTGCTTCAGCACTGCGTCATGCTGACCTCAGCAGGTCAACAGACCCGGTCCAGGTCAAACCTGGCTTGCAGGATCCATTGGTCAGTGACTCGGAGCTGGATTGGGTGGATAACAGGTGGGACCGGTCAACGCTGATTTGGTCAAGGTCAAAGCTGACACGTGGGGTCCGCATGGTTAGCACTAATCTAAACAGAAATTAAACTAATTAATTTTGGCACCTGGGCCCACATGGCAGTGGCACTAGGGGGTGATTACCGGGGTGTTTAGGCCCTAATTAAGTGGCCACGTCGGCCCGCCAGAGTTTAACCACGGGTGACATCAACCGACGACGGAGGCACACCGGGACGGCTGCTCCGGCGTCCATTCGACGCACGGAGGGGTTCTACAGGGAGCTTGCACTCGTGCACATCCAATGGAGGAAGCCAGAGGAGCTGGGGTTAGCTGTGGCGTCGGCAGCGGCGAACGAGGCGGCGGCCGGAGTTCGGGCTCGAGCGGGTGCGGGGCTGCGGTTCTTGGGCGAGCAAACGGAGTGGCTAGGAAGCACCTACGGGGCAGCAGGAGCACGCCAGAGCAACCGTTCTGAGCGGAGGGCTCGAGAGCACGGAGCTCGCCGGCCATGGCGGACGACGGCGTCGGGTGCTCGCGGGGCAGCGGCTAGCTGACAGGAACGGTGGGGGCGAGCAAGGGGAAAGAATCAGAAGCTCATAGTGAGTTGTATGGCGGTTTCAGCAGGCTCGGGGACGGCCTGGAGATGAGGTGCGGTCGCCGGCGATCTCGGATGCCCGAGGTACAAGACGACCACAGTGACGGTGTTCGGAGGCGTCTGGTGTTGCGTGGCTCGGCGGAGAGGTCTAGGGTGACGAGGCGGAGCTCTTGAGCCAGTCAGGGAAGCGAGGGGGAGGCGGTGGACGCGGTGGTGCATGTCGGCAGCGGCGGGCGCGTTCGGGTGGTGCGAGGGAGAGAACTAGAGGAGGGGAGGAGCTGCGGGTGAGAGTAAGAGAGGTCCAGGGGGTGCTTGGCGTCGCGGGGGAGATCCACGGCGACGGGGACGCAGGCAGGCAGGGTGGAGGTGGTCGGGGCGCGTGCCGGCGCGCTGCGGCCACGCGCTCTGCCTACTGGCCTGGGGTGGAAGGTGACAGGAAGGACAAGGTGGGCTGGGCCGAGACTGCTCGGCCACCAGGTAAGAGGGCCTCAGGTAAGTCTCTGCTTCCTTTTTTATTTGTTTCTGTTTTCTATTTTTCTTTATTTGTTTTGATTTGATTTACAAACCAAACCATTTTAAAAGCTTCTGTAAATTTTATGTGAGCTCAGGGAGCTAGCCCAAGGTCACATACACACTTACAAAAATACTTGAACTTTATTTCTTATATAACAGAAATAAATTGAACTCAAATATGTTATTGATTTAATTCAAAGGTCCAAAATAAATATCTCTGAGATTCCAAAAATATTATTTTGAGTTTTACCTCTTGCCAATATTTTCAGAGACTAGGAGGAACATTTTCTTGGACTTCTTGGAAAAGATTTTAATGTTGATTATTTCTGAAGTGATTTCTGAGGGTTTCAACTAACCTCAATTCAAATTTTAGAAATTTTACACATGATGCATGAGTGCAGATGCAACTATTTCACTCAGGTACTCTAGGGTTGTGACACTGATAAGGAAAAACATTGCATTCTGCACAAGCTCTATGATCTGGAGAATCCCATTTGGTTGTAAATTCAAGAAAATGAGGCGACTATAAGCCTTATTATCCTTGTTTTTCCGTGTGGCATGCCGTAATGCAGGTGTGTGACAGCCAATAACAGGAGGGCTTTCCTGGCATCAGTCAATATATATATATGTGGAAACAATGTCTCCACTATGGAGGACAAAAAAATTTTGGGTGGTGCACTGGAACGCTTCACGAGAAAATGAAGTTTTTTTTTGACCTGAACGAGAAAATGAAGTTCCTTCAAGGACTGCCATATGAAGACCGGTGTTCACTAAAACGGTCATAACTTTGTCATTCGGAGTCTATTTCAGACACCAAAGTACTTGAAATTCTCACGACGAGCAGGGGAATCTAGAAAATACTTCTGGCTTCCGTAGGAAGCCCGGATGACCCTCAAATTCGGCCCCTAATGAGGACTTTTTGTCGCTGAATGTCAAAGAACATCATTTTCCGCTGCTTTTCAAACAAGATTCTGAACCCATTGGCACTGCTTTGGCAGGAAATCCTAGAGATTATGGTGAGTATAAACATTAGCCCGCCTGGTAAGGACAAATGTTGCATTCTGCACATGCTCTATGATCCGGGGAATCCCATTTGGTTGTAAATTCAAGAAAATAATGTGACTATAAGCCTTATTCTCCTTGTTTTTGTCGTGTGGCATGCTGTAAAGTATGTGTGTGACATCTAATAATAGGAGGGCATTCCTGGCTTCGTTCAATATATATGTGGAAACAATATCTCCACTATGGAGGACACAAAATTTTGGGGCGGCGCTTAAGAATGCTTCAAGACAAAATGAAGTTCTTTGAAGGACTGGGATCTGAAGGACCGATGTTCACTACCACGGTCATAACTTTGTCATTCGGAGTCCGTTTCAGACCCAAAAGTACTCAAAATGCTCGCGACGAGCGTGGGAATCTAGAAAATACTTCCGGCTCGCATAGGAGGCCCGGAGGACCGTTGAATTCAGCCCCTAATGAGGAGTTCTTTCGCCTGAAAGTCAAAGAACATCATTTGAAGTTGCTTTTCAAACAAGTTTCTGAACCCATTTCCACTGCTTTGGAAGAAAATCTAAGAGATTATGGTGAGTATAAACATTAGTCCGCCTAGTAAGGACAAGCGTTGCATTCTGCACATGCTCTATGATCCGGAGAATCCCATTTGGTTGTAAATTCTAGAAAATAAGGCGACTATAAGCCTTATTCTTCTTGTTTTTTGTCGTGTGGCATGATGTAGCGTACGTGTGTGACAGCCAATAATAGGAGGGCATTCCTGGCCTCGGTCAATATATATGTGGAAACAATATCTGCATTATGTTTAACACAAAATTTTGGGACGGTGCGCTAGAACGCGTCACGAGAAAATGAAGTTCTTTCAAGGACTGCCATATGAAGGACCGGTATTGATTAAAACGGTCATAACTTTGTCATTCGGAGTCCATTTCGAACCCACAAGTACTCAAAATGCTCGCGACGAGTGTGGGAATCTAGGAACAACTTCCGGCTTGCGCAGGAGGCCCAGAGGACCCTCAAATCCGCCCCCTAAGGTGGACTTTTTGCTCCTGAAAGTCAAAGAACATCATTTGTCGCTGCTTTTCAGAAAAGTTTCTAAACCCATTGGCACTCCTTTGGAAGGAAATCCAAGAGATTATGGTGAGTATAAACATTAGTGTACCTGGTAAGGACATGTGGCACCCCGGCTCAGAGCAACCGGTTTACCATGCATTGCCAGCCCAGAGACCATGTCTTCTAGCAACACACAACATCTTGGTACAGAAAACAACCGCTTTATTGATGCTAGCAGATCATAGTTCATATTACAACAGGTGGCGAGGCCAAGCGGCACACATGTTGTGGCTGAACAACATGTACATTATTTAGTGAACATAAAGGGGGCCTCGATCATAACAACTACGCGGCAACGGAACAACGTCGTAGAGGAACTCCATAGCACAGGGACACCGATGTGGACACGATCTAGACTCGGACATCACTCCTTTCCAACGCAGGTCAGTACGTTGAATGTAATTGCAAGCTCACAACAAACATAAACATAATGACAAGCAATGTCATGATATTTAACCAATTACTTTACTAATGTAACATCATATCATACATCCACTGATCATGATCTTGTGATATGACTTGCTTACCAAACGGTGATCGCTCTCGGATCACAAATAGACAAACCTTGTGGTCTTTGTTCGGGTTACCTCATAACCAAACGGTGATCTTACCGAGTTCACAAACGGACCAACAACTTGGTCTCCATCAACACGATGTTTTCCCAAACAACATCTTCTCAACGGTGCCAAGTTCATATCATAGTGTGCAAAATTAATTAAACGTTGACCCATGGTGTGACCTACTTTCGAGCGTGTCCATAACCATGGACTCGGCTATCAATAGATTTAATACACTCCGCAGAGGTAGCGCACTGTACCCACACCACGGAACCCATCGCCCCGCACTCCCATTCGGGTGGACCAACGGCGTTCCGATGAAACCCCTCCATTGCCATGACACTCTCCCGGCCACTCCGACTCACTCCCCACTAGTCTAGTCCTGGGTGTCTCCGTGTCTACCAAAGACACCAACGGCCACCGTCGTGGCAAAACATAAACGGTCCCAAACGGGGACAAGGTACTGTAACAACAACAATGGGCACACAAGGTTATGTCTGCTTACCGGGCCAGGGTACCGCACGCCCATAACCTTCCCTCGTTGGAGGCACCGACCAGAGGCATGACAACGGACCGAATAAAGGCCTTCCCATAAAGGCAAATTTGGCTGCACTGGGAAAACTCGATTCAGTGGCACCATGACCAGATCAACCACATGTTCAAGTTGAGTTATTATCAGGTTCAAGTTAAGGTGAAAGTAACCGGTGTCATGATATGCCATGAAAATGCATCACAAACATATGCAGCATATATCAATGGAAATAACTGGGTCAACCATATCCACACTAAGCATAGACATCAACAACTCATAACACCTCTCTGGTTATGATTTATCATCACTTTTAAACAGAATCTTTACTTAGCAAATTTATCATTTATCTCACTTACGAAAATAACAAAAAAAATACTTATATCCATAACCATATTACTTCTTCATGACAAATATTACTTCTAGTTACTTAACCAACTAAATTAGCTTCAAACTTAAACTAAGCATATAAACTCAAACAAGCAACCAACAGAATATAAATATTATTCTAGTGATTTAAATGCATGGATTAAACCATTAATTCAAGTTGAAAAATCACAAATATTGTAATGGTACCATGAAAATGTTGCTGTGGCTTGCCTTAGTGCAGATGAGGTTCACAATCCTCCTGGTGATCCTCAAGACAAGCTTCACTTTCTAAAAACAATTATAAACAGAAAAAGAAAACATCAAGAACCCTTCTGAAATTCACCAGAAAATCTAGACAACACAGAAAAATATCATTTTTGGTGAGCTGCTAGATTTGTTCATAAAGAACACAATGTAAAAAGAATCAATTCATTTGGACTTATGGTTAAAAAGTTTTGGCTGTTTGAAGCTCTCTGGATAAAATTGAATTTTGAATTTAATAAAACAAAACTCGAGGGGGGGGGGTGACGTCTAAGGCGTAAACCTCGTGGGCGCCACCACTCGTACCGCTTCGGGTACGTACAGAGTGGCTGACTAGAGGGCCCCGCTAGTCAGGTGAGAGGGAGGGGGAGAGGCAAACTCAGGGCGGCGAGGCTCCGCCGGAGCACATGCCGGCGAGGAGGGCTCCTTAGCTAGAACTGGAGGGAGGGATCGAAAGAGGAGACGAAGGTGCACCTGCCCGTACCCGTAGGTTAGCTAGGGGTGGTCGGACAGCGTCGGAAACGGTCTCTCCAGCAGTGACAGAAAGCAGAGGTCGCCGGAGTTGGAGACGACGACGACTAGAGGCAGCACCAGGAGCTCCAACCGGGTGGAACGGCACCACCGAGGCACGGCGGAGGCCCTGGAAGGGTGTCCCGAGCCTGGGAGGGGCTGGAGCTGCGGAGACGACCTGAGGGGATCGCCAGCGAGCTCGAGCTCAGGGACGGCGGCCCACGGCCTGCCCGACCGGGCTACGGCTTTCTACGAGTTTGTGGAGTGTGTGTGAGGAGTGGATGATGCTCGAGGAGGCTGGGGAGAGCTCTATTTATAGCCGAGCGATGAGAGGGGCTCGGGCTCCGCCGAAGGACACCTGGACACGGCGCCCGGCGATGAACCGCATTAGTGAGCGAGGGGGAAGGCGACGCAGCTCACGCGGGCACTGTGGGCGAGCGAAGACAAGCACAGGAGCGAGGGGTGGCGACGAACACAGTGCGCATCGCACTGTTGGGTTGGCCGGACCGCGCCCGTGCTCGCTGCGGCGAGCTCCGGTGTGAGCGAGCGCCAGCAGAGAGTTATGAGGGTCGGGACGATGATCGGGGCAAAGTTTGGCAAGGTTTGGCAGGCGGTGAAGCGATCACGCGAGCAACAGAGGCGCGGGCGCGACGCAGAGCGCGTCGGTCGTATGCCAGCGCCTGGACGAATGTGGTCACCGCGTGAACTCTGAGCTTAGGCCGAGCTAAGCCTAAACTTCATGTCTGGCGTGTAGTCCGTGGTAGATTGAGAGGTTACCACACTTTTGTTTGAGCTCAGGCGCAATAACATGGATTTCAACTTCCTGGTAAGTTTCTGGACAATAACTTTGAGAGGTTACTGTGGTCAAAATACTGAGAGTTGGGAGCTGGGCTTTGGAGGTTAGCAATCATCTACTAAGGTGATGATGCACAAGAAAATTCAGCCACAATTGAGCAAGTAAAATGGTAGTTGCTGTAGAAACTACCATTTCTGTCCAGAACAGAAAATATTTTCTATAGCATAAATATTCCAAAAATTGATGAAATATTTTTGCTCAGGAAGGTAGGGTTCAAAGAATATTTGGGAATTTTCTCAGATTTTTGTGGGCAAGAAAAATTAGGGTTGCTTTGGAACACAAGGGGCTTGTCGGGGATATACCTCGCGGCGTAAACCGGCCGGAACTTAACCCGGCCGGACTTGGCGGTTTATTTGAAGACCCCGCTGACACTTGGCGAGTTACTGGCGACCCGCCCTGACCTGGCGGTTTACAAGCAACCCGCCTGGTCATTATGACTCACTGGTATCCTGGCGGGCGGGTCAGACGGATGACAAGGCCCAAGGCCCAGATGGTCAGTTCATACTATGGTGGGCCGGTTTAAGAGGAAAGGCATGAGGAATATTTGTCTTACAAGGAGTTAAGACCATGACTTGTATCCGGTTTGTATTAGAGATAGACTAGTCCTAATCCTAATAGGACTCCACATGTTACCCGCCCCTTCAACTTATATAAGGAGGGGCAGGGCTCCCCAAAGGACGACAAGCTACAAGCAAGAAGAAACAATCTTAGGGCTAGAAACAAAGAGGAGAGCTGGTTTACGGCAACTCCCTCGTGATGATAATGAGACCTAGCCTCAAACAACATGTAGGGTTGTTACCGGATGATGTTTCACGGTGCCGGAAGCTGTCTAAATCCTTGTCTTACGTGTTGATCCGCCCTGCGTCTCTCGTCCCACTCAATCCCTCTCAAGCTACCACATAGACGCGTTGGCCTCGCGACTAAGTCATGACACTAAGAACATCTACCGTGACAAAACCACGAGAGTTGGCGCCCAAAGTGGGGCCTGCACACGATGGTGTTGAGTTTTTGGAGGGCGCTATCCCAGGGATCGAGAAGCTCCGTCCGGCTCAATGAAGAAGTTCCGATCGGTTTGTCAGAGAGTTCCAGCCGGCTCGCCGAAAAGGTTCCGTCAGGCTCATCGAAAGGTTCCGCCGATTCGTCGGAAAGTTCCGGCCGGATCATTGGAATGTTCTGACCGCCTCGATGCAAGGTTCCGTTTGAATCACCAAAAAGTTCCGACCGTCTCGATGAAAGGTTCTGTCTGAATCATCGAAGAGTACCGATCGCCTCGACGAAAAGTTCAGTCCGAATCGCCGAAGGGTTCCAGCCGCATCGCCAAAAGGTTCTGTCCGAGTCATCAACGAATTCCGACTTAGGCTACAAAAAAGTTCCAGATTATCAAATACTTTCGGATTAGCACAGAGTTCCGGGCGGGTTATCTAGAGGTTCCGGTTCAAAGGTTCCGGATTATCAAATATTCCGGTTGGATTATCAAGAGGTTCCAGTCCGAAGGATCCGGATTATCAAAAGTTCCGGCCTGATTATCAAGAGGTTCCGGTTAAAAAGTTTCGAATTATCAAAAGTTCCGGCCGGATTATTAAGAAGCTCTAGTTCCAGAAATTCCGGCTCAAAAAGTACCAGCCGGGTTATATGAAGAGCTCAGGCACTAGAAGACACATAACCAATCAACTCTTTTGTCAAAAACAAAAGCACCACTATGCATTATCCAGCGCCAGCGTCCGGCAAAAAAATACCAGGTGC
Source organism: Aegilops umbellulata (assembly GCA_032464435.1). Lineage (NCBI taxonomy): Eukaryota > Viridiplantae > Streptophyta > Magnoliopsida > Poales > Poaceae > Aegilops > Aegilops umbellulata. Next base: position 207,308,962 of record CP136058.1, on the reverse strand, counting down.
TATCCTTTCTATGTATTTTATCAGTACATGTTAATTCATCTGACAACAATTACCCTGGCCTGTAATATTTCCATGCAGGACAACTACTAAAAGAAAAAGGGGTGGTGTTATACCACGGATGCACGTTCGGCTGTATCGCGCAACTTCACGGACATGGTGTCGCGGTCCGGTTTACGTCAACGTACCGGCTGACTCGCCCGTCCGCACCACCTTACAACGCCACGGACGACTCGTCCGTCCGCCCTCACGGCAGGTTCACGCACCGGCTTACAACGTCGAGGACAGATTGCTCGGCCGCACCGGCTTACAACGCCGGGCCGATTCATCTGTTTGCTTCTACAGTTAACTCGGCCGTGATCAATTTTCGCATCCCTGTGGTGATCATCAACTCCGGATAATTTCCGGCCTAGCACATCAGGTGATATCCATTTAAAATATATTTTATTAGCACATATTATTTTTGTCAAAGAACAGTTTACCTTTGCCTTGGTCGGCAATATTGTTTATGCAGGACAATTGTTCACTTCAAAAGCTATGGTTGTGTCATGGATGTACAAACTCGCGCCACCATTATGAATGCGCTAGTATCTTACCATGCCATTAAGCTTGACAAATACATATGCAAACCACCATTCTACAGACCGGTTTACATCAATATGACGTGGCTAATTCGCCCGTCCATGCCGGTTTACAACGCCGCGGCCGACACATCTGTCGGAGCCGCCACTGATGCTGCGGTCGTCTCTGTTGTCCGTCTCTCGCGGCCTGGTCTACATCAACACACCGGGCCGCACCTGTCTGCATGAGCTGTTTATTGGGTATGAGCTAGTCACAACTTAGGTAGCCCGGTTTTCTTTCAAATTGGAGGCAAATTATCATCAACCGCCGTCTGCACTGGATGGCTCAATGAGCAGGCGCACAAGTCGCCGCCACTACAGTTTCGGTTAACTTCAAATCGCTAGTTGGAAGGAACCATTGGCCGAGTTGCTGACACGACTCATACGAGATCATTTATAACCCGCCACAGTCACCTCAGCCTTCTGTGGATTTACATCACGTTATCAATACCAATGATATATATCGTCTGCTATGGTCAAAGTACGGAGAATCTCAAGACAACTCCTTGAGTCATCTTAAGACTCGGGGGCTACGATGATATGATTCAGCAAGTCTTGCCAGTTTCAGAAAATTCAAGTGCCCCAGGATGTTGAAGGGAACGATAACCCGATCCCAAAGGCTACTGTTATATTTAAAGGCCGTCAGAAATATTCCGGCTCACAATGATGCTTCCGGTTTATAGTCTGGTTTAAAGAAAATCCCGTCTCCCACACAGCGCGGAAGCCCTTAGTATCTGGTTCAAATCCGGTTTAAAAGGAAATTATCTCTTGCAAAGTTCTGAAGCTTTCAAATCCGGTTTAACAATGTCTGGTTCAAAAAGGAATTAACTTCTCGCAAGTTCGAGTTAAAAGGCCATCAGAAAGTTTCCGGCTGAAAATGAAGATTCCGGTTTACAATCCGGTTCAAGGGAAAGATGTCTCCCACAAAGCTTTGAAGCTCTCAATATCCGGTTCAAAATCCCGGCTCGAGAAGAGTTTATCTCTTGCAAAAAATTAAAGGTTGCCGAAGAGGACCTGCTGCCATGATACGCGGTTCAAACATGGGTATCCTGCCTTATTGGTTTATCATATTATTGATCAATTGGGGGCTTGGTCATGTCTGAACCACAGTCACACCTCTTGATCGGCTCAATGCCACAACATCACTTGGGGGCATGGTCGTGTCCGAACCATAGCAACACCTTTTGATAGGCGAAAAGCCACAGCATCACTTGGGGACTTGGTCACGTCTGAACCATAGTCACGCCTCTTGATCGGCCTAGTGCCATAGCATCACTTGGGGGCTTGGTCGAACCCGAACCATAGCTACACCTCTTGATCGGCGTAATGCCAAAGCATCATTTGGGGACCTGGCTGACTCGAACCATAGCTACGCCTTTTTGGGGGCTTGGTCGTGTCCGACCATGGTAATGCCTCTTGATCAACTCAAAGCCTAATTTACAATGGTTTTATTTTGCCTTTGTTAGAGTTATGTTCTCTTTTTTGATAAAGATTTTTGTTGTTGCTTTTTAAATCGGCGTTAACAACCCGGTTCGACTATCAATTACAAGTTGTTAGTACATGATCAAGTCATAAATCCGAAGACTATCAGCCCGGTCTGGTTTTACTACAAGTCACCAGTATTATATATGGTTAATCCGGTGTTTATCACAAACCCGGTACAGTTTTATCATAAACCGGCACAATATGGAAGGAGTTATCAGTACTCAAAATTTGGGTTATTACCCCTATTACAAAAAGTTGGTAAACCAACGATGTGATTCAATGTCACAGAAACAGGTTGAATAAAGCATGATTATACGTCACCGGTGTTTATTAAACCAGCCTAGCTTTGGACTATAAGTCGCTAGTATATATTTGGATTGCGCCATTGGAATCATGTGCTTATAAATCATTGGGTTATATTATTCAAATAGCCAAACTTGGCTGAATTTTCATTATGATATTGAATGAACAAGGTTTGCATACCGGATTATATTATCTTGAATAGCCAACATGGCTGGATTTTTATTATGGTTATTAATAACCGGTATTATTGAGGTTTTCAAAGTCGCTTTAGCGCAATGGCTATTATTTTATCAAAGGATATGATTTATTCTACAATGAAAGAAATAGTCCTGAGTCGCTGCAGGCTTACAACCCGGCACTTGGGGGCTACATTATTCAAATTAAGGTTATATGCAAGTCTCATGTCGCTGCAAGCATGCACCATAACACTTGGGGGCTAACACAAAGTCATTTTTTGCTCATCTTATTGAAGACCCGACTCATCATATCATAATGAGCCGGCCCTTGGGAGCTACACGTTGCTATTCAAATCTACATGATCATATTTATAAAGTCCCTGCTCATTATTGCATAATGACCCGACCCTTGGGGGCTACACTGGTTGAAGTTTTTTGAACATCAAGCAATTATAAAGTCCCAGGTTGCTGCAAGCAGGACAACCCGACACTTTGGGGCTACATATATGGAGTATTCAGTTTTTACTAATGACTGAGATGAACAACATGGATTTCTTCAAAGTGGCAGTAATAATATGGAAACAAGTCTTAAGCCATCACTTTGTTCTGCTCAAGACTTGGGGGCTACAGGTAATATGGATATAAGGGAGAAAAAACTTCAAATTCTCAGTTCTGAGCAAACCAGATTGACCCGGTGTCTGCAACAATTATGACCCAGCGTCGGTAACAATTATGACTCGGTGCCATCCATATTTACAAACCGACAATTTTGGTAATATTAAACCGGCAAGTTTTACATCTTCAAACCGGCTGAATATCAGATGAGTATTTCAAGAATCATATTTCTTAAACCGGCGCTTTGGAAGCCGACTCAAGTGGATTATTCTTCACAATATTTCTCTGTGAGAAACCAATGTCAGCAAATTTAGTATGAAGTTGGCTTATTGACCTGGATTTTCTAGAAGAAGGAAATGGCAAGGAATTAAGGATGATCAGATGCCGGTTTACAAGAATTTTTAACCCGAAGCATAATCTATCAAATTTGTTCTTGTATTTGTTTTACAGGATCAATTTAACATGGATAAATCCAAATTAAACTGGGGGATAATGTCGGGGATATACCCCGCGGCGTAAACCGGCCGGAAGTTAACCCGGCCGGACATGGAGGTTTATTTGAAGACCCCGCTGACACTTGGCGAGTTACTGGCGACCCGCCCTGACCTGGCGGTTTACAAGCAACCAGCCTCGTCATTATGACTCACTGGTAGCCCGGCGGGCAGGTCAGACGGATCACAGGCCCAAGGCCCAGAAGGACGGTTCGTACTATGGTGGGCCAGTTTAAGAGGAAAGACATGAGGAATATTTGCCTTACAAGGAGTTAAGACTAGGACTTGTATCAAGTTTGTATTAGAGATAGACTAGTCCTAATCCTAATAGGTCCACATGTAACCCGCCCCTTCAACTTATATAAGGAGGGGCAGGGCTCCCCAAAGGGGGACAAGCTACAAGCAAGAAGAAACAATCTTAGGTCTAGACACAAAGAGGAGAGCCGGTTTACGGCGACTCCCTCGTGATGATAATGAGACCTAGCCTCAAACAGCATGTAGGGTTGTTACCGGATGATGTTTCCCGGGGCCCGAAGCTGTCTAAATCCTTGTCTTACGTGTTGATCCGCCATGCGTCTCTCGTCTCACTCAACCCCTCTCAAGCTACCACATAGACGCCTTGGCCTCGTGACTAAGTCCTGACACTAAGGACATCTGTCGTGACAAAACCACGACAGGGCTGGTTAGGGTTTTAGAGAGAAAATGAATATTTTTCATTAGAGAAAAATAATCATAATATTATTTTGAAAAGGATCAGAGAAGAAATGATGGCTTAGGGAGAGAAATAACTCTCTTGGGTGAAAGTCAAGGGGGTACCCAAGTGTTTAATTCCATCTGAAGTGATTCAAAAATTTCAAATTCAAATCCAAACCAACTGAAAAATCAGGCAAAGAGAAGAGGGCAAAAACCAGGCTGTCACAAACCTCCCCCACTTAGGATGAATCCAAATCTCCCCCACATAGAGATTGTGGTGATTATAAACATTAGTCCACCTGGTAAGGACAAACATTGCATTCTGCACATGCTCTATGATCCGTGAATCGTATTTGGTTGTAAATTCAAGAAAATAAGGTGACTATAAGCCTTATTCTCCTTGTTTTTATCGTGTGGCATGCCGTAATGTACGTGTGTGACAGCCAATAACAGGAGGGCATTCTTGGCGTTGGTCAATATATATGTGGAAACAATATCTCCACTATGGACGACACAAAATTTAGGGGCGGCGCGCCAGAACGCTTCACGAGAAAATGAAGTTCTTTCAAGGACTGGGATCTGAAGGACCGGTGTTCACTAACACGATCATAACTTTGTCATTCGGAGTCCGTTTTAGACCCAAATGTACTCAAAATGCTCGCGAAGAGCGTGGGAATCTAAAAAATACTTCCGGCTCGCGCAGGAGGCCTGGAGGACCCTCGAATTCAGTCCCTAATGAGGACTTTTTCCCCCTGAAAGTCAAAGAACATCATTTGAAATTGCTTTTCAACCAAGTTTCTGAACCCATTGGCACTGCTTTGGAAGGAAATCCAAGAGATTATGGTGAGTATAAACAATAGTCCGCCTGGTAAGGACAAACGTTGCATTCTACACATGCTCTATGATCCGGGGAATCCCATTTGGTTGTAAATTCAAGAAAATAAGGCGACTATAAGCCTTATTCTCTTTGTTTTTGTCGTGTGGCATGCTGTAACGTACGTATGTGGCAGCCAATAATAGGAGGGCATTCCTGGCATCGGTCAATATATATGTGGAAACAATATCTCCATTATGGTGGACACAAAAATTTGGGGCGGCGCGCTAGAACGCGTCACGAGAAAATGAAGTTGTTTCAAGGACTGCCATATGAAGGGCCGGTGTTGACTAAGACGGTCATAACTTTGTCATTCGGAGTTTGTTTCGGACCCGCAAGTACTCAAAATGCTCACGACGACTGTGGGAATCTAGAAATAGTACTACAGGATGCTGCTCACGCGACACTACGATCAGAGACCCTTCGAGAAACTATGTGTGATGCCATAATCGCAAATAGTGATGTATGAAAACCGTCAGAAATGTGTAAAACGTTTGCAATGACGTATGACAGTTCAGGTTTTAGTTGCATGTCCGAGGAAGGGCATACAGTTTAGTTCAATGAACTGTTTGCGATGAGGAGGAATAAAAGAAACGAGTAGCCAGATGGAGCCCTGTGCGATACACATCATACGGTTCACTCGGATGAACTGTTTGTGATTAGGCAACACAAAAGAAATGGTCAGCCAGATCAAAGGTGTGTGCGATATACGGCATGCGGTTCACTCGGATGAACTGTTTGCATCGAGACATCAGAACAGAAACAGTTCGAGTGAACAAGATGTGTCTGATACGCGGCAAACAGGCATGTAATCGGAGACATGTGCGAAGACCGATAACAACACAGACGATTACCGCTAACAAGCCGTGTGTGTTGTGCGCAAACGGTTGCTGGTATACAATTGTGAGTGATTCATGAAAACATCACTGATGGGTTCCATTGTTTAGTCTGTGTGCGATTTGATTTTCTTTGTCCACACAACATCTACACTCTGTCTACAACATCAACATATATACTTAAAAAGACAACATTGCATAACCAAATTAATCATACAATTACACAAGTGATGACACACATAACATTTCCACACACCAAAGAAAGCAATTACTTGCATACTAAAGTAGGAGAAATGAGGATCTAATCATCTAATTATTGTTGCGACGACGCTTGCCATTGCCCTGCTTCCGGCTGGATCCCTGGCCGTTTTGGGGAAGGAGGGACTCCCTCATGTCAACGATCCGCCTATACATGTCGTAGCTCGTGCACGCCTTCTTGGTCGCGTACACGACGTGAGCTTTGTCAAGTTTCTCCATCCAGGCAAAGTGCCAGACACACTTTTCCTTGTTGCATAAATCCCTCATGTCTCTGTAGTAGGGGTCGATGATGGCCTCGGCAAGGTGAACTAGTGAGTCCTTCTCATCCTCCTTGCTACCCCTGATCATGGCCCTGGATGTCGCCAAGATTCTGGCAGGCGATGCCCGAATTCTCGAGCGCCTTTACATCGCTGGTGATGTCCACCGTAGCGAACATGTAGTGGGGGTTGTTGACAAACCTGGTGAAATGCTCGGATGGCCTTGTGGCCAGGCAGTAGTGGTAGACGAGAACATGGTGGCGCATGCACATCTGGGCGATGACGACCTTAGGACGAGACTCGGCACGAGCGCGGGTGTACTCGAGGTCGAACCCGACCACCTTGTACTTCTCCACGGTAAGCAACATCTCCATGATGTGGATGGAATGCTCCGCCCAGACCGGGTCGTTGGTGTACACCACCGAGAGGTCCATGAACCTTCTGTGGGTGTCCACCACGGCACGCATGGTGAATTGCTGCTCGTCGTCGGCAGCCGCTCAGAGCGCCATTGGAGCCGCGCAGGATACCCTCTAAGAATTTCTTGTGGTGGGCGTGCTTCTTGCAATGGTGGGGCGCGATCGAAAGGTTGAAGAGACACAAGGGTAGGTTAAATGGCCGCTGTAAATAATGGGGGCCGGCCAACCTGTAATCGTCACGTCTTGTCACGGCGTTCATAGGGGAGGATTCCAGAATCCAGTGCACGCTTGACAACACCGCACCCCAGGCTTGGGCTCGAAGAGCCTGTTCCCGCGCTACCGCGCTGTTTACCGCGCAAGCTTCCCACCCGGCTAGTTTGGCAACGCGTCGGCTAGAACAGGGACAAATCATGGGCGTTTGTTCGCAAAAAGCTTTGTAAAAATGAAGTGTGTGGAATGACTTCGATCATAAGTTTACCCTTGGGTGATGAGGTCAAAGTTACACAGAAGGGTGATGATGGACACTTGAGTGCGATAATTAATTATGCACTCTATAGTGCACACGGTGGAAGAAACCAACTATGTGCAATATTGTCGAAGATCGTAATCGAGTTAGCTATACAGATCATGTGCTATGATATCGACAAGGTAAACTAATTCGAAAATGGTTAACAAAATCTAAGACCATTGCATATTAAGGTCAAAATAGTGCTAGCAATATACGAGTCTCACACGATGCCATTTCAACGATTGTACCACAAAAGCTTGAAATGTTACAAGGTTCAAATTCCAGAGTTATATGGCTCAAATTCGAAGATTACAAGGTTCAAACTGATATTAGAAATGAAATTCAGCTCATCAACTGCAAACGCTCGCGCTGATGCGCTGAACATGGCTATTAGAGAGGTTCAAACTAATATCACCGCTTCTAAGTCTGGCTTCGAAACCTCACAATTTTTGCAAAGGGGTCAGCCATTGAGAAGTCATGTATGGGGTTGACCCGATGACTTCCGATTACTCTGTTATCTGAAGTTCCAAAATGAAATTCAGCATTTTTGGAGCCTACTCCATTCTGCCGCAGGCGCCAGCGCTAATCAATAGACCATTATTTTTTGTGAAATAAATGTAGGGCAAACCTAATTTGCTTCAGCACCCTTGCTCTGAGAACAAAGAACCTGCCGAATATAATCTTCGGTAAGGTCCCTCGATAGGAGTTCAAAGTAAGTTCTAAGAGATGCAGATCTAGGCATTCGACGTGATTGTTATATTGTATCACATTATCCACCACTGGGCCTAATCTTATCTGCAAAAGAAGAAAACGTGTTAGTGCCTACGTGCAATTTTGAACATTACTACAGGCCTAGCTATTTGGTTTGCAGGATTTGTAAAATGCACTAACATGCCATCTTCGATCTGACATGATTAACATGGGCATTTGATTACATTCTAGAAAAATGTAGCCTTCTTCACAAGAGGTTGGAGTGGATGAAAAGTTCCCTAAGAAAACTAGTATAGATGAATCCAAAGGAGAAATGCTTATTAAATGTAACCATATGGATCAGGCAACCAATATGGGGGGGGGCATGTATGCACTGAAATTCTCCAAAAGAACCTTCAGAAATCGTAGTACATTGTCATTGTAAACTTGGAAAAAGATGTCACAAATTGAACTCCCTTATGGTTATCATTTAACAGGAAAGGAACATCACCTCGATATATAGCTTCTCCAGGCACGGAAAGCATCTCAGGAAACTGACAACTTGCTCCAGGTCAGGCCCGATAGATTCTAGTGCTAAGACCTTCACTGTGCACAGTTTTGGGTCAAGCTTGATGGAATCATTTTCTGAATGATAGACGAACAAACATCTTCAAAATTAGAAATAATGTTAATTTGTAGAAGGAGAGGTAGAAGGCGGCTGTTGTACCTGAACGGGTGTGGATCCAATAACAAGTTCGAAGTATTTGTCACACGAGTAGCCCACCACTGTCAATTTCGGCGCAGAAATGACGTTGATTCTTGTTGGACCTTCTTGGTCAACTACAAGTAATCTCTGAAGTGCAGGTGTGTCCTGGATGACCATACCATGGTCCACCTTTTGTGATGTCTTCCTGCCGCACCGGCAACACACATAAATAGTCTGGAGAGTCATGGAGGTGATGTGGAAGGTACTCAACCCATTGATCGCCTGAAGACGAAGGTACTCGACTGCAGTACAGCCACAGAGCAGGCACTCCATGTCACCCTTTGAGAGGCAGAGGGCGACGAGTTCGAGGTGCTTCAGTCGTGGTAGAATAAGAGCAGGCATGTCATTAAGGGGCGGGAAATGGCAATTCCTGAACTTGGCGACGCGCAGCGTGGGCGCGAGGCGGAGTAGGGACGTTGGCAGCGACCGCATATGCCCATCATCAAAAGTTAACTCCTCGAGCTGATCTAGGGCGGGGGATCGGAACCAGTCTTCAAGCTTGGCTCGGTCCTTGCCATTGGAATGGAACTTGCCCATTCTAAGGCCTTTGGTTGGGCCAAGGTGACTGCCGAGGATCTTGGAGAACGCACCCAAGCTTGCGTGTACCCATAGCAGAGCTCATGGGTGTCGATGAGGTCGAGAGGGCTGGAGTTCCATAGGGGCGCCGCCACCGGGAAAGGAGGGTTGTCCGCGCCCCATATTTGATTGGGAGGAGGGAGATGATGACTCTCAACATATCATCGAGGAGGCTGCTGATTAAGTCTAGGCCTGCTAGAGTCGCTTGCAGTTCTAGCTCGCCCTGCCTCCGCTTGCTGGCAGCCCCGTTCTCCACCTCCAGAGTCTCCTTGTCAGCGGCGCTTTCTGATAGAAATGGGAGTACAGGGAATATTTAGTTAAAACAGGACAATAGAAAAGTGTATTGGTAACTAGAAGTTATTAGGTAGGAATACAGTAAGATAAGGAAATAATAATTGGTTGCTTAAATACTACACAATTCATTTGACATTGCTGGGTAAGTCAACATATGCAGATAGTTGAAAAGAAAACTTACTTCAAACAAAGTCTGGATGGATGATTTTGTCAGGGAAGTTAGAATATATCTCTTGACCATGCCCTTCTATGTGTAGTGCCATTTTAGTACCAGCTGTCAGTACATAAAACTTTGCAACTTCATTCCAAAAGCTAGTGCCAAAATAGGAGTCACCATGTTCATCAAGTCATACAGTAGCAACGATTGTAAATCCATGGTTTGTGCACAGTATGACATTCGTGGAGCCTTGATGTATGTAAAGGGAAAAATTGTGCACTACATAGTCTGTTGCATAGCGAGGGATGTCCTGCAGAAAATGGTAGGGTTGTTAAAGAAAATATGGTAACATGAAAATATGGACCCAAATTGAAAGAATTGTACAGCAGTTGAAATCGAAGGACAAAATTTTATAGTTAACAGATAGGGTAAATATGATGTCATGGAAATATGAGAGTAATTGAAAGAACAATACATCATTAATTTTCCTAATATAGAAAGAAGAAGGGAAAAACCCCTTTGACGTATATGGTGCATGTGGCACCTTTTATACAAATGTAGCAATATTTAGAATATGTTTAGGAAAGTAGGCCATGCCAACCGATTTAGGGTGAGATTGAACATACAGCGCGTGTCCTCAAGTTATCTTATACGATGAGATGGAATCTCTGGCGGCGGTCGCCAAGTCCTGAAGTATCGACGCACTGTATATTCTATGAATGAAAGAAAACCCTCAAGTCAGCTCAAATAAAAAGGAATTCACGGCGATTTCCGCTGGGTGATTAAAGGAGGCAGATGAACTGGGATAAGAGATGAGATAATATCTCGTTAAATTAGTTACCTTGTCGTCCATGAGAAAGAACCCTTAGTACAGCAGATTCCCCAATCGAGCGGAGCTGGGTTGACCGCGAGCAGCGTCGAGAAAGTCGATGCGATAGGCGACGACAAGCGGAAGTGGCGAAATGCCGTGGGCTTTGCCGGCAGCCTGGCGGCGGCGGTAGGCGTCGAGCCTAGTGTTTACCGCGATGATAGGCGGTGCCATGGCATAGATGTGGAGGATCTTGTGCAGGTGTGAATGGGTAACGTACGGGAGGGGCTGAGGTGGGTGGCGGGCTGGGTGAGGGTTTTTGTGGCGTGGGGATTGTGAGGGTTTTCTTTTTTCTTTTTTGAATTGGGTGGTGAGGGCTTTCTGTCCCACAAAGAATTTTGGGGGCGACAGTTTGCTAGAGCGAACCGTGTCTGATTGACACAGCAGGCAAAATGATAGTGATTGCACAAGGTTCCAATTTTGGGAACCGTGTGTGATTGACGTACTACCTCCGTCCTGGTTTATTGGTCCCCCGTTATAATTTTTACCAAAATTTGGCGAAATATTTAACATACTCAGACATAGATACTAAGAGTACACGTACATAAGCATAGTTCAACCATAAGTACATAGTTCAACCATCATTAAGCATACTCAAGTGTACATAGTTCGATCCATCCCACATCTCATCTCACATGCGGCCGGCACGATCCTAAAGCTTCTCCAAGTACTCGGCGTACGCGTCATGCGCCACCCTGCGAGAATACTTCTGCTTGAATGAGCCAACGGCCCGTCCTCTTGCATGTGCAAGAACACTTAGATACGCATCATGAATCTTGTGGTTGCAAAATGGGCATCCATAGCCATCGTTCTAGGTCCTAATACGCATGTTATGCATTCCCGCAGAAAGCTCCCTCAGGATTCACGTCTTGTACCTCCTCTAGGCATCTTCATCCTCGCTGTCCACATCGTCAGACAACACCTATACATATAGTAAAACAAATTTGGCATCAAATAACTGATTACATGTCGTGAAGTAGGATTAGGAATTTATGGCTATTTATTTATACATATTTAGAGATTATGGTTTGATTTTTAACCACGGTCGTCTATGTACAGACCAATCTTGAAGAAAATAAAGGCACAAACATATGTAGGTCATTCAAAAATAATTGTCAAGTCTTGGCTAGGAATTATTAGCACGAACACTAAACCTAGTCGGATTACTAGCAGAAATCATTTGCATAGATGAAACAACTAATCACTTATCACCTGTACCATTCAAACAATCAATACACTACACGGATCTAACGAAACTTACTCAGATTTCATGGATTGGGAGAACATAACCACAGGATTTCTATTCCAAAAAGGGGGAGGCATGAGTAACCAGAGAAACCCTATGATCTATTTGACACATAAATGGGTATAGATGACTAACCAGTTGTCCGTCGTTGTCGGAGTCGTCGCCGGAGTGGTCGTCGGAGTCGTCGCCGGAGTGGTCGCCGGAGTTGGTGTGGAACTCCGCCTCCGGCTATGGAAGCTTGACGCCGTCGATGACCTCAGGGTGCAGCGATAACTCGCCGGCGGTGACGGCAACCTCTATCTCCATCTCCACGCCGTGCTCCGTTGCTTTAGCAGCCCCGAAGTCGCCACTCCCTCCGATGGGGCACTTCGGCGGCATCCTCATACACTGACGGCTTTGAGGACTGAGAGCGGCGTCGAGGTTGCAAGCAGAAAGTAAGGATTGTGTGTGCGTAGCAAGGATGGGGGTGCGACCGCTCGGGCGCACCATTAATATGGAGTAGTGGGAGTTGTGGGAGAGACGCGGGAGACCGTCAAACCGATGGCTCGCCTCTCGGTGAGCCTGCGCACCAGACTGCTGGCATGCCTACCAAAGTTTCACACAGCTACTCGCACGCCTACCGATGACACTACGCAGCAAGCACGTCTCCGTCAATTCACACACCTAAACGCATGCCTCCCCGTCTGCCTGCGCGGCGGACTGCTCGCATGCGTCCCGTCAACTCACGCCTGCTCGCACGCCACACGGGTCGCGCGGCGGCATGTATATTGTTTTTCTATTTGGATGATTAATGTTGCCGCTATATTGCTTAACCGAAGCATGGCACGTACCGTCCAGTACATTTCATCAATCCAGTTTTAAACATACCGATAGGAATGCATATATTTGCTTGTTGTTTAGCCTGTTATAGCTAGATATGCCTCTTTTAAAGTTTTTTGATTGTTCGGTTGTTTGTAGTTAGCATATGTTTAGTTTCAAATGCTATCTTTGGTTGTTTGTAGTATGCCTTGTTTATTCCAGTTATTGACAACGTGATGTTCTATATGTGCAAGTATGAACTGTGCAGTTCAATTTCATCAGTACCAGTTTCAGCAATGCCACTATGAATGACTACATTTGGTTGCTACATCATGTAGTTAACAGGCCTATCCATTTTTATTTAACCATAACCAGTGTACTTAGACCGGCACAATACCAGTTTGAATGGTCATGTTTGCTTGTTGTTAAATGTTAGGCCTGTTGCAGTTAGCACACCTTTCCACTTGTTTTGCTTTACTAGCGTGCTTAAACCTGCACACTGAAGCTATCTTTTGGAGATTTTTTTTTGACTATTTACTGTAGAGCAACAGCCCCACAGCCCTTTTTATTCCAGAAATTTCTTGCCCAGGCCTGTTTAAATCCGATCCCACCGGGAGTCAAACCCAGGACCTGGGGTGCTACTAAGGTCGCTGCAACCACTAGGCTACAGGCCTATTTTGTCTGCCATCTGTAATTTTGGTTGATGTTTAGCCTGTTGTGCTTAACATGCTTCTTGATGTACCTACACAGGACAATTTTGGGAACGAATAATGTTTTCCATCGAGGTTAGTTTCATCCCATGGCTTATACCTGCTCACTGTTCAGGGTATCCGTAGCTGGTACCATATAGGTCGGCGGCCAATAAGGGACTAATCGGACTTTTAACTGAATATATCTGCAACCCATTTTTCCTTAGGTTAACTAGGTACATATGTAATATATCTGAGGCTACACAACAACATGTACTGTACTTAATGTCGAAATGTGCAATCCTAGGCAACATAGCAACAAGGAAGAGTGTTACATTAATGTTCTAATGATGTCTAGATATACGTAGAAGAGCAGCAGCAACAATAACAATAACACAGCCCTGTTTGGATACTCAACTTAGCTAGAGGTTAGAGTTAGTTTCTAGCTCATTACTAATCCTGCACTAACTCTATCCAAAGAGTTGTTTGGATGGCAGGGTTAGATTGACAATAAATGCACTAGGAGAACTAGCTCCAATTAGCACCTCTTGGGTTGGATGCTAGTTTTTTTAGGTGGGTTATAGATGCAACTAGCTCAAACTAGCCCTCATGTTTAGATATACTTTAGGGCTATTTGAGCCCGAACTAGCTCAAACTAACTGTAACCCGTGGATATAGCAGCAGATAATTTTTAAGAACGAACTAAACTCCTTTCGGCACATAATATAAGATGTTAATTCATCTAATATGTGAGTATATTAGATGTTATAAGATACTCCCTCCATTCCTAAATATTTTTATTTTTAGAGATTTCAAATGGACTACCACATATGGATGTATATAGACATATTATAACAGAGTGTTGTACTACATCATTGTGCCATTGCTGTTTAGCTTCTAATATTAACTTGGTGCTTTTAGGTACATATGTCATTGGTAAAGATCCGCGTTTCGACCCTTTCTGCGTATGGGGCAATGAGATATCGATGAACCAGCATCAAGTGAGGAAGCTGATAAAGATTGTTAGTAAAATGGGTCCAAAGATGGCAATTAAACTATTTGTTTACACTTTATCCAAGACAACAGTGAAGTGCAGGATGGTAAGTTAAAACTCTGCAACCTTCTTTTTACTGCCCATAATGAGTTGTGTTAGATGACAATGTCTATAGGCATGCAAAGGTTAAAGTATTTCTACCAGAACACGATGATTATCTAGATGTTTTCATGAAGACCGTGAAGGATGGGCGGTCGGCCATCACAAGGGGTTGGACTAAAGGCGTGCGTGCCTTCTGCATGGAGGAGGGCACAATATGGGCATTCCGCTTCACCTTGTTCAGCAACCAGAATATATTTTGCTCTTTCTTTATCGTCTTTAATAGTACAGGTATACAACCGTGGTTCATCATTCTTTATTTGGTTCTTATGTAATTCTTTAACATATATACCTATGAATCGAATAATGCATTGGTTGTTTGAACCTGATGGATTTGAATAAACTTGTAGCATACATTCAAATTCAAATCCAAATCTGATACACTTTGGAAAAGCAGCAATTAAATTACGGTGAAATTACGCTCTCCAGGTTGTTACAGCACACACGCTTGGTAAAACACAAACGTTTGCGATATGCACCATAATCCAAGACGGTTTGCAGAGAGGAAACACAGTTGCCGTTTCCAAAGCATGTGCGATGTCAGACAATATCACAAACAGTGCGGGCAAACTAAATGGTTGTGTTAGTTTCCTTATCATACACGATTCTCAACCATGAACTGTTTCTGACGAAGTATGCATCATAAACGTTGCACCACAGAATAGCGTGTGCGATAGTTGTCGTGTACGACGATGTTACAACAGTCCAACATTTCGTAATCCTGTCCGACACTCGTATGACGCTTAGCTAATCTTCTTAACGGTGAACCATTTGTGTTGGGTCACGCATCATACATGTTCTATAATAGTGAATCGTTTGTGATGGGTCGTGCATCGTAAACGTAGCACCGCAGAATACCGACTGCGATGGCAATGCGAGCAAAAATGAGTAGGATTACTGTAGGTGTCCTATCCCCGACGGTTTCTGGGTCGTGTGGGAAGGACCCCCCTATCGCCCACACTTACTTGGTAGAGGTTCCAAATGCTGTCGCGGAAAGGGGTTTTAAACCGTTTGTTTAGGACCGAAGTGCACCAGTGAAACTACTTCCGGCTTGCGCAGGAGACCCAGAGGACCCTCAAATCCGGCCCCTAAGCTGGATTTTTGCTCCTGAAAGTCAAAGAACATCATTTTCCATTGCTTTTCAGAAAAGTTTCTAAACCAATTGGCACTCCTTTGGAAGGAAATCCAAGAGATTATGGTGAGTATACACGTTAGTGTGCCTGGTAAGGAAAAACATTGCATTCTGCACATGCTCTATGATCTGGAGAATCCCATTTGGTAGTAAGTTCAAGAAGATAAGGCGACTATAAGCCTTATTATGCTTGTTTTTGCCGTGTGGCATGTCGTAACGTACGTGTGTGACAGCCAATAATAGGAGGGCATTGCTGGCATCTTTCCATATATATATGTGGAAACAATGTCTCCACTATGGAGGCCACAAAATTTTGGCGCGGCGCGCCAGAACGCTTGAAGAGAAAATGAAGTTCTTTCAAGGAATGCCATATGAATGACCGATTTTCACTAAAACAATCATAAATTTGTCATTCGGAGTCCAATTCAGACAAAAAACTACTCGAAATGCTCGCGATGAGCGTGGGAGTCTAGAAAATACTTACGGCTTGCGCAGGAAGCCCGGATGAACCTCAAATTTGGCCCCAAAGAGGACAGTTTGCCCTTGAAAGTCAAAGAACATCATTTTCGTAGCTTTTCAAACAAGTTTTTCAACCCATTGGCACTGCTTTGGAAAGAAATCCAAGAGATTATGGTGAGTATAAACATTAGTCCGCATGGTAAGTTCAAATGTTGCATTCTGCACATGCTCTATGATCCGGGGAATCACATTTGGTTGTAAATTCAAGAAAATAAGGCGATTATAAGCCTTATTCTCCTTGTTTTTGTCGTGTGGCATGTTGTAGTGTACGTGTGTGACAACCGATAATAGGAGGGCATTCCTGGAATCGGTCAATATATATGTGGAAACAATATCTCCATTATGGTGGACACAAAATTTTGGGGTGGCGCGCTAGAACGTGTCATGAGAAAATGAAGTTCTTTCAAGGACTGCCACAGAAGGACCGGAGTTGACCAAAACGGTCATAACTTTGTCATTTGGAGTTCGTTTTGGACCCGCAAGTACCCAAAATGCTCGCGACGAGCGTGGGAATCTAGAAACTACGTGCGGCTTGTGCAGGAGGCCAAGAGGACCCTCGAATACGGCCCCTAAGCTGGACTTTTTGCTCCTGAAAGTCAAAGAACATCATTTGCCGCTACTTTTCAGAAAAGTTTGTAAACCAATTGGCACTCCTTTGGAAGGAAATCCAAGAGATTATGGTGAGTATAAACTTTAGTATGCCTGGTAAGGACAAACATTGCAATCTGCACATGCTCAATGATCTGGAGAATCCCATTTGGTTGTATGTTCAAGAAAATAGGGCGACTATAAGCCTTATTATCCTTGTTTTCGCCTTGTGGCATGCCATAGCGTACATGTGTGACAGCCAATAATAGGAGGGAATTCGTGGCGTCAGTCAATATATATGCGGCAATAATATCTCCACTATGGAGGACACCAAATTTTGGGGCAGCGCGCCAAAACACGTCATTATTAGATGAAGTTTTTTCAAGAACTGCCATTTGAAGGACTGGTGTTGACTAAAACGGTCATAACTTTGTCATTCATAGACCGTTTCGGACCCACTATTACTCAAAATTCTCGCGACGAGCGAGGGAATCTAGAAAATACTTCCACCTTGCGCAGGAGTCCTAGAGGACCCTCAAATTCGGCCCCTAATGAGGACTTTTTGCCCCTGAAAGGCAAAGAACATCATTTGCTGCTGATTTTCAGAAAAGTTTCTAAACCCATCGGCACTCCTCTGGAAGGAAATCCGAGAGATTATGTTCAGTATAAATATTAGTCCGCCTGGTAAGGACAAACGTTGCATTCTGCACATGCTCCATGATTTGGGGAATCCCTTTTGGTTGTAAATTCAAGAAAGTAAGGCGAGTATAAGCCTTGCTCTCCTTGTTTTTGTCGTGTGGCATGCTGTAACGTACGTGTGTGACAACCAATAATAGGATGGCATTCCTGGCATCGGTCAATATATATGTGCAAACAATATGTCCACTATGGAGGAGACAATATTTTGGGGCGGCGCGCCAGAACGCGTCACGAGGAAATAAAGTTCTTTCAAGGACTGCTATATGAAGGAACTGTATTCACTAAAACGATCATAATTTCGGACCCACAAGCACTCAAAATGCTCGCGACGAGCGTGGGAATCTAGAAATTACTTCTAGGTTGCTCAAGAGTCCCGGAGGACCCTCAAATTCGGCCCCTATGCCAGAATTTTTGCCCTCGAAAGTCAAAGAACATCATTTGACTGCTTCTCAAACAAGTTTCTGAACCCATTGGCACTACTTTGGAAGGAAATCCGAGAGATCATGGTGAGTGTAAAAATTAGTCCTCCTAGTAAGGACAAATGTTGCATTCTTCACACGCTCTATGAGCCGAGGAATCTCATTTAATTGTAAATTCAAGAAAATAAGGCGACTATAAGCCTTATTCTCCTTGTTTTTATCGTGTGGCATGTCGTAATGTAAGTGTGTGACAACCAATAATAGGAGGGCATTCCTGACACCGGTCAATATATATGTGGATACAATATCTCCACTATGTAGGACACAAAATTTTGGGGCAGCACGCCACAACGCTTCATGAGGTAATGTAGTTCTTGCAAGGACTGTCATATGAAGGACAGGTGTTGACTAAAACGGTCATAACTATGTCATTCAGAGTCCGTTTCAGACCCATAAGTACTTAAAATGCTCGCGACGAGCGTGGGAATCAAGAAGATAATTCCGGCTTGTGTATGAGTCCAGGAGGACCCTCAAATTTGGCCCCTAAGTAGGACTTTTTGTCCCCAAATTTCAAAGAACATCATTTGCCACTGCTTTTCACACAAATTTCTGAACCCATTGGCACTCCTTTGGATGGAAATCCGAGAGATTATGGTGAGTATAAACATTAGTCCGCCTGGTAAGGACAAATGTTGCATTCTACACATGCTCCATGATCTAGGGAATCCCATTTTGTTTTAAATTCAAGAAAATAAGGTGACTATAAGCCTTATTCTCCTTCTTATTGAAGTGTGGCATGTCGTAACGTAAGTGTGTGACAGCCAATAATAGGAGGGCATTCCTAGCATTGGTCAATATATATGTGGAAACAATATCTCCACTATGGAGGACACAAAATTTTGGGGCAGCGCACCAGAACGCTTCATGAGAAAATGAAGTTCTTTCAAGGACTGCCATATGAAGGATCGGTGTTCACCAAAACGTTCATAACTTTGTCATTTGGAGTCTGCTTCGGACACGCAAGTACTCAAAATGCTCGCGATGAGCGTGGGAATCTAGAAAATACTTCCGGCTTACGCAGGAGTCCTGTAGGACCCTAAAATTCAGCCCCTAATTAGGACTTTTTGCCCCTCAAAATCAAAGAATATCATTTGCCGCTGCTTTCCAAACAAGTTTCTGAACCCATTGGCACTCCTTTGGAAGGAAATCCGAGATATTATGGTTAGTATAAACATTAGTCTGCCTAGCAGGGACAAACCTTGCATTCTGCACATGCTATGATCCAGGGAATCCCATTTAGTTGTAAATTCAAGAAAATAAGGCGACTATAAGCCTTATTCTCCTTCTTTTTGTCGTGTGGCATGCCGTAACGTAAGAGTGTGACAACCAATAATATGAGGGTGTTCGTGGGATCGGTCAATATATATGTGGAAACAACATCTCCACTATGCTGGACATAAAATTTTGGGGCGGTGCGCCACAACGCTTCATCAAAGAAGTTCTTTCAAGGACTGCCATATGAAGGACCAATGTTAACTAAAACGATCATAACTTTGTCATTCGGAGTCTGTTTCGGACCCACAAGTACTCAAAATGCTCGCGACAAGCGTGGGTATATAAAAGACACTTCTGGCTTGCACAAGTTTCCCAAAGGATCCTCAAATTCGGCCCCTAAGAAGGACTTTTTGTCCCACAAAATCACAGAACATCATTTGCCATTGCTTTTCAAACGAGTTTCGGAACCCATCGTCACTCCTTTCGAAGGAAACCCGAGAGATTATGGTGTGTATAAACATTAGTCCGCCTGATATGGACAAACCTTGCATTCTGCACATGCTCTATGATCCGGGGAATCCCATTTTGTTGTCAATTCAAGAAAATAAGGCAACTATAAGCCTTATTCTCCTTGTTTTTGCCGTGTGGCATGTCGTAATGTACGTGTGTGACAACCAATAACAGGAGGGCATTCCTGGCATAGGTCAATATATGTGTGGCAACAATATCTCGTGATGAGGACATCAATACCACTGTTACACCCACAGCCCCTGCTGCTATACATACTGGACCAATTACTAGAGCTCGCGCATGCCAATTAAATTATCAGGTACTTTCATTTCTTGGTAATGATTCTAATGTTCATGAGAATATGATGCTGCCTAAATTGGATACATTTGCTTTGCTTACAAATGAAGGGCCTGTCATGGATAAGAGGGATGAACACTGGAGCAAGACCAAGGATGGGGATGATGGCATGTGCGAGGAGAACAAGAACGGAGTTACAAGTGATGATTTCAGGACTTTGAAGGCACCATAATGAGTGCATGAAGCCTTGGACGAAATATACAAGATGCCACTTCATAATATTCGTCCATAGGCTATTCTAGGTGTTGCGTCAGCTTATTATTGGGCCAGGCCCATGTAATTTCAAAATACATAAGTATAGGCTGTTTTTAGTGTCCGTGTGTCTGGGGAAACAAGAGATAGGGTTGGTTTCGGACCCCTTCCCCAAGGGCCACGAAATCCCCCCCCCCCTCTTCCTCCATATATACAGCCCTTAGGGCACCATTTAGACTTTGGGTTTTGTTTAGATTAAAGTTCACCATAGCTTCAGCTTCGCGTACTTCGTTTGTGTTCAACGACCAGACAAAGGCGTCACAGAACCCCACCTTTGATCAATAAAGCTTTCCTCTTATATTCGCAATATCCAGATTGCAATCTTAGTTTCTTGCTTGTTATTCGTCCTGCAAATAACAGACCTTCGTGGTCAGGTTGATCGTGCTCCGGCGTGGTCAATAACCTCTCGGAGTTGGTTTTGCGATTGCTAAGGCGCGACGTCCTCGCAAGTTCGTAGTCGGATCGTCAAAGTCGACTTCCTCCAAAACGATAGCCACCATCTCATCAAAAGACCGGACACCTTTACCTCTATCATCTCCTCAATGGAGGACACAAAATTTTGGGGCGGCATGCCAGAACACATCATCTTAAAATGAAGTTCTTTCAAGGACTGCCTTATGAAGGACCGGTGTTGACTAAAACGGTCATAACTTTGTCATTCGTAGTCCGTTTCAGACCCACAAGTACACAAAATGCTCATGATGAGAGTGGGAATCTAGAAAATATTTCTGGCTTGCGCAGGAGGCCCGGAGGTCCCTTAGATTCGGCCCCTCAGAATAACTTTTTGCCCTCGAAATTCAACGAACATCATTTGCCGCTAAGTTTCAGAAAAGTTTCTAAACCCATCGGCACTCCTTTGGAAGGAAATTCGAGAGATTATGGTGAGTATAAACATTAGTCTGCCATATAAGGACAAACGTTCCATTCTGCACATGCTCTATGATCCGGGGAATCCCATTTGGTTGTACATTCAAGAAAACAAGGCAACTATAAGCCTTATTCTCCTTGTTTTTGCCGTGTGGCATGCCATGACATACGTGTGTGACAGCCAATAATAGGTGGGTATTCCTGGCATCGGTCAATATATATATGGAAGCAATACCACCAAAATGGAAGACACAAAATTTTGGGGCGGCGCGCCAGAACGCGTCACGACAAAATAAAGTTCTTTCAAGGTCTATCATATGAAGAACCGGTATTCACTAAAACGGTCATAACTTTGAGATTCGGAGTCTGTTTCGGACCCACAAGTACTCAAAATGCTCGCGACGAGTGTGGGAATCTATATATTTCTTCCGGCTTGTACAGGAGTCCCGGAGGACCCTAAAATTCGGCGCCTAAGCGGGAATTTTTGCCCTCGAAAGTCAAAGAAATCATTTGACTGCTTTTCAAACAAGTTTCTGAACTAATTGGCACGCCTTTGGAAGGAAATCCTATAGATTATGGTGAGTATAAACATTAGACCGCTTGGTAAGGACAAATGTTGCATTCTTCACATGCTCTATGATCTGGGGAATCCTGTTTAGTCGTAAATTCAAGAAAATTAGGCGACTAAAAGCCTTATTCATCTTGTGTTTTGCCGTGTGGCATGCCATAACGTAAGTGTGTGACAAACAATAATAGGAGGGAATTCCTGGCATCGGTCAATATATATGTGGAAACAATATCTACACTATGGAGGACACAAAATTTTGTGGCGGTGCGCTAGAACGCTTCATGAGAAATGAAATTCTTTCAAGGACTGCCATATGAAGGACCCGTGTTGATGAAAACGGTCATAACTTTGTCATTCAGAGTCTGTTTTGGACCCACAAGTACTCAAAAGGCTCGCGACGAGCATGGAAATCTAGAAAATACTTATGAATTGCGCAAGAGTCCTGGAGGACAATCAATTTCGGACCCTAATGAGGACTTTTTGCCCGTGAAAGTCTGAGAACTTCATTTGTCGCTGCTTTTCAAAGAAGTTTCTGAACCCATTGGCACTGCTTTGGAAGGAAATCCGATAGATTATGGTGATTATGAACATTAGTCCGCCTGGTTAGGACAAACGTTGCATTCTGCACATGCTCTATGATCCGTGGAATCCCATTTGATTGTAAATTCAAAAAAAATAAGGTGACTATAAGCCTTATTCTCCTTGTTTTTGCCGTGTGGCATGCCGTAACGTACGTGTGTGACAACCAATAATAGGAGAGCAATCCTGGCATTGGTCAATATATATGTGGAAACAATATCTCCACTATGAGGACACAAAATGTTGGGGCGGCGCCCCAGAACGCTTCACGAGAAAATTAGGTTCTTTCAAGGACTGCCATATGAAGGACCGGTGTTGACTAAAACGGTCATAGCTTTGTCATTCGGAGTCCATTTCGGACCCACAAATACTCAAAATGCTCGCGATGAGAGTGGGAATCTAGTAAATACTTCTGCCTTGAGCAAGAGGACTGGAGGACCCTCAAATTCTGCCCCTAAGCAGGACTTGTTGCCCCTGAAAGTCAAAGAACATCATTTGTCGTTGGTTTCAGAAAAGTTTCTAAAACCATCAGCACTCCTTTTGAAGGAAATCTGAGAGATTATGGTTAGTATAAACATTAGTCCGCCTGGTAAGGACAAACGTTGCTTTCTGCACATGCTCTATGATCCGGGGAATCCCATTTGGTTGTACATTCAAGAAAATAAGGCGGCTATAAGCCTTATTCTCCTTGTGTTTTGCCATGAGGCATGCCGTAACATACATGTGTGATAACTAATAATAGGAGGGAATTCCAGACATCGGTCAATATATATGTGGAAACAATATCTCCACTATGGAGGACATTATATTTTGTGCGGCGCGCCAGAACGCGTCACGAGAAAAAAAGATCTTTCCAGGACTGCCATATAAAGGACCAGTATTCACTAAAACGGTCATAACTTTGTCATTCGGAGTCCATTTCAGACCCGCAAGTACTGAAAATGCTCGCAACGAGTGCGAGAATCTAGAAATTACTTCCGGTTCACGCAGGAGTCCTAGAGGACCCACAAACGTGGCACCTAATGAGGACTTTCGGCCCCTCAAAGTCAAAGAACATCATTTGCTGCTGCTTTTCAAACAAGTTTCTAAACCCATTGGCACTACTTTGGACGGAAATCCGAGAGATTAAGGAGAGTATAAAAATTAGTCTACCTGGTTAGGACAAACATTGCATTCTACACATGCTCTATGATCTGGGGAATCCCATTTGGTTGTAAATTCAAGAAAATAAGGCGACTATAAGTTTGACATTAGAAACTACTTCCGGCTTGTGGAGGACTCCTAGGGGACCCTCAAATTTGGCCCCTAATGAGGACTTTTGGCCCCTGAAAGTCAAAGAACATCATTTGTCGCTACTTTTCACACAAGTTTCTGAACCCATTGGCACTCCTTTGGAAGGAATTCCAAGAGATTATTGTGAGTATAAACATTTGTCCGCCTGGTAAGGATAAACGTTGCATTCTTCACATGCCCCATGATTTGGGGAATCCCATTTAGTTGTAAATTCAAGAAAACAAGGCGATATAAGCCTTATTCTCCTTGTTTTTCCCGTGTGGCATGTCGTAACGTAAGTGTGTGGCAGCCAATAATAGGAGGTTATTCTAGGCATTGGTCAATATATATGTGGAAACACTATCTCCACTATGGAGGACACAAATTTTGGGGCGGCGTGCCAGAACGCTTCATGAGAAAATGAAGTTCTTTAAAGGACCGCCATTTGAAGGACCAGTGTTCACTAAAACGGTCATAACTTTCTCATTCGGAGTCCGCTTTGGACCCACAAGTACTCAAAATGCCCGTGACGAGCGTTGGAATCTAGAAAATACTTCCGGCTTGTGCAGGAGTCCTAGAGGACACTCAAATTCGGCCCCTAATGAGGAATTTTGGCCCCTGAAAGTCAAAGAACATCATTTGTCGCTCCTTTTCAAACAAGTTTCTGAACCCATTGGCACTGCTTTGGAAGGAAATCCGAGAGATTAAGAAGAGTATAAATATTAGTCTGCCTGGTTAGGACAAACATTGCATTCTACACATGCTCTATGATCCGACGAATACCATTTGGTTGTAAATTCAAGAGAATAAGGCGACTATAAGACTTCTTCTCCTTGTTTTTGCCATGTGGCATGCCGGAACGTACATGTGTGACAGCCAATAATAGTAGGGCATTTCTGGCATCGGTCAATATATATGTGGAAGCAATATCTCCACTATGGAGGATACTATGGCGGCGCACAAGAACGTGTCACGAGAAAATTAATTTCTTTCAAGGACTACAATATGAAGGACTGGTGTTGACTAAAACGGTCATAGCTTTTTCATTCGAATGCTCGCGATGAGTGTGGGAATCTAGAAATTACTTCTGGCTTGCGAAGGAGGCCCAGAGGAACCTCCAATTCAGCCGCTGAAAGTCAAAGAACATCATTTGTCGCTGCTTTTTAGAAAAGTTTCTGAACCCACTGGCACTCCTTTGGAAGGAAATCCGAGAAATTATGGTCAGTATAAACATTGGTCCTCCTGTTAGGACAAACGATGCATTCTGCACATGCTCTATGATCCGGGGAATGCCATTTAGTTGTAAATTCAAGAAAATAAGGCGAATATAAATCGTATTCTCCTTGTTTTCACCGTGTGGCATGCCGTAACGTAAGTGTGTGACAACCAATAATAGGAGGGCATTCCTGGCATCGGTTAATATATAAGTAGAAACAATATCTCCACTATGGAGGACACAAAATTTTCGGGCGGGGCGCCAGAATGCATCATGAGAGAATTAAGTTCTTTCCAAGACTACCATATAAAGGACCAGTGTTGACTAAGGTGGTCATACCTTTGTCATTCGGAGTCCGTACCGGACCCACAAGTACTCAAATTGCTCGCGACGAGCGTGGGAATTTAGATAGTACATCTGCTTGCGCAGGAGGCTAGGAGGACCCTCAAATTCGGCCCCTAAGCAGGAATTTTTGCCCCTGAAACTCAAAGAACATCATTTGCCGCTGAGTTTCAGAAAAGTTTCTAAACCCATCGGCACTCCTTTGGGAGGAAATCCGAGAGATTATGGTGAGTATTAACATTAGTACGGCTGATGACGACAACGTTGCATTCTGCACATGCTCTATGATCGGGGGAATCCCATTTGGTTGTACATTCAAGAAAATAAGGCGACTATAAGCCTTATTCATCTTGTGTTATGTCGTGTGGCATGCCGTAACGTACGTGTGTGACAACCAATAATAGGAGGGAATTCCTAGGATCAGTCAATATATAAGTGGGAACTATATCTCCACTATGGAGTACACAATATTTTGGGGCGGCGTGCTAGAACGTGTCTCTTTCAAGGACTGCCATATAAAGGACCAGTATTCACTAAAACGGTCATAACTTTGTCATCTGGAGTCCATTTCGGACCCACAAGTACTCAAAGTGCTCGCAACGAGTGCGGGAATCTAGAAATTACTTCCGGCTTGCGCTGGAGTCCTAGAGGACCCACAGATTTGGCCCCTAATGAGGACTTTTGGCCCCTGAAAGTCAAAGAACATCATTTGCCGCTACTTTTCAAACAAGTCTCTGAACCCATTAGCACTCCTTTGGAAGGAATTCCGAGAGATTATTGTGAGTATAAACATTTGTCCGGCTGGTAAGGATAAACGTTGCATTCTTCACATGCTCTATGATCCGGGGAATCCCATTTAGTTGTAAATTCAAGAAAATAAGGCGACTATAAGCCTTATTCTCCTTGTTTTTCCCATGTGGCATGCCGTAACGTAAGTGTGTGGCAGCAAATAATAGGAGGTCATTCAAGGCATCAGTCAATATATATGTGGAAAGAATATCTCTACAATGGAGGACACAAATTTTTGGGGCGGCGTGCCAGAACACTTCATGAGAATATGAAGTTTTTTCAAGGAAAACCATATGAAGGGCCGGTGTTCACTAAAATGGTCAGAACTTTCTCATTCGGAGTCCATTTTGGACCCACAAGTAATAAATATGCCCGTGACAAGCGTGGGAATCTAGAAAATACTTCCGGCTTGCGCATGAGTCCTAGAGGACCCTCAAATTCAGCCCCTAATGAGGACTTCTGGCCCCTGAAAGTCAAAGAACATCATTTGCCGCTGCTTTTCAAACAAGTTTCTGAACCCATTGACACTGCTTTGGAAGGAAATCTGAGAGATTATGGAGAATATAAACATTAGTCTGCCTGGTTAGGACAAACATTGCATTTTGCACATGCTCTATGATCTGGGGAATCCAATTTGGTTGTAAATTTAAGAAAATAAGGCGACTATAAGCCTTCTTCTCCTTGTTTTTGCCATGTGGCATGCCGAAGCGTATGTGTGTGACAGCCAATAATAGTAGGGCATTCCTGGCATCGGTCAATATATATGTGGAAGGAATATCTCCACTTCTTATGTGCGAGTTAATTCCATGTGCAGTAATTTCGAAGGGCATGGGCACATGCATGGAGTGCATGCCATTGCATTTTAATTCCAAAAAATTAAAAAATGATCAGAAAAACATGAAACCTTGCTTGATTTAATCTCATGCCACCAAGATGATGTGGTAAAAAAATTGG
The DNA here is from genome assembly GCA_032464435.1 of Aegilops umbellulata. Taxonomy (NCBI): domain Eukaryota; kingdom Viridiplantae; phylum Streptophyta; class Magnoliopsida; order Poales; family Poaceae; genus Aegilops; species Aegilops umbellulata. The sequence continues at coordinate 207,281,858 of CP136058.1, read as the reverse complement.
CCTGTTTGACAAAAGTTTGGACACACACCCCTCACAAATCGGAGCAACTCACTAGAAGGTTGGTGGTTTTGAGAGGAACAATGTATGTTTCCTGATGGACGTGTGATAGCTTCCTATTACGCCCTTCAAATTTTTCCTATGTTTAACGTGCACTAATACAACTGTCATGTGAAAATTTTGAAATTTTCAGGGGTCATTTGACCTTTTAAAGACATTTAAGTGATTTTCTAACCATTTAATGACTATAATTCAAATTTGAACTACATCTACATGCAACGCCTAACCAAAACGGTTTGAAAAATCCCTTTTTGTGTACTTGTGTGCGAGTCAAAAACTCATCAGACCATGTAAATATCTGGTGTTCAAAAAAGAACATGTAAAGATATGGCAAGACAACCGGCCCCACACGATTGGCACTCTATCTCGTGGCTCGAGGTTTGGTAGGTGATTGGCGGGGATCATTAATCAGACACGGACACGGTCATGTATTGGAAACCGTCAGCTATTATGTTCACACACGGATTTGCTACGGGAATTATGTGTAATTCAAACTACAATACTCGTAAATTCCGGCGACCGGCGTGTGTACTGTCCCCGTCGATCTAGATTCCGGCCGCCAATAAATACTACCTTCCTCACATCGTCCCGCCTGCATTCTCATCTACATCCTCCCCTCGCTCGCCCTCTCTCTCTCTCTCTCTCTCTCTCTCTCTCTCTCTCGCAAATCTCTGCCATGGCGCCGCTGGTCTGCCACTCGCTGACGAGGAGTCGTCGCCCCCCGAGGACGCTCACTTGATTAGGAGCGGCAAGGACCCCTACGCACCGCCTGGCGAGGTTGCACCGGACCCCCCAACTTTGAATTGGTTTTGGGGCCAGTACAATCTTTGTCTGTGGAAGTCGCTGCCGCCGGCTGAGAAAGCCAGGCAAGTGGCGTTCAAGAAGGAGCTGGCAGAGGAGGAAGCCAGGTACCAGGCGGCCTGTGAAGCCCATGATGCCGCCTGGAAAAAGGAGGCAGCGGAGCTTTGGGGGTGGGCGCGTCATCGTGCCGAGAAGGTGTACGAAGGCGGGTACTTCGTGAGGAACGTCATAGGCGTTGGGTGCCTCGTCGCTGCATGGAGGTGGGCCGATAAGCTCCAGCATGCCACCGACGAGGAGCTCCGGTGGGCGCCCAACGAAATGGCAAGATCGGTCGCGCGCGTCCGCCAGCAAGAGGCAGATTGGTACGTCAAGCGCTGCGAGGCGGAGTCGGAGTACTGCCTCCGCACGGGGAAGACACCACGCACCAGGGAGCTGCTGGCGAGGGGCTGCCAGAATACTGGCGAGGGGCAGCCTGAATACATTTAAGTTTTAGTATTGTTCATTTTCAATTTTATGTATTGTACCTAGTAGTTAAGTATCATCACGTATATGTGAGGATATATATCTTTGTGATGATCTAATGAACAATTAATATATATATATATATATATATAAATATATATATATATATATATATATATATATATATATATAATGAATTCCATCTTCTATCTGTTTTTGTATACAAATTTGAATCTAGCTGTTATCATCCACATATACAAAATGGAAAGCGTATATACACACACAAAACATATAAGAATGGGAAACAGAGTACACACATTGAAACAGAGCAATAAATAGAGCAATACTATGATTGCTGTTAATACAAAGCTATCCACCGCGAAAGAACTTTTCAAAATAAAACGCGTTCATGAGACCATGACCAGCAGCCCTTGCCTAGGGTAGCTCTTGGCTCCGCCTGAACTCGTGCAGGCGTCCGTCCAAGCGATCGACACGCTCGCGGTACATCTGGAGCGGTATCTGGAGTTCCAAGTTGGCTATTTCATGGGAGATCACCAGCTCGAGGATGCGACGGCCATGTTCCTCTACTGTGCCCAGGTGGACACCTGGGCCAAGGAGGCGGTCGAGCCTACGGACCAGCACGTTGGCATCCAGCGGGCTGCGGACAAGGCGAACGGTGGCACCCATGCGAACGACGCGGCGGGTGTCCGGTGCAAGTACGGCGTGGCTAGCATCTGGTGCAAGTATGGTGCTAAGGGCCTCTTCCCACTCCTGGCGAGGATGGGGGTACTGACGGGAGGTGTACCCAGCAGCGATGCCGTGTTGACAGTAGGCAAGCGCCGATGGATCCGCTCTTGCTGTGCGGCGCGCCGCGCCTCTCGCTCTGCGGCGCTCCAACGGTCTCGCCGTGTGCGAGCCGCAGGCTATCGACGCTGACCCGTATAGCTCGTTGTGCGGCGCACCATCGTTCATGTTGTGCGGCGAGCTGCAGCCTGTCGGCGCTGACATGCCTATCTCGATCCGCAGTGCTCAGGCGCCATGCGCCAAAGATCTGGTCAACCATGGCGATGACGCGCATCACAACGTCGTCCATCACGTTGCCGGGGAGCGCCTCGGGCTCGACGGGCCGTGGCGCCTGCTCGTTTTCCTCGTCGATGAGGTTGATGGCACATGCGGCACTTTGGTGGGTTGGCATGCTTGGAAAAGGTGGATGTGCTACAAGTTGCGCTTGTCGCCTCTGTGTGTCGCGCGCCCCCTATGCGCAATATAGCAGGGTGGCGGGAAACAGGTGAGGAAATGGCAGGAAACGGTGGCGTGTTCATAAAACGCCATCAATTAATGGAAACTTAGCATCGAGCTAGCACAAGAAGTCGATGATGATCAGATGAACACGGACCACATTAGGGATCCCGTCGGTGATGAATTCATCAATCCCAAACGGTTGAATACTAGCAAGCATTTGCCCACAACACGCATGGCCTATTCCATCACAAATAGGTCAGATGAATCAGTTGTATGCCACGTATCACACATTGTCAAAAAGTAATGCGGTAGACTTTCTTTAACATGTGTTTAAAAAACAACGACCTCGAGGTTAATTTAGCTAAGTGAATGGGGCATTTTGGTCATTTGACGAAAATGACCCATCCCATCACCTAATTTAACATGGAAAAAACTTCCCATCCAGTCACCCACCCTATGGCTGCTCCAGCCTGAGCACATTTAACTTGATAGTTTTTTTACATGAGCTACTGGTGGAACAGCTAGTCCTTGCTGATAGGAATGCCTCTTCGCATCCTTATGGCGTATCCGGATGACCGCCCGTCCCACAATGGCCAATAGATGTTGTGTAGACAGAGCATATCACATACATCTTATTAGAAGCAATCGTCTGCGTTATTATCCGTCTTCGCACACATTTCTGATTATAGACCTGTTTGTCGCGTATCACACACATCTTGTTATATTGAACTGTTTTTGTTCTCTTGCCTAATCACAAACAGTTCATTCGAGTGCACCGTATGATGTACATCGCACACACCTTGATCGGGCTGTCCGTTTCTTTTGTGTTGCCTAATCACAAACAGTTCTTCCGAGTGAACCGTATGCTGTACATAGCACACACCTTCATCTGACTGTCCGTTTCTTTTGTTCCTCCTCATTGCAAACAGTTAATTGAACTGAACCATATGCCCTTCATCGCACACACAACTAAAACCTGAACCGTGTTTGATGCATCCTTCATCGCAAACGTTTTATACATTTCTGACGGTTTTCCTACACCACCGCTTGCGATCATTGCATTGCACACAGTTTCTCGAAGGGTCTCCGATCGTAGTGTCACATTAGCAGCATCCTGCAATAGTGATTGAATGATGCCAGGAATGCCCTCCTATTATTGGCTGTCACACACATATGATAGGGCATGCCACACGGCAAAAACAAGGAAAATAAGGCTTATAGTCACCTTATTTTCTTGAATTTACAACCAAATGGGATTCCCCAGATCATAGAGCATGTGCATAATGCAATGTTTGTCCTTACCACGCGGACTAATGTTTATACTCACCATAATCTCTCGGATTTCCTTCCAAAGGAGTGCCAGTGGTTTAAGAAACTTGTTTGAAAAGAAGTGGAAAATTATGTTCTTTGACTTTTGGGGGCAAAAAGTCCTTCTTAGGGGCCGAATTTGAAGGTCCTTCAGGACTCCTACACAAGCCATAAGTATTTTCTAGATTCCCACGCTTGTCGCGAGCATTTTGAGTGCTTGTGGGTCCGAAACATACTCCGAATGACAAAGTTATGACCGTTTTAGTGAACATCGGTCCTTCATATGGAAATCCTTGAACGAACTTTATTTTCTCGTGACGTGTTCTGGCGCGCCGCCCCAAAGTTTTGTGTCCTCCATAGTGGAGATATTGTTTCCACATATATATTGACCGATGCCAGGAATGCCCTCCTATTATTGGTTCTCACACACGTACGTTACGGCATGCCACACTGCAAAAACAAGGAGAATAAGGCTTATAGTCGCATTATTTTTCTTGAATGTACAACCAAATGGGATTCCCCGGATCATAGAGCATGTGCAGAATGCAACGTTCGTCCTTACCGAGCGGACGAATGTTTATTCTCACCGTAATCTCTCGGATTTCCTTCCAAAGGAGTGCATATGGGTTCAGAAAATTGTTTCAAAAGCAACGGCAAATGATGTTCTTTGACATTCTGGGGCAAAAACTCCTGCTTACCGGCCAAATTTGAGGGTCCTCCAGGCCTCATATGCAAGTCAGAAGTATTTGCTAGATTTCCACGCTCATCGCGAGCATTTTGAGTACTTGTGGGTCCAAAATGGACTCCGAATGACAAAGTTATGACTGTTTTAGTGAACACCGGTCATTCATATGGCAGTCCTTGAAAGAACTTCATTTTCTCGTGAAGCGTTCTGGCGCGCCACCCAAAAATGTTGTGTCCTCCATAGTGGAGACATTGTTTCCACATATATATTGACCGATGCCAGGAATGCCCTCCTATTATTGGGTGTCACACACGTACGTTAAAGCATAAGGTAAAAACAAAGATAATAAGGCATATAGTCGCCTTATTTTCTTGAATTTACAACCAAATGGGATTGCCCAAATCATAGAGCATGCGTAGAATGCAATGTTTGTCCATACCAGGTGGACTAATGTTTGTACTCACCATAATCTCTCGGATTTCCTTCCAAAGCAGTGCTAATGGGTATAGAAACTTGTTTGAAAAGCAGCGGCAAATGATGTTCTTTGACTTTCAGGGTGAAAATTCCCTCCGTAGGGGCCAAATGCGAGGCTCCACCAGGACTACTTCGCAATCTGACATTGTTTTATAGATTCCCATGCTCGTCGCAAGCATTTTAGTACTTCATATATGGTAGTCATTGAAAGAACTTTATTTTCTCGTGAAGCGTTCTCGCACGCGGCCCCAAAATTTTGTGTCCTCCATGGTGGAGATATTGTCTCCACACATATATTGACCGATGCCAGCATTTCCCTCCTATTATTGGCTGTCACACACGTACGTTACGGCATGCCACACGGCAAAACAAGGATAATAAGGCTTATAGTTGCCTTATTTTCTTGAATTTACAACCAAATGGGATTCTCCAAATCATAGAGCATGTGCAGAATGCAATGATTGTCCTTACCAGGTGGACTAATGTTTATACTCACCATAATCTCTCGGATTTCCTTCCAAAGCAGTGCCAATAGGTTTAGAAACTTGTTTGAAAAGAAGCGGTAAATGATGTTCTTTGACTTTCAGGGCAAAAGGTCCTGCTTACGAGCCGAATTTGACGGTTCACCAGGACTCTTTTCCAAGCTAGAAGTATTTCCTAGATTCCCACGCTCATCGTGACCATTTTGACTACTTCTGAATACTGGGCCATTATATGGCAGTTCTTGATAGAACATTATTTTCTCATGAAGCGTACTGGCACGCCGCCCCAAAATTTTGTGTCCTCCACAGTGGAGATATTGTATCCACATATATATTGTCGGTGTACTAAAGTAGGGGTACCTTAGTACCCCGAACTTGTGCACGGGCAGTCGTAGCACCCCGCGGCAAGGCTTGCCAGGCGATCGCCAAAACTCTCCATGGTCCCTTTTTGGGCCATCCAAGAACAAAGTATTTGAGACAAGGCCCCGGCAGGAGGAGCTTGCCGGGAAGGCCACCCAAAGAGAGCAAGGCCCCGGCAAGAGGAGCTTGCCGGGACGGCCGCTCGAAGCACAAGGCCCCGGCAAGAGGAGCTTGCCGGGAAGGCCGACCAGGGCACGACAAGAGACTTGCTGCGACGCGCCACGCGTCCCGGCAAGTACCGGTGAGCAACAAGCTCCCGGGCGCGACAAGGCATCAACCGCGGCAAGGCGCTTGCCGCGGCAAGTCACCACCCCGCGCCTGCGTTCCAGCTCATCCACCCACGCGTCGCTCTGGGGCCATTCCAGGCGTACGTGGCGAGAGTCTGCGCAGCTAGGGGCATGTAGTGGCGAAGCAACGCTGACAGGGTAGCCGTCGTGGCAAACGGTGGCGCCCCTGACGGTCCCTTTTCTGCACTGTTTGGGTGACCCAGACGGGCATTTAATGCCCTTGTCCCCTGCCGTCAGAGTTAGGTATGATAACACTGTGCAAACAGCTGTACCCAACACAGCGTTTTCCAGTTTTACCCCCGCCTACGTTGCCACCTGTGGGTAACCCCTTGCGCATATAAAAGGAGGCCCCATGCGCAACGTGAGGGGAGGAGGAGAAAGGAGGCCACTCACGCTCGGTCTGATTAGTTGCCTGAGTGTACTGTAGCACTCAGCGCTCCCGAACAAGAACACAGTACAAACCACAAAGCAGCAGTTGGGTTTTACGCATCCGTGCGGCCCGAAGCTGGGTAAACCCCTTGTGTGCATCGCCTCGATCCGCTCTTCGCGCGACCTCCGCCCCCACCGAACCAGAAAGGGGCTCGGTCCCCATAGGTGTTCGTGGAGGCAGATTTCCCCCGACATCTTTGGCGCGCCAGGTAGGGGGCGTCGAGGTTGTGTGAACCTGATCCGGCGTCTGCACAGGCTAGATCTCCGTCGTCTTCATCGACATGCCACCGAAGAAGAAGGCTCCGGAGGTGGCTGGTCCGTCCGCGTCGAACCCACCGCCCCTGGAGCGAACGGGTGGTGGGGACGGCACCGGCGGTGAAACGGGCGTCGCCGAGCCAGCTCATGGTGCCACGACGTCCGAACATGCACCGCGCCCCTCTCAGGAGGCACGGGACAAGCAGCGTCTTGGCACCCACGGTACCATACGCTCGCTGGACCCAGATCGAGCTGGCGGATCCCAGGGTGCTCAAGGCCAGCATACACACCAGCGTGCTGGCGCGAGCGTGGCGCGATTGCCTGGTCCAGGTGATGCTCCTTCTAACATAGTTAGAAGTTCGAGCACATCCCGCTCCATGCGCCGCTCGCCACCGCTGCCCGCCACTCCAGCAGAAGCTCTAGCACGAGCTCAACTGCTCCTAGACTACCCTCCAACGGCGGACAAGCTCGACGACTGGAGGGCCACGATACAGAGTCTCATCGGCTTCGCTAACGGCGACACCCCGCGGCGGCACAGTGCGTCGCAGCCGCGGCAGGTCGGCCAGGCGAGAACCAATGGCGCCAAGACCGGTGGGGGTGCGACCACCGCGCATTCGCCGCCCCGAAGGCCAAGATTGCCGACTCGCCGGAGCCATCACGACAACGACTCCACCGCGTCGTCAAATCCGCGAACTCGTCGCGATCAACGCCAAGTTCTTCACGAACGAGAGCAAGAGGACGCTCGTACTCGCATCGAGCGTCGGAGAGAAGCGCGACGTCAATCAGACCAGCGCGCTGGGCCCTCACTCGACATGCACGCGCCGGGGGGACCAGGCGACCTGCCGTACGCGGTAGGCTGCCCTGCGTTCACCCGTGAGCTGCGGCAAGTCCAGTGGCCCAGCACGAAGAATTTCAAGCCAGACGTACTAGAGAAGTACGACGGCAAGTCGCATCCGTCGGAGTTCCTCAACATCTACACCATTGCGGTGCAGGCTGCTGGAGGGCGAGACGACAAGATCCTTTCCAACTACTTCCCGCTGGTACTCAAATCCAACGTCAGATCCTGGCTCATGCACTTGCCGGATAACTCCATAACCTCCTGGATAGACTTGTGCCATCAGTTTGTTGGCGCCTTTACAGGTGGCCACAAACCCCATGGCCAAGCGAGCGACCTTCATCTGCTCATCCAGAAGGAAGGGGAATCCTTGCGCAAGTTCATCCAGAGATTCAGCCGCGTACACTACAACATCCAGACGTCCACCCTGCCGCGGTCATCAGCGCGTTCCATCAGAACGTGCGTAACCGCAGGATGCGGGGGGAGATGGCGATGTGCAAGATCAAAGACGTCAGCGAACTATATGCCCTGGCCGACAAGTGTGCACGTGCTGAGAAAGGAAGGAAACTACCCGGAGAGAACACTGGAGCAGGAGAATCTGACAGTGAGGATACCGCCCCGGCAAGGAAGAACCGGCGGCGAAGCAACAGGAAGAAGAAGAGCCAAGAAGTACTGGTTGTTGAGCAGCCCGGCGATGAAGGCTCCGCCAAGAAGGCCCAGGCTGGTAGCTCCGGCAAGGAGGTTGCCGGATGCGCCAACTGCCAGGCTGTGGCGGTCGCCGACAAGCGGTACGGCACCAACAAACAGTACTGCAAGATCCACCGCACCAAGGGCCATGACCTCCAGAGCTGCAAGCAGGTCGAGCGGCTCGTCGAGCTGCAAAAGGCCGAGTACGAGCGGCGCGACAAGGAGAGAGCCCGGGGAGGTGGCGGAGGATCAGGCACGAAGCGCCCCGGCCAGGGAGGACGCCGCGACAAGGACAAGCAGCGGCAAGCGGACAGACCTCCCCGCGGCCACGATAAGAACGAAGACGACGACGAATACGAAGACATGGATGATGTCGAGACCAGTGAGCAGGAGTTTCAGAAAGCCACAGAGGTCTTGTGCGTAGACGGCAGTGCTTCTCTGCATACTTCTCACCGCCGGCTCAAGCAGTGGGCGCGGGAAGTCAATGCAGCAGAACCACCCGTCGAGTCGCGCAAGCCTCTGAAATGGTCCGGCACGCCTATCATCTTCGATATTGAGGACCACCCTGACCGCACAACTGCAATCGGGTGCTTGCCGATGTTGGTCTCACCAACAGTCCGCAACCTCAAGGTCACTAAGATGCTAGTCGACAGCGGGGCCGGGTTGAACCTGATCTCCTCTGCTGTACTCCAGAAACTCCAAGTCCCCGACAGCGAGCTCGAAGAGACCGGCACGTTCCAAGGAATCAACCCGGGAAGGAGCAAGCCGAAGGGGAAGATAACGTTGCCAGTGACATTTGGCAGCGAGCTGAACTTCAGGACAGAGAGGATCACTTTTGATGTTGCCGATTTTCCATTGCCCTACAATGGAATTCTCGGCCGTCCGGCACTCGCCAAGTTCATGGCGGCCTCTCACTACGCGTACAACATGCTCAAGATGCCAGGCCCGATAAGCGTCATCTCTGTCCCCGGCGACAAGAAGGATGCCCTTATCTGTGCCGACAAGATCTACCGGGAAGCAGCAGCCGCGACAGATCACAAGCCACTTGCCACTGAAGCTCCCGGAGGGAAGAGGAAGACCAAGCCCGGCAAGTGCTCTGGTGCCCACTCCGGCAAGCGCACCTCTTCGAAGTGCTGCGCTACCGTCGAGGACGTGCCATCGAGCTCCACCGTCAAGAGTAAGAAGTCAATGGCAGCCTCGCCAACGACCAAGAAGGTGTCCGCCAAGGAGGATGGCACTGGTGGTACCTTCACCATCAGTGCCACTCTCGAGCCCAAATAGGAAAGCGCGCTCGTTGCTTTCCTGCGGGCGAATGTCGATGTGTTTGCCTGGCAACCATCTGACATCCCCCGCGTTCCCAGGAAAGTGATTGAGCACCACCTCGCCGTCTGTCCTCATGCGCGGCCCGTCAAGCAGAGAGTCAGGAAGCAAGCGGTGGAGCGCCAAGAGTTCATCGCGGAAGAGATCAAGAAGTTGGAAGCGGCAGGCCTTGTCAGAGGTGTGCTCCATCCGACGTGGTTGGACAATCCTGTTGTCGTGCGAACAGCAAATGGGAAATGGAGGCTTTGCATCGACTTTACTGATGTTAACAAAGCTTGTCCCAAAGATCGCTTTCCCTTGCCGCGCATTGACCAGATTGTTGACTCCACGGCCGGATGTGACCTGCTTTCATTTCTTGACGCATACTCAGGGTACCATCAGATCTTCATGGCTGAAGAAGATGAGGAAAAGACCGCATTCATCACTCCATGTGGCACGTACTGTTTCGTATGGATGCCTTTCGGTTTGAAGAATGCCGGTTCGACGTTTGCGAGGGTTGTCCATACCGCTTTTGAGCCGCAAATTCACAGAAATGTGGAAGCCTACATGGATGACATAGTGGTCAAAAGCAGGAACAGGGCAACCCTGATTCAAGATTTAGAAGAGACCTTTGCGAACCTGCGCAGGATCAGCCTCAAGCTCAACCCCGAGAAGTGCGTGTTTGGAGTCCCTTCTGGCAAGCTTCTCGGGTTCTTCGTGTCTCAGCGAGGAATCGAAGCCAATCCAGACAAAATCAAGGCCATCCAGCAGATTGAAGCACCAACACGCGTCAAGGATGTACGAAGGCTTGCCGGCTGCGTCGCGGCTCTCAGCAGGTTTATTTCCAAGTCTGCAGAACGCGCCCTGCCATTTTTCAAAGTTTTGAAAAAGGCGGGTCTAGTAAAATGGACTCCGGAAGCGGAGGCTGCGCTGCAGGACTTGAAGAAATACCTGTCCTCCGCTCCAATACTTGTCGCGCCTAAACCACAAGAGAAGTTGCTGCTGTACCTGGTGGCAACCAATCAAGTGGTTAGTGTTGCGTTAGTAGCGGAGAGGGAGGCTGATGATGAGCTAGCAACCACGGCAAGCGCGTCCAGCGACGAGCAAGAGGCTTCCCCGACAAGCTCTGGCCCCGACGAGGATGAATCTGCGCAGGAGCAAGTGGAGGTGCAGAAGAAGAGAATGGTGCAGCGCCCAGTTTACTTTGTCAGCTCCCTCCTGCAGGGGGCTAGGTCAAGGTACTCTGGTGTGCAGAAATTGCTTTTCGGCCTTCTCATGGCCTCGAGAAAGCTGCGCCATTACTTCCAAGCACATGAGTTTACAGTTGTCACCCGCTTTCCGCTGAAGAGGATACTGCAGAATCCAGAAGCAACAGGCAGGATTGTCGAGTGGGCACTGGAACTGTCAAGCTTCGGTCTCAAATTCGAGAGCACTTCAACTATCCAAACCAGAGCATTGGCGGAGTTCATAGCAGAGTGGACACCAACACCAGACGAAGAGATCCCAGAGACGAGCATCCCCGTCAAAGAGGCAAGCAAGGAGTGGCTGATGTATTTTGATGGTGCCTTCTCGCTGCAAGGCGCCGGTGCTGGCGCGTTGCTTATCGCGCCCACCGGAGAGCATCTCAAGTACATAGTCCAGGTGCACTTCCCCAAGGAGCAAGCAACCAACAATACTGCAGAGTATGAAGGTTTGCTTGCCGGTCTCAGGATCGCGGCAGAACTTGGGATCAAGAAGCTCATCGTCGGGGGTGACTCGCAGCTTGTCGTCCGCCAAGTGAACAAAGATTACCAGAGTCCGTTGATGGAAGCGTACGTTGATGAAGTGAGGAAGCTAGAAGAGCACTTTGACGGCTTGCAAATGGAACACATTCCAAGAGTTGAGAATGACATTGCTGATGGCCTGTCAAAGTGCGCAGCACTTAAGTTACCTGTGGAACCAGGAACCTTTGTGCTCAAGCTGACTCAGCCATCCGTAACACCATCAACCGGACGGGGCAAGAAGAGGAAGTTGGTCTCCGGCAACTATCTTCCGGCAGAGCTCCCCGGAGCCACCGCCAAGAAGGTCCCCAAGATCGACGCCAAGAGCGCTGAGGAGCCGTCTGCTCCGGCAAACCCCAGGGTTTGTTCCGTAGAAGCAGGCGCTCCCGACAAGTTTTGCCCCGGCAAGCTTGCCGGGGAACGTCAAGCTCCGGCTGAGCCCCAAATCCTTGCCGTAGAAGCGGACGTTCCCGCAGCAGCAGATGTGCCTTCAGTCCTTATTGTCGAGCCACAGGCTCCAGCATGGGCGCAGCAGACTGTCCATTTCCTCCAGAACGGAGAACTTCCTGAAGAACAAGAAGAAGCGGAAAGAGTAGCCCGGCGCTCGAGTATGTACCAGTTCGTCGACAACACGCTGTACAGAAGAGGGCGCAACGGTGTGAAATTGAAGTGTATTTCCTGGGAAGACGGACAAAAGCTGTTGGCAGAGATACATGGAGGCATATGTGGTCACCACATTGGCGCCAGAGCACTTGCCGGCAAAGCGTTCCGGCAAGGTTTCTTCTGGCCGACAGCCCTCCAGGATGCAACTGCACAAGTAACCAAGTGTGAAGCGTGCCAGTTCCATTCCAAGCAGATACACCAGCCAGCTCAAGCTCTCCAGACGATCCCTTTATCCTGGCCATTTTCGGTCTGGGGGATCGACATCCTCGGCCCCTTCCCCCGAGCTGCCGGGGGCTTTGAGTACTTGTACGTCGCAATCGACAAGTTCACAAAGTGGCCGGAAGTGGAACCAGTGAGGAAGGTGACAGCACAATCAGCAGTCAAGTTCTTCAGGTCGATTGTTTGCCGCTTCGGGATCCCCAACAGGATCATCACCGACAACGGTACGCAATTCACGAGCCGCGCCTTCATGCAGTACGTCCAAGATCTCGGCGCCAAGGTATGCTTCGCTTCTATTGCTCATCCCAGGAGCAACGGTCAAGCGAAAAGGGCCAATGTCGAAGTACTGCGCAGGCTCAAGACCAGAACTTTCGACAGGCGGCACAAGTGCGGAAGAAACTGGATCGAGGAGCTGCCGGTGGCTCTTTGGTCGATCAGAACAACGCCAAATCGAGCCACTGTCCAGACACCATTTGCTCTAGTCTATGGAGCAGAAGCAGTTACCCCCACGGAACTCGTATACGGGTCACCTCGAGTGCTCGCTTATGATGAGCTTGAGCAAGAGCGGCTGCGTGAAGATGACGCGCTGCTCCTTGAGGAAGATCATCTTCAGGCTGCTGTGCGAGCCTCTCGCTACCAGCAAGCTTTGCGTCACTACCATAGCCGCAAAGTTAAAGCCAGAAGCTTCGAGGAAGGCGACCTTGTTCTTCAGCGCGCTCCATCCGCCAAGAATCATAACAAGTTGACGCCGAAGTGGGAAGGCCCTTACTGGGTGAGACGAGTCACGAGGCCCGACGCTGTCCGCCTTGAGACCGAAGATGGCACTCCGGTGAGCAACTCCTGGAATATTGAGCATCTTCGTAAGTTTTACCCGTAAGGCGCGGTTGTCGGACCTCGTCTGGCAACCACCCTTTTGTACAAGTCTTGCCGCTGTTGCATGTAATCCTTTGTACAAAGCCAGGCGCAGACCCTGAGCAGCAGTAAATGAAGCGCTGGCGCCCTATGTTTTAGCATGCATGCTGAGTCGAGTCTCGTCCTTGGTTAGGGTTGATAGTGCCTAACAGCTGCTAACCCCTAGCTTAGAGGTCGGGTCTGCGTCCTTTTTTCCTGTTCTTTCGTTTCCTTTGGTTCGCAGGGTTTTGCATATCCTGCCCAGACCGCTTAAGGACGAAGAAGAAAAGAAGGGCGGACCAGTCTCTGGTCCCCGGCAAACCAGTGTTGCCGGGGGCTGCAAGTACAAAGATTCGCCTGCGGCAAGCCAAAGTTGCTGGGGGCTGCAATCCCAGATAAGTTTTTCATCCCTTGTCATGCATTCTCTTTTGGACTGAGGAATGCGAAAACCTTGTTTCTTCCTAAAAAGCTGTCGTGCTCCCTTAACTCTGGGCCCCGGAGCGTGTTCCTGGGGCCAGTTTTGGTAGTAGCCGCGGCGGCAAAGGAACGGAATGAGGAGCCCGAACCCGCCTCATCCCTACCTCCGCCAAAGGCGTGGGGAAGGTCGAGCGGCGCGGGAAGACGGCAGGGCCTGTTGCCGGGCAAAGAAGTGTCTATCTTAATGATATAAAGGATTCACTCCTTGGCGTGGGTTTTACCCGCGAGACAAATGGCCCGGCAAACATCCCCTTTTCATTAAAAACATTCCGCTCAGGTACAGTTCAGAGAGAATGAAAAACATGAGAGATGGGATTACAAGCTTTAAATGCAACTAAAGCCCGAAGGCTTACAAGTTAAAAAGAGATGAGGTGCCCGTAATCCCTTTCTTGTCTCTCTCCTCAGGAGGTAGGACAAGGAGGCGAAAGGGGCAAAAGGGGCGCCTAGACGAGCTACGGGTGGCAGAAGACACCAACAGAACGCCCCGGGGACCGTCTGAAGGCTAGGTGGTGGTGGCGGCTCCGGAAGCAGGGCTCGACGGGGCGGCAGGACGTCAGCACGCTGTCGAGGGCACCTCGCCCTCGTACTCCGACTTGACGGCCTTGCCGCCAGCCCTCTTCCTCTTCCGCAGCCTCGCCACGCCAGCCGCCAAGGAGACGACCCCGGGAAGCTCAAGGAGCCGGCGACACGGATGATGGGGTCACCGGTGCCACGCGGAGCCGCGACCGACGCCTAGTCGGACCCGTCATCCCGACGACCGCTACCCTCGTCTCGCTGTCGCTCCCCTCCTCGTCACTCTCGCTCGAGGAGGAGCTTTCGCTGTCGGAGGAGCTATCCACGCAGCACCGGGCCCGGATCCCAAAGCACCTGAAGACCTTGACGGAGAGGAGATCGCCCTCCATCAACTTAAAATGGAGGGTGAACCCCTCCATCAAGCTGTGGATACGGGCGAACGTCTTCCACCCTCGACCAAGATACATCACGTCGGGGGCTGGGGACTCAACGTGGACCCGCGTGCCGCTGATCCCACAGCCCCTCATGCGCAGTCTTAGCGTCTCGGGTTGTTCCATCTTCATCACGCTTGCGAAGGGAGCCGGGAGACGGAGGCGATGACGAGGCGCCCGGCGCAGCCTGACGAAGAACTCGCAAGGGTCGTCCCCGATGTGGACTGCCGTGAGAGGAGGAGCCGCTGGCGGAGGCGAGGCCGGCGCATCGCCCCGTCCGCCTCGTCCCCAAACGCCTCGGCCTCGTCCACGACCTCGCCCCCTCCCCCTTCCCCTTACGGTTGGCTCTGCCACCGCAGGTGCAAGGGGAGGAGGGGCGCGTTGCCTAGCGGCGATCCTCGCCGCCACCGATGAAGGACCAGTGTTCCCTTTCTCCATAGCGAATGGAGAGAGGGGATCAAAAGCTGAAGAGAAGCAAAGATGAAGGAGTGTGGGTTTTCGTCGCCCCCCCCTTCTTGCTCTTTATAAAGGAGCAGGGTGGGGGCTCGGCCACCCCGCTCAGCCAACCAAGACGCAGGAAGAGCAGACGACTGGGACCGGCCTGCTGCCTCGACCCGCGACGGCCCGCTTTCCTGCCTCCACCGTCCGCGACCCCAGGTGCATGGAAGCCGCGTGGCTGGCGTGCAGGACCGAGGCGACGGATGAGGCGACTTCCCCTCGCCCCGTGATCGTGGGGAGCGGACGCCTCGGAAACCGTGCCTCGGCCCCGTCTAGCAAATGAGCCACGCCTCCACGCCTCCCTCCACTTATGGAGATGGCGCGAACCGTCCCCCTTTATTGCGACGTGACGCATGCCTGCGGGGCTCAGCCCCGCGCACGCCGCCCACGTCACGCACGCCTCTCCCCACGATGCCGCGTTCAACGCGTGCCGTTCGGGGAGGACGTGGTGGATGCAGAAGAAGAGGCAGTGTGACCCAGGCCGCGCGTGCCCGTGCACTGTTTTGGGCCTGGCCCAACAGCGCTCGGCACCGTGTATGGCCCAGGCTTGGGGGCTCCTATCGGTGTACTAAAGTAGGGGTACCTTAGTACCCCGAACTTGTGCACGGGCAGTCGTAGCACCCCGCGGCAAGGCTTGCCAGGCGATCGCCAAAACTCTCCATGGTCCCTTTTTGGGCCATCCAAGAACAAAGTATTTGAGCCAAGGCCCCGGCAGGAGGAGCTTGCCGGGAAGGCCACCCGAAGAGAGCAAGGCCCCGGAAAGAGGAGCTTGCCGGGATGGCCGCTCGAAGCACAAGGCCCCGGCAAGAGGAGCTTGCCGGGAAGGCCGACCAGGGCACGACAAGAGACTTGCTGCGACGCGCCACGCGTCCCGGCAAGGACCGGTGAGCAACAAGCTCCCGGGCGCGACAAGGCATCAACCGCGGCAAGGCGCTTGCCACGGCAAGTCACCACCCCGCGCCTGCGTTCCAGCTCATCCACCCACGCGTCGCTCTGGGGCCATTCCAGGCGTACGTGGCGAGAGGTTGCGCAGCCAGGGGCATGCGGTGGCGAAGCAACGCTGACAGGGTAGCCGTCGTGGCAAACGGTGGCGCCCCTGACGGTCCCTTTTCTGCACTGTTTGGGCGACCCAGACGGGCATTTAATGCCCTTGTTCCCTGCCGTCAGAGTTAGGTATGATAACACTGTGCAAACAGCTGTACCCAACACAGCGTTTTCCAGTTTTACCCCCGCCTACGTTGCCACCTGTGGGTAACCCCTTGCGCATATAAAAGGAGGCCCCATGCGCAACGTGAGGGGAGGAGGAGAAAGGAGGCCACTCACGCTCGGTCTGATTAGTTGCCTGAGTGTACTGTAGCACTCAGCGCTCCCGAACAAGAACACAATACAAACCACAAAGCAGCAGTAGGGTTTTACGCATCCGTGCGGCCCGAAGCTGGGTAAACCCCTTGTGTGCATCGCCTCGATCCGCTCTTCGCGCGACCTCCACCCCCGCCGAACCAGAAAGGGGCTCGGTCCCCATAGGTGTTCGTGGAGGCAGATTTCCCCCGACATATACCGACGATACAAGGAATGCCCTCATATTATTGGGTGTCACACACGTACGTTACGACATGCCACACTGCTAAAACAAGGAGAATAAGGCTTATAATCGCGTATTTTTTCTTGAACTTACAAGCCGAATGAAATATTTGTCCTTACCAAGAGGACTAATGTTTATACTCACAATAATCTATCGGATTTCCCATCAAAGGAGTGCCAATGGGTTTAGAAACTTGTCTGAAAATCAGCGGTAAATGATGTTGTTTCACTTCCAGGGGCAAAAAGTCCTGCTTAGGGGCCGAATTTGAGGGTCCTCCAGGCCTCCTGCGCAAGCCAGAAGTAGTTTCTTGATTCTCACACTCATCGCGAGCATTTTGTGTACTTGTGGGTCTGGAACGGACTCTGTATGACAAAGTTATGACCGTTTTAGTCAACACGGTCCTTCATATGGCAGTCCTTGAAAGAACTTCATTTTCTCGTGACGCGTTCTGGCGCGCCGCGCAAAATTTTATGTCCTCCATAGTAGACATATTGTTTCCACATATATATTGACCGATGCTATGAATGTCCTCCTATTATTGGCTGTCACACACATACGCTAGGGCATGCCACACGGCAAAAACAAGGACAATAAGGCTTACAGTCGCCTTTTCTTGAATTTACATCCAAATGGGATTCCCCGGATCAGAGAGCATGTGTATAATGTAACGTTTGTCCTTACCATGCGGACTAATGTTTACACTCAGCATAATCTGTTGAATTTCCTTGAAAAGAAGTGCCAATGGGTTCAAAAACTTGTTTGAAAAGCAGTGCCAAATGAAGTTCTTTGACTTTCAGGCCAAAAAAGTCCTAATTAGGGGCCGAATTTGAGGGTCCTCCAGGATTCCTGCGCAAGTCGGAAGTATTTTCTAGATTGCCACGCTCTGAATGATAAAGTTTTAGTGAACACCGGTCCTTCATAAGGCAGTCCTTGAAAGAACTTCATTTTCTCGTGAAGTGTCCTGTCGCGCCACACCAAAATCTTGTGTCCTCCATAGTGGAGACATTGTTTCCACATATATATTGACCGATGCCAGGAAGTCCTCCTATAATTGGGTATCACAAATGTACGTTACAGCATGCCACATGGTAAAAACAAAGATAATAAGGCATATAGTCGCCTTATTTTCTTGAATTTAAAACCAAATGGGATTCTCTGAATCATAGAGCATGTGCAGAATGCAATGTTTGTTCTTACCAGGCGGACTAATGTTTATACTCACCATAATCTCTCAGATTTCCTTCCAAAGCAGGGCCAATGGGTTTAGAAACTTGTTTGAAAATCAGCGGCAAATGATGTTCTTTGACTTTCAATGTTTATACTCACCATAGTGGAGACATTGTTTCCTGCGGGACTCCTTGGCAAGCCGGAAGTATATTCTAGAGTCCCACGCTCGTCGCGATCATTTTAGTACTTGTGGGTCAAAAACGAGCTCCTAATGACAAAGTTATGTCAGTTTTATTGAACATCTGTCCTTCATATGGTAGTCATTGAAAGAACTTTATTTTCTCGTGAAGCGTTCTGGCACGCCGCTCCAAAATTTTGTGTCCAGCATAGTGGAGATATTGTCTCCATATATATATTGACCGATGCAAGGATTGCCCTCCTATTATTGTCTATCACACACGTACGTTACGGCATGCCACACGGCAAAAACAAGGATAATAAGGCTTATAGCCGCCTTATTTTCTTGAATTTACAACCAAATGATATTCTCCAAATCATAGAGCATGTGCAGAATGCAATGATTGTCCTTACCAGGCGGACTAATGTTTATACCACCATAATCTCTCAGATTTCCTTCCAAAGCAGTGCCAATGGGTTTAGAAACTTGTTTGAAAAGCAGCGGCAAATGATGTTCTTTGACTTTCAGGGACAAAAATTCCTGCTTACGGGCTGAATTTGAGGGTTCTCCGGGACTCCTGTGCAAGGCAGGACACCGGGCCGAATTTGAGTACTTGTGGGTCCGAAACGGACTCCGAATGATAAATTTCTGACCGTTTTAGTGAATATTGGTCCTTCATATGGTAGTCCTAGAAAGAACATTATTTTCTCATGAAGCGTTCTGGCGCGCCGCCCCAAAATTTTTGTCCTCCATAGTGGAGATATTGTATTCACATATATACTGATGATACAAGGAATGCCCTCCTATTATTGGGTGTCACACACGTACGGTACGGCATGCCACACTTCTAAAACAAGGAGAATAAGGCTTAGAGTCACCTATTTTTTCTTGAATTTACCACCAAATGGGATTCTCCAGATAGTAGAACATGTGCAGAATGCAAGATTTGTCCTTAGCAAGAGGACCAATGTTTATACTCACACTAATCTATCGGATTTCCTTCTAAAGGAGTGCCAATGGGTTTAGAAACTTGTCTGAAAAGCAGCGGCAAATGATGTTTCACTTTAAGGGGCAAAAAGTCCTCCTTAGGGGCCGAATTTGAGGGTCCTCTGGGCCTCCTGCGCAAGCCGGAAGTAGTTTCCAGATTCCGACACATATCGCGAGCATTTTGAGTACTTGTGGGTCTGAAACAGACTCTGAATGACAAAGTTATGACCGTTTTAGTGAACATCGGTCCTTCATATGGCAATCCTTGAACGAACTTTCTTTTCTCGTGACGTGTTCTGTCACGCCGCCCCAAAATTTTGTGTCCTCCATGGTGGAGATATTGTTTCCACATATATATTGATCGATGCCAGGAATGCCCTCCTATTATTGGCTGTCACACATGTACGTTACGACATGCCACACTGCAAAAACAAGGAGAATGAGTGTAACGCCCTCGATGCGGCTATATCTCCCACGTGTCGAGGCACGACTTAGAGGCATAACCGCATTGAAAGCAATGTCGCAAGTGAGGTAATCTTCACACAACCCATGTAATAGATAAAGGGAAAGAGATACATAGTTGGCTTACAGTCGCCACTTCACACAATACATAAATAAACATTCATCATACAAATTACACTCAAGGTTCGACTACGGTACCAAAATGAAAGAAGACTACCCCAAATGCTACATAGATCCCCGGATCACCCCAAGTGGGCTCCACTACTGATCATCTGGAAAAGAAACATAGTAACGGCCACGTTCCTCGTCGAACTCCCAAGTGAGCTCGTTTGCGTCATCTGCACTGGCATCATTGGTACCTGCAACTGTTGTGGTAGAATCTGTGAGTCACGGGGACTCAGCAATCTCACACCCGTGAGATCAAGACTATTTAAGCTTATAGGTAGGGAAGGATTGTGAGGTGGAGCTGCAGCAAGCGACTAGCATATATGGTGGCTACAACGCAAAAGACAGCGAGAAGAGAAGCAAAGCACGGTCGAGAAGCTAGAAGTGATCAAGAAGTGATCCTAGAACAACCTACGTCAAACATAACTCCAACACCGTGTTCACTTCCCGGACCCCGCCGAGAAGAGACCATCACGGTTACACACGCGGTTGATGTGTTTTAGTTAAGGTCAACTTCGGGTTTTCTACAACCGGACATCAACAAATTCCCATCTGCCTCATAACCGCGGGCACGGCTTTCGAAAGATAATACCCTGCAGGGGTGTCCCAACTTAGCCCATTATAAGCTCTCACAGTCAACGAAGGATATTCCTTCTACCGGGAAGACCCGATCAGTCTCGGAATCCCGGACTACAAGACCTTTCGTTAGTAATAAAACAAGTCCAGCAAAGCCGCCCGATTGTGCCGACAAATACTGATAGGAGCTGCACATATCTCGGTCTCAGGGCACATTCGGATAAGCGAAGCGTACAGGTACCAACATAACCCAAGTTGCCAAGGGACGGTCCCGCACGGTGCTCTAGGTTGGACCAGCAATCGAAGGAGAACTGGCCGGGGGGGGGGGTAAAATAAGATGACCCTTGAGTCTGCAGAACCCAAGGGAAAAAGGCTTAGGTGGCAAATGGTAAAACCAATGTTGGGCCTTGCTGGAAAAGTCTTATTCAAAGCGAACTGTCAAGGGGGTCCCATAAATCACCCTACCGTGTAAGGAACGAAAAATCCGGGAACATAACACCGGTATGAGGGAAACTAGGGTGGCAAGAGTGGAACAAAACACCAGGCATAAGGCCGAGCCTTCCACCCTTTACCAAGTATATAGATGCATTAATTAAATAATAGGTATTGTGATATCCCAACAAGTACACATGTTCCAACAAGGAACAACAAGTCCATGTTCCACCAAGGAACAAACTTCATCTTCACCTGCAACTAGCAACGCTATAAGAGGGGCTGAGCAAAGCGGTAACATAGCCAATCAACGGTTTGCTAGGACATGGATGGTTAGAGGCTGACATGGCAATATGGGTGGTATGATATAGCAAGTGGTAGGTATCGCAGCATAGGCATAGCAAAAGAGCGAGCATCTAGCAAGCAAAGATAGAAGTGATTTCGAGGGCATGGTCATCTTGCCTGCAAGGTTCTCAGAGTTGTCGAAAGCTTGGTCCTCGAAAGCGTTCTCAACAGGTTCCTCGTTCACGTACTCGTCTCCTGGCTCTACCCAAAGAAATAACACAAGCAAAGAGGACAAATATCAATCACGATGCAATGCGCAAGCAACATGATGCAAAACATGGCATGATATGCGAGATGTGATATGCAATGCATATGCATGCTCCGGAAGGACAAGGATGAACAAGGCATAATCTTGGCAAACCAAGTATGCCACTGGATAGGTGAGGTGATTTGGGTTGAAATCGATATAAAGATCACCAGAATCGGATGCACGGTTTGCAAATGACAAGCAATACAAGAATGACGATAATCTGCCATTAACAGCATGATGCTACTTAGCAAGCATCAAGAAATTAGGCTACTGCACCCAAAAATATCAACAAAGCATATGGAAATAATCTCCTCAATATGCTTGACAAAATATAAACACTGAGCTACGGCTAAATCACAACAAAACAGGTTCAGACAAGCATGGCAAAAGTGCAAAAGATAACAGGTTCACAGACTTAGTGAAAATAACAACATGCCAGAAATTAACATCAGGATGACATGTTTAGTGCAATGAAACAATATGCTAAACGAAGAGGACATAGCAAAATAAGTCATGGAATGAATCTACTCGAAGCACTTGACAAAAGTATCTTACTGACCATAAGCCAAAAAGGATCATAAAATATGATTACATCCATGTCAATTAAGCAAGTTTCGTTACAGGTTTCAGACATAGCAGAAAACTGGACATGTCAAAAACAGATAACAAGTAGGCATGTTTACGAGCTCGATGCACTCACTACAGAGCATTTCACGATAAACTAAGTATACATACATCAAGAATACATGGCATAGAAGCTATACATGGCAAGAATAACATAATAGCATACAAGGATCAACTACAACAAGCTTGGCAAAATCGAATACCATGTAAACAATCTGCCAGCAACATTTTATAGCAAAAGTAGAGCTTGATTGACTCAAGCTATGGCACTCCTGAATTACAAACAAAGGCATGGATGGATATAGCAAATCCATATTCTCAAAACACTCTTACTGATCATGCTGAAAAGAGGCATAGATCTCTCGGAAACAACATGAACACATGGCATAAAAATAACAACAGGCATTAAGTACCCTAGTTTGCATGCTTGTGCTCGTCACC
Organism: Aegilops umbellulata; assembly: GCA_032464435.1. Taxonomy (NCBI): domain Eukaryota; kingdom Viridiplantae; phylum Streptophyta; class Magnoliopsida; order Poales; family Poaceae; genus Aegilops; species Aegilops umbellulata. The sequence continues at coordinate 207,259,474 of CP136058.1, read as the reverse complement.
ACAAAGATCACAAAAGTACACGGCATAATTCTGTGGAAAGGTAACATGGCATATTACAAAACTCATGTAGGACTCAACTTCATAGGGTGCACACATCAATCATGGCAAAAATGACAAAAGTGCATGTTCTGATAAGAATCAGAAACTAACATCACATAGCCCTCTTCTAACAGCATTTTGGGCATCAAGATGACCTCAAATGAAAATGATGCAATGGAATGAACTGATGTACTCTTCGAGTCGAACAATTTGACATATTATACGCACGAAATGGAGCAATATACAGCAAGTTATGATGCGATGAACATGCGGCATTTTAGAAAAAGTTCGAGACTTAGCAGAATTTGAGGGGGGGAGAGAAAGTCAACCGGGCGTGTAATCCGAGGTTGGCTTGCGCGGATCTCGCCGGAGATCGGCCGGGAGGCTCGGAAGGAGGCGGCGGCTTGGGGTCGCCGGATCCGGGCGGCTCCGGCTCGGATCTGGCGCGGGCGGCGGCAGAGCGTGGCTGCGGCGGCGAGGTGCGGCGACGGGCGGCGCCGCGGCGAAGCCGGCCGGGCGGAGCGGCGGCTGACGGCGGCGGGGCGGAGCTGGCGCGGGATCGCGGCGCGGGCGGCGCGGCTGCGGGCCGGGGGGGCGGCCTCGGGCCCCGGCGGGCCGACGCGGTGACACGTGTCGCCCTCGGATACGCCGGGCGGCGGCGGCGGACGCGTCCGGCTGCGGCCGGACGTGTCCGGAGGCGGCGGGGGAGGATTTCGTCTAGGGTTAGGGTTGATTTGATCCAGAATTGGAGGAGGGGATGCCTTTTTATAGGTAGAAGGAGCTAGGAAGCCCCAAATGGAGAGCGGTTTTCGGCCACGCGATCGTGATCGAACGGCGGTGGACATGGGAGTGTCTTAGATGGGTTGTTGGGCTGTTTTGGAGGGGTTTTGGGCTGCAACGCGCACGAGGCCTTTACGGTTACCCGGTTAACCGTTGGAGTATCAAACGACCTCCGATTGACCCGAAACTTGACATGCGGTCTACCGGTGCTATACCGAGGCCGCTTGGCAAACCTCGGTCCATTCCGAGAAAGTTTAATATCCGCTCACGAAGAAATGTAAAAGGGGACGCCGGGGGACATAGGAGCGCCGGATTGCAAAACGGACAACGGGGAAAATGCTCGGATTTATGAGACGAACACGTATGCGAATGCGATGCACATGATGACATGATATGAAATGCATGACATGAACAAAATGCCAAACGAAGGGAAACCCAACCACAGAGAGAATATCATATCACAATGCCGAAAATGGCAAGAGTTGGATTACAAATATGGCAAGTTACATCTGGGGTGTTACAACACTCCACCACTACGAGAGGATCTCGTCCCGAGATCTAGGACTGAAAGAACTCCGGATACTCGGAACATAGGTGGTCCTCACGCTCCCAGGTGGCTTCTCGGTCTGAATGGTGTGACCATTTCACTTTCAGGAATTTGATTGACTTGTTGCGAGTCTTGCGCTCAGTTGTTTCAAGAATAGCAACGGGGTGCTCATGATAGGACAAATCTTCTTGAAGATCAATCTCTTCGAAGTTGATGGTGCGCTCAGGCGTCTTGAATCACTTGCGAAACTGTGACACGTGGAAGACATCGTGCACATTTGCAAAGTTGGAGGGAAGCTCAAGTTGATAGGCGAGATCGCCTCGTTTGCCGATGATCTTGAAAGGACCCACGTATCTAGGGGCAAGTTTCCCCTTGATACCGAAGCGACGAGTTCCTTTCCTTGGAGAGACGCGGAGGTAGACATGGTCTCCGATCTCGAATGCCAAATCACGGTGTTTGCTATCGTAATAGCTCTTCTGGCGCGACTGCGCGGCTTTGAGGTTCTCACGAATGACCTTGCACATAGCCTCAGCCTCTGAGATCAAATCGTTGCCAAGCAATTGGCGTTCGCCGGTTTCAGCCCAGTTGAGAGGGGTACGACACTTTCTGCCATAGAGAATCTCGAATGGGCTTTGCCCGAGCTGGCTTGAAAGCTGTTGTTGTAAGAGAACTCAGCATAAGGAAGACAATCCTCCCACTTCATGCCGAAAGAGATAACACAAGCTCTGAGCATATCTTCAAGAATTTGGTTGACACGCTCGACTTGTCCACTAGTCTGAGGGTGGAAAGCTGTGCTGAAGCGAATATTTGTGCCCATGGCCTTCTGAAAAGAATCCCAAAACTTGGAGGTAAAAATGCTGCCACGGTCTAAAGAAATCAATTGTGGAATGCCGTGCAAGGAGACAATTCTGGAGGTGTAGAGCTCTGCCAGCTGCGCTGCTGTGATAGACTCTTTGATAGGAAGAAAATGAGCCACTTTGGTGAGCTTGTCGATGACGACGAAAATGGCATCATTTCCACGCTTGGACTTAGGAAAACCAGTCACGAAGTCCATTTTAATATGATCAAACTTCCATTCTGGAATAGCAAGAGGTTGGAGAAGACCAGCTGGTCGTTGGTGTTCTGCTTTCACCCTTCTGCAGACATCACACTCATTCACGAATTGAGCAATCTCACGCTTCATTCGAGTCCACCAATACGACTGCTTGAGGTCATGGTACATCTTCGTACTTCCAGGATGAATTGACAGAAAAGAGTTGTGCGCCTCGTTCATAATGACTTTACGAAGATCACCCTTTGGGACCACGATCCGGTCCTCGAAGAGAAGAGTATCTCTGTCATCAACTCGATATCACTTGTATTTGTAAATGCCCTTGTCAATACCACGTTTCACCTTCTTCACCATGGTATCCAACAGTTATGCCTCACGAATCTGATCTTCCAAAGTAGGAGAGACAATGAGGTTGGCAAGAAAACCTTGAGGGACAACTTGGAGATTCAACTTGCGGAAAGCCTCACAGAGATCCGATTGAAAGGGCTTGAGGATTAAGCTGTTGCAGTAAGCCTTCCTGCTCAATGCGTCTGCAATCACATTAGCCTTGCCTGGAGTATATTCAATACTCGGATTATACTCTTGAATCATTTCGACCCATCGAGTTTGCCTGAGGTTGAGATGGGGCTGAGTGAAGATGTACTTGAGACTCTTGTGATCGGTGAATATGTCCACTTTCCTTCCCAATAGGAGATGCCTCCATGTTATTAGTGCGTGGACAACTGCCGCCAACTCAAGATCGTGAGTGGGCTAGTTCCTTTCGTTGGGCTTCAACTGACAAGAGGTATAGGCTACAACCTTCTTCTCTTGCATTAAGACGGCACCGAGGCCCTGAAGAGAAGCATCACAGAATACTTCATAAGCCTTGGATTCGTCAGGAGGAGTCAGAACTGGAGCAGTGACGAGTTTCTCTTTGAGAGTGTTGAAAGCAACATCACACTCAGGAGACCAGACATACTTCACATGCTTCTGGAGGAGGTTGGAAAGAGGCTTTGCAATCTTTGAGAAATTCTCAATGAATCTTCGGCAATACCTTGCAAGTCCAAGAAAACTGCGAAGCTGCTTGGCATTCTGAGGCGCTTCCCAATTCACAACTGCAGACACCTTCTCAGGATTAACAGCGATGCCCTTGGCAGAGATGATATGGCCAAGATAAAGAACTTCATCAAGCCAAAATTCACATTTGGAGAACTTCGCATATAATTTGTACTCTCTGAGCTTGTCGAGCACCAATCGCAAATGTTTGGCATGATCCTCCTTATTCTTGGAGAAGACCAAAATATCATCGAGATAGACCAAGACGAATTCGTTGATGTAGGGGTTGAAGATGAAATTCATCAAGCGAGTGAATGCTGGAGGGGCATTGACAAGGCCGAATGACATGACAGTATATTCATAAGAACCAAAGCTTGTTCTGAATGCTGTCTTGGGAATATCTTCTTCACGAATGCGAATCTGATGATAACCCATACGGAGGTCAAGCTTGGAGAACACCTTAGCACCTTTAAGTTGCTAAATACCTCATTGATGTTGGGAAGTGGGTACTTGTTCTTGATTGTCTTCTTGTTCAATGGACGGTAATCGGCGCAAAGTCGGTCCGTGCCATCCTTCTTCCGGACAAAAAGAACACCACAACCCCAAGGAGAAGAACTCGGTCTGATGAGACCCAGACGCTCTTGTTTATCGAGTTGCTTCTTCAATTCCTTCAAATCATCTGGTCGAAGCTTGTAAGGACGCTTGCAAACGGGTTCCGTGCCAGGCTCAAGATCAATAACGAATTCAACTGGCCGGCGGGGAGGCATACCCGGAAGCTCTTCTGGAAAGACATCTTGGTACTCACAAACGACTGGAATCTGAGAGATAGCCTCCATTTCACCATTCTCATTGATAGAAAACAACCGAATGGTATCATCACGAGAGGCATAGATGATCACATCGTTAGAAGAGTGAGTCAATTTGATTTCCCTGGCAGCACAATCAAGCTGAGCCTTGTGCTTATAGAGCCAGTCCATCCCGAGAATTAGATCAATATCAGAGTCACCAAGCACCATTGGTGAAGATAGAAATTTATAGTCGCCCATCTTGATAGAGACATCAGGAACTAACGAGTTTGCTCTCATTGACTTCCCCGGAGAAATGACACCCAAAGGTTTATCTAGGTAAGTCCAAGAAAAATCATTCTTTGCAAAGAACGATCTTGACATGAAACAATGTGATGCACCAGTATCAAATAAGACTTTTGGAGGAATATCATTAACAGGAAGGTTACCCATGATCACTTCGGAAGAATCCTCCGCTTGAGCTGCATTCATCATGTTCACCTTGGCGTGCTTAGGATTATGCTTGACCACTGCATTGCTGGAAGATTTCACAGGAGGAGGAGGCGGAAGGCCCCTTTGGTTGAAGCACTTGTTCGCATAGTGACCCTTCTGCTGACATTTGTTACAAGTCACCTCTGAGAGCGGACGATGGTAAGGAGCACTTGGCCTTGGAGCTTGATTCTGATACTTGTTCTGATAGCCAGGGTTGGGTGGGTGGGAAGATCCACGACCACCTGAGTTCTTCTGCTGATAAGGCTGACGGAACGGAGGAGGAGGCAACCAGAACTTCTGTTGCTTAGCTGCCACAAGTGAGGAAGAAGAAGACTGGACTGCGTCTCTGACTCTCTTCTTAGATGCCTCACACTTGAGCTGAGCAACTTCTTGTTTCAGTGCCATGTTGTAGAACTCATCATACTTTAACGACTCGAAAAGCACGAGAGCAAGTTGCAGATCTTCTTTGAGACCACGCCTCAATTGGTAGATCATACTCTTCTCATCAGGGATGTCTTGCCTCGCAAAACGAGAGAGCTTTTGGAACTGAGTGTTGTATTGATACACGGACATGTTGCCTTGCTTGAGATTGCGGAATTCCTCACGCTTACTCTCAACAACACTTTCTGGAATGTGGTGAGCTTTGAAGTCACGGCGGAAATCATCCCAGGTAATCACATGACCTCCTCTGGAATCTTTGTATTGCTGGAACCACTCAGCAGCTTGATCTTTGAGTTGAAAAGAGGCAAACTTGACAAAGTCCTCAGGTTTGACATTGCTGCACTCGAAATGCTTGCTGATGTCCACGAGCCAATCATCTACGTCTGTGGCCTCGACACAGTAGCTGAAGGTCTTTGGATGATTAGCAAGGAACTGGTTGAGTGAAGCGAAGTGCGGCTGATTGTTGCCTTGCCCTTGATTCCCTTGATTATCTTGCCCTTGGTTGCGATCTTGCAAGAGCTGAATCAGAATCTGAGCGTTGGCATTTGGGGCAGTCATCAAGGCTTGCCATGCCTCCGGAGGCGGAGGTGGTGGCGGAGGGTTAGCCTGACTTCCTTCATTGCGTTCCGGATACTGACGCGTTGGCGGAGCCATCCTGAAGAGGGTGACATCCATTAGCATCTTGACAGATATATATTGAAGCTGAATCAAAGGAACGAAATTGCAACATATAGTCTTCACAATAAACATTCGAACAAGAATGAACGAATGAAATCCAAAGTAAAGCATCACACTTCCATAAGCTGAGAAGCCACTTACAACAAGGTATGTAATAAAATCAACAAGGTACGGATGTGAACAAATACTTGGTAAGGATTACCCAATCACAAACCAAATATCTGCAGAAGAAGTGCTAGAGCTACAAGAATTCCCACTTATAAACTCCCGAAACTTTCTGGTTATGCAATCAGGTGTTGGGGATACAGGGGACACAAAATATATCACCCAAACTAACAATACCTAGATCCAGTTGTATCCATCCTTCAACACATAACCAAGAAATCCTCGGAAATTATCTACCTCAACCTTCGAAAAGCATCCGTTATACAAGTCATGGCAATACTCCCACACTCGCCTCAGTACTGGGCTATCAGGGTTATCTCACCAACAACTGTACAAAAGAGATTTTCGATGTCGGCGTACTAAACTTAGGTATTCCAGAACTGTAACGATAAAATTATGACGACAACACCTCGGAGCTCAACTCCCCGGGACACCTCCTCTAAAACCCCTGCTGACGGGAGGCAACCAAGACAATGTTGTCATCATAAAACCATCGGAACGATTCTAAGATACCCGCGTGATCCTAAAAAAAAATTTAGTGAAATTTGAGAAGAGAAGAGTCAAAACTCTATGTCAGGATGCCTTACCAGAGCGATGAGGAGACTGGGAAGTAAAAAGAATTCCTAAACTCTCCGATATATAATTCCTAAATGACTCAAAACATTTTTCTAGACACAACTCGGCCACTAAAAACGATCAATCAGTGGGGGCTCCTAAGGTCGGGGAAGGCTCTGATTACCAACTTGTAACGCCCTCGATGCGGCTATATCTCCCACGTGTCGAGGCATGACTTAGAGGCATAACCGCATTGAAAGCAATGTCGCAAGTGAGGTAATCTTCACACAACCCATGTAATACATAAAGGGAAAGAGATACATAGTTGGCTTACAGTCGCCACTTCACACAATACATAAATAAACATTCATCATACAAATTACACTCAAGGTCCGACTACGGTACCAAAATGAAAGAAGACTACCCCAAATGCTACATAGATCCCCGGATCACCCCAACTGGGCTCCACTACTGATCATCTGGAAAAGAAACATAGTAACGGCCACGTTCCTCGTCGAACTCCCAAGTGAGCTCGTTTGCGTCATCTGCACTGGCATCGTTGGTACCTGCAACTATTGTGGTAGAATCTGTGAGTCACGGGGACTCAGCAATCTCACACCCGCGAGATCAAGACTATTTAAGCTTATAGGTAGGGAAGGATTGTGAGGTGGAGCTGCAGCAAGCAACTAGCATACATGGTGGCTACAACGCAAAAGAGAGCGAGAAGAGAAGCAAAGCACGGCCGAGAAGCTAGAAGTAATCAAGAAGTGATCCTAGAACAACCTACGTCAAACATAACTCCAACACCGTGTTCACTTCCCGGACCCCGGCGAGAAGAGACCATCACGGTTACACACGCGGTTGATGTGTTTTAGTTAAGGTCATCTTCGGGTTTTCTACAACCGGACATCAACAAATTCCCATCTGCCTCATAACCGCGGGCACGGCTTTCGAAAGATAATACCCTGCAGGGGTGTCCCATCTTAGCCCATTATAAGCTCTCACGGTCAACGAAGGATATTCCTTCTACCGGGAAGACCCGATCAGTCTCGGAATCCCGGACTACAAGACCTTTCGTCAGTAATAAAACAAGTCCAGCAAAGCCGCCCGATTGTGCCGACAAATCCTGATAGGAGCTGCACATATCTCGGTCTCAGGGCACATTCGGATAAGCGAAGCGTACAGATACCAACATAACCCAAGTTGCCAAGGGACGGTCCTGCACGGTGCCCTAGGTTGGACCAGCAATCGAAGGAGAACTGGCCCGGGGGGGTAAAATAAGATGACCCTTGAGTCTGCCGAACCCAAGGGAAAAGGCTTAGGTGGCAAATGGTAAAACCAATGTTGGGCCTTGCTAGAAAAGTCTTATTCAAAGCGAACTGTCAAGGGGGTCCCATAAATCACCCACCGTGTCAGGAACAAAAAATCCGGGAACATAACACCGGTATGACGGAAACTAGGGTGGCAAGAGTGGAACAAAACACCAGGCATAAGGCCGAGCCTTCCACCCTTTACCAAGTATATAGATGCATTAATTAAATAAGAGGTATTGTGATATCCCAACAAGTAAACATGTTCCAACAAGGAACAACAAGTCCATGTTCCAACAATTAACAAACTTCATCTTCACCTGCAACTAGCAACGCTATAAGAGGGGCTGAGCAAAGCGGTAACATAGCCAATCAACGGTTTGCTAGGACATGGATGGTTAGAGGCTAACATGGCAATATGGGTGGCATGATATAGCAAGTGGTAGGTATCGCAGTGTAGGCATAGCAAAAGAGCGAGCATGTAGCAAGCAAAGATAGAAGTGATTTCGAGGGCATGGTCATCTTGCCTGCAAGGTTCTCAGAGTTGTCGAAATCTTGGTCCTCGAAAGCGTTCTCAACAGGTTCCTCGTTCACGTACTCATCTCCCGGCTCTACCCAAAGCAAGAACACAAGCAAAGAGGACAAATATCAATCACGATGCAATGCGCAAGCAACATGATGCAAAACATGGCATGATATGCGAGATGTGATATGCAATGCATATGCATGCTCCGGAAGGACAAGGATTAACAAGGCATAATCTTGGCAAACCAAGTATGGCACTGGATAGGTGAGGTGATTTCGGTTGAAATCGATATAAAGATCACCAGAATCGGATGCACGGTTTGCAAATGACAAGCAATACAAGAATGACGATAATCTGCCATTAACAGCATGATGCTACTTAGCAAGCATCAAGAAATTAGGCTACTGCACACAAACATATCAACAAAGCATATGACAGTAATCTACTCAAGATTCTTGACAAAATATGAACACTGAGCTATGGCTAAATCACAACACAACAGGTTCAGACAAGCATGGCAAAAGTGCAAAAGATAACAGGTTCACAGACTTAGTGAAAATAACAACATGCCAGAAATTAACATCAGGATGACATGTTTAGTGAAATGAAACAACATGCTACAGGGACAGGACATAGCAAGATAAGGCAAGGAATGAATCTACTCAAAGCACTTGACAAAAGTCCCTTACTGACCATAAGCCAAAAAGGATCATAAAATATGATTACATCCATGTCAATTAAGCAAGTTTCGTTACAAGTTTCAGACTTAGCAGAAAACTGGACATGTCAAAAACAGATAACAAGTAGGCATGTTTACGAGCTCGATGCACTCACTACAGAGCATTTCACGATAAACTAAGCATACATACATCAATAATACATGGCATAGAAGCTATACATGGCAAGAATAACATCATAGCATGCAAGGATCAACTACAACAAGCTTGGCAAAATCGAATAACATGTAAACAATCTGCCAGCAACATTTTACAGCAAAAGTAGAGCTCGGTTGACTCAAGCTATGGCACTCCATAATTACAAACAAATGCATGGATGGATATAGCAAATCCATGTGCTCAAAACACTCTTAATGATCATGCTCAAAAGAGGCATAGATCTCTCGGAAACAACATGAACACATGACATAAAAATAACAGCAGGCAGGGACTTAGTGAAAATACTAAGTCTCTGAAATCAGCAACATTAAGTACCCTAGTTTGCATGCTTGTGATCGTCACCACAAAGATCACAAAAATACATGGAATAATTATCTGGAAAGGTAACATGGCATATTACAAAACTCATGTAGGACTCAACTTCATAGGGTGCACACATCAATCATGGCAAAAATGACAAAAGTGCATATTCTGATAAGAATCAGAAACTAACATCACATAGCCCTCTTCTAACAGCATTTCGGGCACCAAGATGACCTCAAATGAAAATGATGCAATGTAATTAAATGATTTGCTCTTCGAGACGAACAATTTGACATATTATACGCACGAAACGGAGCAATATACAGCAAGTTATGATGCGATGAACATGCGAGATTTTAGCAAAAGTTCGGGACTTCGCAGAATTTGAGGGGGGAGAGAAAGTCAACCGGGCGCGTAATCCGATGTTGGCCGGCGCGGATATCGCCGGATATCGGCCGGGAGGCTCGGAAGGAGGCGGCGGCGGCTTGGGGTCGCCGGATCCGGGCGGCTCCGGCCCGGATCTGGCGCGGGTGGCGGCGGAGCGCGGCTGCGGCGGCGAGGTGCGGCGACGGGCGGCGCCGCGGCGGAGCCGGCCGGGCGGAGCGGCGGCTGACGGCGGCGGGGCGGAGCTGGCGCGGGAGCGCGGCGCGGGGAGGCGCCTGGGCGCGGGCGGCGCGGCTGCGGGCCGGGGGGGCCGGCCTCGGGCCCCGGCGGGCCGGCGCGGTGATACGTGTCGCCCTCGGATACGCCGGGCGGCGGCGGCGGACGCGTCCGGCTGCGGCCGGACGTGTCTGGAGGCGGTGGGGGAGGATTTCGTCTAGGGTTAGGGTGGATTTGATCCAGAATTGGAGGAGGGGATGCCTTTTTATAGGTAGAAGGAGCTAGGAAGCTCCAAATGGAGAGCGGTTTTCGGCCACGCGATCGTGATCGAACGGCGGTGGACATGGGAGTGTCTTAGATGGGTTGTTGGGCTGTTTTGGAGAGGTTTTGGGCTGCAACACATACGAGGCCTTTACGGTTACCCGGTTAACCGTTGGAGTATCAAACGATCTCCGATTGACCCGAAACTTGACAGGCGGTCTACCGGTGCTATACCGAGACCGCTTGGCAAACCTCGGTCCATTCCGAGAAAGTTTAATACTCGCTCACGAAGAAATGTAAAAGGGGACGCCGGGGGACATAGGAGCGCCGGATTGCAAAACGGACAACGGGGAAAATGCTTGGACTTATGAGACGAACACGTATGCGAATGCGATGCGCATGATGACATGATATGAAATGCATGACATGAACAAAATGCCAAACGAAGAGAAACCCAACCACGGAGAGAATATCATATCACAATGCCGAAAATGGCAAGAGTTGGATTACAAATATGGCAAGATACATCTGGGGTGTTACGATAAGGCTTTTAGTCGCATTATTTTTCTTGAATGTATAACCAAATGGGATTCCTCGGATCATAGAGCATGTGCAGAATGCAACGTTTGTACTTACCGGGTCGACTAATGTTTACACTCATCAGAATCTCTGGGATTTCCTTCCAAAGGAGTGCATATGGGTACAGAAAATTCTTTGAAAAAGCAACGGCAAACGATGTTCTTTGAAGTTGTGGGGCACAAATTCCTGCTTATCGACCGAATTTGAGGGTCCTCTGGGCCTCCTATGCAAGTCAGAAGTATTTCCTAGATTCCCATGCTCGTCGAGAGCATTTTGAGTACTTGTGGGTCCAAAACGGACTCTGAACGACAAAGTTTTAGTGAACACCGGTCCTTCATAAGGCAGCCCATGAAAGAACTACATTTTCTCGTGAAGCGTTCTGGCGCGCCACTCCAAAATTCGTGTCCTCCATAGTGGAGACATTGTTTCCACATATATATTGACCAATGCCAGGAAGCCCTCCTATTATTGGGTGTCACACGCGTACGTTACGACATGCGACACGGTAAAAACAAAGATAATAAGGCATATAGTCGCCTTACTTCTTGAATTTACAACCAAATGGGATTCTCCAAATCATAGAGCATGTGCAGAATGCAATGTTTGTCCTTACCAGGCGGACTACTGTTTATACTCACCATAATCTCTCGGATTTCCTTGGAAAGCAGGGCAAATGCGTTTAGAAACTTGTTTGAAAATCAGCGGCAAATGATGTTCTATGACTTTCAGGGTGAAAAAGTCCTGCTTAGGGGCCGCATGCGAGGGTCCTCCAGGACTCCTTCGCAAGCTGGAAGTATATTCTAGAGTCCCACGCTCGTCCCGATCATTTTATTATTTGTGGGTCCGAAACGAACTCCTAATGACAAAGTTATGACCGTTTTAGTGAACATCGGTCCTTCATATGGTAGCCTTTGAAAGAACTTTATTTTCTTGTGAAGCGATCTGGCACGCCGCCCCAAACTTTTATGTCCTGCATAGTGGAGATATTGTCTCCACATATATATTGACCGATGCCAGGATTGCCCTCCTATTATTGGTTGTCACACACGTACGTTACGGCATGCCGCACGGCAAAAACAAGGATAATAAGGCTTATAGCCGCCTTATTTTCTTGAATTTACAACCAAATGAGATTCTCCAAATCATAGAGCATGTGCAGAATGCAATGATTGTCCTTACTAGGAGGACTAAGTTTATTCCAAAGCAGTGCCAATGGGTTTAGACACTTGTTTGAAAAGCAGTGGCAAATGATGTTCTTTGACTTTCAGGGGCAAAAAGTCCTGCTTACCGGCCGAATTTGAGGGTTCTCCGGGACTCCTATGCATGCAGGAAGTATTTCCTAGATTCCCATGCTCATCGCGACCATTTTGAGTACTTGTGGGTCCGAAACGGACTCCAATTGATAAAGTTCTGACCGTTTTAGTGAATGTTGGTCCTTCATATGGTAGTCTTTGAAAGAACATTATTTTCTCATGAAGCGATCTGGCGCGCCGCCCCAAAATTTTGTGTCCTACGTAGTGGAGATATTGTTTCCACATATATACTGATGATACAAGGAATGCCCTCCTATTATTTGGTGTCACACACGTATGTTACGGCATGCCACGCTGCTAAAACAAGGAGAATAAGGCTTATAGTCACCTATTTTTTCTTTAATTTACAACCAAATGGGATTCTCCAGATCGTAGAACATGTGCGGAATGCAACATTAGTCCTTAGCAAGAGGACTAATGTTTATACTCACAATAATCTATCGGATTTCCTTCTAAAGGAGTGTCAATGGGTTTAGAAACTTGTCTGAAAAGCAACAGCAAATGATGTTGTTTCACTTTCAGGGGCAAAAATTCCTACTTAGGGGCCGAATTTGAGGGTCCTCCAGGCCTCCTACGCAAGCCGAAAGTAGTTTCAAGATTCCCACACACATCGCGAGCATTTTGTGTACTTGTGGGTCTGGAATGGACTCCGAATGACAAAGTTATGACCGTTTTAGTCAACACGGGTCTGTCATATGGCAGTCCTTGAAATAACTTCATTTTCTCGTGACGCGTTCTGGTGCGCCGCCGCAAAATTTTATGTCCTCCATAGTAGAGATATTGTTTCGACATATATATTGACCGATGTCAGGACTGCCCTCCTATTATTGGCTGTGACACAGATACTTTAGGGCATGCCACACGACAAAAACAAGGAGAATAAGGCTTATGGTCGCCTTGTTATCTTGAATTTACAACCAAATGGGATTCCCCAGATCATAGAGCATGTGCCGAATGCAATGTTTGTCCTTACCAGGTGGACTAATGTTCATAGTCACCGTAATCTCTCGGGTTTCCTTCCAAAGGAGTGCCAGTGGGTTAAGAAACTTTTTTGAAAAGAAGTGGCAAAAGATGTTCTTTGACTTTCGGGGGCAAAAAGTACTTCTTAGGGGGCGAATTTGACGGTCCCTTGGGACTCCTGCACAAGCCAGAAGTATTTTCTAGATTCACACGTTCGTCGCGAGCATTTTGAGTACTTGTGGGTCCGAAACAGACTCTGAATGACAAAGTTATGACCGTTTTAGTGAACATCGGTCCTTCATATGGCAATCCTTGAACGAACTTTATTTTCTCGTGACGTGTTCTGTCACGCCACGCAAAACTTTGTGTCCTCCATAGTGGAGATATTGTTTCCACATATATATTAACCAATGCCAGGAATCCCCTCCTATTATTGGTTGTCACACACGTACGTTACGACATGCCACACTTCAAAAACAAGGAGAATAAGGCTTATAGTCACATTATTTTTGTTGAATGTATAACAAAATGGGATTTCCCGGATCATAGAGCATGTGCAGAATGCAACGTTTGTCCTTACCGGGTGGACTAATGTTTATACTCACCAGAATCTCGCGGATTTCCTTCCAAAGAAGTATTTTCTAGATTTCCACGCTCGTCGCGAGCATTTTGAGTACTTGTGGGTCCAAAACGCACTCTAAATAACAAACTTTTAGTGAACACCGGTCCTTCATAAGGTAATCCTTGAATGAACTTCATTTTCTCGTGAAACATTCTTGCGCGCCAACCCAAAATTTTGTGTCCTCCGTAGTGGAGACATTGTTTCCACATATATATTTACCAACGCCAGGAAGCCCTCCTATTATTGGGTATCACACACATATGTTATGACATGCCACACGGTAAAAACAAAGATAATAAGGCATATAGTCGCCTTACTTCTTGAATTTACAACCAAATGGGATTCTCCAAATCATAGAGCATGTGCATAATGCAATGTTTGTCCTTACCAGGCGGACTAATGTTTATACACACCATAATCTCTCGGATTTCCTTCCAAAGCAGGGCCAATCGGTTTAGAAACTTGTTTGAAAATCAGCGGCAAATGATGTTCTTTGACTTTCAGGGTGAAAAAGTCCTGCTTAGGGGCCGCATGTGAGGGTCCTCCGGGATTCCTTCGCAAGCCGGAAGTATATTCTAGAGTCCCACGCTCGCCGCGATCATTTAATTACTTGTGGGTCCGAAACGAACTCCTAATGACAAAGTTATGACCGTTTTAGTGAACATGGGTCCTTCATATGGTAGTCATTGAAAGAACTTTATTTTCTTGTGAAGCATTCTGGCACGCCGCCCCAACATTTTGTGTCCTCCATAGTGGAGATATTGTCTCCACATATATATTGACCGATGCCAGGATTGCCCTCCTATTATTGGCTGTCACACACGTACGTTACGGCATGCCACACGGCCAAAACAAGGATAATAAGGCTTATAGCTGCCTTATTTTCTTGAATTTACAACCAAATGAGATTCTCCAAATAATAGAGCATGTGCAGAATGCAATGATTATCCTTACCAGGCGAACTAATGTTTATACTCACCATAATCTCTCAGATTTCCTTTGAAAGCAGTGCCAATCGGTTTAGAAACTTGATTGAAAAGCAGCGGCAAATGATGTTCTTTGACTTTCAGGGGCAAAAAGTCCTGCTTACGGGCCGAATTTGAGGGTTCTCCGGGACTCCTGTGCAAGCCGGAAGTATTTCCTAGATTCCCACGCTCATCGCGACTATTTTGAGTACTTGTGGGTCCGAAACGGACAATGAATGATGAAGTTCTAACTGTTTTAGTGAATATTGGTCCTTCATATGGTAGTGCTTGAAAGAACATTATTTTCTCATGAAGCGTTCTGGCGCGCCGCCCCAAAATTTTGTGTCCTCCATAGTGGAGATATTGTATCCACATATATACTGATGATACAAGGAATGCCCTCCTATAATTGACACACGTACGTTACAGCATGCCACGCTGCTAAAACAAGGAGAATAAGGCTTATTGTCACCTATTTTTTCTTGAATTTACAACCAAATGGTATTCTCCAGATCGTAGAACATGTGCAGAAGGCAACATTTGTCCTTAGCAAGAGGACTAATGTTTATACTCACAATAATCTATCGGATTTCCTTCTAAAAGAGTGCCAATGGGTTTAGAAAGTTGTCGGATAACCAGTAGCAAATGATGTTGTTTCACTTTCAGGGGAAAAAAGTCCTGCTTAGGGGCCGAATTTGAGGGTCCTCCGGGCCTCCTGCGCAAGCCGGAAGTAGTTTCAAGATTCCCACACACATCGCGAGCATTTTGTGTACTTGTGTGTCCGGAATGGACTCCGAATGACAAAGTTATGACCGTTTTAGTCAACACGGGTTTGTCATATGGCAGTCCTTGAAAGAACTTCATTTTCTCGTGACGCTTTTTGGCTCGCCGCCGCAAAATTTTATGTCCTCCATAGTAGAGATATTGTTTCCACATATATATTGACCGATGCCAGGACTGCCCTCCTATTATTGACTGTCACACAAATACTTTAGGGCATGCCACACGACAAAAACAAGGATAATAAGGCTTATAGTCGCCTTATTTTCTTGAATTTACAACCAAATTGGATTCCTCAGATCAAAGAGCATGTGCAGAATGCAATGTTTGTCCTTACTAGGCGGACTAATGTTCATAGTCACCGTAATCTCTCGGGTTTCCTTCCAAAGGAGTGCCAGTGGGTTAAGAAACTTGGTTGGAAAGAAAAGGCAAAAGATGTTCTTTGACTTTCGGGGGCAAAAAGTACTTCTTAGGGGCCGAATTTGACGGTCCCCCGGGACTCCTACACAAGCCGGATGTATTTTCTAGATGCCCACACTCGTCGCGAGCATTTCGAGTACTTGTGGGAACGAAACAGATCTGAATGACAAAGTTATTTCCGTTTTAGTGAACATCGGTCCATCATATGGCAATCCTTGAACGAACGTTATTTTCTCGTGACGTGTTCTGTCGCACCGCCCCAAAATTTTGTGTCCTCCATAGTGGAGATCTTGTTTCCACATATATATTGACCGATGGCAGGAATTCCCTCCTATTATTGGTGGTCACACACGTACGTTACGACATGCCACACTACAAAAACAAGGAGAATAAGCCTTATAGTCGCATTATTTTTCTTGAATGTATAACCAAATGGGATTCCCCGGATCATAGAGCATGTGCAGAATGCAACGTTTGTCCTTACCGGGTGGACTAATGTTTATACTCACCAGAATCTCTCAGATTTCCTTCCAAAGGAGTGCATATGGGTTCAGAAAATTGTTTGAAAAAGCAACGGCAAATGATGTTCTTTGACGTTCTGGGGCAAAAATTCCTGCTTACCGGCCGAATTTAAGGGTCCTCCGGGCCTCCTATGCAAGTCGGAACTATTTTCTAGATTCCCATGCTCCTCGCGAGCATTTTGAGTACTTGTGGGTTCAAAACAGACTCTGAATGACAAAGTTTTAGTGAACGTCGGTCCTTCATAAGGCAGTCCATGAAAGAACTTCATTTTCTCGTGAAGCATTCTGGTGCGCCACCCCTAAATTTTGTGCCCTCCATAGTGGAGACATTATTTCCATATATATATTGACCAATGCCAGGAAGCCCTCCTATTATTGGGTGTCACACACGTACGTTCCGACATGCCACTCGGTAAAAACAAAGATAATAAGGCATATAGTCGCCTTATTTCTTGAATTTACAACCAAATGGGATTCTCCAAATCATAGAGCATGTGCAGAATGCAATGTTTTTCATTACCAGGCGGACTAATGTTTATACTCAACATAATCTCTTGGATTTCCTTCCAAAGCAAGGCCAATGGGTTTAGAAACTTGTTTGAAAATCAGCGGAAAATGATGTTCTTTGACTTTCAGGGTGAAAAAGTCCTGCTTAGGGGCCGCATGCGAGGGTCCTCCGGGACTCCTTCGCAAGACAGCAGTATATTCTAGAGTTCCACGCTCGCCGCGATCATTTTAGTATTTGTGGGTTCGAAATGAACTCCTAATGACAAAGTTATGACCGTTTTAGTGAACATCGGTCCTTCATATGGTAGTCACTGAAAGAACTTTATTTTCTCGTGAAGCGTTCTGGCACGCCGCCCCAAAATTTTGTGTCCTCCATAGTGGAGATATTGTCTCCACGTATATATTGACCGATGCCAGGATTGCCCTCCCATTATTGGCTGTCACACACGTATGTTAGGGCATGCCACATGACAAAAACAAGGATATAAAGGCTTATAGCCACCTTATTTTCTTGAATTTACAACCAAATGAGATTCTCCAAATCATAGAGCATGTGCAGAATGAAATGATTGTTCTTACCAGGCGGACTAATGTTTATACTCACCATAATCTCTCGGATTTCCTTCCAAAGCAGTGCCAATGGGTTTAGAAACTTGTTTGAAAAGCAGCGGCAAATGATGTTCTTTGACTTTCAGGGGCAAAAAGTCCTGCTTACGGGCCGAATTTGAGGGTTCTCCGGGACTCCTGTGCATGCCGGAAGTATTTCCTAGATGCCCACGCTCATCGCGACCATTTTCATTACTTCTGGGTCCGAAATGGACTCCTAATGATAAAGTTCTGACCGTTTTAGTGAATATTGGTCATTCATATGGTAGTCCTTGAAAGAACATTATTTTCTCAAGAAGCGTTCTAGCGCGCCGCCCCAAAATTGTGTGTCCTCCATAGTGGAGATATTGTATCCACATATATACTGATGATACAAGGAATTCCCTCCAATTATTGGGTCTCACACATGTACGTTACGACATGCCACACTACTAAAACAAGGAGAATAAGGCTTATAGTTGCCTATTTTTTCCTGAATTTACAACCAATGGGATTCTCTAGATCGTAGAATATGTGCAGAATGCAACATTTGTCCTTAGCAAGAGGACTATTGTTTATACTAACAATAATCTATCGGATTTCCTTCTAAAGGAGTGCCAATGGGTTTAGAAACTTGTCCGATAACCAGCGGCAAATGATGTTGTTTCACTTTTAGGGGCAAAAAGTCCTGCTTACGGGCTGAATTTGAGGGTCCTCCAGGCCTCCTACGCAAGCCAGAAGTAGTTTCAAGATTCCCACACACATCGCGAGCATTTTGTGTACTTGTGGGTCTGGAATGGACTCCGAATGACAAAGTTATGACCATTTTAGTCAACACGGGTCTGTCATATGGCAGCCCTTGAAAGAACTTCATTTTCTCGTGACGCGTTCTCGCTCGCCGCCCCAATATTATATCCTCCATAGTAGACATATTGTTTCCACATATATATTGACCGATGCTAGGACTGCTCTCCTATTATTGGCTATCATACACATACGTTACGGCATGCTACACGGCAAAAACAAGGAGAATAAGGCTTATAGTCGCTTTATTTTCTTGAATTTACAACCTAATGGGATTCCCCAGATCATAGAGCATGTGCAGAATGCATTGTTTGTCCATACCAGGCGGACTAATGTTCATACTCACCGTAATCTCTCGGATTTCCTTCTAAAGGAGTGTCAGTGGGTTAAGAAACTTGTTCGAAAAGAAGTGGCAAAAGATGTTCTTTGACTTTCGGGGGCAAAAGTCCTTCTTACGGGCCGAATTTGAGGGTCGTCCGGGACTCCTGCACAAGCCGGAAGTATTTTCAAGATTCCCACATTTGTCGCGAGTATTTTGAGTACTTGTGGGTTCTAAATAGACTCCGAATGACAAAGTTATGACCGTTTTACTGAACATCGGTCCTTCATATGGCAATCCTTGAATGAACTTTATTTTATCGTGACGTGTTCTGGCGTGCCGCCGCAAAATTTAGTGTCGTCCATAGTGGAGATATTGTTTCCACATATATATTGACCGATGCCAGGAATGCCCTCCTATTATTGGTCGTCACACACGTACATTACGGCATGCCACACTACAAAAAGAAGGAGAATAAGGCTTATAGTCGCATTATTGTTCTTGAATGTACAACCAAATTGGATTCCCCGGATCATAGAGCAGGTGCAGAATGCAACGTTTGTCCTTACCGGGTGGATTAATGTTTATACTCACCAGAATCTCTCGGATTTCCTTCCAAAGGAGCGCATATGGGTTCAGAAAATTGTTTGAAAAGCAACGGCAAATGATGTTCTTTGACATTCTGGGGCAATAATTCCTGCTTAACTTCCGAATTTGAGGGTCCTCCGGGCCTCCTATGCAAGTCGGAATTATTTTCTAGATTTCCACGCTTGTCGCGAGCATTTTGAGTACTTGTGGGTGCAAAACAGACTCTGAATGACAAAGTTTTAGTGAACACCGGTCCTTCATAGGGCAGTCCTTGAAAGAACTTCATTTTCTCGTGAAGCGTTCTGGCGCGCCACTCCAAAATTTTGTGTCCTCCATAGTGGAGACGTTGTTTCCACAAATATATTGACCGATGCGCGGAATGCCCTCCTATTATTGGATGTTACACACGTACATTACGGCATGCCACAAGGTAAAAACAAAGATAATAAGGCATATAGTCGCCTTATTTTCTTGAATTTACAACCAAATGGGATTCTCCAAATCACAGAGCATGTGTAGAATGCAATGTTTGTCCTTACCAGGCGGACTAATGTTTATACTCACCATAATCTCTCGGATTTCCTTCCAAAGCAGTGCCAATGGGTTTAGAAACTTGTTTGAAAAGCAGCGGCAAATGATGTTCTTTAACTTTCAGGGTGAAAAAGTCCTGCTTAGGGACCGCATGCGAGGGTCCTCCGGGACTCCTTCGCAAGCCGGAAGTATATTCTAGATTCCCACGCTCGTCGCTAGCATTTTAGTACTTGTGGGTCCGAAACGAACTCCTAATGACAAAGTTATGACCGTTTTAGTGAACATCTGTCCTTCATATGGTAGTCATTGAAAGAACTTTATTTTCTTGTTAAGCGTTCTGGCACGCCGCCCCAAAATTTCGTGTCCTCCATAGTGGAGATATTGTCTCCACATATATATTGACCGATGCCAGGATTGCCCTCCTATTATTGGCTGTCACACACGTACGTTACGGCATGCCACAAGGAAAAAACAAGGATAATTAGGCTTATAGCCGCCTTATTTTCTTGAATTTACAACCAAATGAGATTCTCCAAATCATAGAGCATGTGCAGAATGCAATGATTGTCCTTACCAGGCGGACTAATGTTTATACTCACCATAATCTCTCGGATTTCCTTCCAAAGCAGTGCCAATGGGTGTAGAAACTTGTTTGAAAAGCAGTGGCAACTGATGTTCTTTGACTTTTAGGGGCAAAAAGTTCTGCTTACGGGCCGAATTTGAGGATTATCCGGGACTCATATGCAAGCCGGAAGTATTTCCTAGATTCCCATGCTCATCGCGACCATTTTGACTACTTGTGGGTCCGAAACGGACTCTGGGTGATAAAGTTCTGACCGCTTTAGTGAATATTGATCCTTCATATGGTTGTCCTTCAAAGAACATTATTTTCTCATGAAGCGTTCTGGCGCGCCGCCCCAAAATTTTATGTCCTCCATAGTGGTGATATTTTATCCACATATATACTGATGATACAAGGAATGCCCTCCTATTATTGGGTGTCACACACGTACGTTACGACATGCCACACTGCTAAAACAAGGAGAATAAGGCTTATATTCACCTATTCTTTTCCTGAATTTACAACCAAATGGGATTCTCCAGATCGTAGGACATGTGCAGAATGCAACATTTGTCCTTAGCAAGAGTACTAATGTTTATACTCACAAAAATCTATCGGATTTCTTCCTAAAGTAGTGCCAATGGGTTTAGAAACTTGTCTGAAAAGCAGCGGCAGATGATGTTATTTCACTTTCAGGGGAAAAAAATCCTGCTTAGGGGCCAAATTTGAGGGTCCTCCGGCCCTCCTGCGCAAGCCCGAAGCACTTTCCAGATTCCCACACACATCGCGAGCATTTTGTGTACTTGTGGGTCTGGAATGGACTCTGAATGGCAAAGTTATGACCGTTTTAGTCAACAAGGGTCCGTCATATGGAAGTCCTTGAAAGAACTTCACTTTCTCGTGACGCGTTCTGGCGCGCCGCCGCAAAATTTTATGTCCTCCATAGTAGAGATATTGTTTCCACATATATATTGACCGGTGCCAGGACTGCCCTCCTATTATTGGCTGTCACACAAATACGTTAGGGCATTCCACACGACAAAAGCAAGGAGAATAAGGCTTATAGTCGCCTTATTTTCTTGAATTTGCAACCAAATGGGATTTCCCAGATCATAGAGCATGTGCAGAATGCAATGTTGTCCTTACCAGGCGGACTAATGTTCATAGTCACCATAATGTCTCGGATTTCCTTCCAAAGGAGTGCC
This sequence comes from Aegilops umbellulata, assembly GCA_032464435.1. Classification (NCBI taxonomy): domain Eukaryota; kingdom Viridiplantae; phylum Streptophyta; class Magnoliopsida; order Poales; family Poaceae; genus Aegilops; species Aegilops umbellulata. Next base: position 207,237,749 of record CP136058.1, on the reverse strand, counting down.
AGTGGGTTAAGAAACTTGTTTGAAAAGAAGTGGAAAAAGATGTTCTTTGACATTTGGGTGCAAAAAGTCCTTCTTAGGGGCCGAATTTGAGGGTTCTCCGAGACTCCTTCACATGCCGGAAGTATTTTCTAGATTCCCACGCTCGTCGCGAGCATTTTGAGTACTTGTGGATTCAACACAGACTCCTAATGACAAATTTATGACCGTTTTAGTGAACATCGGTCCTTCATATGGCAATCCTTGAACGAACTTTATTTTCGCATGACTTGTTCTGGTGCACCGCCCCAAGATTTTGTGTCCTCCATGGTGGAGATATTGTTTCCACATATATATTGAGCAATGCCAGGAATGCCCTCCTATTATTGGTTGTCACACACGTACGTTACGACATGCCACACTGCAAAGCCAAGGAGAATAAAGCTTATAGTCGCATTGTTTTTCTTGAACGTATAACCAAATGGGATTCCCCGAATCATAGAGCATGTGCAGAATGCAACGTTTGTCCGTACCGGGTGGACTAATGTTTATACTCAACAGAATCTCTCGGATTTCCTTCCAAAGGAGTGCATATGGGTTCAAAAAATTGTTTGAAAAAGCAACAGCAAATGATGTTCTTTGACGTTCTCGGGCAAAAATTCCTGCTTACCGGCCGAATATGAGGGTCCTCCTGGCCTCCTATGCAAGTCGGAAGTATTTTTTAGATTCCCACACTCGTTGCGATCATTTTGAGTACTTCTGGGTCCTAAACAAACTCTAAATGACAAAGTTTTAGTGAACACCAGTCCTTCATAAGGCATTCCTTGAAAGAACTTCATTTTCTCGTGAAGCGTTCTGACGTGCCACCCCAAAATTTTTTGTCCTCCATAGTGGAGACATTTTTTCCACATATATATTGACCGATGCCAGGAATCCCTCCTATTATTGGGTGTCACACACGTATGTTACCACATGCCTCACGGTAAAAACAAAGATAATAAGGCATATTTTTGCCTTATTTTCTTCAATTTATAACCAAATGGGATTCTCCAAATCATAGAGCATGTGCAGAATGCAATGTTTGTCCTTACCAGGCGGACTAATGTTTATACTCACCATAATCTCTGGGATTTCCTTCCAAAGCAGGGCCAATTGGTTTAGAAACTTGTTTGAAAATCAGCGGCAAATGATGTTCTTTGACTTTCAGGGTCAAAAAGTCCTGCTTAGGGGGCACATGCGAGGGTCCTCCGGGAATCCTTCGCAAGCCGGAATTATATTCTAGATTCCCACGCTCGTCGCTAGCATTTTAGTACTTGTGGGTCCGAAACGAACTCCTAATGACAAAGTTATGACCGTTTTAGTGAACATCTGTCCTTCATATGGTAGTCATTGAAAGAACTTTATTTTCTTGTAAAGCGTTCTGGCACGACGCCCCGAAATTGTGTGTCATCCATAGTGGAGATATAGTCTCCACATATAAATTGACCGATGCCAGGATTGCCATCCTATTATTGGTTATCACACACATGCGTTACGGCATGCCACACGACAAAAACAAGGATAATAAGGCTTATAGCCACCTTATTTTCTTGAATTTACAACCAAATGAGATTCTCCAAATCAAAGAGCAAGGGCAGAATGCAATGATTGTCCTTACCAGGCTGACAAATGTTTATACTCACCATAATCTCTCGGATTTCCTTCCAAAGCAGTGCCAATGAGTTTAAAAACTTGTTTGAAAAGCAGCGGCAAATGATGTTCTTTGACTTTCAGGGGCAAAAAGTCCTGCTTACGGGCCAAATTTGAAGGTTCTCCGGGACTCCTGTGCAAGCGGGAAGTATTTCCTAGATTCCCACACTCATCGCGACCATTTTGAGTACTCGTGGGTCCGAAACGAACTCCTGATGATAAAGTACTGACCGTTTTAGTGAATATTGGTCCTTCATATGGTTGTCCTTCAAAGAACATTATTTTCTCATCAAGCGTTCTGGCGCGCCGCCCCAAAATTTTGTGTCCTCCATAGTGGAGATATTGTATCCACATATATACTGATGATACAAGGAATGCCCTCCTATTATTGGGTGTCACACCCGTACGTTACGACATGCCACACAACTAAAACAAGGAGAATAAGGTTTGTAGTCACCTATGCTTTTCCTGAATTTACAACCAAATGGGATTCTCCCGATCGTAGAACATGTGCAGAATGCAACATTTGTCCTTAGCAAGAGGACTAATGTTTATACTCACAATAATCTATCGGATTTCTTCCAAAAGGAGTGCCAATGGGTTTAGAAACTTGTCGGAAAAGCAGCGGCAAATGATGTTGTTTCACTTTCAGGGGCAAAAAGTCCTGCTTAGGGGCCAAATTTGAGAGTCCTCCGGGCCTCCTGCGCAAGCCGGAAGTACTTTCTAGATTCCCACACACAGCGCGAGCATTTTGTGTACTTGTGGGTCTGGAATGGACTCCGAATGACAAAGTTATGACCGTTTTAGTCAACAAGGGTCTGTCCTATGGCAGTCCTTGAAGGAACTTCATTTTCTCGTGACGCGTTCTGGCCCGCCGCCGCAAAATTTTATGTCCTCCATAGTAGAGATATTGTTTCCACATATATATTGACAGGTGCCAGGACTGCCCTCCTATTATTGGCTGTCACACAGATACGTTAGGGCATTCCGCACGACAAAAACAAGGAGAATAAGGCTTATAGTCGCTTTACTTTCTTGAATTTACAACCAAATGGGATTCCCCAGATCATAGAGCATGTGTAGAATGCAATGTTTGTCCTTACCAGGCGGACTAATGTTCATAGTCACCGTAATCTCTCAGATTTCCTTCCAAAGGAGTGCCAGTGGGTTAATAAACTTCTTGAAAAGAAGTGGAAAAAGATGTTCTTTGACATTCGGGTGCAAAAGGTCCTTCTAAGGGGCCGAATTTGAGGGTTCTCCGGGACTCCTGCACAAGCCGGAAGTATTTTCTAGATTCCCACGCACGCCGCGAGCATTTTGAGTACTTGTGGGTCCGAAACAGACTCCTAATGACAAATTTATGACCGTTTTAGTGAACATCGGTCCTTCATATGGCAATCCTTGAACGAACTTTATTTTCTGATGACGTGTTTTGGTGCACCACCCCATGATTTTTTGTCCTCCATAGTGGAGATATTGTTTCCACATATATATTGAGCAATGCCAGGAATGCCCTCCTATTATTGGTTGTGACACACATACATTACGACATGCCACACTGCCAAGCCAAGGAGAATAAGGCTTATAGTCGCATTATTTTTCTTGAATGTATAACCAAATGGGATTCCCCGAATCATAGAGCATGTGCAGAATGCAACGTTTGTCCTTACCGGGTGGACTAATGTTTATACTCACCAGAATCTCTCAAATTTCCTTCCAAAGGAGTGCATATGGGTTCAACAAATTGTTTGAAAAAGCAACGGCAAATGATGTTCTTTGACGTTCTGGGGCAAAAATTCCTGCTTACCGGCCGAATTTGAGGGTCCTCCAGACCTCCTATACAAGTCGGAAGTATTTTCTAGATTCCCACGCTCGTCGCGATCATTTTGAGTACTTGTGGGTCCAAAACGGACTCTGAATGACAAAGTTTTAGTGAACAACAGTCCTTCATAAGGCATTCCTTGAAAGAACTTCATTTTCTCGTGAAGCGTTCTGGCACGCCACCCCAAAAATTTGTGTCCTCCATAGTGGAGACATTGTTTCCACATATATATTGACCGATGCCACGAATCCCTCCTATTATTGGGTGTCACACACGTACGTTACGGCATGCCTCACGGTAAAAACAAAGATAATAAGGCATATTTTTGTCTTAATTTCTTGAATTTACAACCAAACGGGATACTCCAAATCATAGAGCATGTGCTGAATGCAATGTTTGTCCTTACCAGGCGGACTAATGTTTATACTCACCATAATATCTGGGATTTCCTTCCAAAGCAGGGCCAATTGGTTTAGAAACTTGTTTGAAAATGAGTGGCAAATGATGTTCTTTGACTTTCAGCGTGAAAAAGTGCTGCTTAGGGGCCGCATGCGAGGGTCCTCCAGGACTCCTTCGCAAGCCGGAAGTATATTCTAGATTCCCACGCTCGTCGCTAGCATTTTAGTACTTGTGGGTCCGAAACGAACTCCTAATGAAAAAGTTATGACCGTTATAGTGAACATCCGTCCTTCATATGGTAGTCATTGAGAGAACTTTATTTTCTTGTGAAGCGTTCTGGCACGCCGCCCCAAAATTGTGTGTCGTCCATAGTGGAGATATAGTCTCCACATATATATTGACCGATGCCAGGATTGCCATCCTATTATTGGTTGTCACACACGTACGTTACGGCATGCCACACGACAAAAACAAGGATAATAAGGCTTATAGCCGCCTTATTTTCTTGAATTTACAACCAAATGAGATTCTCCAAATCAAAGAGCATGTGCAGAATGCAATGATTGTCCTTACCAGGCGGACTAATCTTTATACTCACCATAATCTCTCGGATTTCCTTCCAAAGCAGTGCCAATGGGTTTAGAAACTTGTTTGAAAAGCAGCGGCAAATGATGTTCTTTGACTTTCAGGGGCAAAAGTTCATGCTAAGGGGCCGAATTTGGGGGTCCTCCGGGCCTCCTCCGCAAGCCGGAAGTAGTTTCTAGATTCCCACACTCATCGCGAGCATTTTGTGTACTTGTGGGTCTGGAACGGACTCCGAATGACAAAGTTATGACCGTTTTAGTTAACACAGGTCCTTCATATGGCAGTCCTTGAAAGAACTTCATTTTCTCGTGACGCGTTCTGGCGCGCCGCGGCAAAATTTTATGTCCTCTATACTAGAGATATTGTTTCCGCATATATATTGACCAATGCCAGGAATGCCCTCCTATTATTGGTTGTCACACACGTACGTTACGGCATGCCACACTGCAAAGCCGAGGAGAATAAGGCTTATAGTCGCATTTTTTTTCTTGAATGTATAACCAAATGGGATTCCCCGAATCATAGAGCATGTGCAGAATGCAACGTTTGTCCTTACCGGGTGGACTAATGTTTATACTCACCAGAATCTCTCGGATTTCCTTCCAAAGGAGTGCATATGGGTTCAAAAAATTGTTTGAAAAAGCAACGGCAAATGATGTTCTTTGACGTTCTGGGGCAAAAATTCCTGCTTACCGGCCGAATATGATGGTCCTCCTGGCCTCCTATGCAAGTCGGAAGTATTTTTTAGATTCCCACACTCGTTGCGATCATTTTGAGTACTTGTGGGTCCTAAACAGACTCTGAATGACAAAGTTTTAGTGAACACCAGTCCTTCATAAGGCATTCCTTGAAAGAACTTCATTTTCTCGTGAAGCGTTCTGGGGCGCCACCCCAAAATTTTGTGTCCTCCATAGTGGAGACATTTTTTCCACATATATATTGACCGATGCCAGGAATCCCTCCTATTATTGGGTGTCACACACGTACGTTACGGAATGCCTCACGATAAAAACAAAGATAATAAGGCATATTTTTGCCTTATTTTCTTGAATTTATAACCAAATGGGATTCTCCAAATCATAGAGCATGTGCAGAATGCAATGTTTGTCCTTACCAGGCGGACTAATGTTTATACTCACCATAATCTCTGGGATTTCCTTCCAAAGCAGGGCCAATTGGTTTAGAAACTTGTTTGAAAATCAGCGGCAAATGATGTTCTTTGACTTTCAGGGTGAAAAAGTCCTGCTTAGGGGGCGCATGCGAGGGTCCTCCGGGAATCCTTCGCAAGCCGGAATTATATTCTAGATTCACACGCTCGTCGCTAGCATTTTAGTACTTGTGGGTCCGAAACGAACTCCTAATGACAAAGTTATGACCGTTTTAGTGAACATCCGTCCTTCATATGGTAGTCATTGAAAGAACTTTGTTTTCTTGTAAAGCGTTCTGGCACGCCGCCCTAAAATTGTGTGTCATCCATAGTGGAGATATAGTCTCCACATATATAGTGACCGATGCCAGGATTGCCATCCTATTATTGGTTATCACACACATACGTTACGGCATGCCACACGACAAAAACAAGGATAATAAGGCTTATAGCCACCTTATTTTCTTGAATTTACAACCAAATGAGATTCTCCAAATCATAGAGCAAGTGCAGAATGCAATGATTGTCCTTACCAGGCTGACTAATGTTTATACTCACCATAATCTCTCGGATTTCCTTCCAAAGCAGTGCCAATGAGTTTAGAAACTTGTTTGAAAAGCAGCGGCAAATGATGTTCTTTGACTTTCAGGGGCAAAAAGTCCTGCTTACGGGCCAAATTTGAAGGTTCTCCGGGACTCCTGTGCAAGCGGGAAGTATTTCCTAGATTCCCACACTCATCGCGACTATTTTAAGTACTCATGGGTCCGAAACGGACTCCTGATGAAAATGTACTGACCGTTTTAGTGAATATTGGTCCTTCATATGGTTGTCCTTCAATGAACAATATTTTCTCATCAAGCGTTCTGGCGCGCCGCCCCAAAATTTTGTGTCCTCCATAGTGGAGATATTGTATCCACATATATACTGATGATACAAGGAATGCCCTCCTATTATTGGGTGTCACACACGTACGTTACGACATGCCACACAACTAAAACAAGGAGAATAAGGTTTATAGTCACCTATTCTTTTCCTGAATTTACAACCAAATGGGATTCTCCAGATTGTAGAACATGTGCAGAATGCAACATTTGTCCTTAGCAAGAGGACTAATGTTTATACTCACAATAATCTATCGGATTTCTTCCTAAAGGAGTGCCAATGGGTTTAGAAACTTGTCTGAAAAGCAGCGGCAAATGATGTTGTTTCACTTTCAGGGGCAAAAAGTCCTGCTTAGGGGCCAAATTTGAGGGTCGTCCGGGCCTCCTGCGCAAGCCGGAAGTACTTTCTAGATTCCCACACACATCGCGAGCATTTTGTGTACTTGTGGGTCTGGAATGGACTCCGAATGACAAAGTTATGACCGTTTTAGTCAACAAGGGTCTGTCCTATGGCAGTCCTTGAAAGAACTTCATTTTCTCGTGACGCGTTCTGGCGCGCCGCCGCAAAATTTTATGTCCTCCATAGTAGAGATATTGTTTCCACATATATATTGATAGGTGCCAGGACTGCCCTCCTATTATTGGCTGTCACACAGATACATTAGGGCATTCCGCACGACAAAAACAAGGAGAATAAGGCTTATAGTCACTTTATTTTCTTGAATTTATAACCAAATGGGAATCTCCAGATCATAGAGCATGTGTAGAATGCAATGTTTGTCCTTACCAGGCGGACTAATGTTCATAGTCACCGTAATCTCTCGGATTTCCTTCCAAAGGAGTGCCAGTGGGTTAATAAACTTCTTGAAAAGAAGTGGAAAAAGATGTTCTTTGACATTCAGGTGCAAAAAGTCCTTCTTAGGGGCCGAATTTGAGGGTCCTCCGGGACTCCTGCACAAGCCGGAAGTATTTTCTAGATTCCCACACACGCCGCGAGCATTTTGAGTACTTGTGGGTCCGAAACAGACTCCTAATGACAAATTTATGACCGTTTTAGTAAACATCGGTCCTTCATATCGCAATCCTTGAACGAACTTTATTTTCTGATGACGTGTTCTGGTGCGCCGCCCCATGATTTTGTGTCCTCCATAGTGGAGATATTGTTTCCACATATATATTGAGCAATGCCAGGAATGCCCTCCTATTATTTGTTGTGACACACGTACGTTACGACATGCCACACTGCAGAGCCAAGGAGAATAAGGCTTATAGTCGCATTATTTTTCTTGAATGTATAACCAAATGGGATTCCCCGAATCATAGAGCATGTGCAGAACGCAATGTTTGTCCTTACCGGGTGGACTAATGTTTATACTCACCAGAATCTCTCGGATTTCCTTCCAAAGGAGTGCACATGGGTTCAACAAATTGTTTGAAAAAGCAACGGCAAATGATGTTCTTTGACGTTCTGGGGCAAAAATTCCTGCTTACCGGCCAAATTTGAGGGTCTTCCGGACCTCCTATGCAAGTCGGAAGTATTTTCTAGATTCCCACGCTCGTCGCGATCATTTTGAGTACTTGTGGGTCCAAAACGGACTCTGAATGACCAAGTTTTAGTGAACACCAGTCCTTCATAAGGCATTCCTTGAAAGAACTTCATTTTCTCGTGAAGCGTTCTGGCGCGCCACCCCAAAAATTTGTGTCCTCCATAGTGGAGACATTGTTTCCACATATATATTGACCGATGCCAGGAATCCCTCCTATTATTGGGTGTCACACACGTGCGTTACGGCATGCCTCACAGTAAAAACAAAGATAATAAGGCATATTTTTGCCTTAATTTCTTGAATTTTACAACCAAACGGGATTCTCCAAATCATAGAGCATGTGCAGAATGCAATGTTTGTCCTTACCAGGCGGACTAATGTTTATACTCACCATAATATCTGGGATTTCCTTCCAAAGCAGGGCCAATTGGTTTAGAAACTTGTTTGAAAATCAGCGGCAAATGATGTTCTTTGACTTTCAGCGTGAAAAAGTCGTGCTTAGGGGCCGCATGCGAGGGTCCTCTGGGACTCCTTCGCAAGCCGGAAGTATATTCTAGATTCCCACGCTCGTCGCTAGCATTTTAGTACTTGTGGGTCCGAAACGAACTCCTAATGAAAAAGTTATGACTGTTATAGTGAACATCCGTCCTTCATATGGTAGTCATTGAAAGAACTTTATTTTCTTGTGAAGCGTTCTTGCACGCCGCCCCAAAATTGTGTGTCGTCCATAGTGGAGATATAGTCTCCACATATATATTGACCGATGCCAGGATTGCCATCCTATTATTGGTTGTCACACACGTACGTTACGGCATGCCACACGACAAAAACAAGGATAACAAGGCTTATAGCCGCCTTATTTTCTTGAATTTACAACCAAATGAGATTCTCCAAATCAAAGAGCATGTGCAGAATGCAATGATTGTCCTTACCAGGCTGACTAATGTTTATACTCACCATAATCTCTCGGATTTCCTTCCAAAGCAGTGCCAATGGGTTTAGAAACTTGTTTGAAAAGCAGCGGCAAATGATGTTCTTTGACTTTCAGGGGCAAAAGTCCAGTTTACAGGCCGATTTTGAGGGTTCTCTGGGACTCCTGTGCAAGCCGGAAGTATTTCCTAGATTCCCATGCTCATCGCGACCAATTTGAGTACTTGTGGGTCCAAAATGGACTCTGAATGATAAAGTTCTGACCGTTTTAGTGAATACTGGTCCTTCATATGGTAGTCCTTGAAAGAACATTATTTTCTCATGAAGTGTTATCGCACGCCGCCCCAAAATTTTGTGTCCTCCATAGTGGAGATATTGTATCCACGTATATACTGACGATACAAGGAATTCCCTCCTATTATTGGGTGTCACACACATACGTTACGGCATGCCGCACTGCTAAAACAAGGAGAATAAGGCTTATAGTCACCTATTTTTTCTTGAATTTACAACCAAATGGGATTCTCTCGATCGTAGAACATGTGCATAATACAACATTTGTCCTTACCAAGAGGACTAATGTTTATACTCAAATAATCTATCGGAGTTCCTTCTAAAGGAGTGCCAATGGGTTTAGAAACTTGTCTGGAAAGCAGCGGCAAACGATGTTGTTTCACTTTCAGGGGCAAAAATTCATGCTAAGGGGCCGAATTTGGGGGTCTGGGCCTCCTCTGCAAGCCGGAAGTAGTTTCTAGATTCCCACACTCATCGCTTGCATTTTGTGTACTTGTGGGTCTGGAACGGACTCCGAATGACAAAGTTATGACCGTTTTAGTTAACACAGGTCCTTCATATGGCAGTCCTTGAAAGAACTTCATTTTCTCGTGACACGTTCTGGCGCGCACCGTCAAAATTTTATGTCCTCTATAGTAAAGATATTGTTTCCACATATATATTGACCAATGTTAGGAATGCCCTCCTATTATTGGCTGTCACACACATACGTTAGGGCATGCCACATGGCAAAAACAAGGAGAGTAATGCTTATAGTCGCCTTATTTTCTTGAATTTACTACCAAATGGAATTCCCCGGATCATAGAGCATATGCAGAATGCAATGTTTGTCTTTACCAGGCAGACTAATGTTTATACTCACCATAATCTCTCGGATTTCCTTCCAAAAGAGTGCCAGTGGGTTAAGAAACTTGTTTGAAAAGAAGTGGCAAATGATGTTCTTTGACTTTCATGGGCAAAAAGTCCTTAGGGGCCGAATTTGAGGGTCCTCCGGGACTCCTGCATAAGCCTGGAGTATTTTCTAGATTCCCACGCTCGTCGCGAGCATTTTGAGTACTTGTGGGTCCAAAACAGACTCCGATTGACAATGTTATGACCATTTTTGTGAACATCGGTCCTTCTTATGCCAATCCTTGAACGAACTTTATTTTCTCGTGACGTATTCTGGCGCGCCGCCCCAAAACTTTGTGTCCTCCATAGTGGAAATATTGTTTCCACATATATATTGACCTATGCCAAGAATGCCCTCCTATTATCGGTTGAGACAGACGTACGTTACGGCATGCCACACTGCAAAGACAAGGAGAATAAGGCTTGTAGTCGCATTATTCTTCTTGAATGTACAACCAAATGGGATTCCCTGGATCATAGAGGATGTGTAGAATGCGGCGTTTGTCCTTATCTGGCGGACTAATGTTTATACTCACCATAATCTCTCAGATTATCTTCCAAAGGAATGCATATGGGTTTAGGAAATTGTTTGAAAAGCAACGGCAAATGAGATTCTTTGACATTCTAGTGTAAAAATTCCTGCTTACCGACCAAATTTAAGGGTCCTCTGGGCCTCCTATGCAAGTCGGAAGTATTTTCAAGATTCCTACGCTCGTCGCGAGCATTTTGAGTACTTGTGGGTCCAAAGCGGACTCTAAATGACAAAGTTATGACCGTTTTAGTCAACACCGGTACTTCATATGGCAGTCCTTCTATTTTGTGTCATCCATAGTGGAGACATTGTTTCCACATATATATTGACCGATGCCAGGAATGTCCTCCTATTATTGGGTGTCACACACGTACGTTACGACATGCCACACGATAAAAACAAAGATAATAAGGCATATAGTCGCCTAATTTTCTTGAATTTACAACCTCATAGAGCACGTGCAGAATGCAATGTTTGTGTTTACCAGGAGGACTAATGTTTAGACTCACCATAATCTCTTGGATTTCCTTCCAAAGCAGTACATGGGGTTTAGAAACTTGTTTGAAAAGCAGCGGCAAATGATGTTCTTTGACTTTCAAGGGCCAAAAGTCATGCTTAGGGGCCGAATGCGAGGGTCCTCCGGGACTCCTTCGCAAGCCGACAGTATTTTCAAGAGTCCCGTGCTCGTCGCGAGCATTTTAGTACTTGTGGGTCTGAAACAAACTCCTAATGACAAAGTTATGACCGCTTTAGTGATCACCGGTCCTTCATATGGTAGTCATTGAAAGAACTTTATTTTCTCGTGAAGCATTCTAGCACACCGCCCCAAACTTTTGTGTCCTCCATAGTGGAGATATTGTTTGCACATATATATTGTCCGATGCCAGGATTGCCCTCCTATAATTGGTTGTCATACACGTACTTTACGGCATGCCACACTGCAAAAACAAGGAGAACAAGGTTTATAGTCTCCTTATTTTTCTTGAGTTTACAGCTAAATGGGATTCCCAGGATCATGGAGCATGTGCAGAATGCAACGTTTGTTCTTACCAGTCAGACTCATGTTTGTACTCACCATAATCTCTCGGATTTCCCTCCAAAGGAATGTCAATGGGTTTGGAAACTTTTCCGAAAAGCAGCGGCAAATGATGTTCTTCGACTTTTAGGGGCAAAAAGTCCTTATTAGGTGCCGAATTTGAGGGTCCTCAAGGACTCTTGCCCAAGCCGTAAGTATTTTCTGGATTTGCACGCTCGTCGCAAGCATTTTCAGTACTTGTGGGTCCGAAACGGACTTCGAATGACAAAGTTATGACCGTTTTAGTGAACAACGGTCCTTCATATGGCAGCCCTGCCACAAGATTGTGTGTCCTCCATAGTGGAGATATTGTTTCCACATATGTAGTGACCGATGCCAGGAATGCCCACCTATTATTGGTTGTCACACACATACTTTACGGGATACCACCAAGCAAAATAAGGGGAAGAAGGATTATAGTCGCCTTATTTTCTTGAATTTAGAATCAAAAGGAATTCCCCGGATCATAGAGCATGTGAAGAATGCAACGTTTGTCCTTACCAGGCGGACTAATGTTTATATTCACCATAATCTCTCGGATTTCCTTCCAAAGGAGTGCCAATGGGTACAGAAACTTGTTTGAAAAGCAGTCAAATTTGAGGGTCCTCCGGTATTCCTCTGCAAGCCGGAAGTAATTTCTAGATTCCCACGCTTGTCGCGAGCAACGTTACTTGTGCACATTAGTGATCATACTTCCCATAGCATATAACATATCGTCGTGGTGCATATCTTGGTATCATTTCTTGTGTCACAAGGTTGTCATAAGCATACACAATTGCTATCTTGGTTCGTGTAGTTTTGCATGAGAAAAGAGCTCAAAAGAGAAAGAGCCAAACAAGCTTCTAAGCAAAAAGGAAAGATAAGCAAAGAGCTTATAAGCAAGAACCATAGCATCATACTACATTAAGATTGTCATACTCGATCATCTTGGATCATATCATCAGAATACCATATATATAACATACATGGGATAGAAGTCGTTGCATTTTTGCTTAGTATGTTGTGCACAAGTTTCGTATCAGCCTATTGTGGAATCGTGCTAGCGTCTTTCTAGTGTTGTGCAACAAGAGCATTTTCATGGATTCCACATTCTGGCTCATTTCTTGGTTGCACGACCCCATTTATCTATTTGCGTTTGTGTTTCCATGTACCCATATCTTGCTATTGGTCTACTTGTTGCATTTGCAAATTTGTGAATCTTTTCCAACATTACCGAGGCTCCCTAACAATTGCATCAAATTTGGTGCCACCATCCTAACCAAGCTCCACCATAAGATGTATTTGTGTAGTTGTGAGAACCGACAAGAATTGGTACCAATTGTGCAATTTCCTTGTTACACATTTGATTGATCATTGATCCATCTTCAACATCGGTCAAGGTACATTTGGTATAAGTTCTTCTCTTTCTCCAACTCACATATTTTCTTGGAATGGTGGATAGGCCATGTTCTTCTACCAGCCCACTCTTCCTAGAGCAAGACGACGACCCAAACAACTACGTCACCAAGCTCCACCTATTTGGCACAGAACGAGCTTTGCATCAAGAGCAACAAGCAATGAGCGACCGCATCAACCATCTCGACACCAACTTGCGCCTCTCCGAGCAACGTACAAGAGACTACTTCGACAACAAGCTCGACGAACAAAAGAAAGAGAGCAATGCAAGAATGGACGAGATCCGTGCCTTGTTGGTCAACCACTCATCTACCTCTTCGTCCTACTCAAGTGGAGCCGCTCAAGTCGACACTCCGACGACACCATCTCCGGCTCAAGTACTCCGTCATCGAACACTCTTCGTCATGCCGCGCGTCAAGATCGTCAAGCAAACCGCAACCCCCTACACAACACCAATCATCAAGAGCAACTTCGAGCGCAAGAGCATCGACATCATCAAAACCAAGCTACATTCGCGCAAGCACAAGAACGACAACACCTACGAGAACAAGAGGAAGAGCGAGTGCGACAACACCAAGAACAACAACTACGTGAAGCTCAAGCACTTGAGGCGCAACGTGCCCTCCGAGATTCAAGCTGAGCTGTAGCCACTCGAAGCCGGCAAGCTCATGAGCAACAAGAAGCGCTTCACGATGAAGTTCAGGAGAGGATTTATCAATCACATGTACATCGACAAGCTCCTCCACAAGCTCGACAAGAACCTCAAGTTCACCAAGAGCATGAAGACAATGGAAATCCTCCACGACAAGAACAAGTTGAGGGAGACAATCCTCCTCATCAAGGACGTCATCATCCCCGACCCCAACACAATGAGAGCAACGCTACGGCAAGCTCAAGATCACCATGCCCAAGTTCACTAGAAGCAATGATCCCGGAGAGTACCTTTCATGGGCATTGAAGGTTGAAAAAAACTTCTGCTTGCACAACTATGAGGAAGAGAAGAAGATCGCGATGGCATCCCTTGAGTTCCAAGAATACGTCCTCATTTGGTGGGAACAAGTCATCGAGGGCCGTGACGCAAGAGGAGAACCACACATCACAACTTGGACGCAAATGAAGGACGTCATGAGAGCACGTTTCGTGCCAACCTAGTACAACCGCGACCTCTTCAAGAAACTCCAACTCCTCAAGCAAGGAACAAAGACCGTTGAAGAGTACTACAAGGAAATGGAGATTGCCATGATACAAGCCCATGTCACGGAAGACGATGAGCAAACTATGGCACGTTTCTTGAATGGACTCAATCATCCTATCAAGAAGATCGCCCACTTCCAACCATACTCGAGCCTCATCGAGCTAGTACATCAAGCTACCAAAGCAGAATTTCAAGTGCAAGATGACTTCAGATATTCCAAGTTCTCATCCAAGTCCTATGGTTTCTCCAACTCTCAAGCTTCAGCGACTCCAACACCTTCGACCACAACCAAGCCATCTACAAGCAACGGTGACAAGTCAAGTTACAAGAAAACTTTGACAACCTCAAGTCGTCCTCCCAGTACAAGCAACTTCAAGCTGAGAGCTTCATCATCCTCTACCCCAACAGATGCGACAATCAAGATAAGTTCCTTCAAATGCTTCACATGCATCGGCCGAGGCCACAAGTCCTTCAAATGTACAAACAAGCACACCATTATCTTCAACGACGATGGTACATATGACTACATGAGTGAAGGGGAAATGGAAGCCCTTGAGCAAGTGGCCATGCACCAGCAAGTGAACGAAGATGAAGATGATCAAGTCTTTTGCGACGAAGATCCGAGCCCTGCTCTCGTTGTCTCCAAGGTCTTGACACTTTAACATCAACAACATGAAGACCAAAGATGCCATATCTTCCATACCAAAGCCGACATCAATGGAAGGTCCGTAAAGGTCATCATCGATGGAGGGAGTTGCCATAACTTAGCAAGTGAAGAACTATGTTCCAAGCTCCAATTGGTCAAGATGAAGCACTCACATCCCTACAAAGTTCAATGGCTTGGCGACTCCGGCACTATCCAAGTCGAGCATATGGTGCAAGTCTCCTTCAAGATCGTAGGGTATAAAGACACTTTGGAGTGTGATGTCGTTCCGATGTCCGTTTGCCACCTCCTTCTTGGACAACCATGGCAATTTGATCAAGGCGTCATCCACAATGGTTGTACAAATAACTATAGCTTCAAGATGAAAGGAAAGGAGTACGTTCTATGACTTATGTCTCCAAGCCAAGTGATCGCCGACAAGCAAGCCACCCATCATGGAGAGAATAGTGAGAGAGCAAACCACCCAACAGTGAGTGAGCGCCACAAGCCCAAATTGAGTGCCTCCATGATGAGCGACAAGAAGAACTTAGTCCTATTTGCCACCAAACGTGAGATGAGAGAAGTGTGTGAGAACCCATCAAGTTTCATGCACTATGTCCTTTTGTGCAAGGGAGAGGCACCGAAAGCTAACACCTCTGACAATCTACCTTTAGTGTTATCTTCTCTTTTGCACGAATTCCAAGACGTTTTCCCTCACGAGCTACCTCCGGGTCTACCTCCTCTACAAGGCATCGAGCACCGCATCGACCTCATCCCCGGAGCACCCCTTCCCAACAAGGCTCCTTACCGCGTCAACCCCGAGGAAAATGCAATGTTTGTCCTTACCAAGCGGACTAATTTTTATACTCACCATAATCTCTCGGATTTCATTCCAAAGCAGTGACAATGGGTATACAAACTTGTTTGAAAAGCAGCGAGAAATGATGTTCTTTGACTTTCAGGGGAAAAAGTCTTGCTTAGGGGCCGAATGTGAGGGTCCTCCGGGACTCGCGCGCAAGCCGGAAGTATTTTCAACATTCCCACGCTCATCGCGAGCATTTTAGTACTTGTGGGTCCGAGACGAACTCCGAACTCTGAACATCGGTCCTTCATATGGCAGTCAGTGAAAGAACTTTCTTTTCTCGTCAAGCATTCTGGCACGCCGCCCCAAAATTTTTTGTCCTCCATAGTGGAGATATTGTTTCCACATATATATTGACCGATGCTAGGAACGCTCTCCTATTATTGGCAGTCACACACGTATGTTACGACATGCCACACGACAAAAACAAGGAGAATAAGATTTATAGTCGCCTTATTTTTTCTTGAATTTACAACCAAATGGGATTCCCCGGATCATAGATCATGTGTAGAAT
Source organism: Aegilops umbellulata (assembly GCA_032464435.1). Taxonomy (NCBI): domain Eukaryota; kingdom Viridiplantae; phylum Streptophyta; class Magnoliopsida; order Poales; family Poaceae; genus Aegilops; species Aegilops umbellulata. The sequence continues at coordinate 207,221,372 of CP136058.1, read as the reverse complement.
GCAACGTTTGTCCTTACCAGGCGGACTAATGTTTATACTCACCATAGTCTCTCGGATTTCCTTCCAAATGAGTGCCAATGTGTTTAGAAACATTTCTGTAAAGCAGCGGCAAATGATGTTCTTCGGCTTTCAGGGCCAAAAAGTACTGCTAACGGGCCGAATTTGAGGGTCCTCCGGGCCTCTTGGACAAGCCGGAAGTATTTTCTAAATTCCCACGCTCATCGCAAGCATTTTGAGTACTTGTGCGTCCGAAGCAATTCCGAATGACAAAGTTATGACCGTTTTAGTGAGGACCGGTCCTTCACATGACACTCCTTGAAAGAACTTCATTTTCTCGTGAAGCGTTCCCGCGTGACGCCCCAAAATTTTGTGCCCTCCATAGTGGAGACATGGTTTCCACATATATATTGACCGATGCCAGGAATGCCCTCCTATTATTGGATGTCACACACGTACGTTACGGCATTCCACATGGCAAAAGCAAGGATAATAAGGCTTATAGTCGCCTTATTTTCTTGAATTTTCAACCAAATGGGATTCTCCAAATCATAGAGCATGTGCAGAATGCAATGTTTGTCCTTACCACGCGGACTAACGTTTACCCTTGTCAGATGTGGGGTTCCGGCTAACCCTAATTGTTCGAACACTGGGGTGCGCGCGGAGTCTCTCCCTCCTACCGATCTACGCTCTAGCTCGCTAAGATCTCGCAGGCGAACTCGACGAACTCGCAGCACAGAAACTCGTGAGGTTTATACTGGTTCGGCCACCGTTATGGTGTAATACCCTACTCCAATGTGGTGGTGGTGGATTGCCTCTTGGGCTGATGATGAATAGTACAAGGGAAGAACAGCCTCCTGAGGTTGAGGTGTTCTTGTGCTTGTGTAGTAGAGGATGATCTGAACTGGTTCTAGATCCATCCCCTCGTACTGTGGTGGCCAGTCCTATTTATAGGGGCCCTAGTCCTCTTCCCAAATATCGAGCGGGAAGGGAGCCAACAACGGAGGGCAAACTTGAAGGACAACTAGTACAAGCTATCCTGACAAAAGCGGTCTTCGCCTGCGAAAAGCCCTGGGGTTACGCTGTCTTGGGCTGCACGATGACCTCCGCCTTGCCGTCCTCCTGGTCTTGGTCTTGTTGCACTGATATGGCAACCTTTGCCTGATGCCTCGGTACTCTTCGCCTGCGCTGGCCTGCTTAGCACCAAAGAGGAAATAGGGACGCTGCATGCACTGGCGCCCGCCTGGCACCCACCTGGTACCCGCCTGGTACCGTTCGTCATGGCTCACGTCACGAGAGCCTCGTGAGATTTGCCTTGCCTTGATATCTCCGCTCCTCGTGAGCCGGCCTGGCTAGGCCACTCCAGAGGAGGTCTTGTGTCGTCCACCTCGCAAGGCTCTGACCCTCGTGAGGGTCTTGGGTGCCTTGTTGACGAAGATGGGCCGTACAGCCTGCTGGCTTAGCCACGTAGTGGGCCGCAGGCAGGCAAGTCTGGGGACCCCCGTTCCCAGAACACCGACAGTAGCCCCCGGGCCCAAGGTGCGCTCGGGCTGGGCTTTGCGGCGAAGCCAAGGGTTAAGTTCGGAGTGTCGCGGGCCCCAAAAGCTTGCGGCCTCAGTCGACGCGTGGCGGTTGATTGGACATGGGCATCTCCGCTTCCCCCGCTGCCTTTGAATCCGCCTGGCTATGCGGCCCCTATGGCCTACACAGTTATTCCTCCGCCTCCTGCGCCTTGCTTCCCCAATTCCCCTGCTTCATTGTGGCTATGCTTCTCTTCTCCAATCTGACTCGCGCTCCTCCTGCTCCATCGCCATGGCGCCTAAACAAGCCAAGAAGGGGAAGAGTCCTTTGTCTCTTCCAGTTGCGCCTCCGTCCTTTGTGCCGGCGCTCGGCCGGTCTCGGGTGATCAACGACGAGACCATGGGCAAGGTGCGCCCGATGCTTTCTTCCATCTTCAATGAGTGGGGGGAGATGGTGTCTTGGCCCGCGTCTCGAACTCGCATGGCTCAGACGGCCACTGAGGTCCCAGTCGTCATAGATGCCCTCTGGGCTGGCCTCATTCCACCCTTCTCCGCCTACTTCAATGTTGTGCTTGAGCATTATCAGATCCACTTGTTGCATCTCGACCCTCAGCCTGTGACTCTTCTTGTTGTCATCGCCTTCGTGTGCGAAGCCATGGTGGGTATCGCTCCTTCGGTGGCTCTCCTCCATCACTTCTTCTCATTGCATCTGGCCGACCCTCAGCAATGCTCGGGGTGCGTGAGCTTCCAGGCCATGGTTGCGACGGCGGGCGAGGGGGGCGATTTCGAGCTTCCTCCATCCACGAGCGAATTCCGGGTACGGTGGGTGTTCGTCGATGTCGGCATGCTCAGTCCTCTGCTCCAGGCTCCGTCGGGGCCTGCTGTTCCTAACCCCGGCTGGAGCCATCAGGGGCTCGCGAGCCCCGGCCTTGCCCGCGTCTGGCTCAGGTTGAGGTTGCTGAAGGATCATGGCGTAACGGCTCCAATGGTGGTGAAGGAATTCGTCCAACACCGGGTCACTCCGCTTCAGCGCCATTCTCGCCCAATGTGGACCTTGCTCAGCAGCCAGGACCACAGGAGGTTTCAGGAGTCCGGGCTCCTCCTCAGGACGCGGCGAACAGTGCTCAAGGTCCTGACGGGTGTCTTTCTGCCGGCCGAACTGCCTGGAAAGAGCTGTCTACTGTACCGTTGCAAGAATAAGGATGAATTTGTAAAGGACATGCCTCTCTTCGATGAATGGGGGCCGCGGCCAATCGGCTTGGAGGGGCCTTGTGGCAACCCCGTCGTCGTGGTTCCCTTCCTCGCCCCTGATGCTGAGCTCACCCCAAGTGACGGTGCAGGTGGGCGAGATCAGGCGGAGGCCGGAGGCTCGTGTGCTGAGGAGCATGCGCCAAGTGGTGATCCTGGGGCATCATCCTCAGGAGCCTGCCACTCCCCTCCTGAGGCGTCGGTTGCTGAGGAGACGCGGCATGCGACTTCTAAGGCCAAGGCTCTAGGAGCCTCGGGAAAGTCGTGGTGAAACGGTGCCCGGCTGTTCGCCGCAACCGGGCACCCCTGAAGATATTCTTCCAAGATCTTCTTCGGCCCCACTGCGCACCGGCCGTCACGTCCAGCATTTCGGTCATCTTTGTGTGGACTCCGAGGAGCTCCGCAAGAGGAAAGGATCTCCCAGCGGCAGCAGCATCTTTGGACCGTTGAAGCGGAGGAAGTACATCGCCGTTGACGTGTAAGTATCGTACCGTTGTGGCTCTCTGTGTGCTGCTTTCTTCTTCTAACGTCAGTCTTTCAAGGCTCCTTCCACTGAGGCTACTGAGTCTCCTGAGAAACGGCCTCCTTCTTCCTTAACTCTTCTGGCGGCCTCAAGCGCTCTGAGTCCGCCAGTTGCCCCTGGAGCAGGGTTGGTTGAAGGGGCACTCCTGCCTTCCTGGCGTGCTAAACCTGCGGCCTCGTCGCTCCTCCCCCTTGGTCTGGCGTGGAGCTTGGCAGGCGTGCCCAAGACTCCTCCGCTGGTCTTTGACGGCAACTTGTTGGCTTTGATCTTCGGCTCCTCTTCGAGCAGCGAGCCCCAGCCGGCTTGGGCTTCTCGCGAGGACGGGCTGGTGTCGGGTGTAGCGCCAGCCCCCTGCCGAGGGGTGGCGTGCCTCTTGGCGCCCCGCCCGCAGCCCCCAAGGTGGAGGACGAGGAAGGCCGGGCGTTCGAGCTAGAGCGCGGGCGGAGCATGGTTCGCCATGAGCTCTTCCAGGAGGCGATGAACGCGATGAGCTGACTTGGTGAAGAGCTCGCGAGTGTCGATTCGCGTTTTGAGGCTGAAGGTCTCCGGCTGGCAGAGGAGCGGCGCAAGCTGAAGGTGGCCATCAACCTTGGCCGCTATCAGCGTGACCTTGAGAACGCGAAGGCCGAGGCATCTCTCAAGGTTTCCCGCGAAGCCCGCTCACTAGACTTGGAAGAGGCTCGCGAGGCTGATCGCCGCTGCGAGGCTGCGGAGAAGTGCGCGTGGGAGCTCCAGGCCTAGAGCGCGTCTCTTGAGCAGCAAGTGGAGACGCGCAAGGCCGCTCTTGCGTCACTGAGGGGGACGCTCGCGGAGGAAGAGGAGGTCTGGAAGCGTGAGGAGGCGCTGGCCATGGAGCCCATGGAGCGTACCCGCGAGCTCGAGCAATTGGAGACGAGGGAGCATCAAGTTGCCCAAGCAGAAGACACTGTCGGGGCTTGCGAGGCTAGAGTTGAGGAGGAGGTGAACCACCGGATGGCCGACGTTCGCGCGGACCTGGAGGGCAGGTACGACCTGAAGCTGAAGCTCGCGCGTGTGGAGGATGAGGGCAGAGCTACTACCCTCAGGCCCATGTTGGACGAGGCTGAGAGGCGCGCGGAAGCCACGGCCGCTGCCTTGGTCACGGCGCAGGTGGACTTGGCCTCCGCCCGCGCCGAGCTGCGTTCCCTCCGGAGGTGGGTTGACGATGCAGAGGTCGTCGCGAGGCAGAACACGGAGGAGGTGCTCCAACATCGAACGCTGGAGCGCGAGCATGCCCCCATGCTTTAGGATCTCCGGAACAGGGCCAATATCGCCCAGGGCTATATTTGCGACGTGGAGGCGCCAACCCCTCATTCAAATGATTGTGCCAGCCACCTGACCTTCTTCACCGAGGTGGTGACCCGCTTGGAGGCTCGATCTGCCAGAGCTCGCCAGCTTGTGGAGGAAAGGGGACGTGGCCTGCTCGAGCGCGCTTTCTCCTGTGTCTTTAGCCACCTCCTGAATGTCGACCCCAACTTCGACTTTGACGCCGCCATCGCCCCCGTACCCATGGCTGTCCGGGGTGACCTAGTGCGCTGGGTTGAGGACCATGTGGACGCGTTGGTCAGGGCCTTCACTTTGGAAGATGATGCGATGGTGGTCATCGCAGATGAAGGCGACGTGGTCGACAATGGCGACGGGGGCGTCACCGATGGTGGCGTTGATGCTGATGAAGACGACAACGACGTGAGTGACGCGTCTGCGGGTGACGCAGCGAGCGACATTTCTGGCTGATCCCTTGTTCTCCTGTCATTTCTTCCTGCGCACAAACTTGGGTGTGGCCCTTGGAAACTTGTAAGAGAATTTTGAGAGGAGGAGCCCCTCATGTAAACAAATTGCAGTTTTTACTTTTCCATGCGATGTGAGTTTGTGTCCTCGTGAACTTGTGAATCATGATGCGAGCTTTCTGTCTTGGTTTACCTTAGTTAGCACCAGCTTTGTGCTGGGCTGCAATGTGTTGAGTTCCTGAGAACCTTGCGGAGCTCGTCGCCCCGTCGAAAGGGACCCCACGAGAGGTGAGCACCAGTTGCAGTGTTATCGCGCGCTTGGCGCGTGCGCTTCACGCAGTCCCGCTCGTGAGGAGCTCGTGAGGGAAAGGCGACGGACATGAGTCCCAGAGAAAACGAGATCCAGAAAGCAAGGAATTGCTCAAACGAGAAAAGGCTCCCCCCGCGCGCGTCACTAAAACTCAGCTTCAACTCAAATCCTAATCCAGAAGGCAAAGCTACAGAAAGAGAGAGAGAGAGAGATCCAAAGCAAAAGGCCGCGTCCGGCACCTAGTCTAGTCTTCTGGTCTTCAAGTCTTCTCACTAGCGCGGAGCTAAGCGCTGCCACTAGGCGTGGGAGGGAGCCCCAGGGCCTCAGGACGACACCCCTGAGACTCCGGGGCGTGTACAACCCCAACTCATTATTACGTGAGATTGTCACAGGCGGCGAGCTTCACAGGCACCGGGCCTTCTTCACAGGTACCGGCCTTGCTTCATATCGCCGGACGAGGGCCCCGCCTTGCACCACACTCATCCTCCTCTGAGCCGACCGGTCACCAGGACGACGCATAGGAGGGAAAGAGGACGCCAGCAGTTCCCTCGGCGACCACAGGTCCTCTGCCGGGGGAAGGGTTGTTGAGGCCTCCCCGGCAGAGGGCCTACCTCTGGGTGTCGTCAGGCGTCACGCGCCGCCTGGAGGGGCCTTACTCCTGGTTCCCTCCCGGTGGCCCCCAGCGTGTCTCCCTTGTTGGAACGTGTGCCGCCATGCCCGGGTCGTCGATCGACGCTGCAACCTGGTTCATCTGTAGTCCATGGTTAGCATAAGCTTGTTCCTGAGAGACTAGCGGTACATTGTAATTGCCGCTGCTGGCAGGATCGTTGTGATTCTCCGTTGGTTCTTGGAAGGCCTCGGCTCCTAGCGCCCCCTCTCCCCAATCTTCTCCAACGAATGAGCTGATGTCGTCCTCTGGTGCTTACCCTTGGTCCACCATGCGGGGCACGTAGGCCTCCGGGGCTGTTACCCCGAACACCTCGCCGTGGCGCCCCATGCTCCATGTTGCTCTGCCCATGATGGCATCCTGAGGATGACAATATGGCATCTGGCCGGGACCCTGGGGGATGACGCTTGCGCTCGTGCTTGTCGAGGGCGGCATGGGGGAGTTGGAGCCCCCTACGCCGTCGGTCGTGCTGATGTTAATGAAGCCACCGGGCGTAGTTGATGTCGCGCGGATGTGGTGAGGTTCGCTGCGCGGCCCTGCAGTGGCCTAGGGGGTCGATAGCAGAAGGGTGGTGCTCCCGACGCCGCTGCGTCCAGCAGCTCAGCAACACGCTCCAGCAGCGTGTCCCGACCGCTCTCCATCAGCCTGCATCGCGGCAGCTCCCTTGCCACCGTGAGTGCCGCCCGCATGTTTGCTTGCTCCCGCCTTGTGTGCGGCGCCGTTGCTGTGGCGTGACTCGCCGCTCTTACCGCGGCTCGAACTTGCCGCGGGGTGAGGGTGGATGACGCCTGGCCGCGCTGTCTGCGCCCGCGGAGCTTGGTGGCGCCCGTGCCGCTTGGAGTGCGGGATCGAGACCTTCATGGGCAGGCGGCGCTGTCCGGGTCGGCCAGGCTGCCCAGCAGTCGGAGCCGGCCCTTGGGTCGCCAGACATCGTAGCCGGTGAGCGTCGGAGAGCAGACTAGCAGAGAAGAAGCTCCGGTGCACCCCTACCTGGCGCGCCAAATGTCGGATGTGGGGTTCCGGCAAACCCTTATGGTTCGAACACTGGGGTGCGCGCGGAGTCTCTCCCTCCTACCGGTCTACGCTCTAGCTCGCTAAGATCTCGCGGACGAACTCGACGAACTCGCAACACAGAAAGACACGAGGTTTATACTGGTTCGGGCCACCGTTGTGGTGTAATACCCCACTCCAGTGTGGTGGTGGTGGATTGCCTCTTGGGATGATGATGAACAGTAGAAGGGAAGAACAGCCTCCTGATGTTGAGGTGTTCTTGTGCTTGTGTAGTAGAGGATGATCTGAATTGGTTCCGGATCCGTCCCCTCATACTATGGTGGCTAGTCCTATTTATAGAGGCCCTGGTCCTCTTCCCAAATATCGACCGGGAAGGGAGCCAACAACGGCGGGCAAACTTGTAGGGGGACAACTAGTACAAGCTATCCTGACAAAAGCGGTCTCCGCCTACGAAAAGCCCTAGGGTGACACCGTCTTGGGCTCCACGATGACCTACGCCTTGCCGTCCCCTGGTCTTGGTCTTGTTGCACCGATACTGCAACCTTTGCCTGATGCCTCGGTACTCTTCGCCTGCGCTGGCCTCCTTAGCACCAAAGAGGAAATTGGGGCGCTGCGCACACTGGCGCTCACCTGGCACCCGCCTGGTACCCGTGTGGTACCGCTCGTCATGGCTCATGTCACGAGAGCCTCGTGAGGTTTGCCTTGCCTTGAAATCTCCGCTTCTCGTGAGCCGGCCTGGCTAGGCCACTCCAGAGGAGGTCTTGCGTCTTCCACCTCGCGAGGCTTGGACCCTCGCGAGGGTCTTGGGTGCCTTGTTGACGATGATGGGCCGTACGGCCTGCTGGCTTAGCCATGCAGTGGGCAGCAGGCAGGCAAGTCTGGGGACCCCCGTTCCCAGAACGCGACAATACTCACCATAATCTCTCGGATTTCCTTCCAAAGCAGTGCCAATGGGTTTAGAAACTTGTTTGAAAAGCAGCGGCAAATGATGCTCTTTGACTTTCAGGGGCAAAAAGTCTTGCTTAGGGGCCGAATGTGAGGGTCCTCCGTATGGCAGTCCTTGAAAAAATTTCATTTTCTCGTGACGCGTTCTGGCGCGCTGCCCCAAATTTTTGTGTCCACCATAGTGGAGACATTCTTTCCACACATATATAGACCGATGCCAGGAATGCCCTCCTATTATTGGTTGTCACACACGTACCTTACGTCATGCCACATTGCAAAAACAATGAGAATAAGGTTTAAAGTTAACTTATTTTTGTTGAATTTACAGCCAAATGGGATTCCCCGGATCATAGAGCATGTGCAGAATACAACACTGGTCCTGACCAGGCGGAGTAATGTTTATACTCACCATAATCTCTCGGATTTCCTTCCAAAGGAGTGCCAATGGGTTTAGAAATTTTCTAAAAAGCAGCGGCAAATGATGTTCTTTGAATTTCAAGGGCAAAAAGTCCTCATTAGGGGACGAAATTGAGGGTCCTCCAGGACTCCTACGCAAGCCGAAAGTATTTTCTAGATTCCCACGCTCGTCGCGAGCATTTTGAGTACTTGTGGGTCTGAAACGCACTTCGGGTGATAAAGTTGTGACCGTTTTAGCGAACATCGATCCTTGATATGGCAGTCCATAAAAGAACTTCATTTTATCATGAAACATTCTAGCACGCCGCCCCAAAATTTTGTTTCCTCCAAAGTGGAGATATTGTTTCCACATATTTATTGACCGATGCCTAGAATGCCCTCCTATTATTGGTTGTCACACACGTACGCTACGAGATGCCACCACGCAAAAACAAGGAGAATAAGCTTATAGTCGCCTTATTTTCTTTAATTTAGAACCAAGTGGGATTCCCCGGATCATAGAGCATGTGAAGGATGCAACGTCTGTCCTTACCAGGCGGACTAATGTTTATACTCATCATAATCTCTCGGATTTCCTTACAAAGGAGTGCCAATGGTACATAAACTTGTTTAAAAAAGCAATAAAATGATGTTCTTTGACTTTCAAGGGCAAAAATTCCCGCTTAGGGGCCGGATTTGAGGGTCCTCCGGGACTCCTACGCAAGCCGGGTCCTCCGAGACGAACTCCGAATAAAAAGAACGTTTTAGTGAACATCGGTCCTTCATATGGCAGTCATTGAAAGAACTTTATTTTTTTGTGAAGCATTCTAGCGGGCCACCCCAAAATTTTGTGTCCTCTCTAGTGGATATATTGTTTAGACATATATATTGACCGATACCAGGAATGCCCTCCTATTATTTGCTGTCACACACGTACGTTGCGGCATGCCACACAACAAAAACAAGGAGAATAAGGTTTATAGTTGCCTTATTTTTCTTGAATTTACAACCAAATGGGATTCCCCGGTTCATAGAGCATGTACAGAATGCAACGTTTGTCCTTACCAGGCGAACTAATGTTTATACTCACCATAATCTCTTGGGTTTCCTTCCAAAGGAGTGCCAATGGGCTTAGAAACTTTTCTAAAGAGCAGCGGCAAATGATGTTCTTCAACTTTTTGGGGCAAAAAGTCCTACTTATGGGCCGAATTTGAGGGTTCTTCGGGCCTCCTCCGCAAGCCAGAAGAATTTTATAAATTCCCACACTCGTCGCGAGCATTTTGAGTACTTGTGGGTCCAAAACGGACTCGGAATGACAAAGTTATGACCGATTTAGTCAACACCGGCCTTCATATTGCAATCCTTGAAAGAACTTCATTTTCTCGTGACGCGTTCTGGCGCCGCCACAATTTTTTGTGTCATCCATAATGGAGACATTGTTTCCACATATATATTGACCGATGCCAGGAATGCCCTCCTATTATTGCCTGTCACACACTTACGTTACGGCATGCCACACTGCAAAAACAATGAGAATAAGGTTTAAAGTGAACTTACTTTTCTTGAATTTACAACCAAATGGGATTCCCTGGATCATAGAGCATGTGTAGAATGCAACGTTTGTCCTTCCCTGGCGGACTAATGTTTATACTCACCATAATCTCTCGGATTTCCTTCCAAAGGAGTGCGAATGGGTTTAGAAACTATTCTGAAAAGCATTGGCAAATGATGTTCTTTCACTTTCAAGAGAAAAAAGTCATCATTAGGGGATGAATTTGAGGGTCCTCCAGTACTCCTATGCAAGCCGGAAGTAGATTCCCATGCTCGTCCCGAGCATTTTGAGTACTTGTTGGTCCGAAACGGACTTCGGGTGACAAAGTTGTGACCATTTTCGTGAACACCGGTCCTTCATATGGTAGTCCTTAAAAGAACTTCATTTTATCATGAAGCGTTCTAGCGCGCTGCCCCAAAATTTTGTGTCCTCCATAGTGGAGATATTATTTCCGTATATGAATTGACCGATGCCTGGAATTCCCTCCTATTATTGGCTGTCACACTCATACGTTACGACATGCCACATGGGAAAAACAACGAGAATAAGGCATATAGTTGCCTTATTTTCTTGAATTTACAACCAAGTGGGATTTTAAAGATCAGAGAGCATGTGTAGAATGCAATGTTTGTCCTTACCAGGCGGACTAATGTTCATACTCACCACAATCTCTCAGATTTCCTTCCAAAGCAGTGCCAATGAATTTAGAAACTTGTTTGAAAAGCAGCGGGAATTGATATTCTTTGACTTTCAGGGGCAAAAAGTTCTGCTTAGGGGCCGAATGTGAGGGTCCTCCGGGACTCCTGTGCAAGCCGGAAGTATTTTCAAGATTCCCACGCTCATCGCGAGTATTTTAGTACTTGTGGGTCAGAAACGAACTCCGAATGACAAGACCATTTTAGTGAACTTCGTTCCTTCATATGGCAGTTAGTGAAAGAACTTTATTATCTCGTGAAGCGTTCTGGCGTGCCGCCCCAAAATTTTGCGTCCTCCATAGTGGAGACATTGTTTCCACATATGTATTGACCGATGCCTGGAATGCCCTCCTATTATTGGTTGTGACACACGTACGTTACGGCATGCCACACGACAAGAACGAGAATAAGGTTTGTATTCGCCTTATTTTTGTTGAATTTACAACCAGGCAGACAAATATTTCAACTGACCAGAATCTCTTGGATTTCCTTCCAACAGAGTGCCAATGGGTTTAGAAACTTTTCTGAAAAGCAGCGACAAATGATGCGAGGCGGGCCTTGTTGCATACAACTTGTCCATCCTCATCTTGCTTATTTCGAAAACACCCATTTGGTTCCAATGATGTTGTGGTTGTCATTTGACTTTTCATCCAATGTCCACACTTGATTCCTATCAAAGTTGTGTAGCTCTTCATGCATACCATTCACCCAATCCAGATCCTCAAGAGCTTCTTCACCCTTCATAGGTTCAATACTAGAAATGAATGAGTAATTTTCACAAAAGTTAGCCAATCGAGTTTTAGAGCAAGTAATTCTCTCATTTTGAATATCAAGATTTGTTCGACGGGATAGTCTCTAGTGACTCTTTCTCTAACTCATGAGAGCTTTTGTTTGGGTTGGGGTGGAAGATCCTCTTCATTGTCTTCTTCTTCCTCTTGTGCTTCATCGTTGTTGTTGGTGTTGTCGTTCTCTTTTGCAGGTGGAGAGGGAGGTGGATGTGGTTCATCTTGTTGTACTTCATCACTTCCTTCGTCTTGACGTGTTCCACTTGTGGATGCGTGCAAGTCAACTTGTGGGTCATGTTGGTTTGAAGTTGAGTCTTCCACTTGAACAGACAAGGTACTCTCCTTCACCTCCGCTGGGTGAATCTTCCCAATAGACAAATCTTGAATTGCTTCCGAAGGATCTTCGTGTCCTACATCAATTGGCAATTTCTCTACTTGCGAGCTGTTAGATTCATCAAACTTCAAATCTACTGTCTCTTCAACTTTTCAGGTGAAATTGTTGTAGACACGATAAGTGTGAGCGTTTAAGCCATAACCGAGAAGGAAACCTTCATGAGATTTAGGGGCAAACTTCGAGCAATGATGCTTACCAAGAATGTAACACTTTGAGCCAAAACACTGAAAATTTTCCAAGTTGGGGTTTATTACCGGTGAGAAGCTCGTATGCCATCTTGCCGAGAAGCTTGTGAAGATATAGTTTATTTGTTGCATGACAAGCTGTCTCAACTGCTTCTACCCAAAAATGTATTGGCATCAGGTACTCATCAAGCATCATTCTCGCCATCTTAATAAGTGTTCGGTTCTTCCTCTCAACAACTCAATTTTTGTTGAGGAGTGTACATAGCTGAAAACTCATGTGAAATCCCTTCTTCGTCAAGAAAGGTATCCACATTAGCGTTCCTGAACTTCGTTCCATTATCGATTCGAACCTTCTTGATGTTCACTTCAAATTGGTTTTGGGCCTTCCTAGCGAAGTTCTAGAAGATCTTTTGGACCTGTGACTTATCATCAAGAAATAAACACCCACGTAAATCTTGAAAAGTCGTCAACAATGACCAAACCGAACGAGTTACCACCGGGACTCTTGTAGGCATTGGGATCAAAGAGATGCATATGAGGTAGCTCAAGTGGTCTTCTCGTGGTCATGATGTTCTTCACGGGATGACTTCATTCTACTTGTTTTCCTTCTTGACAAGCACTGCAAAGTCTATCCTTGTCAAATATAACACCTTTAACACCAAGGATATGATCACCTTCAATAAGCTTATCAAGATTTCGCAAACCCACATGACCTTGTCTTCTATACCATAACCAGCCTTTAGAAGATTTAGCAATTAATAAAGTATGAGGTTGAGCTCTCTTAGTGAACTCAACAATGTATAGATCACCTCAATGTATAACCGTAAAGACCATATTATGATTATCTCTTCGAAACACTTGGCAATCTATTTCAGTAAATAGAATGCTGAAACCGAAGTCAGCTAGTCTAGATACGAAAAGTAGGTTATAACCAAGGGATTCAACGAGTATTACATTTTGGATAGAGCTATCATGGGAGATGGCCACCTTACCAAGGCCAACTACCTTACCCTGTGAGTTATCACCAGAAGTGACATACTTTCGGGGACCCTCATTTTCAGCAAGCTCATGGAACATGTCCTTATCTCCGGTCATATGATCCGTACATCCACTATAAAGAACCGATTCCTTTCCTCCGGCCATGTAGCCACGAAGGTTGGCCATAAGACCAAAGTGTCTCATTGATTCATCAAGATCAAAGTCAATATCATCATCCTCATCATAATATCCATGCTCATCATCATCATGTGAATGATCATCACCTAGACAGAGTGAATCATTAGATGTATGACCATGACAATGTGCAAGTTTATGAATTCTACTGACTTGAGAGATGATGCTACTAATGACTCCAACATCACCTTTGGTACGCATAAGGTCACGAAGCTCAAATAGACAATCATCAAATTTGGGATCACTAGTATCCATTTTTTGAAAAGCAATGGACTTTTGAAGAATCTCATCTAGATTTTTCAAGGAATAGTTTGGAAAGCGCTCCTTAAGATATTTCCATATAGTACAAGCACATTCAAATGTAGGCAAGCATGCAAGCAAATTTTGAGGCAATTCTCTCATGATGTGATCAATAGTTCTAAGATTGCGGGTCATGTCAAGATACTTATTGGGGGTAGGATGCAAAGGATCAATTGGGGGTGCGTAAGGGCTATTAATGTACTTGCTCAAGTTGTATTCATTAAAAATCTCAAGCATCATATTCTTCCAAGAACTATAGAACTCTCCGTGAAGCATAGGCACTCTACATCTAATACTCCCAATCGTAGACTCATCCATTTTCCTCCAATGGTGATTAAACCAAAGCAATGGAGACCAATGCTCTGGTACCAATTGAAAGGTTCGAGAAGAGGGGTCCAGAGGGGGGAGGGGTGATTAGACCCTCAGCAAGTAAAAGTGGCAATTTTAAAGTTCTTCAAGTTAAGGTGGAGTTTTAGCACAAGTTTAATCCTACACAATACATTCAAGCAAGCATGACAAGAGTATGAGCAGCAGAAAGAGTAAAGCATGCTAATTGCAAGAAAGTAAAGGGACGGGATTGGAGTGTGCAAACGCAATGTAGATACGGAGATTTTTGGCGTGGTTTCGATAGGTGGTGCTATCGTACATCCACGTTGATGGAGACTTCAACCTACGAAGGGGTTGCGCGAGTCCACGAAGGGCTCCACCAATGAAGGGTCCACAAAGAATAAACCTTGTCTATCCCACCATCGCCATCGCCCACGAAGGACTTGCCTTACTCCAGTAGATCTTCACGAAGTAGGCGTTCTCCTTGCCTTACAAACTTCTTGGTTCAATTGCACAATCTTGTCGGAGGCTCCCAAGCGACACCTGACCAATCTAGGAGACACCACTCTCCAATAGGTAATAGATGGTCTGTTGATGATGAACTTGTTTCTCTTGTGCTTCAATAGATAGTCTCCCCAACACTCAACTCTCTCTGATAGAGGCAGTGGTGTCCCGATGTTTCGATGAGATGGTGGCTATCGTTTTCTGTGGGAGTCGACCTTGACGATCCGACTATGAACGTGCGAGATGTCGCGCCTTAGCAATCGCTAAACCAACTTCCGAGGGTTATTAACCACGCCGGAGCACGATCAACCTGACCACGAGGGCCTGTTTCCTGCGAGCAAACGAAGAACAAGCAAGAAACTAAGATTGCAATCTGGATATTGCGAATATAAGAGGAAAGCTTTATTAATGAAGGTGGGGTTCTGTGACGCCTTGGTCTGGTCGTTGAACACAAACGAAGTACGCAAAGTTGCAGCTATGGAGAACTTTTGATCTAAACAAAAGCCAAAGTCTAAACGATGCCCTAGGGGCTATATATATGAGGAAGAGGGGGGGGGGGATTTCGTGGCCCTTGGAGGAGGGGTCCGAAACCCACCCTAACACTTGTTTCCCCACACATACGGACTCTAAAAACATCCTATATTGAAGTATTTCGAAATTACATGTGCCTGGCCCAAAAAGAAGGTGACGCATCACCTAGAATAGCCTCTGGACGAAAATTATGAAGTGGCATCTTGTATATTTCGTCCAAGGCTTCATCCACTCATTATGGTGGCTTCAAAGTCCTGAAATCATCACTTGAAACTCTGTTCTTGTCTCCCTTGCGCATGCCATCAACTCCATGCTTGTTCTTGCTCCAATGATCATCCTTCTCCAAGCTAGGCCCTTCATTTGTAAGAAAAACAAATGTATCCAATTTAGGCAGCATCATATTCTCATGAACATTAGAATCATTACCAAGAAACGTAAGTACCTGATAATTCAATTGACGTGCACGAGCTCTAGTAATTGGTCCAGTATGTATAGCAGCAGGGGCTGTGGGTGTAACAATCGTATTGATGTCCTCATCATCCTCCCCTTCTTGAAATGAAGTCGTCCTCGACGGAAGCTCATTTTCCTCACCCAATTAAGGCTTCAAATCTGCAATGTTAAAAGTGGGACTAACCCCAAAATCTGCAGGCAACTCAAGTTTATATGCATTATCATTTATTTTCTCTAACACCTTAAAAGGACCATCAGCACGTGGCATTAGCTTTGATTTGCGCAAATTAGGAAATCTATCCTTACGCAAATGTAACCAAACAAGATCTCCAGGTGCAAACACAACATGTTTTCTACCCTTATCTCCAGCAAGTTTATATTTAGCATTCATACGCTCAATGTTTTCCTTAGTTAACTCATGCATTTTTAAAATCAATCAGCATGTTCTTTAGCATCAAAATTAACCTTCTCCGAAGATGGAAGAGGCAACAAATCAATAGGTGCACGAGGTAGGAAACCATACACAATTTCAAAAGGGCACATCTTAGTAGTAGAATGCAATGAACGATTATAAGAAAATTCAATATGAGGCAAGCATTCTTCCCACATTTTCTTATTACTCTTCAAAACAGCCCTAAGCATAGTAGACAATGTTCTATTGACTACTTCAGTTTGTCCATCAGTTTGGGGGTGACAAGTAGTACTAAAAAGCTATTTAGTCCCCAACTTAGCCCATAAACATCTCCAAAAGTGGCTAAGAAATTTAGTATCACGATCTGAAACAATAGTATTTGTCACACCATGCAAGCGAATAATTTCACGAAAGAACAAATCAGCAACATTAACAGCATCATCGCTTTTATGACATGGTATAAAGTGTGCCATTTTCGAGAATCTATCCACGACAAGAAATATGCTATCCCTCCCCTTCTTTGTTCGAGGTAAACCTAAAACAAAGTCCATAGATATATCCTCCCAAGGAACACTAGGTACAGGCAAAGGCATATATAAACCATGAGGACTGAGTCGTGACTTAGCTTTTTGACATGTAGTGCAGCAAGCAACAAAACGCTCAACATCCCACCTCATCTTTGGCCAAAAGAAATGTGTAGCAAGTATATCCTCCATCTTCTTCACGCCAAAGTGTCTCATTAGTCCTCCTCCATGCGCCTCCTGCAACAACAAAAGACGAACGGAGCTAGCTGGAATGCATACCTTGTTAGCACGAAACACAAATCCATCGTTAACGACGAACTTGTTCCATGTTCTTCCTTCTTTACAATTCTGCAATACATCTTTAAATTCAGCATCATGCACATATTGATCTTTGATGGTCTCCAAACCAAATATTTTAAAGTCAAGTTGTGAAAGCATAGTATAACGACGAGACAATGCATCAGCAATAACATTTTCTTTACCCTTCTTGTGTTTAATGACATAAGGGAAAGTCTCAATGAATTCAACCCATTTAGCATGTCTACGGTTCAGTTTAGCTTGACTTTTAATGTGTTTTAAAGATTCATGATCAGAATGTATAACAAATTCTTTGGGCCATAAATAATGTTGCCATGTTTCTAAGGTCCAAACAAGAGCATATAATTCTTTATCATAAGTAGAAGAGTTCAGACTAGGCCCACTCATTTTTTCAGAAAAGTATGCAACAGGTTTGCCATCTTGTAATAACACACCTCCTAATCCAATTCCACTAGCATCACATTCAAGCTCAAAAGTCTTATTAAAATCAGGAAGTTGAAGTAAAGGAGCATGTGTCAACTTATCTTTCAATACCGTGAAGCCTTCTTCCTGTGCAGTACCCCAAACAAAAGGCACATCCTTCTTTGTAAGCTCATTGAGAGGTGCAGCAATGGTGCTAAAGTCTCTCACAAAACGCCTATAGAAACCAGTGAGTCCAAGAAAACTCCTCACTTGTGTGACCGTTTTGGGCTGCGGACAACTCTCAATAGCTTCAATCTTGGCTTTATCAACTTCAATTCCCTGTGGAGTAACAACATAGCCAAGAAAAGACACTCGGTCGGTGCAAAAGGTGCACTTCCCAAGGTTACCAAACAAACGTGCATCATGTAAAGCATTAAAAACATCACGTAAATGTTCCAAATGTTCTTCCAAAGATTTGCTATAAATCAGTATATCATCAAAATAGACTACCACAAAACGTCCAATGAAAGCACGTAAAACTTCGTTCATTAGTCTCATGAAAGTACTAGGTGCATTAGTTAACCCAAAAGGCATGACTAACCACTCATATAATCCAAACTTAGTTTTAAATGCTGTTTTCCATTCATCTCCCAACTTCATACGAATTTGATGGTATCCACTACGCAAATCAACTTTGGAGAATATTGTAGAGCCACTCAATTCATCAAGCATATCATCTAGCCTAGGAATAGGATGATGATAATGAATAGTAATATTATTAATGCCTCTACAATCAACACACATACGCGACGTACCATCCATTTTAGGTACTAGTATAATAGGAACAACACAAGGACTAAGAGATTCACGTATATGACCTTTGTCGAGCAGCTCCTGTACTTGACGCATAATCTCCTTTGTCTCCTCTGGATTGGTACGGTATGGTGCACGGTTGGGTAGCGATGCACCGGGAATTAAGTCAATTTGATGCCCAATCCCTCGAATAGGTGGTAATCCCGGTGGCACGTCTTGTGGGAAGACGTCAGCGAACTCCTGCAAAATGTTAGTGACAGCAGGGGGCAAAGAGGAAGGCACATCCTCGAATGAAAATAATGCCTCTTTGCACACAAAAGCATAGCAAACAGATTTGCTAGAATCTAGCTTATCAATATCAGATTTGGTGGCAAGTAAACATGCACTTTTCAATTTAATTTCAGAAGCAACAGCAGATGGTTTATCATTAGGCTTCCTTAGTTGCTCAAATTCTTTTGCCACAATCTGATTTTCACTCTTATTTTTCTCCTGTTTTGCTTTATTAGCTCTATGAATATCATCTTTCAAAATGGAATCAGGAGTCATAGGAAGCAAAGTAATATTTGTATCCTTATGAACAAGAGTATACTGATTGTTTCTACCATGGTGTACAGAATTTTTATCAAATTGCCACGGTCTACCAAGTAATAGGGAACATGCTTGCATAGGTACCACATCACAATCAACATAATCAGCATATGTAGGGATACTAAAATGCACCCAAACAGTACGTGTTACCTTAACCTTCCCGCTGTTGTTGAACCATTGGATGTAGTAAGGATGTGGATGTGGTCTTGTGGTGAGAGATAGCTTCTCCACCATCTCCATGCTAGCCAAGTTGTTGCAGCTCCCTCCATCTATGATGACGCGAACAGAACGTTCCTTCACAACTCCCTTTGTATGGAACAAATTATGCCTCTGATTTTGCTCAGCTTGCGTGACCTGCACACTCAAAACACGTTGAGCAACTAAACATTCATACCTGTCATCATCTTCAGCAGCCATGTATTGCGTCTCATGATCAGAATCATCTCCACCGTGTTCTTCATGTGTAATAAGAGCCACAGTCTCCTCATCATAGTAAGTAGCAGACTCATACCCACCATCCTCAGTAACAATCATCACATGCTTAGATGGGCATTCTCTCGCATAATGACCTCCATCCTTGCAACGTCGACAAATAATATCATGTGTTTGCCCTGTTGATGCCATGGATGAAGAAGAGCTCTTTGCAGGCCCAGAAGGTGTGCTCTTGGCAGATAGTGGTGATTGTGCCTGCTTTACTGTATCACGGTTGGAGGTGGCAGCCGACGGAGGTGCCGGTGTAGCAGAACGTGTGGAATTAGATGATGCACGTGGTGTCCATGATGAAGGTCGACCTGCAGAAAAGTTAATTCACGCCAATGCCTGTCGATCCTGCACTTCACGTTCAGCTTTACAAGCAAGATGGAATAAACGAGTGATATTATTATAATCCTTATAGTCTAGAATGGTCGGAATCTCTCTATTTAATCCTCCCAGAAAACGTGCAAGCATAGCTTCATTCTCCTCAACAGTACCACATCTAATGAAGCCAGTTTGTAATTCCTGATAATATTCTTCTACCGAATGTTTTCCCTATCTTAAGCACTGCAATTTTTGAAGTAATTCACGTTGATAATATGGTGGAACCCAACGAGTACGCATAGCAGTTTTCAAAGCAGCCCAAGTAGCTGGAACAAGATATAATCTACAATGTTCAGACCACCAAACACATGCAAAACTAGTGAAAGCACAAATAGCAGCAGGAACACGTCTCTCCTCAGGATATTGTAAACATGTAAATCGTTGTTCAGTTTCTAACTCCCAAGTAAGATATATATCTGGAACATATCTACCCTCAAATGGTGGAATATTCAATTTCAGTTTAGGGAGATGGTCATGATCTCGTACCTGAGGGGGAGCCCTAACATTGCCATTATTTGCATGTGGACGACCTGGTGGTTGTGGTGCTGGTGGTTGCACGTAGTTCTGATGTTGATCAACCTCATCCTCCTAATCTCCCACATAATCATCCTCCCCCACATCAGCAGCAGGAGCCACAGAAGTATCAACAGCAGCACCAGCAGCTTGGCCAGGCTGAAGAGGGACACGGGTCGCTCGGCGGAGGGCTGTTTCGCGATGGGGAGGTAGTCGTTGTTGTTGTTGTAGAGGTGCGTTAGGTGCAGCCGGTGGTGGTGGTGGTAGACGCGCCAGCAATTCATTAAACTTGTTATCGAGCTTTGTTTTGAACGCCTTCTCAATGCCATCTATCTTCTCCATGGCCTCTTCAAATCTATTTAGCACATCTTCCACCTGTCCACTCATCATTTGTTGAAACTTATCATGTAACGCTTTGTTTGTCATGTTCTCCCAGTCAGTCTCCTCGGCTTGTGATCCTGCCATGGTTAGCAGCAATAGAAACACACAATAATATGATTCGACAGACTACTAGGAAGTGGTGGTGGTGGTGTGGTGGACAGTCACAAATCCGTCAAGCAAATCTCAAATGCTTACCAGTTCTTACCCAGCAGCAGGCGGTGAACGACAACCGTTGTAGTCAAAACTCTCAAAAGCTTGGATAGAGCGATTGCCAGGGAGAGTCAAACGCACGACGTAGATGTATGTGGAGCTGGGAAGGCTTATAGTATGGTAGCAAAAGGTCAGCAATAATCAACGCTCAACGACGGTACTGTGCTGGTCCTAGGCTAGACCGTGCTACAGACGCGAGCCTAGAACACTAAGAAAATCACGACGCTGCACGGAAACAAGGGAAAAGCACACTCTGGAATTTTTTTTCGCTCTTTTTTTTGCGCTCCCCTTTTTTTTTGCAAAAAATCACTATAATGGCGAGTGTCTCAAAACTCTTCCCAGTTCAAACTGACAGAATGGGTATGAAATTTTTTGACAATTTTTTTCCCGGAAATCAGGCCAGCGACGACGAAAAAGTGCGACCAAAAATCACTATGATGGCGAGTGTCTCAAAAGACTCAGAACAACCTAAAAATAGGATAGGAAAAAAATATTTCCGGTCGCCGAAATTTTGGCCTAAAAACTGCCCGGGGGTCTCCAGAGTGTGATTTTTTTCCGAGACCTACGCAGGCAAGGAAACACAAAACGAAAACTAGATGGATCTCAAAAACAAACCTAATATGAAAATAACTCGAATTGGTGAGGGACAGGCGATGGTATATGTGGACTCGGATTGGTGATGGACAGGCGGTGGTATATGTGGACTCGGATTGGTGATGACACGCGGTGGTATATGTGGACTCGGATTGGTGGTGGACAAGCGGTGGTATAGGTGGACTCAGATTGGTGATGGACAAGCGGTGGTATATGTGGACTCGGATTGGTGATGGACAAGCGGTGGTATATGACAGCGGATGATGATGGTGCAGCGGCGGCGTGAATACCCGTGAACAGAACTCGGAACTCTAAAAGACTAGACGCTAAGACTAGCAACTAGACACGACGATGCAACCGCAAATCCAACAAAGCAAATACAGAAAAGATTATGCCAAGGCTCACATTGGTTCGGATATGATGAACTAACCCTAATTTTTTGTGGCTTTTTCGTGGAGTGTAGGTATGAAGAACAGACTCGATCTAAACTACGAAAAACTGTAAAATCTCACCAAGCAACCTGAAAATCTGATACCACTTGATAGAGGCAAAGGTGTCCCGATGTTTTGATGAGATGGTGGCTATCGTTTTCTGTTGGAGTCGACCTTGACGATCCGACTACGAACGTTCAAGACGTCGCGCCTTAGCAATCGCTAAACCAACTTCCGAGGGTTATTGACCACGCCGAAGCACAATCAACCTGACCACGAGGGCCTGTTTCCTACGAGCAAACGAAGAAAAAGCAAGAAACTAAGATTGCAATCTGGATATTGCGAATATAAGAGGAAAGCTTTTTTAATGAAGGTGGGGTTCTGTGACGCCTTGGTCTGGTCGTTGAACAAAAACGAAGTATGCAAAGTTGCAGCTATGGCGAACTTTTGATCTAAACAAAACCCAAAGTCTAAACGATGCCCTAGGGGCTGTATATATGGAGGAAGAGGGGGGAATTTCGTGGCCCTTGGAGGAGGGGTCCGAAACCCACCCTAACTCTTGTTTCCCCACACATACGGACTCTAAAAACAGCCTATATTGAAGTATTTCGAAATTACATGGGCCTGGCCCAAAAAGAAGGTGACGCAGCACCTAGAATAGCCTCTGGACGAAAATTATGAAGTGGCATCTTGTATATTTCGTCCAAGGCGTCATGCACTCATTATGGTGGCTTCAAAGTCCTGAAATCATCACTTGAAACTCTGTTCTTGTCTCCCTTGCGCATGCCGTCAACTCCATGCTTGTTCTTGCTCCAATGATCATCCTTCTCCAAGCTAGGCCCTTCATTTGTAAGCAAAACAAATGTATCCAATTTAGGCAGCATCATATTCTCATGAACATTAGAATCATTACCAAGAAACGAAAGTACCTGATAATTCAATTGACGTGCGCGAGCTCTAGTAATTGGTCCAGTATGTATAGCAGCAGGGGCTGTGGGTGTAACAATGGTATTGATGTCCTCATCACTCTCTCAGAGATTTGGATATGGTGGAAATATGATTTGAGTGGAAAGCAACTTGGGGAAGGCAGGCTAGAAATCAAGATTATTGTGGTTGGATTGGAATGTCTTGATCTCAACACTTGGGTAGGTGGTTCTTTCTCAGAAAATGTAGGCTGGACGTGTAGGCATGTTATGATGGCTCTCTCTCAAATGGACAAGGGGGTGGAGGGGGTATATATAGCCTCCACACAAAATCCAACCGTTACACACATTTGACCCAACTCGGTCAGACCGAATAGAAGAACTCGGTGAGACCAATTTAGTTCAAAATGTGAACGTTAGGAATCTTGGTGGGACTGACTGGAACAACTCAGTGGGACTAACTGGAACAACTCAGTGGGACCGATGTGCTAGGGTTAGGGCAGACGCTCGTCTCGGTGAAGTCCATTTCTTAAACTCGATGAGACCGATTTCAGCAAAGAGCAAACAGAGAGTTGGTCAAAAAAACTCGGTGTGACCGATTGCATATTTTGGTGAGACCGAAATAATTACAATGGGAAACAAAGAATTTGCAGGCCCATCTCGATGAGACCGAGATCCGTGTCGGTGTGACCGAGGAGTTAGGGTTTCTGGTAGTGGCTAGATCAAGTGAACTCGGTGGTGCTAGATAGATCATTTCAGTGGGGCCGAGTTTGACTTTGAGTTTTGGACATATTTGGAAATGAGAAAGTGGTTAAGGGCCTTGGAGCAATATCACTAAGCACTTTGAGCAAGTAGACCATTAAGCCACACCTCATCCCCTTTTAATAGTATTGGCTTTCCTATGGACTCAATGTGATCTTGGATCACTAAAATATAAATGAAGAGTCTTGAGCTTTAGCCAATATGTGTCCTTAGCATTTTGAATGGGTTCCACATCATCTTGTCCTTGCGATGCTATTGTTGAACTTGTCTGAAATACACTAGATAGAAGTATTAGTCCAACAAGAGATATGTATACATTAATTACCAAAATCACCCAGGGAGCACTTGTGCTTTCCATGGTGACAGCTCCGCATCGCCCCAATCGTCTTCGTCCTCTTTCGGCTCCTCTTTGCCAGCGACGTCGTCCTCCTTTCCGGATCTGCGTTGCCCACGTCATCGTTCTCCTCCTCCGGCTCTGCTTGCTGCTCCACCTCCACCGCCTCCTCCTCAGGCTCCGGCAAGTCCGGACTCTGCAGGCAGGGTGCCTGCGGTTCGGGCTTCGTGCCGCCTCCAGATCTATAGAAGTAGCTCAAAGCGCCGCTCTGGCGGGTGCATGGCGTATGTCGTTACCTTCGGTTGGGCCATGTCTATCGGGTGACGGCGACCGGAGAAGAGGCGGTGAGAGGGGAATGAATGCAGCTACTGTTTGGGTTCACCGTCTGGCTTAAATTAATGTGCACCGTCACGTGTAACCGCGGGTGCACAAATTGTTACGGGTCTACTTAGGGGGTGTCACGTAACTGGTATGTGTGTGAGATTCTGAGAAACACAGTGCGTGTGTGCGACTCTACTCTTCGAACATGTACTCCACCTTTTGCATCGGGATATAAGTATAATGGTATTACACTTTAGCTTGTGATTTACGTGGCCATGTTAACGTGGTTGTGTAGAAAAATGTCACTTCCTGCTCGTGATTTGTGTTATATAATTATGATAAGTTTGCTAACTACTAAAATGAAGTGGAATTTGTCCATGTTATATAAGTAAATTAAAGTGATGGTTTATCATATGGGTAAGGTTGGAAGAAGGGTGGTAGGAACAAATGCTCCAACTAGAGCATGTGTGTGTGAAATGGAGTTTTAGTGTGTGTGTGTGTGTGTGTGTGTGTGTGTGTGTGTGTGTGTGTGTGTGTGTGTGTGTTTTGGAAGCTGAGTGTTCAGTGGGGAAAGTAATTTAGGTGTGTGTGGCTTCGTCGTAGAGAGGTAATGTGTATGGCAGAGGCCTCCAACGAGGTCGTGCGAGAGAGAAGAGGCCCACAGCGAGGGAAGAGAAGGCGTGTGCGCGTGAGAGGAGTGCACATCGAGATAACGTGTTTGTTCTAGAGACACCAAGGAAGGCTACAATATATTGATGGTGTATGTAGGCGGGAATTAAACGAAGGGTAGTCTTATTGGTTTCTGGGATTTAGGGAAGAAGTGAGAGAGGTGTCGTGGTATAACACGGCCACCTATGGGACCATTGGCCCCTTATGGTTAGGCAAGGGGGGAAGAGCACATTGCACAAAGAGTAGAGAGCGTAGAGCAGCACGACAGTGGTGACACAAGCAGTTTTTACCTAGGTTTGGGCCGCCGCAAGGCATAAAACCCTACCCTTTCTTTGGTGGATTGATGAAAGGACCGTGGTGGAGACGCAACGCTCTAGCCCGACAAGGTCACCTCAGGGCAAGAGCAGCTATGCGCGTATGATTTTACAGGGGCCCGAACCTTTCTAAGGTTGCCATGGCCATCCTTTTATAGGTTAAGTGGTCACCACAATGGCAAAATAGTCATTATCAAGTGATTAGATAGCCATAGTACTATCATACCTAACTGTGTAGACAATACAAGGTGCATTAAATGCACCGCTTAATGTGACATCGTGGGGGTAGCCTGGCAAGCCTTGTCATGCTATTTACCCACCTTCTGGCCTGCCTGCGTGACACGTCTCCTGGACGGGTGTCATTTAGGGGTGTTCTTCCTCAGAAATGGTTGCCACGTGCCAAATAATGGCCACTTAATTACTTGGGGGCTCGACATGCGCTGATAGGTGACTTGCGTTGCTGTGAGGTGTAGTGGTGGAGCCTTGGCGGGGTAATCCGCCTTCGGTGTCCCCGATAAGCTTGCAGGGGTAGTATTGAGACTTGTCTTCTGGGTGACATCGACATTGTCAGGCTCGCCCGCTAGGCAAGGGAGGTTTCTCCTTAGTGACGTCTTGCTCATTCAGTTGGTCTTGGTCTTCTTGATCCGCCTTTGATTTCTCAAAGAGCTATCTCTTCTGTTTGGCCTTGTCTTGGATGATGCAACCTTGCTGTTGAGGCTGTGTACAGTCCGGGCAACACATGTCTGGAGTTTTTTGCACCGGAAAGGAGCCCTCGGTCCTGGCCTGAACGCGCTGCCGAGCATTGTCTGGGTAGGCCCTATCTAATACTCAGGCGAGGGAGTTGCGGTATCTCACCCTTTGAGATCTTCTTTGCTTCTTCATTAACCTTTGCTTGAGTCAGTTTCTGGTTTTTCCATCTGTCGCCTAATGCCAATTGTAGTGGGGTCATCTCCGTAATGGTATGTGAATGACTTTAACACACGAGGGAGTAACGGAGGCCCTTATCCTTTGCGACGTATGTTGCATGCATCGAGTGGGGTAGGTAACTGAGGCGCGTGGTGTGGTAGAGAGCGTCATGGTAGGGGCCCAGTCTTCTTGGGTTGGTGTAAGGGGACGGTAGTCGGATCCGGCCTTCGATGAGAATTTAGAGGGATCGGATCAGAGAGAACCCCTTTGGGGTGGGGCTTAAGGATCAGCCCCCAACTCAGCCTGCCTATATAAAGGGGGTGAGAAGGAGCAGAGGTGCCCATCCATGCACCTCTTCTCTTTCATTTCTTGCCTTCTCCTTTGTTATGTTGAGGGGGAGCGATAGGGGTCGGGTCCCGGGCTCTAGCTCGGGGTCGAAGATGCCAAACACTCGTGTTGACGCTCGGGGAGTGACTCTGGTCCGGGGCCGTAGGAGATGCGGCGGTCGAAGATGTGGGCGCCGAATGGTCCACACTGTGGTAGGCGTTACGCTTCTCCGAAATGGTGAAGCACCCGTCTCTCCCATATGAGCCGACTGCCTAGTGAGGAGTGCTTTGTCCTTGCCGCAAGTCACCGAGGTTCATTATCCCGACTGTGAGGCTCCTGAGACTTCCGGCGCCTATCTTGGGTGCAGTGATCGGGATAGTTGGTAATCCCAGCACTCCTCCTTTTAGCTAAGTCAGAGTTAACGTTAAAGATGGCGTCGCCTTCCTGCCCGCTAAGGTGAGGAGCAGTGCTCCTCTCGCACCTGGGACGTCGCCGTCGTCTGTTGTTTCTCTGGGGGAGGTGGCGGGCCAAGGGGCCGGCGCCTTCCTGCAGCAATGGTGAGTAGGAATAAAAGAGGGAAGACAGAGAAGCCGGGTGGTTGGCCATCAGGTCGGAGTACGATGGCACCGACGCCTTTGTCTCGTATTGCCAGCCCACTGCCTCGTCTTTGCGCTCTTCCCCTCCCTCCTGGCACCATAATCACCGGCCTCTTCGAGACGGTTTCTGGGGAGGGGGTCGCTCTCTTGGTGCCTTCGCCTCCTCCAGCAGTCCTCTAGCTGAGCTCCGGCGGCTCTCCCCACCGGCGCTTGTGCTTGGGCTTTTTGCTGGCCCTAGGGGTGATGACCAGGGCAGCACCAAGTTGCTCCCTCCGCCCCCTCCTTCGCAGCCTAGCCACTCCCGATCTTGTCAGTCTGCGCCCGGCAAGCCCTTACAGGATCGGGCTGGGCTTCTGCTCAGGCATTGCTTTTTCCCTCTTCACCTCCCACTATAGTTCCTAAAACGAGCGGGACTAGAAAGGGATTACGGGGCACTTAACCTTTTTCAGTCAAAAATGTGTAGGCGTTTTCTAAACTTTAGTCTAAATTATGCAATCTTCTTTATCCACGTTTTTGTTCTATAAGATCTGTACTTTCTTATCAGCATACTAATGTAAAAGACAAGCCTTGCCGGGTACTTGTGCATGTATCATGTCCATGCAGAGGGGAGATGCCTCTATACGTTTAAGTAAACAAGTTTTCTCCGGCAACTTATCCTGCTGGTGCCTTTAGTTTGCTGCCAAGGTCTAGGCCCACCGGGCACAAAACTACAAAAAGGGACCAGCTCCTTGTCGAACCTTCACCGTCAAAGGCCACTGCGACCACCTTGACCAAAGCAACGTTCTGGACAAAGGATGGGAGCACCTATGTTTCGAAGGTGACGAGGTTTTCATATGCACAAGTTTTCACTTAACAGAACAAGTATGGATAAGAAGGAACTTATCTATTTGGCTCACCGGCGACCGCTATGTAGGCTCGTCTCCATTTCTTCTCTTCGGGTCCAACTCCGCGGCAAGAACCTGCAACTTAGTGCAGATGAAAACAGAGCTACATATGATCTTGTCTACATGATCATGCTATGCTTATGCATGCATGCAAGTTTCTTTTGGGCCCCCAGCGCTTCGTTTATTTATCTATTGCTCAGGGTCTGCGCCTGGCTTTGTACAAAGGGTTACATGCAACATCAGCAAGGCTTGTACAAAAGGGTGGCTGCCGGGCAGGGCCCGACAGCCGTGCCTTACGGGTAGAACTTACGGAGATGCTCAATGTTCCATGAGTTTGCAACTCAATGCCATTTTCGGTATCCAGACGGACTGCATCGGGTCTGGTTACTCGTACTACCCGGTAAGGGCCTTCCCACTTCGGCGTTAACTTGTTTGCCCCCTTGGCGGACTGAACAGGCCTAAGGACAAGGTTGCCTTCCTCAAAGCTCCGGGCATGAATCCTGCGGCTGTGATAGCCACGTAGAGCTTGCTGGTAGCGTGCAACACGCTTAGCAGCCCGGAAACGGTTTTCCTCAAGTAGCATAGCGTCATCACGCCAGTGTTGTTCTTGTGCTACTTCATCATAGGCAAGTACTCGAGGTGATTTGTATATGAGTTCCATGGGCAACACTGCTTCTGCCCCATATACTAGGGAGAAGGGAGTCTGACCGGTAGCTCGATTTGGTGTCGTACGCAGGGACCAAAGAACTACAGGCACCTCGTCGATCCATCGCCTGCCACACTTCTGCAGCCGGTCAATTGTTCTTGTCTTGAGTCCTCGCAACACTTTAGCGTTTGCCCTCTCATCTTGTTCGTTGCTTCTGGGATGATAAATAGTGGCAAATGAGACCTTCCTTTCGAGGGCATGAACATAGTGCATGAACGTGTGGCTTGTAAATTGGTGCCATTGTCAATGTTGATCTGGCGGGTACTCCGAAACTGCACGGTCACCTTCCTCATGGGCTCCACTTTCGGCCACGTGGTAAACTTGTCGATTGCAATGTACAAGATTTCAAAGCCCGCGGTAGCACAGGGGAAGGGGCCCAAGATGTCGAGCCCCTAGAGCGAAAATGTCCATCACAAAGGGATCATTTGGAGAGCTTGAGCAGGCTAATGGATATTCTTGGAGTGGAACTGGCAGGCTCCACACTTGGTGACTAGCTCTATTGAATCTTGGAGGGCCGCGGGCCAGTAGAAACCTTGCCGGAAAGCTTTGCCAACCAAGGCCCTTGATCCAATATGGGAGCCACACATAACCTTGTGTATCTCTGATGAGGACATGACTACCTTGGATACGACCAAAAATATTGCATACATGCATATTTGTCAGGTGATTTCTAGTGTCAACTATTCAATAATCTATTTATATTATCCAGAACAAAAATACTTCACACACTTTTGTGTTTTGTCTAATTGCAGGTGTATGGGACATTTGTACAATGCACACATGAAGATAGGGGAAAAGGAGAAGTTTAAGTTATGTTCAAAAAGTCCTCTCACGTCACTTTTGGGCCAAGAGAAGATAGAGTCCAAGTCTCTCACGTTCTGGATTCAGATTCGGACTGCACAGACATACCTGACTCAAAACGCCAAGAACTTTTTCATACGGACTCCGAATTGGGTGATTCTTTTTTGTTGGAAAGTAGATTTCATCCTCTTTCCAAAAAATTGGAATCACCTTTAAATTCGTCCGGAGCGTTGAGATATGGACGAAACAATCTGACGCTGTAGCAGAATCCGAGTCAAACAACAAGTCCAAAGGTGTTGCATCACCTTCACTTGGGCCCATGAGCCTTGTACGACCTAGGGTTGGTTTTAGGCTGCCTTGGGACGTCCTCCCACCTCCTTGGCCGCCACCACTTACTGCTATAAGTAGATCCATCTAGTAGCTATTTCCTTGGGATTAGTTTAGTTAAAAGTTAGCCATTGCAACTTCGTGTACTTCGTTTGTGTCAAACGACCAGACCAAGACCACTTTCGGATCCCCACCTTTATCAATACTTCATCTATATTCGCAATATTCAGATTGCATTATCATATTCTTGCTTGTACTTCGATTGCGTGCAGGAATAGACCTTCGTGGTCAGGCTGATCGTGCTTCCGGCATCGTCAGTAACCTCAGCAGATTGGTTTAGCGATTGCTAATGCGCAACGTCGTGCACGTTTGTAGTCAGATTGTCAAAGTCGACTCCACCAAATCGATAGTTATCAGCTCATCAAAAGATCGGGACACCCTTGCCTCTACCAAGTGGTATCAGAGCTACTTAGTCTTCTTCATTGATGCTAGTTGTGCTAATTCGTGACCTCGTTAGTGTTCTAGGCTCGTGTCTCTAGTCCGGTCTAGCCTAGGACCAGCACAGTACCGCCGTTGAGCGTTTATTCAACATTGCATCTTTGAATCAATTATTGCTAATCTTTTGCTACCATATGTAGCCAACCCAGCTCCACATATTTCTACACCGTGTATATGTACGTTCCCCTGGCAATCGCTTTACACAATCTTTAGAGTTATTTGACACCGCTGGTTGCCTTTCACCACCTGCCGCATGGTAAGAACTTGTACAATATTGATATTTGCTTTACTGTGAGCACTTTACAACCACATCCTAGTAGTTCATAGGAACATTGTTCTCGAAGTTTGTTTCTTGTTTCTACTAATCATGACAGGTTCCGGAGACAGAAGTTGTTGGACGACGGACACATCATCACTATCACGAGACTTGGGACAACAAACACAAGCACATGGTCAGGTTATCTCTTTACCGTCATTTGAGGGTAGATTTAATCCTGCTATTTATCTAGCTTGGGAGCTTGAAGTAGAACAAGTTTTTAGTCACCATGAATTTTCTGAACTTGAGCGAGTACGAGCTGCCACTAGAGCATTTACTGGTTTTGCTTCTGTTTGGTGGAGTGTGCATTGTAAGAAAAACATTGATAACCAACCCACAACTTGGAAAGATTTGAAAGATGTAATGAGACAACAATTTTTCCCTCCTTACTATCGTCGTGAATTGCTTCACATATTTGAACAATTTAAACAAGGCAACAACACTGTTCATGCTTACTACCAAGAGTTCAAATCTTATATGCATCATTGTGACATAGAAGAATCTGAGGATGATACAATGAATAGATTTGTTGGTGGTTTGAACCATGATATTCAGGCACGATTTCAGTATATTCCTCGTTGCTGGTATGTATGTTCGTGCTTGTACCTTTGAGAGACAGTTACAGGAGGATGCATTGGGTGACTACAACAACTACTATTCTAGGTCATGCTCACCACCACCGCTTGGTTCCTCCACCGTTACACCTACTAGAGCAGCCACACCTCAGATTGTGAGCACGACATCATCTCAAGAGTATGGTACATTGCCATCATCCGTACCTACATCAGCTACATCTTTGTGACAAGGTAACTGTAAAGGTATTGATGATATAACTTCACATGAGAATGATTCATGCCTAGTTAACTTGAATACATTATGTGTTGAGTTACCTGTTGATTTGAGCGCATCACCTATTTTAGAGAATCATGTTACTGTCATGAATGCGTCATGTGATCAAACAACTGAAATACCAACAATTTTGAGTGCACCCAATGAATTACCCGTTGATGCAAAAGAACCAATGTTTAATCATTTTGATATGACCTCTAATCTTGGTGATGATTCTGTGTCAAATGGCTTATTGAATGTTTGCTTATTTAAGCATGTTGTAGCATGTAAATTTGATGCAAGTAAGGTTTATTCACCAATATTGGGATGGTTTAATGATGAATATTGTCAATCTTTTCATATGAATAAGAGCTTCACTTATATGGGCAAACTGAGTTGCAATACTTTCATGCCTTCTGCTTATTATGATAATATTTTGGCTTTATATTTTATTCACTATGAAAGTTACTCATGTATACATGTGTCATATGTGCAAAATCCACGGGAAGTAAAAATTGATGACATATACATATACAACATGTACACCTTGTCTCTTTTGTTAGCCACATTTCAGATAAAGCAACGCCGATGACGTCTTTATTTTCAAGAAGGGGAGGATGATGAGGACATGACTACCTTGGATACGACCAAAAATATTGCATACATGCATATTTGTCAGGTGATTTCAAGTGTCAACTATTCAATAATCTATTTATATTATCCAGAACAAAAATACTTCACACACTTTTGTGTTTTGTCTAATTGTAGGTGTATGGGACATTTGTACAATCCACATATGAAGATAGGGGAAAAGGAGAAGTTTCAGTTATGTTCAAAAAGTCCTCTCACGTCACTTTTGGGCCAAGAGAAGATAGAGTCCAAGTCTCTCACGTTCTGGATTCAGATTCGGACTGCACATACATACCTGACTCAAAACGCCAAGAACTTTTTCATACGGACTCCGAATTGGGCGATTCTTTTTTTGTTGGAAAGTAGATTTCGTCCTATTTCCAAAACAATTGGAATCACCTTTAAATTCGTCCGGAGCGTTGAGATATGGACAAAACAATCTGACTCTGCAGTAGAATCCGAGTTAAACAACAAGTCCAAAGGTGTTGCATCACCTTCACTTGGGTCCATGAGCCTTGTACGACCTAGGGTTGGTTTTAGGCTGCCTTGGGACGTCCTCCCACCTCCTTGGACGCCACCCCTTACTCCTATATAAGTAGATCCATCTAGTAGCTATTTCCTTGGGATTAGTTTAGTTAAAAGTTAGCCATTGCAACTTCGTGTACTTTGTTTATGTCCAATGACCAGACCAAGACCACTTTCGGATCCCCACCTTTATCAATACTTCATCTATATTTGCAATATTCAGATTGCATTATCATATTCTTTCTTGTACTTTGATTGCGTGCAGGAATAGACCTTCGTGGTCAGGCTGATCGTGCTTCCGGCATCATCAGTAACCTCAGGAGATTGGTTTAGCGATTGCTAAGGCGAAACGTCGTGCACGTTTGTAGTCGGATTGTCAAAGTCGACTCCACCAAATCGATAGTTATCATCTCATCGAAAGATCGGGACACCCTGTATAGCGTGACATCAATGAATTGATACATACTGGCCCTTCGGGCTACTCTTTCAGCTTCTTCTTGCCCTTCGAGAAGTTATGCTGTTTGGAGGAAATGGACTATGTGTCGGGCCCAAGTTGGAGCCTGAGGCTCGGCAACAAGGACCAGCGGCACCTCCTCGTTCACGGGAGCGCATGCCTCAACCACAAATACTCATAGTTCGGCGCGAGGGTGCAGCTCACCGATCAAAGGGGAGTTGTTCCATCCAAGCTCTCCGTCGGGGGCTTCGGGAAGCTCTGCCAGTAGAGGCTTGCTGGAGTCTAGTTTCGTCCTCTTTCTAGCCATTGTTGCTGGGGATACGAAGGTTTGAGTCAGATAGAGAACATAAGTCCCTAGTTCCACAAGGAGTTTTTGCGCAGCGCACTTCGACAGATGAACAACAATGTTGTTTTCCACACGTGGCACATCCTCCGTTTGTAATCCATTAAAGCGCTCCTGTAACTTTCTCACTTCATCTACGTATGGCTCCATCAATGGGCTTTGATAATCCTTGTTTAATTGCCTCACCACAAGTTGCGAATCTCCACGAACGATCAACTTCTTAATTCCCAGTTCTGTTGCGATCCTGAGCCCGACAAGGAGTCCTTCATATTCTGAAGTGTTATTGGTAGCCTTCTCCCTGGGGAAATGTATTGGAACCATGTACTTGAGGTGCTCCCCAGTGTGAGCAAAAGTAGCACGCCAGCTCCTGCACCTTGTAGGGGAAGGCACCATCAAAGTACATGATCCATTCTTGGGTCGCTTCTTTGCCAGGGATAACTTTCTTCAACACTTCTTCCTTTTTTTGACTGGTGACTGTAGGGAAAACCCCCCACAGCATTAGGAATTTATTAATAAAATAAATGGCAGTAGAAGGATTACAAGAGGTAATCTATACATAAAGAGAAAAAGACTATACTGAGAGACTAGATAAAAGAACCTCAAGGAGGCAAGAAAGAAATCCATCTAAGCAGCTCCTCCTTATATCTTTGCTTGACTCTATGTTGCATGAGTGTAATATCATGGATGAAGGCACATCTCCATCTATTAAAGCTTTGTCTCTCATGTCTGAAAACTCTAGCATTTCTCATTATCCAAATATTCCAGCAAGCAACAAAAACAACCTCAGTCAAGAAAGGTTTAGCAAAATCTTGCTTAGCTTGCATGACAATTGTGGACATATCCTCTCCAGGTGGCCATGATATTTGGAGGTAATTCCATATTCTCACACTGAAATTACATTCAAAGAATAGATGGTTTCTGGTCTCATGTGTCCCCAAAGGACAGAGAACACAGTTTACCCCATCCTCCAGATGCCAGTGCCTTCTTTCAACCATATCTTTGGTGTTCAGTCTATCCATGATTAACATCCAAGGAAACACCTTGATTTTCATTGTGCAGGCATGATGAGGACATCAATACCATTGTTACACCCACAGCCCCTGCTGCTATACATACTGGACCAATTACTAGAGCTCGCGCACGCCAATTGAATTATCAGGTACTTCCGTTTCTTGGTAACGATTCCAATGTTCATGAGAATATGATGCTGCCTAAATTGGATACATTTGTTTTGCTTACAAATGAAGGTCCTACCATGGACAAGAAAGATGAACCTTGGAGCAAGTCCAAGCATGGAGATGTTGGCATGCGCAAGGGGAACAAGAACGGAGTTACAAGTGATGATTCCAGGACTTTGAAGCCACCATAATGAGTGCATGAGGCCTTGGACGAAATATACAAGATGCCACTTCATAATATTCGTCCATAGGCTATTCTAGGTGCTGCGTCACCTTATTATTGGGCCAGGCCCATGTAATTTCGAAATACTTAAGTATAGGCTATTTTTAGAGTCCGTATGTGTGGGGAAACAAGAGTTAGGGTTGGTTTCGGACCCCTCCCTCAATGGCCACGAAATTCCCTCCTCTTCCTCCATATATACAGCCCTTAGGGCGTCGTTTAGACTTTGGGTTTTGTTTAGATCAAAAGTTCGCCATAGCTGCAACTTCGCGTACTTCGTTTGTGTTCAACAACCAGACCAAGGCGTCACAGAACCCCACCTTGATCAATAAAGCTTTCTTCTTATATTCGCAATATCCAGATTGCAATATTAGTTTCTTGCTTGTTCTTCGTTTGCCTGCAAGAAACAGACCTTCGTGGTCAGGTTGATTGTGCTCCGGCGTGGTCAATAACCTCTCGCAGTTGGTTTTGCTATTGCTAAGGCGCGACGTCCTCGCATCTTCGTAGTCGGATCGTCAAAGTCGACTTCCTCCAAAACGATAGCCACCATCTCATTGAAAGACGGGACACCTTTGCCTCTATCAAGTGGTATCAGATTTCCAGGTTGCTCGGTGAGATTTTACAGTTTTTTGTAGTTTCGATCGAGTCTGTTCTTCATACCTACAGTCCACGAAAAAGCCACAAAAAATTAGGGTTAGTTCATCATATCCGAACCAATCTGAGCCTTTGCATAATCTTTTTATGGTTTTTGCTTTGTTGAATTTGCGGTTGCATCGTCGTGTCAAGTTGCTGGTCTTAGAGTCTAGTCTTTTAGAGTTTCGAGTTCTGGTCATAAGTTGTCACGCCGCCGCCGCACCATCATCATCGCCTTGGCATATACCACCACCAATCTGTATCCATATACCACCACCGATCCGTATCCATATACCACCACCAATCCGTATCCATATACCACCACTGCTACCATATACCACCACCGCTGCCATATCTTACCATCATATATCCACCACCAATCCGAGTTCTTTTCATATTAGGTTTGTTTTCGTGATCCATCTAGTTTTCGTTTTGTGTTTCCTTTCCTGAGTAGGTCTCGAAAAAAAAATTCGGTGACCGAAAATATTTATTTCCTATCCTATTTTTAGGCTGTTCTGAGTCTTTTGAGACACTCGCCATCATAGTGATTTTTGGTCGCACTTTTTCGTCGTCGCTGCCCTGATTTCCGAAAAAAAATTGTCAAAAAATTTCGTACCCGTCCTGTCAGTTTGACCTGGGAAGAGTTTTGAGACACTCGCCATTATAGTGATTTTTCGCAAAAAAATGGAGCGCAAAAAAAAAAGAGTGCAAAAAAAGAGCGCAAAAAATTCCAGAGTGTGCTTTTCCCTTGTTTCCGTGCAGCGCCGTGATTTTGTTAGTGTTCTAGGCTCGCGTCTCTAGCACGGTCTAGCCTAGGACCAGCACAATATCGTCGTTGAGCATTTATTCAACTTTGCATCTCTGAATTGATTATTGCTGACCTTTTTGCTACCATACTATAAGCCTTCCCAGCTCCACATACATCTACGTCGTGCGTTTGACTCTCCCTGGCAATCGCTTTATCCAAGCTTTTAAAAGTTTTGACTACAACGGTTGCCGATCACCGCCTGCTGCTGGGTAAGAACTGGTAAGAATTTGGGATTTGCTTGACGGATTTGTGACTGTTCACCACACCACCACCACCACTTCCTAGTAGTCTGTAGAATCATATTCTTGTGTGTTTCTATTGTTGCTAACCATGGCAGGATCACAAGCCGACGAGACTGACTGGGAGAACATGCCAAACAAAGCGTTACATGATAAGTTTCAGCAAATGATGAGTGGACAAGTGGAAGATGTGCTAAATAGATTTAAAGAGGCCATGGAGAAGATAGATGGCATTGAGAAGGCGTTCGAAACAAAGCTTGATAACAAGTTCAATGAATTGCTCGCGCGTCTACCACCACCACCACCGGCTGCACCTAACGCACCTCTACAAGAGCAACAACGACTACCTCCACATCGCGAAACAGCCCTCCGCCGAGCGACCCGTGTCCCTCTTCAGCCTGGCCAAGCTGCTGGTGCTGCTGTTGATACTTCTGTGGCTCCTGCTGCTGATGTGGGGGCGGATGATTATGTGGGAGATTACGAGGATGAGGTTGATCAACATCAGAACTACGTGCAACCACCAGCACCACAACCACCAGGTTGTCCACATGCAAATAATGGCAATGTTAGGGCTCCCCCTCAGGTACGAGATCATGACCATCTCCCTAAACTGAAATTGAATATTCCACCATTTGAGGGTAGATATGTCCCTGATATATATCTTACTTGGGAGTTAGAAACTGAACAACGATTTACAGGTTTACAATATCCTGAGGAGAGACGTGTTCCTGCTGCTGTTTGTGCTTTCACTAGCTTTGCATGTGTTTGGTGGTCTGAACATTGTAGATTATATCCTGTTCCAGCTACTTGGGCTGCTTTGAAAACTGCTATGCGTACCCGTTGGGTTCCACCATATTATCAACGTGAATTTCTTCAAAAATTGCAGCGCTTAAGACAAGGAAAAAATTCAGTAGAAGAATATTATCAGGAATTACAAACTAGCTTGATTAGATGTGGTATTGTTGAGGAGAATGAAGCTATGCTTGCATGTTTTCTGGGTGGATTAAATATAGAGATTCAGACCATTGTAGACTATAAGGATTATAATAATATCACTCGTTTATTCCATCTTGCTTGTAAAGCTGAACGCGAATTGCAGGATCGACAGGCATTGGCGCGAACTAACTTTTCTGCAGGTCGACCTTCATCATGGACACCACGTGCATCATCTACTTCCACACGGTCTGCTACACCGGCACCTCCGTCGGCTGCCACCTCCAATCGTGATACAGTAAGGCAGGCACAATCACCACTATCTGCCAAGAGCACAGCTTCTGGGCCTGCAAAGAGCTCTTCTTCATCCATGGCATCAACAGGGCAAACACATGATATTATTTGTCGACGTTGCAAGGGTGGAGGTCATTATGCGAGAGAATGCCCATCTAAGCGTGTGATGATTGTTACTGAGGATAGTGGGTATGAGTCTGCTAGTGACTATGATGAGGAGACTTTGGCTCTTATTACACATGAAGAACACGGTGGAGATGATTCTGATCATGAGACGCAATACATGGCTGCTGAAGATGCTGACAGGTATGAATGTTTAGTTGCTCAACGTGTTTTCAGTGTGCAGGTTACACAAGCTGAGCAAAATCAGAGGCATAATTTGTTCCATACAAAGGGAGTTGTGAAGGAACGTTCTCTTCGCGTCATCATAGATGGAGGGAGCTGCAACAACTTGGCTAGCATGGATATGGTGGAGAAGCTATCTCTCACCACAAGACCACATCCACATCCTTACTACATCCAATGGTTCAACAACAGTGGCAAGGTTAAGGTAACACGTACTGTTTGTGTGCATTTTAGTATCTCTACATATGCTGATTATGTTGATTGTGATGTGGTACCTATGCAAGCATGTTCCCTATTACTTGGTAGACCGTGGCAATTTGATAAAAATTCTGTACACCATGGTAGAAACAATCAGTATACTCTTGTTCATAAGGATACAAATATTACTTTGCTTCCTATGACTCCTGATTCCATTTTGAAAGATGATATTCACAGAGCTAATAAAGCAAAACAAGAGAAAAATAAGAGTGAAAATCAGATTGTGGCAAAAGAATTTGAGCAACAAATGAAGCCTAATAATAAACCATCTACTAATGCTTCTGAAATTAAATTGAAAAGTGCATGTTTACTTGCCACCAAATCTGATATTGATGAGCTAGATTCTAGCAAATCCGTTTGCTATGCTTTTGTGTGCAAAGAGGCATTATTTTCATTCGAGGACGTGCCTTCCTCTTTGCCCCCTGCTGTCACTAACATTTTGCAGGAGTTCGCTGACGTCTTCCCACAAGACGTGCCACCGGGATTACCACCTATTCGAGGGATTGAGCATCAAATTGACTTAATTCCCGGTGCATCGCTACCCAACCGTGCACCATACCGTACCAATCTAGAGGAGACGAAGGAGATTATGCGTCAAGTACAGGAGCTGCTCGACAAAGGTTATATACGCGAATCTCTTAGTCCTTGTGTTGTTCCTATTATACTAGTGCCTAAAAAGGATGGTACATCGCGTATGTGTGTTGATTGTAGAGGCATAATATTACTATTCGTTATCGTCATCCTATTCCTAGGCAAGATGATATGCTTGATGAATTGAGTGGCTCTACAATATTCTCCAAAGTTGATTTGCGTAGTGGATACCATCAAATTCGTATGAAATTGGGAGATGAATGGAAAACAACATTTAAAACTAAGTTTGGTTTATATGAGTGGTTAGTCATACCTTTTGGGTTAACTAATGCACCTAGTACTTTCATGAGACTAATGAACGAAGTTTTACGTGCTTTCATTGGACGATTTGTGGTAGTCTATTTTGATGATATACTGATTTATAGCAAATCTTTGGAAGAACATTTGGAACATTTACGTGCTGTTTTTAATGCTCTACGTGATGCACGTTTGTTTGGTAACCTTGGAAAGTGCACCTTTTGCACCGACCGAGTGTCTTTTCTTGGCTATGTTGTTACTCCACAGGGAATAGAAGTTGATAAAGCCAAGATTGAAGCTATTGAGAGTTGGCCGCAGCCCAAAACGGTCACACAAGTGAGGTGTTTTCTTGGACTCGCTGGTTTCTATAGGCGTTTTGTGAGAGACTTTAGCACCATTGCTACACCTCGAAATGAGCTTACAAAGAAGCATGTGCCTTTTGTTTGGGGTACCGCAGAGGAAGAAGCCTTCACGGTATTGAAAGATAAGTTGACACATGCTCCTTTACTTCAACTGCCTGACTTCAATAAGACTTTTGAGCTTGAATGTGATGCTAGTGGAATTGGATTAGGAGGTGTGTTATTACAAGATGGCAAACATGTTGCATACTTTTCTGGAAAATTGAGTGGGCCTAGTCTGAACTATTCTACTTATGATAAAGAATTATATGCTCTTGTTCGGACTTTAGAGACATGGCAACATTATTTATGGCCCAAAGAATTTGTTATACATTCTGATCATGAATCTTTGAAACATATTAAAAGTCAAGCTAAACTGAATTGTAGACATGCTAAATGGGTTGAATTCATTGAGACTTTACCTTATGTCATTAAACACAAGAAGGGTAAAGAAAATGTTATTGATGATGCTTTGTCTCGTCGCTATACTATGCTTTCACAACTTGACTTCAAAATATTTGGTTTGGAGACCATCAAAGATCAATATGTGCATGATGCTGATTTTAAAGAAGTAATGCAGAATTGTAAAGAAGGAAGAACATGGAACAAGTTCTTTGTTAATGATGGTTTTGTGTTCTGTGCTAACAAGCTATGCATTCCTGCTAGCTCTGTTCGTCTTTTGTTGTTGCAGGAGGCGCATGTAGGAGGATTAATGGGACACTTTGGCGTGAAGAAGACAGAGGACGTACTTGCTACACATTTCTTTTGGACAAAGATGAGACGGGATGTTGAGCATTTTGTTGCTCGATGCACTACATGTCAAAAAGCTAAGTCACGACTCAATCCTCATGGTTTATATATGCCTTTGCCTGTGCCTAGTGTTCCTTGGGAGGATATATCTATGGACTTTGTTTTAGGTTTACCTCGAACAAAGAAGGGGAGGGATAGCATATTTGTTGTCGTGGATAGATTCTTGAAAATGGCACACTTTATACCATGTCATAAAAGCGATGATGTTGTTAATGTTGTTGATTTGTTCTTTCATGAAATTATTCGCTTGCATGGTGTGCCAAATACTATTGTTTCAGACCGTGATACTAAATTTCTTAGCCACTTTTGGAGATGTTTATGGGCTAAGTTGGGGACTAAACTGCTTTTTAGTACTACTTGTCACCCCCAAACTGATGGACAAACTGAAGTAGTCAATAGAACATTGTCTACTATGCTTAGGGCTGTTTTGAAGAATAATAAGAAAATGTGGGAAGAATGCTTGCCTCTTATTGAATTTGCTTATAATCGTTCATTGCATTCTACTACTAAGATGTGCCCTTTTGAAATTTTGTATGGTTTCCTACCTCGTGCACCCATTGATTTGTTGCCTCTTCCATCTTCGGAGAAGGTTAATTTTGATGCTAAAGAACGTGCTGAATTGATTTTAAAAATGCATGAGTTCACTAAGGAAAACATTGAGCGTATGAATGCTAAATATAAACTTGCTGGAGATAAGGGTAGAAAACATGTTGTCTTTGCACCTGGAGATCTTGTTTGGTTACATTTGCGTAAGGATAGGTTTCCTAATTTGCGCAAATCAAAGCTAATGCCACGTGCTGATGGTCCATTTAAGGTGTTAGAGAAAATAAATGATAATGCATATAAACTTGACCCGCCTGCAGATTTTGGGGTTAGTCCCACTTTTAGCATTGCAGATTTGAAGCCTTATTTGGGTGAGGAAGATGAGCTTCCATCGAGGACGACTTCATTGCAAGAAGGGTAGGATGATGAGGACATCAATACCATTGTTACACCCACAGCCCCTGCTGCTATACATACTGGACCAATTACTAGAGCTCGCGCACGCCAATTGAATTATCAGGTACTTTCGTTTCTTGGTAACGATTCCAATGTTCATGAGAATATGATGCTGCCTAAATTGGATACATTTGTTTTGCTTACAAATGAAGGGCCTACCATGGACAAGAAAGATGAACCTTGGAGCAAGTCCAAGCATGGAGATGTTGGCATGCGCAAGGGGAACAAGAACGGAGTTACAAGTGATGATTCCAGGACTTTGAAGCCACCATAATGAGTGCATGAGGCCTTGGACGAAATATACAAGATGCCACTTCATAATATTCGTCCATAGGCTATTCTAGGTGTTGCGTCACCTTATTATTGGGCCAGGCCCATGTAATTTCGAAATACTTAAGTATAGTCTGTTTTTAGAGTCCGTATGTGTGGGGAAACAAGAGTTAGGGTTGGTTTCGGACCCCTCCGTCAAGGGCCACGAAATTCCCTCCTCTTCCTCCATATATACAGCCCTTAGGGCGTCATTTAGACTTTGGGTTTTGTTTAGATCAAAAGTTCGCCATAGCT
Source organism: Aegilops umbellulata (assembly GCA_032464435.1). Classification (NCBI taxonomy): domain Eukaryota; kingdom Viridiplantae; phylum Streptophyta; class Magnoliopsida; order Poales; family Poaceae; genus Aegilops; species Aegilops umbellulata. Next base: position 207,180,039 of record CP136058.1, on the reverse strand, counting down.
GCAACTTCGCGTACTTCGTTTGTGTTCAACAACCAGACCAAGGCGTCACAGAACCCCACCTTGATCAATAAAGCTTTCTTCTCATATTCGCAATATCCAGATTGCAATCTTAGTTTCTTGCTTGTTCTTCGTTTGCCTGCAGGAAACAGACCTTCGTGGCCAGGTTGATCGTGCTCCGGCGTGTTCAATAACCTCTCGGAGTTGGTTTAGCGATTGCTAAGGCGCGACGTCCTCGCACGTTCGTAGTCGGATCGTCAAAGTCGACTTCCTCCAAAACGATAGCCACCATCTGATCGAAAGACAGGACACCTTTGCCTCTATCAAGGCAGATCTCCAAATCCATAAAAGGAGAGGATTGAAAGACATGTGAGAATGCAAGAAGGAGTAGAACAGCTTGGGCTTAAAAGGTTGGCTAGATCCCTGCCAGAACCAGATGTCATTTGCTTCCACTTCTCTATTACAATTGGCCATAATGTTTTGCACAGTCATATACTCCTGGTAAGCCTGTGCAGATAGGGGTAAGTGGAACAACTCTGTGAAATTCTGTGATTGGAAAGCCTCACAGACAGTAATCCAGGGATCTTTGACATATGAAAAGAGCCTTGGAAATCTGGTTTGCAAGGTGATCACTGTTTCATCTATCTTCCACTTATCAGACCAAAACAAAGCTGAAGTCCTAGAGTTGATCTGAACCCAAGTTGTGCTCTTGAAATGATCCAGCAATTTACATATATCCTTCCACCAAAAAGAACCACAACTATCAGTCCCCTGTGGTACAGAAGAGTGGTAATATGTATCCCATATAAGTGAAACCCATGGCAAGTCCAACCTATTTAGGAATTTATGCAAATGTTTCAGCAAGAGAGCCATGTTCTGCACACCCAGATTTAAGATGCCCATCCCTCCTTTGTTTTTGGGCCTACAAATTAGGTCCCAGGCTGCCAAGGATGGTGAGGGCTCATCTCTGTGTTTTCTCCACAAGCATTGTCTTTGTATTCTCTCTAATTGTTTAAAATCCCTGCAGGAACAAGGAGGCTGCCAAAATAGAATATGGGCATGGAAGACAGTGCTGAATTTAAGAACGGTAGCCTTTCCCCCTGGTTTAAGAAAGAAGAACTAGCTGACATTCTTCTCTCCATGCAATCCACAAGGGGCATGAAATCCACCATTCTTGGTCTGGTAGTACCAACAGGGAGTCCAAGATATGTGAAGGGCATCTTGCCAACCTGGCAACCAAAGGCAGCAGCCAAATTGGTGGTAGTGTTCTCATCCACATTAATGGGAACCATGGAGGATTTGTGGTAGTTCACCACTAGACCTGTAGAGGTGGAAAACACATGAGCCAAAATTTGAGCTTTGTCTACTGGTAAGATGATTAGGGTATCATCAGCATACTGGACTATAGGATAGTCTTGGTCATGGCATGGGATTGGCAGCTTTAAGATTCCTCTTTTGAACATATCATTTACTACTGAGTGCAAGAGGTCAGCAGCAATTACAAAAAGAAAGGGAGAAAGACAGTCCCCTTGCCTAACCACCTTTTTACAAAGGAATTGTCTACCAGGTACTCCATTTAAGAGGACAGAGGAAGTTCCAGTTGATGGCAGTTGCTTGACCCAAGAAATCCATTTTTGATTAAATCCCTTGTGCTTGAGAATTAGCAGAATAGCTTCATGCTCAATGGAGTCAAAGCCTTTTTCAAAATCCAATTTAAGAATAACAATAGGTCTTTCTCCAGCACTTCTTCCTCAGGGGTAGGCGTCCACTCCGCAATAAACTCTGATAGTGCTCTGCTATGAATAGTTGACATGCTCCCAAACTTCAAACCAAAGCTGGATAACTCCAAAGCCCATTACACTATTCTACCAGTGGCCTCACGGTTCCTCGGTGTGCATTGCAAGGGGAGGCGGGTGACAACCGTGAACTCGTGGGCTTGGAAGTAGTGGCGTACTTTCCTTGAGGCCATGATGAGGTCAAATATCAACTTTCCCACGCCAGAGTACCTTGACCTAGCCCCCTGCACCAAGGAGCTGATGAAGTACACTGGCCGCTGCACAACCTTCTTCCTTGCCGGGACCTTGGAACTGTCTCCATTGCCCCGCTTCTCCTTGTTTTGATCTGTATCCGACCTTGACGGGACGAGTTCGCTTTCCTCTCCGGAGGGGACAGTAGTTGCGGCTGCTCCTTAATCTACTTCTCACTATGCCACCACCGCTGCACTAACCACTTGATTGGTTGCCGCTAGGTATAGCAGCAACAACTCTTGTGGTTTAGGAGCGACTTAGGTGGGTGCAGAGCAAAGATAGGTCTTCAAATCTTGTAGCACAACGTCTGGCTCTGGGATCCACTCCATGGGCCCTGCCTTCTTCAAATTTTGAAGAATGGTAGGGCGTGCTCGACGGAATTGGAAATGAACGTGCTCACCGCGGCAACACATGCAATCAAACGCCTCACATCGTTAACTGTCTTGGGTGCTTGAATCTACTCAATCGCCCTGATCTTGTCGGGGTTGACCTCTATCCTCTAGTGGGACACAAAGAAGTCAAGTAGCTTGCTGGAAGGAGCACCAAACACACACTTCTTTGGGTTCAGCTTGAAGTTGATCTTGCGTAGGTTTGCAAAGGTCTCTTACAAATCCTGAATGAGAGTCGATTTGTCCTTGGTTTTGACCACTATATCATACATGTAGGCTTCAATATTACTGTGCAGCTGGGACTCAAAGCCATTCTGTACTGCTCTTGCAAAACTGGATCCAACGCTCTTTAACCCAAAGGGCATCAGTACAAAATAGTACATGTCGCATGGGGTTATGAACGTGGTCTTCTCTTCGTCTTTCTTGGACATGAAAATCTGGTGGTACCCGGAGTAGGCATCCAGGAAGGAAAGCAGGTCGCACCGAGAGGTGGAATCCGCAATCTGTTCGATACGCGGCAAGGGTAATGGGTCCTTCATGCACGCTTTATTCAGATCTGTGAAATCTATGCAAAGCCTCCATTTCCCATTCGCCGTGCGCACGACCACTGGATTTGCCAACCACATTGTATGTGATACTCCTCTGACCAAACCAGCTGCCTCAAGTTTCTTGATCACTTCGGCAATAAACTACTGCCGCTCAAAAGCTTGCTTTTGGACCATTTGTTTGACGGGTCAGGCATGTGGGCAGACAACAAGGTGGTGCTGGATTACCACCCTGGGAACACCGGGGATGTCAGATGGTTGCCAAGCAAACACATCGACATTCGCCCGCAGGAAGGCAACGAGCGCGTTTTCCTATTTGTCATCGAGGGTGGAGCTGATAGTAAATGTAGCATCAGCGCCAACCAGCCCTACCGGGACCTTCTTCACAGCGGGTGCATCAACCTTTGATCTCTTACTATTGGAACTCTCCGACAAGTCATCATTAGGCGCAACACAATCCGAAGAGGCGCGCTTCCCGGATTCTGTGCTGGCATCCTTGCTAGCTTTCTTCCCTTTCTTTCTTTCCTTGGCGGGAGAGGTAGCTTCCACGCCTTCTGTAGTGACTACTTCTTGGTACTTATTTGACGCATATGATTGAGTCTTTCTTGTCCGATGGAATGGAAATGACGCCCATTGGCCCTGGCATCTTCATTGTGTTGTAGGCATAGTGGGACGCCGCCATGAATTTGGCCAAGGCTGGGCGACCAAGGATTCCATTGTATGGCAGGGGGAGGTCAACCACATCAAACACGATCTTCTCAGTCTGGTAGTTTAGCTCCCCCACGAACATTACCAGCAGTGTGATCTTCCCCTTAGAACGACTCCTGCCGGGGTTGATCCCTTGGAAAGTATCAGTAACGTTGAGCTCTTCATCTGCCAGCTGGAGCTTGCTGATGATCTTGGGAGAAATCAGATTCAACCCATCCCTGCCATCAACCAACATCTTTGTGACCTTGAGCTTGCGGATCGTTGGTGAAACCAACAACGTCAAACACCCTACCGCTGTGGTGCGGTCAGGGCGATCCTCTTCATCAAAGATGTTGGGTGTGTGGGACCACTTGAGTGGCTTCCGAGAATCTGGCTCCAAGGCATTGACTTAACACGCCCACTGTTTATGCTGGTGGTGATAGAAATGCAAGGATGCACCTTCGTCAAAGCATAGGGCGTTAGTGGCCTTCTGGAACTCCTGCTCACTGGTTTCCTCTTCATCTCCTTCATCACTCCCATCATCACATTCCTTCTTCTCACGGCCTCTGGCAGGTTTCCCATGATACAGAGGGGCCTTGCCGGGGCGACCTCCTCTGCCGCCTCGGCCCTTCCCGCCAATGCCATCTTGGTCTCTCTCTTTGTCACACTTCTTGTACTTAGCCTTCTGCTTCTTTATGAGTTGCTCAACCAAATGACACTCTTGAAGATCATGGTGGTTGGTCTGATGGATCTTGTAGTACGGCCCGTCAGCCTTCCAAGCTGTAACACCCCTAGTGCCATGCTATAGTAATCTCATCTAATGGTGCCATGTCATCATAATTGGCTAAGTCAAATTGCCCTTTGATAAAGATCCAAGTCAAAATCAAATTCAAAATGCAAGCCCAATTTTATTTCTTCAAACTATCAAACAAAAATGCTTGTATGGTGGTAAATAATCACGATATATTTTTCATGTAGAAACTAACATTATTTGAGTTGTTAAAATGCCCCTAAAGTATTTTAAAACTGACCGAGCAGCAACTATCTAACACTTTCAAATTCAAACCAAAAATCAAATATTTGCAAATGCCCTCAAAACTTTTTGTGCAACCCTATAATATTGCGTGTCATTCTTGTGCAAAGTTTCATAATTAAAAAAAAACTTCATTTGATCACTAAACTATTTTAGAAAACAGTAGCTGAATTAGGAACAGTATAAGATAAGAGTAAATACAAAAAGGAAAAGGAGAAACCCCCCACCCCCTGTTCAATTAAGCCCAGTACTTACACTGTAGTAGGCCCAGCCCACCTGGCCGGCCTTTTCTCCTACCTCACAGGGAAGAGGCAGAGACCAAGGCGTGGCGTCCATCCGCCCACCATGGTCGCCGTGTCGGCCATCCCACGGCCCCGTGGGAGGATAAGAGCAACCCCGGGGTGCGCTAGATCGAAACCCTAATCCCCATCTCGCTCAGCCCCCCCTCGGTCCCCGTCGCACCCCCTCCTCTCTGGTTTGATTCAAGCTTGTGAGCCTGTGCGGTGACCGCTGCCTCGCCATCGTTGACGCGGCCGCCGACCTCTCCGGAGTGCGGGAGCACGCCCAGAAGGTCCGCCGCGGCCGGATTCATTTGTTCTGGGAACCAGCTCAAGCCGAGACACCCCCTCCATGATGCCTGCATCGTCTTCGTCCGTCTCGGTCGTCGCATCTCGCATCACCATTGCCGCTGCTCCGATCCGTCTCCGGCCTCCCCGACCTCGCCACCGAGCTCACTGTGAGCTCCTCCCCTAAATCCCTCTTCTTCCCGCCTCGATTCATTGCCGTAGCCGCTGTCCCCGAACTCGCCCGAGCTCCCGCATACGCGTACATGTGTGCTTGAGCCGCCGCTATTACTGCCTGCTCACTTCTGCGCTACTGCTGCTTCTACCGCGTACACTCGTTCACTGCTGCCGCCTGCGCTTCCTCGCATGCCCACCCATGGCCTCGCCTCCGCCTACCGCCGCTCACCTGCTGCCATGCCTCTGCCTCACCTAGACGCGTCCGTTGTGGCCGCCATCGCCGTCCACACGCGTGACTCCACGCGTGGCGCTGCTCGTCACCCGCACCGCGCCCGCTTTCCCTAGCCGCGCACGTGCACCGCCACGCGTGCATGTTGTTGTGTCCGCTAACCCCTATGCGCTTCTATCGCTGCTACTGCGCTGAGTCAATTGTTGTCGCTGTTCGGCTGCTCTGCTTTCGCTGTTGCTCGCTTGTACTGCTGCTGCTCATCCCCCTGCTACTCTGCTTGTTGCATTGCTTCTTGGCGCCGCCCTTGCCTCCCAGCGCCGGCCAGCTTTGGCCGCTGTGCCTCTGTGCGTGCGAAGCACAACCTAGTGGATGGCTGTGCCTTTGGCACCTAGGGCCGACCCTTGTTAATTAGTAGTAGGTTTAGTTTAGGGATATTTTAGTGCTAAGTTAGTCTAGTAGTAGATGACATGTAGGACCCCTCCACCCACTTCAAATAAGTTAGATTTATTTATTTGTGTAGGTAAATAGTCTATGACATGTGGGCCACACATCCCCTTTTGACTAGTCAATTTGACTTGGTCAATTCGGATTAATCTATATATAATAATTCCAGAAAATGTCTAAATCTTTTAAAAATTAATAGAAAATAAACCGTAGCTCGGATGGAAAAGTTTTATACATGAAAGTTGCTCAGAACGGGGAGACGAATCCGAATACGCCCTCCGTTCGTCTATCACACGTCCCTAGCATAGCAAATGTTGAACTTTTCCCCCTCCGGTTCATCTGTCTGACAGACGTCCGGAACCGGGAAAACTTTCCCGGATGTTATCCTCCTTCGTTAGTGTCGCCTAGCGCTGCGTTAGAATACCTCTAGCACCGCTTATTGTCTTGTTATGCTTATGTTTGCATGTATTTACTGTTTCTTCCCCCTCTTCTTCTCCTGTAGACCTCGAGACCGCCGCTGATGCCCCTGTGATCGACTACATCGACGACGACCCCTCCTTGCCGGAGCAACCAGGCAAGCCCCCCCTTTGATCATCCCGATATCGCCCATTCCTTTCTCTCATGCTTGCATTAGATTTTGCTACTGTTATTGATTGCTCATATTCTGATGCATAGCCTGCTTTTGTATCTGCTGTTGTACCTTACCTGCTTATCCTAAACTGCTTAGCATAGGTTTGTTAGTGATCCATCAGTGACCCCCACTTGTCCTTGTTGCCCCTGCTTCATCATCGACGACTCGATCTACGTGATCGAAGACCAGGCCCCGGCACCACACATCACTTCCCCTTAGTTGCTTGACACTACTGGGTTACTATCAAGTACCGAGGGTGAACCTCGTCAGCACTTCTGATGTTAACCCTGTAGAGTAGTCATTCCATCGTGGTCATCGAGGGTGATTTCCTCCTTAACCACTTTCGATACGACTCCGTCGTGCAACCCCTCAAGCGTGAACATCGGGGGTGATTCCTCTTACGTTCACCTTGATGAATACATCTAGTGGGATTCATCGGGGGTGATTCCTCGGGTTTTCCCCTTGATGTTTGGACACACTGATACTTGTATTTTACCACTGTTACTTGGAAAGACGGGTCGACCCTGAGGGGTACCCGCGCGAGCTTAATTGCGAGTGATGTGGAGTCGGGCGGACCTGGAAGGTGCCCGCGAGATAATTACGAGGCGTGGGCGGGCATTCCTAGCCCTTGCCGCAAGTCCTTGAGACGGGGCAATGGGGTCACATCTTTCGTGAGTCTCTGCTTGTTACCGCGCGTTACTAATCCACTACGATTTGGATATTTGATCCGAGGGGCCTCTGGCCTGATAGAACTAACCATCACGTGGGCATAGTATGGGCGTTCTGCGTCGTATACATCAGCCGAAGCTTAATAGACGTCAGCGACTGAGTGGTGCGCGCCGGGTTGGACTGCGTAAGCGCCTGCCTTGTTGAAGGAAGTAGCTAGGTCTGCTCACCGGCCGCGTATGCAACATGCAGGAGTTCCCGGGGAGATGGCCCATGACCCCTGGGGGCATAGGTTTAGTCCGGCGTGCTGGCCTCTCTATTAAGCCTAGGTCGGGTTGCGGCGTATTGTTTGGCAAGGCCGGGCATGACCCAGGAAAGTGTGTCCGGCCGGAGTTAATCGAGCGTGGTGGGTAAGTTGGTGCACCCCTACAGGGAAGAAAACATCTATCGATAGCCTGTCCTATGGTAACAGACACTTGGAGTTGTATCCCGATCGATACAACTAGAACTGGAGACTTGTGATGAGAAATGGATTGTGATGATAACTGGATAGTATGGCTCTGGGACTTCTTTCTTGCAGGGAGTCGAGAAAGGATCTCTGGCCGAGGTTGATAACACGACTACTACTTTACTTATGCTACTCTACTCCCTCCTGTTGCTGCAAGATGGTGGTTTCCAGAAGATACTAGTCTTCGATAGGACTAGGCTTTCCCTCTATTCTGGCATTTCTGCAGCCCAGTCCACATATACAGCCTTCTTTTGATAATGTTGCATATGTAGTGTAGATCCTTGCTTGCGAGTACTTTGGATGAGTACTCACGGTTGCTTTGCTCCCCTTTTCCCCTTTTTCTTCTTTCCGGTTGATGCAACCAGATGTCGGAGCCCAGGAGTCAGATGCCACCGTCGATGCCTACTATTACATGGACACCGCCAACGATCAGGAGTAGTTAGGAGGCTCCCAGGCAGGAGGCCTTGCCTTTTCGATCATTGTTGTTTTTGGTGCTAGCCTTCTTAAGGCAAACTTGTCTAACCCATGTCTGTACTCAGATATTGTTGCCTCCGCTGACTCTTGTGTTTTCGAGCTTATGTATTCGATCCCTCGAGGCCCCTGGCTTGTAATATAAAGCTTGTATTATTTTAGTTTGTGACTAGAGTTGTGTTGTGATATCTTCCCGTGAGTCCTTGATCTTGATCATACACATTTGTATGCATGATTAGTGTATGATTGAATCGAGAGCGTCACAAGTTGGTATCAGAATCGACTGCCTGTAGATAGCCCCCTTTCCAACTCCTTGGCTGAAGTTGAGTCTAGTCACTGAAAAACTTTTACTAATGTTGGTTGTGTGTCTTACGGGCCCACGTCGCCACTGGGTGGTATTAGTATCTTTTATTCCTCGTCTATACTCTGGGATTCTGATCTCTCTTCTATTCGGGTTAAAGATTTTACTAACTCTGACATTAGGTTCTCGTAACCACTTCATCCCAGAGAGCCCCTTCACTACAGATGGTCGCTTGCTTCGCCAAAAGATTCTGCAGATACTCCTCGATGTTTTCCGAGACCCTGTGCCCACTGCTTTGCAGTTCCTGACCATCGATAATCCCCGTGAATAACATCCATGCCGTTTGTACCTTAATCCCCAGTTGTTCATATGCTTTCCAAAAATTCTTCAAAATGCTATTCGATCTCCCGAAGATCCTCTGCAGCCTATTTGATGCGGAGCATCCCAAGGTCATCCCCATGGACCTACCATCGTCTCATCAAGTGCCTAGTGGACCCATGACTCGATCACGTGCAAGAGCTCTCGAAACCGAGGTGACATCTCTCCTCTCACAATTCCACTTCGATGAACATGAGACATGGTTACTACCTCAAACGGAGACGTTGTGCATACTCAGGTACCAAGGAGTTAGCCATGGAGACGCTGTGGAGCAAGGAGAATCCGAAGAGGAAGATGGACATCAAGAGCTTGAAGTGGATCCGGCCGCTCCAGCGGCACTACCGCTCCCTCCAGCGGTACTACCGCCTATAAGCGGTACTACTGCTCCCTCTAGCGGTACTACCGCCTATAAGCGGTACTACCGCTCCCCACTGCCGCACCACTACCGCTCAACCCGGCAATCTCCAGTGTTCGCACTATCCGAGTCCGGTACTACCGCTCAGCCTAAGCGGTACTACCGCCTATAAGCGGTACTACCGCCCTGTGGCCGGTACTACCGCCCTGCCTGCGCGCAGAGAACGGGCCTAGGGCCCATGTATCCCCTCTCACTTACCCCTTCGTGGATGTAGACTATATATACTCCCTCACCTCATCCTAGCTAGGGTTAGTGTTGATTTAGCTCATATGTGAGATAGAGCTTCGCTCATCCATCCGGATCATCTCTTCGAGAGTGACCGCGGCCCCTCCTCGGAGAAGATCCTCGTGGATTCAAGACCTCCTCACGGAGAAGACCCCCATCAAGACCTCCTCACGGAGAAGAACCGGTTACTTTGTATCGTCCTTTGTTGACCTTGGATCATCGTGTATCTCTTTGTGTTCATCGATCTAGCATATGTGTGATCTATTTCTTGTTGGTTGAGTGTTTCTCTCGTGTTTTCCCCTTGTTCTTCCCCGTGTTCGTCGTGTTCTTCGAGGGATCTCGCTCCTTTCGTGAAAGATCGGCCGTCTAGGGTTCTACCCTACATCATCTTGGTATCATGAGCCACGTTGATCACGATTTCGGAGCCCCCTCTCTTTGTTTTCTAGCTTGATTTTATTGTTTTTCGTCCTAATTCGAAAATCCCCACCAAAAATAGCCCCCAATTTTTTTGTGATTTGTTAGTGTGATGAAGTTTTGTTGGATTTGATCCATGGATTTGTTTGCTTTCGAGTGGATCTAGCATCTCCCCAAGTTTCCCCACTTTCCATCCACGAAATCTCCCCAATTTTGACCTCGAAATCATCCATTTCCGCCCCAAAATCGCGTCCCGATTCGATCTGCGAAGAATCCCGACACGAGCGGTACTACCGCCCATCCGAGCGGTACTACCGCTTAGTACCACAAGCGGTACTACCGCCCCGCAAACGGTACTACCGCCAGGCCTTGTTTGAGCTGAAACAGTCGAAAAATCCCGACACGAGCGGTACTACCACTCATCCCAAGCGGTACTACCGCTTACAAGCGGCACTACCGCCCATGCGAGCGGTACTACCGCCCCTGACAGTTTCAGCCCTTTGAGTTTCACCGTTTTGTCCATAACTTCCACATCCGGAGTCCGATTTTCGCGTTCTTTAGCTCGTTGAGTAGCTATTGACATCCTCTATCCACCTAGATAGGTTTCACCAACATTTGACTCCACCAAAATTTTCGAACTTTGGCATCTTTGCCTAGGGTTACCACCACATCCTCCGCATAACCACCACCGACTTCCGCAACCACCAACGCTTTCCGTTACCACCATTTGACCTTTGCTTTGAGAATTTGAGTTGTGGTTTCCGTATCCTTTTGTGTTTCGGCTATCTAGGTACGGTTCGACATCAACATCACCACCGCTCATCTTCGCCAAGGACTACTACGAACGGCTACTTCACTTTGGTATCACCTTCACCTTGGATATCATCTTGGTATCGTGATATCGTCATACTCTCTTGCAATTGCATTGATAACCCCATGGCCTTACTTTTGCGTCACTTACCCATCGAGACTAGCCATTGAGTATTGCCGGCAACGTGACTTGTGCACATTAGGGTTCATTACTTCCCATTATCATCCTGTTGCATATCTCGGCATCATCACTTGTGTCACAAAGTTGTTATCGCATACACAATTGCTATCTTGGTTCGTGAAGCATTGCATGAGAAAAGAGCTCAAACATCAAAGAGCCAAACAAGCTTTTAAGCAAAAGAGGAAAGATAAGCAAAGAGCTCATAAGCAAGAACCATAGCAAAATCCAACATTAAGATTGTCATACTCGATCATCTTGGATCAAAGCATAGGAACATCATACATATGGCATACTTGGGATAGAAGTCGTTGCATCTTTGCTTAGTAGGTTGTGCACAAGTTCGTATCCGCCTATTGTGCAATCGTGCTAGCGTCTCTCTAGTGTTGTGCAACAAGAGCATCTTGGTGAATTCCACGTTTTGGCTCATCTTTGGTTGCATAACCCCATCTTATCTATTTGCGTGTGTGTTTCCGTGTACCATATCTTGCTATTGGTCTACTTGTTGCATTTGCAAATTTGTGAATCTTTTCCAACATTATTGAATCTCACTTACAATTGCATCAAATTTTTGTGCCACCATCCTAACCGAGCTCCACCATAAGCTTTTACTTGTGTAGGTGTGAGAACCGACAAGAATTGGTACCAATTGTGCTATTTCCTTGCTACACATTGGAGTCACTTTTGATCCATTGTCAACATTGGTCAAGGTACATTGGATATTGGTTCTTTCCTTTCTCCCTCTCACATATCTTTGTTTGGAATGATGGATAGGCCAAGTACTTCTACCAATCCTCTCTTATTGGAGCAAGATGACGACATGTCTTCCTTCGTCACCAAGAATCAACTCTTTGGTGCACAACGGGCTTTGCATCAAGAACAACTTTCTTTGGGCGACCGCATCGACAATCTCGCCACCGACCTACGACACTCCGAGAATCGTACAAGGGACTACTTCGACAACAAGCTCGACGAGCACAAGATTGAGAACGACGCAAGAATGGACGAGATTCGAGCTTTGTTACTTCGTTCTACTCCGTCAACTTCGTCAAGAAGGAGTCGCTCAAGTCGACACTCCGACGACACCATCTCCGGTTCAAGTACACCGACATCTAACACTCTTCGTCATGCCGTGCGTCAAGATCGTCAAGCAAATCGCAATCCTCTACACGACACTGACTCTCAAGAGCATCGACATCGCCAAAACCAAGCCGCTTTTGCTCAAGCACAAGAACGGCAACATCAACGACAACAAGAACAAGAGGAGCGTGCGCGACAACATCAAGATGCACAAGACGCCGAGGCGGAACGTCAAGAACAACGACTACGTGAAGCTCAAGCACTTGAGGCGCAACGTGCACTTCGGGATTCAAGTCGTGCCGTAGCCGATCGTGGCCGACAAGCTCGTCTCCAACAAGAAGCACTTCGTGATGAAGCTCAAGAACGACTTTACCAAGGCCACGTGCATCGCCAAGTTCCTCGTCAAGATAGACAAGCTCATCCTCAAGCGCGACAAGAACGTCAAGTCCATCGAGAGCAAGAAGACAATGGACCCAATCATCGCCAAGAGCAACATGAGGAAGTGAACCAACTTCGCCAAGAGCGCCATGACAATGTCAATCCTCAACGACATGGACGTCATCATCCCCAACACAATGAAGAGCAACGATATGGCAAGCTAAAGTTCACCATGCCCAAGTTCAATGGAAGCAACGACCCCGAAGAGTACATCTCATGGGCATTGAAGGTTGACAAAATCTTCCGCTTGCACAACTACGAAGAAGAGAAGAAGATCGCAATGGCATCCCTCGAATTCCAAGACTACGTCCTCATTTGGTGGGAACAAGTCATTGAGCGCCGAGCGGCAAGAGGTGAACCACCCATCACCACTTGGAGACAAATGAAGGATGTCATGCGAGCACGGTTCGTGCCAAACTACTACAACCGCGACCTCTTCAAGAAACTTCAACAACTCAAACAAGGAACCAAGAGCGTTGAAGAGTACTACAAGGAAATGGAGATTGCCATGATACGAGCCAACGTCAAGGAAGATGATGAGCAAACTATGGCATGGTTCTTGAATGGACTCAATCATCCTATCAAGAAGATTGCCGATTTCCAACCTTACTCGAACCTCGTCGAGTTAGTGCACCAAGCTACCAAAGCGGAACGGCAAGTACAAGAAGACTTCAAGTACGCCAAGTTCTCATCCAAGTCCTATGGTCTCGCCAACAATCAAGCTTCGACGACTCCAACACCTTCTACATCTACAAAGCCTTCTACAAGCAACGGCGACAAGTCAAGTTACAAGAAAGCTTCAACAAGCTCAAGTCGTCCCTCTACTACAAGCAACTTAAAGAAAGCTTCATCATCATCTACTCCAACCGATGAGACCGTCAAGACAAGTTCTATCAAATGCTTCACATGCGGCGGCCGAGGCCACAAGTCCTTCGAGTGCACAAACAAGCGCACCATGATCCTCAACGACGACGGAACCTATGACTCCATGAGTGAAGGCGAAATGGAAGCTCTTGAGCAAGTGGCCATGCACCGACAAGTGAACAATGAGGATGAAGATGAACAAGTCTTTTGCGATGAAGATTCAAGTCCCGCTCTTGTTGTCTCCAAGGTCTTGACTCTTCAACATCAACAAGACGAAGATCAACGATGCCATATTTTCCACACAAAGGCCGGCATCAATGGACGTTCCGTCAAGGTCATCATCGATGGAGGTAGTTGCCACAACTTAGCAAGTGAAGAACTTTGCTCCAAGCTCCAATTGGTCAAGATGAAGCACCCTCACCCCTACAAGGTTCAATGGCTAAGCGACACCGGCACCATACAAGTCGAGCATAGAGTACAAGTCTCTTTCAAGATCGGCGCCTATGAAGACACATTGGAATGTGATGTCCTCCCAATGACCGTTTGCCACCTCCTCCTTGGACGACCATGGCAATTTGACCGAGGTGTCATTCACAATGGGCGTACAAATCACTATAGCTTCAAGATGAAAGGGAAAGAGTTCGTGCTACGTCCTATGTCTCCAAGCCAAGTACTCGCCGACAAGCAAGCCACCCATCGTGGAGAAAATAGTGAGAGAGCGAACCACCAAAAAGAGAGTGAGCGCCACAAGCCCAAATTGAGTGCCTCCACGATGAGCGACAAGAAAAACTTAGTTCTCTTTGCCACCAAACGTGAGATGAGAGAAGTGTGTGAGAACCCATCGAGTGTCCTACACTATGTCCTATTGTGCAAGGACGAGGTCACAAAAACTAACAACTCTCACGATCTACCTTTGGTGTTATCTTCTCTATTGCAGGAATTCCAAGATGTTTTTCCCGACGAGCTACCTCCGGGTCTTCCTCCACTACGAGGCATTGAGCACCGAATTGATCTCATCCCCGGAGCGCCGCTTCCCAACAAAGCTCCATACCGCGTCAACCCCGAAGAAACCAAAGAAATACAAAGGCAAGTAAAGCATCTCATAGACTATGGACATGTACGTGAAAGTTTGAGTCCTTGTGCCGTACCGGTCATTCTTGTTCCAAAACGTGATGGTAGCTCTCGCATGTGCTCCGATTGTAGACCTATCAATGCTATCACCGTTAGATATAGGTACCCCATTCCACGCCTTGATGACATGCTTGATGAACTTAGTGGTGCCACTATCTTTTCCAAAATCGATCTTAAAAGTGGTTACTATCAAATCCGCATACAAGAGGGTGATGAATGGAAAACCGCTTTCAAAACAAAGTTTGGTCTCTATGAGTGGTTAGTCATGCCTATGGGTTTATCGGAAGCACCCGGTACTTTCATGCGTCTTATGCATCACGTTTTTCGTCCTTACCTTGGTGAATTTGTTGTTGTCTACTTTGATGATATACTTGTGTTTAGCAAATCTCTCAAAGAGCATATCACCCACCTTCGCACCGTGCTACAAACTCTTCGAAAAGAGCAACTTTATGCTAATATGGAAAAATGCCTATTTGGTGTTGACAAGCTTGTTTTCTTGGGTTTCGTAGTTTCTTCTAAGGGTGTTCATGTTGATGAAACTAAGATCAATGCTATTAAAACTTGGCCCCAACCAACCAATTTGCAACAAGTGCGTAGTTTTCTTGGTTTAGCCGGTTTCTACCGTAGATTTGTGAAGGATTTTAGCACCATTGCTTCACCTTTGCATGCTTTGAGTAAGAAAAATGCACCATTTGTTTGGGGACCATCTCAAGATATTGCTTTCAATGAGCTTAAGAATTTGCTTACTCATGCCCCCGTGCTTGCATTACCTAACTTTGACAAACCTTTCGAAATACATTGCGATGCTAGTGGTAATGGCATAGGAGGTGTGTTAACGCAAGAGAAGCGCCCCATTGCATACTTTAGTGAGAAACTCTCCGGAGCGCAACTCAATTACCCCGTCTATGACAAAGAGCTTTATGCTTTAGTGCGAGTTTTGCATGAATGGGAACATTACCTTCGCCCTCATGAGTTCATCATCCATACCGACCATGAAACACTTAAATATCTTAAGGGTCAAACTAAGTTGAACAAGCGTCATGCTAAATGGAGTGAATTTATTGAATCATTTCCTTATGTCATCAAGTATATTAAGGGTAAGGAAAATGTTGTGGCGGATGCGCTTTCCCGTATATGCATGCTTGTCACTACTCTTGAGTTGAATGTCATTGGTTTTGAGCATATCAAAGAATTATATGAACATGATCCTACATTTGCAATACCTTATGCCAAGTGTTTGATGCATACTTCTTGGGAGCGATACTATATCAAAGACGGATATCTTATGAGAGCTAACAAACTTTGCATTCCTGAGTCCTCTTTGCGTTTGTTGCTTTTGCAGGAATCTCATGGTGGTGGACTCATGGGACACTTTGGACGCGACAAGACATTTGCTACGCTCTCTAAGAACTACTTTTGGCCCAAGATGCATCGGGACGTCAATCGCTTCACCAACCGGTGTTATACATGCCGCAAAGCTAAGTCCAAAGCCCAATCTCATGGCCTCTATATGCCGCTTCCAATTCCATACCAACCATGGGAAGATATTAGCATGGACTTTGTGCTAGGTTTGCCTAGAACTCGAAATGGCAAGGATTCCGTTTTTGTTGGTGTGGACCGATTCTCCAAAATGGCTCATTTCATTCCTTGCAACAAGATAGACGATGCTTCACATGTTGCACATTTGTTTTGTAGGGAAATCTTGCGCCTTCATGGAGTGCCAAAGACGATTGTCTCGGACCGCGACGTCAAGTTCTTGAGTTACTTTTGGAAGACCTTGTGCGCCAAGCTCGGAATCAAGCTTCTCTTCTCCTCGGCATACCATCCTCAAACCGACGGCCAAACGGAGGTGACCAACCGTACGCTCTCCACCCTCCTACGCGTGTTGATAAAGAAGAACATCAAGGAGTGGGAAGAGTGCCTACCAATCGCCGAGTACGCCTACAACCGTGCAAGACATTCGACTACCGGCAAGTCCCCCTTCGAGGTCGTCTATGGCTTCAACCCATTGTCACCATTGGACATTCTACCTCTACCGCTTCAAGAGCGCACAAACATGGACGCGAGTGCCCGAGTCAACTTCCTCAAGAAGATGCATCAAGATACAAGGAACACCACCGAGCGCCAAGTACAACGACTCACGACCAAGCTCAACGTCAACAAGCAACCCATGATGTTCCATGTTGGAGATCTTGTGTGGCTACACCTTCGCAAGGATCGTTTCCCCAATGAACGCAAGTCCAAGCTACTACCCCGAGCGGATGGACCCTTCAAGGTGCTTGCACGCTACAACAACAACGCTTACAAGATAGACATCCCACGCGACAAGTACTCCGTGAGCGACATCTTCAACATCAAAGATCTCTCCCCATACCATGGTGATGAGGATTTCGATCCGAGGTCGGATCTTTCCCAAGGGAGGGGAGATGATGCGGAGCATCCCAAGGTCATCCCCATGGACCTACCATCGTCTCATCAAGTGCCTAGTGGACCCATGACTCGATCACGTGCAAGAGCTCTCGAAACCGAGGTGACATCTCTCCTCTCACAATTCCACTTTGATGAACATGAGACATGGTTACTACCTCAAACGGAGACGTTGTGCATACTCAGGTACCAAGGAGTTAGCCATGGAGACGCTGTGGAGCAAGGAGAATCCGAAGAGGAAGATGGACATCAAGAGCTTGAAGTGGATCCGGCCGCTCCAGCGGCACTACCGCTCCCTCCAGCGGTACTACCGCCTATAAGCGGTACTACTGCTCCCTCTAGCGGTACTACCGCCTATAAGCGGTACTACCGCTCCCCACTGCCGCACCACTACCGCTCAACCCGGCAATCTCCAGTGTTCGCACTATCCGAGTCCGGTACTACCGCTCAGCCTAAGCGGTACTACCGCCTATAAGCGGTACTACCGCCCTGTGGCCGGTACTACCGCCCTGCCTGCGCGCAGAGAACGGGCCTAGGGCCCATGTATCCCCTCTCACTTACCCCTTCGTGGATGTAGACTATATATACTCCCTCACCTCATCCTAGCTAGGGTTAGCGTTGATTTAGCTCATATGTGAGATAGAGCTTCGCTCATCCATCCGGATCATCTCTTCGAGAGTGACCGCGGCCCCTCCTCAGAGAAGATCCTCGTGGATTCAAGACCTCCTCACGGAGAAGACCCCCATCAAGACCTCCTCACGGAGAAGAACCGGTTACTTTGTATCGTCCTTTGTTGACCTTGGATCATCGTGTATCTCTTTGTGTTCATCGATCTAGCATATGTGTGATCTATTTCTTGTTGGTTGAGTGTTTCTCTCGTGTTTTCCCCTTGTTCTTCCCCGTGTTCGTCGTGTTCTTCGAGGGATCTCGCTCCTTTCGTGAAAGATCGGCCGTCTAGGGTTCTACCCTACATCACTATTGCTCCGAAAAGTCTTGTCAACATGCTTTATGGATACATCCATATGTATCGCGATATTCATTGCATTCCTTGTCACTGTCTTTTCGAGTCTACTGATTCAATATGAATAAGAATAATCCCGACCATCCGTTGATTCCTAGAATTCATCTTTCCGGCTCAGACATCATTCTGGATATGAGTTGGTTCCCAGTAAATCAATCCTTGATTGATTGGCCATCTAATTCTAATCAATACACTCATCTTTTTATCAGAGCCTTTGTGTCTGATCCCCCAATTTTGGGATCGTAAACTCTTCGTATTGAAGCTTCAGCTTATTCAGATGTTTCCATAAACAGATCCCTTTGCATCCCTTCTTCTTCTAGTTGAGTACCGATACTCACATCAGATCCTTTGCGGACCACTTGATCTTTTGGCGGATTGCTATCCGGTAGCTCCTTCATATTTTAAATCATTGACGACTTTCCCCCGATACAAAATGCCTCTGGCGAATTGTATCATCTACTATGTATCGCCAACCCTTTGCTTTCGAGCGTGTAGCCGTCGCTCCCGTTATTGTGTTGTATAGCTTCGTGAAAATGTCTCGATGGGTTGAACCTATGCTTTTCCTAATTCGTGTGAACTCGAAAGTTATGTGAGTCATACTCATTGGGTGCTTCACTAGATAAATCTTCAGGACTACAATTTCTTCGAAAACGAGGAGTGAATGAAAGGTTATGCATTGAAAAGGTGGGAGGCGACCTTGGATCTTTGTGTTCATGCCCAGGGACCCGATGTAGAACTTATCATGGAAGCTGCTGGTAAAAATAATTATTTCTTTGGTACAAGCTCATCTTGTATCTATGAATTGATCCTTTGCAAACGTGGTTCCGACCATATTGTCCTCCTTGATTCCATTTACTGGATAAGTTAAAATACTTATCCTCTGCAAATCATTTCCCCTGTCCAACCTCTACTCCGATTTACCTTCCGGCATTACACCTAGTACTTGATGCTGAGAAGTTTTATACCCATCACGTCATTCCTAGCCTGATCGGCTATATTTTTATCCTATCAACTTTTAACTGTGCTACCTGGTCCTTATGCCCAGAGCAGCTTTCGACGATGAGCTAAGCTTACGTTGATTTTCCTCATCTTATCATTTCACCTCGAACAACAAGCTTGACTTCGAGCTTGTGTCAAATCCGTGGTTCTCATAGCCTTTCACTTCATCCTTCCTTTTCTACTCGTGGCATCTTCATAGAGTCTCTCGACAAAATTTGTCGTGATCACCGTCAACACTTTGGTTTCTTCAGAGATGTCAACTGAATTCATGGCCAGAAATACCATCCCTGCCCCTTGATGATTTGTGATATCATCGATGACATCTTGACTTTCTGCCAACACAGACCTGGTTGTGCTTGGTTATTCCTTATGTTCTGAGATAATCTTAGAATTGTTTCTCGGTATCTCTTGAGATATTTGAACCCAATCTTTACCAGGCACCATATCATTGCTGCATCGAAGCATGACGGTGGTATTCTGAATATCAACAGGAACATCGGAAGCATAGTACAACATGTTTCTCGCTAAATTACCCTCACACCGTTGTATGGGTAATACCTTGATTCTTCCCTCGCCCCATTATCTAAATGCTTTTGAACTTGCTGTCCTATCAAGTATATCCTACTCCGCTTTTCTTTTGGAAGGATATACTCCCAACTCTTATGTGTAAACACATCTTCCTTTCCAATTGATTGTTTGATTTGACAATCATATTTTTCCTTTCCATTGGTTTGTTTAACCTTTCTTGTGATCTATATGATATAAGCAGAAATAAATCCCTACTTATAAAACACCCCGATGCACAAGCTCTATCATTAAGCCCTTGTTACTATTGTTGATGACATTCCGGTAACCATCGATGGACGAGAACTTTGCCTATAGGTCCGCCTCGTTCCAACGAGCAGGAAAATGGTTCTCTTCGTCCCTCGCCCTTGGTACCAACATTCTTGCCAACATAACTGGCATGCTATTCTTTGACATGCCTCGCTATCATTACCATGCAAGATGTCAGCGCCCTTTGTACTTTTAACCCGCATGGTGGGCCCATAACCCGCAGTTCCACAGGATCGAAACTTGACACTCCTGTACAACCCTGATTCCGAAATATTCTCTGCACTTTGCTTCGTATGTATTTCACGAGCTAACTTCCTCACCCTGTTTCATTCCGGTATCAGAGGCAACATTGTTCTTCATTGCTCTAAACCCCTTCATCACCTGTTTTCGCCCCAAGCTGGATGCCTACCTGGTTGAAACTTGTTGAACCTTCTTATAGCACTCTCGATACATTTCCTGGTGCTTCTAAAATCTCCTTCCTTGAGATAACTACCAGATGTCGATCCTTTTAGATATTCATCCCTATAGCTTCCCCCCATATACCCCATTCATAGATCCCTAAGAAAGGATGACGACTTCTTCATCATGATTGAAAGCAGAGAGATGAAGACATCAACGTAATGGACCGACCTCGTCGAGAAGAGCAACCAAGACCAAGAACACTCGCTAGAATTTTGTAACCGATTCTTTCCCGTTAACTTCAACTCTAAAATCTCGGGACGAGATTTCTTGTAGTGGAGGAGATTTGTAACACCCCTAGTGCCATGCTATAGTAATCTCATCTAATGGTGCCATGTTATCATAATTGGCTAAGTCAAATTGCCCTTTGATAAAGATCCAAGTCAAAATCAAATTCAAAATGCAAGCCCAATTTTATTTCTTCAAACTATCAAACAAAAATGCTTGTATGGTGGTAAATAATCACGATATAATTTTCAT
The DNA here is from genome assembly GCA_032464435.1 of Aegilops umbellulata. Lineage (NCBI taxonomy): Eukaryota > Viridiplantae > Streptophyta > Magnoliopsida > Poales > Poaceae > Aegilops > Aegilops umbellulata. The sequence continues at coordinate 207,159,218 of CP136058.1, read as the reverse complement.
GTAGAAACTAACATTATTTGAGTTGTTAAAATGCCCGTAAAGTATTTTAAAACTGACCGAGCAGCAACTATATAACACTTTCAAATTCAAACAAAAAATCAAATATTTGCAAATGCCCTCAAAACTTTTTGTGCAACCCTATAATATTGCGTGTCATTCTTGTGCAAAGTTTCATAATTAAAAAAACTTCATTTGATCACTAAACTATTTTAGAAAACAGTAGCTGAATTAGAAACAGTATAAGATAAGAGTAAATAAAAAAGGAAAAGGAGAAACCCCCCACCCCCTATTCACTTAAGCCCAGTACTTACACTGTAGTAGGCCCAGCCCACCTGGCCGGCCTTTTCTCCTACCTCACAGGGAAGAGGCAGAGACCAAGGCGTGGCGTCCATCCGCCCACCATGGTCGCTGTGTCGGCCATCCCACGGCCCCGTGGGAGTATAAGAGCAACAACGGGGTGCGCTAGATCGAAACCCTAATCCCCATCTCGCTCATCCCCCCCTCGGTCCCCGTCGCACCCCCTCCTCTCTGGTTTGATTCAAGCTTGTGAGCCTGTGCGGTGACCGCTGCCTCGCCATCGTTGACACAGCCGCCGACCTCTTCAGAATGCGGGAGCACGCCCAGAAGGTCCGCCGCCGCCGGATTCATTCGTTCTGGGAACAAGCTCAAGCCGGGACGCCCCCTCCATGATGCGTGCATCGTCTTCGTCCGTCTCGGTCGTCGCATCTTGCATCACCATTGCCGCTGCTCTGATCCGTCTCCGGCCTCCCCGACCTCGCCACCGAGCTCACTGTGAGCTCCTCCCCCAAATCCCTCTTCTTCCCGCCTCGATTCACTGCCGTAGTCGCTGTCCCCGAAATCGCACGAGCTCTCGCATACGCGTACATGCGTGCTTGAGCCGCCGCTATTACTGCCTGTTCACTTCTGCGCTACTGCTGCTACTACCGCGTACACTCGTTCGCTGCTGCCGCCTGCGCTTCCTCGCACGCCCACCCATGGCCTCGCCTCCGCCTACCGCCGCTCACCTGCTGCCATGCCTCTGCCTCACCTAGACGCGTCCGTCGTGGCCTCCATCGCTGTCCACACGTGCGACTTCGTGCGTGGCGCTGCTCGTCGCCCGCACCGCGCCCGCTTTCCGTAGCCGCGCCCGTGCACCGCCACGCGTGCATGCTGTTGTGTCCGCTAACCCCTGTGCGCTTCTATCGCTGCTACTGCGCTGAGTCAATTGTTGTCGCAGTTCGGCTGCTCTGCTTTCGCTGTTGCTCGCTTGTACTGCTGCTGCTGATCCCCCTGCTACTCTGCTTGTTGCATTGCTTCTTGGCGCCGCCCTTGCCTCCCAGCACCGGCCGACTTTGGCCGCTGTGCCTCTGTGCGTGCGAAGCACAACCTAGTGGATGGCTGTGCCTTTGGCACCTAGGGCCGACCCTTGTTAATTAGTAGTAGGTTTAGTTTAGGGATATTTTAGTGCTAAGTTAGTCTAGTAGTAGATGACATGTAGGACCCCCCCCCCCACTTCAAATAAGTTAGATTTATTTATTTGTGTAGGTAAATAGTCTATGACATGCGGGCCACACATCCCCTTTTGACTAGTCAATTTGACTTGGTCAATTTAGATTAATCTATATATAATAATTCCAGAAAATGTCTAAATCTTTTAAAAATTAATAGAAAATAAACCGTAGCTCGGATGGGAAAGTTTTATACATGAAAGTTGCTCAGAACGGCGAGACGAATCCGAATACACCCTCCGTTCGTCTATCACACATCCCTAGCATAGCAAACGTTGAACTTTTCCCCCTCCGATTCATCTGTCTGACAGACGTCCGGAACTAGGAAAACTTTCCCGGATGTTATCCTCCTTCGTCAGTGTCGCCTAGCGTTGCGTTAGAACACCTCTAGCACCGCTTATTGTCTTGTTATGCTTATGTTTGCGTGTATCTACTGTTTCTTCCCCCTCTTCTTCTCCGGTAGACCTCGAGACCGCCGCTGATGCCCCTGTGATCGACTACATCGACGACAACCCCTCCTTGCCGGAGCAACCAGGCAAGCCCTCCCCCCTTTGATCATCCCGATATCGCCCATTCCTTTCTCTCATGCTTGCATTAGATTTTGCTACTGTTATTGATTGCTCCTATTCTGATGCATAGCCTGCTTTTGTATCTGCTGTTGTACCTTACCTGCTTATCCTAAACTGCTTAGCATAGGTTGGTTAGTGATCCATCAGTGACCCCCACTTGTCCTTGTTGCCCCTGCTTCATCATCGATGACTCGATCTACATGATCGAAGACCAGGCCCCGACACCGCACATCACTTCCCCTTAGTTGCTTGACACTACTGGGTTACTATCAAGTACCGAGGGTGAACCTCGTCAGCACTTCTGATGTTAACCCTGTAGAGTAGTCATTCGGTCGTGGTCATCGAGGGTGATTTCCTCCTTAACCACTTTCGATACGACTCTGTCGTGCAACCCCTCAAGTGTGAACATCGGGGGTGATTCCTCTTACGTTCACCTTGATGAATACATCTAGTGGGATTCATCGAGGGTGATTCCTCGGGTTTTCCCCTTGATGTTTGGACACACGGATACTTGTATTTTACCACTGTTACTTGGAAAGACGGGTCGACCCTGAGGGGTACCCGCGCGAGCTTAATTGCGAGTGATGTGGAGTCGGGCGGACCTGGAAGGTGCCCGCGAGATAATTACGAGGCGTGGCCGGGCATTCCTAGCCCTTGCCGCAAGTCCTCGAGACGGGGCAACGGGGTCACATCTTTCGTGAGTCTCTGCTTGTTACCGCGCGTTCCTAATCCACTATGATTTGGATATTTGATCCAAGGGGCCTCTGGCCTGATAGCACTAACCATCACGTGGGCATAGTATGGGCGTTCTGCATCGTATACATCAGCCGAAGCTTAATAGACGTCAGCCACTGAGTGGCGCGCACCGGGTTGGACTGCGTAAGCGCCTGCCTTGTTGAAGGAGGTAGCTAGATCTGCTCACCGGCCGCGTACGCAACGTGCAGGAGTTCCCGGGGAGATGGCCCATGACCCCTGGGGGCATAGGTTTAGTCCGGTGTGCTGGCCTCTCTATTAAGCCTAGGTCGGGTTGCGGCGTATTGTTTGGCGAGGCCGGGCATGACCCAGGAAAGTGTGTCTGGCCGGAGTTAATCGAGCGTGCTGGGTAAGTTGGTGCACCCCTGCAGGGAAGAAAACATCTATCGATAGCCTGTCCAACGGTAACGGACACTTGGAGTTGTATCCCGATCGATACAACTAGAACTGGAGATTTGTGATGAGAAATGGATTGTGATGATAACTGGATAGTATGGCTCTGGGACTTCTTTCTTGCAGGGATTCGAGAAAGGATCTCTGGCCGAGGTTGATAACACGACTACTACTTTACTTATGCTACTCTACTCCCTCCTGTTGCTGCAAGATGGTGGTTTCCAGAAGATGCTAGTCTTCGAGAGGACTAGGCTTTCCCTCTATTCTGGCATTTCTGCAGCCCAGTCCACATATACAGCCTTCTTTTGATAATGTTGCATATGTAGTGTAGATCCTTGCTTGCGAGTACTTTGGATGAGTACTCACGGTTGCTTTGCTCCCCCTTTTCCCCTTTTTCTTCTTTCTAGTTGATGCAACCAGATGTCGGAGCCCAGGAGTCAGATGCCACCATCGATGCCTACTATTACGTGGAGACCGCCAACGATCAGGTGTAGTTAGGAGGCTCCCAGGCAGGAGGCCTTGCCTTTTCGATCATTGTTGTTTTTGGTGCTAGCCTTCTTAAGGCAAACTTGTCTAACCCATGTCTGTACTCAGATATTGTTGCTTCCGCTGACTCTTGTGTTTTCGAGCTTATGTATTCGAGCCCTCGAGGCCCCTGGATTGTAATATAAAGCTTGTATTATTTTAATTTGTGTCTAGAGTTGTGTTGTGATATCTTCCCATGAGTCCTTGATCTTGATCGTACACATTTGCGTGCATGATTAGTGTATGATTGAATCGAGAGCGTCACACCAGCCTTCTCGACTACCACGGCTTCCCGACAATCAGTGCACGTGGAAACTTCCTTGCCGGGAACCTCGGTCTTGGCCTTCTTGCCGGTACTAGGAGTGCTCGACCCTTCAACAACCAGCATTGCTTCATCCTTGCGTTTCTTGTTCTTCTGATGTGTGGCCTTGTCGCCGTCCTCCGAGTCAACATCGATGACGTCTTCTTCACCGGGGAGTCGCCTCCCGTTCTTTGTTCAGGCACACTTATCCACCAAAGTGTACAGCTCATTCACAGTCTTGGGAAACCGGACATTCATCTTGGAACATATCATGTGGTTGCGTACATTGGACTGGAATGCAGCTATCACAGCTACCGCATGGATGTCTGGAATGTTCCTGTGCACCCAGCTAAACCTCTGCATGTACTTCCGAAAACTCTCTCCTGCCTTCTGGTGGAGGAGCTGCAAGTCGCTGGGCCGCCCTGTTTCTTGATGGCCTCCCATGAAGGCGCCAACAAACTCATGGCACAGGTCAGCCCAGGCCGTTGGTCTTGGCATGCCCGAGCATCAGATGAAGCCACCGATACATCGTCGGGTTCTTGGTCGGGTGGCTCTGGCTGCAGCCCCTGCGCTGGCTGCCATGGAGGGGATTGCACCATGGGGGTGGCCCCTTCAGTACGACCAGTGACTCGGGTAGTCGCCGCCGCCTGCCGAGGCCATGGCGGGCGTCCCTGCTGACATCCTCCCGCCTCAGTGAAACCAATCAAGCTCTGAATCATGGCTCTCCACTCATCCATCTGATTGGCTGTCGCCAGAAATATCAACAGGAGTTGGGCCCACGCCATGGCTTCTGAAGCGGTGCTCAGCATAGATGATGACGTAGAACCCGACGTCGCCTGGCTTCTGATGGTCATGGTAGTGACGACACCGTGCTCTTGCCGCTGTGAGACGGTCGCCAGGGTGGCTTGGCGACGACGTGGATGTGGTTGGGGATTGGCAACCCCATTCGATGCATCGTCTCGGCAAGCTTGTCTTAGAGGTGGCGCGTACCCTGTAACGGCACCCGCAGCGGGGGCGGCTAGAGGGTTGCTGTTCGCCCCAAAGCGAGCGCCATCACTGCGGCTGCGTCGTTCGGTCGCGTGGAGAGGTTGAGATGGAATAATCTCTCCACCCGCATCTTGTGGAGCATGGCCGCTAAGATGATGTTGACATTGTCCTTCTCCGGCGGCTCTCGCTCCCATTTTGGCCGCACTAGAAATGGTGATGATGCCGCCTGCGCCGGCCACGACCCATGTAGCGTCCACGTCCACGCGCGTCCCCATAGCCCCACGATATCAGTGGCCGCATGCGAAGGGGCCTGAGCGGTGGACGGGTGAGCTGTAGCACCAGACTTTTTCTTGGTCGCCATGGATGATGAAGTCGTTCGTGAAAAACTGATGATGAAGATGACACGCTGCTTACACCCTTCGGTTGGCGCAAGCGCTTGGCCCTATGTGGCGCGCCGAAGATGTCGTGGTATAACACAACCACCTATGCGACCATCGGCCCCTTGTGGTACGGCAAGGGGAAAGAGAACATTGCACAAAGAGTGGAGAGCATAGAGCAGCACGACAGTGCTGACATGAGCAGTTTTTACCCAGGTTCGGGCCGCCGCGAGGCGTAAAACCATACTCCTGCTTTGGTGGATTGATGAAAGGACCATGGTGGAGACGCAGCGCTCTAGCCCGGCAAGGTCGCCTCAGGGTGAGAGTAGCTACGCGCGTATGAGTGTACAGGGGTCCGAATCCTTTCTAAGGTTGCCATGGCCCTCCTTTTATAGGTCAAGGGGTCACCACAATGGAAAAACAGTCATTATCAAGTGATTAGATAGCCACAGTGCTATCAAACCTAACTCTGCATATAGGACAAGGTGAATTAAATGCACCGCTTAATGTCACGCCGCGGGGGTAGCTCGGCAAGCCTTGGCCTGCTATTTATCCACCCTCTCGCCTGCCTGTGTAACACATCTCCTGGATGGGTGTCGTCTAGGGGTGTTCTTCCTCAGAAATGGCTGCCACGTGCCAAATAACGGTCACTTAATCACTTGGGGGCTCGACACCGCATCGATTGGTGGCTTGCGTTGCTATGAGGTGGAGCGTTGGAGCCTTGGCGGGGTAATCCACCCTCGGCGTCCCCGACAAGCTTGCCGAGGTAGTCTTGAGACTTGTCTACTGGGTGACCTCGACCTTGTAAGGCTCGCTCGCCTGGCAAGGGAGGTTTCTACTTAGTGACATCTTGCTCATTTGGTTGGTCTTGGTCTTCTTGATCCGCCGTTTCATTTCTCAAAGAGCGTCTGTTTGGCCTTTTCTTGGATGGTGCAACCTTGCTCTTGAGCCTGTGTACAGTCCAGGCAACACACGCCTGGGGTTTGTTGCACTGAAAAGAGGGAGGTAGCTAGAAGGAGATTGTTAAGTCTGAGTGTGTGTTTTAGAGAACAAACCCATCCAGGCGGAAGTCATGTGCACATAAGAAGAGAACGATTCAATGTGGGGTGAGGGCTGAGGGTAATTAACTATGTATGGAGACATAGGTGACCTTGAACGAGCATGTGCGAGAGATATACATGTATACGTGGATGTGTGTGTGTGTGTGCGCGCGCGCGTGCACGCATGATCGAGATAAAAGAAAGAATACATAAGTCATAAGATCAACGGCATGGGATAGATGGATCGGTATGACAGTATGCATGTGTGTGACAGTGGAGGGAAGAAGGCCCGATAATTGAGCATGTGTTTTTGTCTTTAGGAGATAGTGTCATGGGCTGAGGCATGCATCTCTCGTGAGCAGAGACAGCGAGAAACAACGATTGTGCAAAAGAGATCAACATATAGATGCATGTATAGAGAGACATATATAGTGTGCGTGATAGGAAGCAAGAGTGCGTGCGAGAAAGAAAGGTTGACGGAGAAACTCCAGATAGACAGAGAGATAGAGATTAGGGGGTTCAGGGGCTACTGAGGGAGTCCTGGATTAGGGGGTGTCCGGATAGCCGGACTATAACCTTTGGCCGGACTCTTGAACTGTGAAGATACAAGATTGAAGACTTAGTCCCGTGTCCGGATGGGACTTTCCTTGGCGTGGAAGGAAAGCTTGGCAATACGGATATGTAGATATCCTCCCATTGTAACCGACTCTGTGTAACCCTAGCCCTCTCCAGTGTCTATATAAACTGGAGGGTTTTAGTCCATACGACGAACAACAATCATACCATAGGCTAGCTTCTAGGGTTTAGCCTCTCTGATCTCGTGGTAGATCCAGTCTTGTACTACCCATATCATCAATATTAATCAAGAAGGAGTAGGGTTTTACCTCCATCGAGAGGGCCCGAACCTGGGTAAAAACATCGTGTCCCTTGTCTCCTGTTACCATCCGCCTAGACGCACAGTTCGGGACCCCCTACCCGAGATCCGCCGGTTTTGACACCGACATTGGTTCTTTCATTGAGAGTTCCTCTGTGTCGTCATCTTTAGGCCCGATGGCTCCTCCGATCATCAACAGCGATGCGGTCTAGGGTGAGACTTTTCTCCCCGGATAGATCTTCGTATTCGGAGGCTTTGCACTGCGGGCTAATTCGCTTGGCCATCTAGAGCAGATCGAAAGCTACGCCCCTGGCCGTCAGGTCAGATTTGGAAGTTTGAACTACACGACTGACATCCGTGGAGACTTGATCTTCGACGGATTCGAGCCACAGCCGAGAGCGCCGCACTGTCACGATGGACATGATTTAGCTCTGCCGCCGAACAGTGCCCTGGAGGCCGCACCCGTATCCGCTCCGACCCTTAGCTCGGAGCCAACCGCGCCGATCGAGGATGGGTGGCTAGACACCACCTCGGGGCCTGCAGTCTCAACGGCGATTGAGCCGAACACCAGCCTTATTCTCTGCGGAACCCGTGACTCCGGGGTGCCGGACTCTCTTCCGGACTCCGAACCCTCCGCGCTCCTGCCAGTCGAATCTGATTGGGCGCCGATCATGGAATTCACCGTCGCGGATATCTTTCAGCACTCGCCCTTCGGCGACATTCTGAATTCACTAAGGTCTCTCTCCTTGTCAGGGGAGCCCTGGCCGGACTATGGCCAACAGGATTAGGATGCGGGCGACGAAGAAATTTGACGCCCACCCACCACCCAGTTCATAGCCACTGTCGATGATTTGACCGACATGCTCGACTTCGACTCCGAAGACATCGACGGTGTGGACGACGATGCAGGAGATGAACATGAACCAGTGCCTATAGGGCACTGGAAAGCCACCTCGTCATATGACGTATATATGGTGGATACACCCAAAGAAGGCAATGGCGATGGAACAGCGGGGGATGACCCCTCCAAGAAGCAACCTAAGCACCGGCGTGTGCGGCGCCGCTCTAAGTCCCGCCAAAGAAAAAATGGTGATACCGGCATGGGAGATAATAACACTCCGGATAGTGCCGAAGACAACTCCCTCCAGCAAGATTCAGCGCAGGAGGATGGAGAAGCCAGCCACCCTGAGAGAGCGGCAGACAGGGAGGAAGAGGATGATAATTACATGCCTTCCTCTGAAGACGAGGCAAGCCTCGGCGACGACGAATTTGTCGTGCCTGAGGATCCCGTCGAACAAGAGCGCTTTAAGCGCAGGTTTATGGCCACGGCGAGTAGCCTTAAGAAAAAATAGCAACAGCTTAGAGCTTATCAAGATTTGCTAGCCGACAGATGGATTGAAGTCCTTGCGGCCAAGGAATACGAACTCGAACGCCCCTCCAAGAGCTACCCAAAGCGCAGGTTGCTACCCCGATTAGAGGAGGAAGCACTTAAACCTACATCACCGGCGCATGATGCGGCTGACCGGCCACCTCGCGGCCGCGACAGAGAGGCCTCTCAGCCCTCCACTCAAGCCGCACCCCGGCGTCGCTCAAAAAATACGAAGGCACGAGGAAACGCGCCAGACCTGCGAGATATTTTGGAGGACAAGGCAAGGCAAACAAGATCGATATACGGATCGTGCGAGCGCCCCACGATACGAGACGATAACTATCACGCCGGATATAGTAAATCTGGCTGGGCCGAACATAGCAGACAAAGCTCATTTGAGCTACGTCGTGATATAGCCCAGTACAGAGGCGCCGCACACCCACTATGCTTCACAGATGAAGTAATGGATCATCAAATCCCAAAGGGTTTCAAACCCGTAAACATTGAATCATACGATGGCACAACAAATCATGCGGTATGGATCGAGGACTATCTCCTTCATATCCACATGGCCCGTGGCGATGACCTACACGCCATCAAATACCTCCCAGTCAAGCTTAAAGGACCAGCTCGGCATTGGCTTAACAGCTTGCCAGTAGAATCAATTTGTTGTTGGGAGGACCTGGAAGCCGCATTCCTCGACAACTTCCAGGGCACATATGTGCGACGCCCAGACGCCGTTGACCTGAGCCACATAATTCAGCAGCCAGAAGAATCTGCCAGACAATTCTGGACACGGTTCCTAACCAAGAAAAATCAAATTGTCGACTGTCCGGACGCAGAGGCCCTAGCAGCCTTAGAGTATAACATCCGTGACGAGTGGCTTGCCCGGCGCCTAGGACAGGAAAAGCCGAAATCCATGGCAGCCCTCACGACACTTATGACCCGCTTTTGCGCGGGAGAAGATAGCTGGCTGGCTCGTAGCAATAACATGACCAAGAGCCCTGGTAATTCGAATACCAAGGACAGCAATGGCAGGTCGCGTCACAACAAGCACAAGCGCCGCATTAACAGCGACGATGCTGAGGATACATCAGTTAATGCCGGATTCAGAGGCTCTAAACCCGGTCAGCGGAAAAAGCCAATCAAAAGATTTACTCCGGGCCCGTCCAGTTTGGATCATATACTCGATCGCTCGTGCCAGATACATGGCACCCCCGAAAAACCGGCCAATCACACCAACAGGGATTATTGGGTGTTCAAGCAGGCCAGCAAGTTAAATGCCGAAAACAGAGACAAGGGGATGCATAGCGACGACGAGGAGGAGCCCCGGCCGCTGAACAATAGTGGACAGAAGGGCTTCCCCCCAAATGTGCTGATAGTGAGCATGATATACGCAGCCCACATCCCCAAAAGGGAGCGGAAGCATGCACTCAGGGACGTATATGCGTTGGAGCCAGTCGCCCCAAAGTTCAACACATGGTCCTCCTGCCCGATCACTTTTGATCGAAGGGACCACCCCTCTAGCATCCGCCATGGCGGATTCGCCGCATTGGTTCTAGACCCAATCATTGACGGATTTCACCTCACTAGAGTCCTCATGGACGGCGGCAGCAGCCTGAACCTGCTTTATCAGGATAAAGTGCGGAAAATGGGCATAGATATCTCAAGGATTAAACCCACAAAACGACCTTTAAAGGCGTCATACCAGGTGTAGAGGCCAACTGTACAGGCTCAGTTACACTTGAAGTGGTCTTCGGATCCCCGGATAACTTCCGAAGCGAGGAGTTAATCTTCAACATAGTCATGTTCTGCAGTAGCTATCACGCACTGCTCGGACAAACCGCATTTGCAAAGTTCAATGCGGTTCCGCACTACGCATACCTCAAGCTCAAGATGCCAGGCCCTCGATGTAACGCCCTCGATGCGGCTATATCTCCTATGTGTCGAAGCACGACTTAGAGGCATAACCGCATTGAAAGCAATGTCGCAAGTGAGGTAATCTTCACACAACCCATGTAATACATAAGGGCAAGAGATACATAGTTGGCTTACAATCGCCACTTCACACAATTACATGAATAAAACAATACATCAACCAAGTACAATCAGGGCCCGACTACGGAGCCAAAATAAAAGAAGAAACCCCAAAAGCGACAAAGAACCAAGATCGACCCCAACTGGGCTCCACTACTGATCGACTAAAACGGAACAACACAAAGGGCAAGATCTCCATCGAACTCCTCCTTGAGCTCGGGTGCGTCACCTGCACGGACGCAGCGGCACCTGCAAACTGGTATTGGAAGTATCTGGTGAGTCACGAGGACTCAGCAATCTCACACCCGCGAGATCAAGACTATTTAAGCTTATAGGTAGGGTAAAAGGTATGAGGTGGAGCTGCAGCAAGCGACTAGCATATAAGGTGGCTTCATACGCAAAAGAGAGCGAGAAGAGAAATCAAAGCACGGTCGAACAACTATGATCAAAAAGTGATCCTGAAACTACTTACATCAAACATAACTCCAACAACCGTGTTCACTTCCCGGACCCTGCCGAGAAGAGACCATCACGGTTACACACGCGGTTGGTGTATTTTAGTTAAGATCAACTTCGGGTTTTCTACAACCGGACATTAACAAATTCCCATCTGCCCATAACCACGGGCACGGCTTTCGAAAGTTCAAAACCCTGCAGGGGTGTCCCAACTTAGCCCATGATAAGCTCTCGCGATCAACGAAGGATATTCCTTCTCCCCGGGAAGACCCGATCAGCCTCGGAATCCCGGCTACAAGACATTTCGACAGCAATAAAACAAGTCCAGCAAAACCGCCCGATGCGCCGACATCCTGATAGGAGCTGCACATATCTCGTTCTCAGGGCAACACCGGATGAACACTCCGTACAGCTAAAACCAGCCCTCAAGTTTCCTTGAGGTGGCGCTGCAAAGGGCTCTAGTTCGGACCAACACTTAGACAAGCATTGGCCCAGGGGGGCTAAATAAAGATGACCCTCGGGTTGATCAGACCCAAGAGAAAGGGGTAGGTGGTAGGCAAATGGTAAAACCAATGTTGGGCCTGCTGGAAAAGTCTTATTCAAAGCGAACTGTCAAGGGGGTCCCATAAATCACCCGACCGCGTTAGGGACGCAAAATCCGGGAACATAATACCGATATGACGGAAACTAGGGCGGCAAGAGTGGAACAAAACACCAGGCATAAGGCCGAGCCTTCCACCCTTTACCAAGTATATAGATGCATTAGTTAAATAGGATATATTGTGATATCCCAACAAATAAACACGATCCAACAAGGAACACAAGTCCATGTTCCAACAAGGAACAAACTTCATCTTCACCTGCAACTAACAACGCTATAAGAGGGGCTGAGCAAAGCGGTAACATAGCCAAACAACGGTTTGCTAGGACAAGGTGGGTTAGAGGCTTGGTTTAACAATATGGGAGGCATGATAAGCAAGTGGTAGGTATCGCAGCATAGGCATAGCAAAAGAGCGAGCAATCTAGCAAGCAAAGATAGAAGTGATTTCGAGGGTATGGTCATCTTGCCTGAGATCCCGCACGGAAGAAGAACGAGACCATGAAGAAGACAAACGGACGTAGACGAACGGGTCCTCACAAACGCGATGATAACAGAATCAACCCGAAGAAGCAACACCGGAAAGAAGCACACAACATAGTAAACAAACAACACATGAATATGGCATGATGCACAACCAAGTATGATGCATGTCCGGTTTAAAGATGCATGGCATGGCAAAGTGCAACAAACAACACTACAAATTAAGTGGAGCTCAATATGCAACGAGTTGCATATTGACGAAACACCACAACAATTATTTAGTTCTCTCTTGTTTATTCTACCCAACAATATTAAATGTTGTTAAACATGGCAAGGGGTGATGCATATGAAAACTACCTATCTAGGCAAGTTTAAATGAGGCCGGAACAACAAACAACAATTCCGGAAACTCCTCATAAGCAAATAATAGATTTGGAACTGTTCTGACCTAAACACAATTTTAATGTTGTTAAACAGGAAAATAAAGTGCAACATGTTAAACTAGGCATTTTTCTACCCCATTTACATATATAATTTATTTAAATCCGAGTTACGGTTAATTAGTTATGAATTAAATCATTTTAACATGGCATTTGAGAAAATTTAAACAAACAGCATTTTAATCATGTTAAACATAGATGAAAGTTGGATATTATTAAACTACACAATTTTCTGAGTATTTTTCATATATAAATCATTTTATACCGATGCACGGTTCAAGAGTTATTATATGCATGAAGCTCGGGGTCCAAACTGTAAAACAGGTAATTCGCTGGATAAATGCTAAAATCGCAACAGGGAAAAAAACACGCATCGGGCCTAAACTTGCTGGGCCAAAAGAGCACAGGAGGGACTGGGGCTGCTCACCCAGTGGGCCTTGGCCCGGTTCAGGAGGGAGGCTGCAGGAGGGGCACTGGGCCGGGGAGGCACTGGCCCACGTGGTGGTCAACGGGGCGCGACGGGATCGGCACCTCCCGATCCGGTCTGGACGTCGAGCGACGGCGCTCTCCGGCAAAGGCGGCGCGGCGCCGGTCAGCAGGGAGGCCGGGAGGGCGCCGGGACGACGGGAACGGACAGATCCAACGGCAACGGTGCCGGATCCGAGCTTGGCGGAGCTCCAAACTGCGGTGGAGGCGGCGGCGCGACTTCCTGTCGATGGGAGAGAGAGAGGTGAGGAGAGGAGAGGAGAAGGGTGGCGAGGTCGGGGCTCACCGGAGTTACGCAGCTCCGGTGGGGTCGCCGTGGTGCAGGCGGCGGCGAGAGACCGGCGGCGGCGGGGTTCGATCTGGATCGGGAGCTCCTCTCCCGATCTGGATCGATCGAGCGAGCGGGAACGGGGCGGAGGCGAACGACTGCGGGCCTCGGGCCCAGATCGGGGCCCGGGCGGGCCTGGCGGCGGAGGGAGGAGGTTGGGGCGACGTGGAGGCCTCCTAGTGGCTGCGGGACTCGGGGTAGGCGATGTGGCGGCGGCTGATGATTGGGAGGGCGCTGATTTCGAGGAGGAGGGAAGAGAAGGCCAAAAATGGAAGGGGGGCTTCCTTTTATAGGCAGAACTAGGGTTTGGGGGGTTAGGAGGGGTTTTCGAGGCCTCCGATCGCGATCCGACGGATCCGATCGAGAGAGAGGGGTTAGGGGACCTAGGTGGACTGAGGAGAGGGGGTTTTCGGACTGTGCTAGAGTGGTTGGGCTGAGAGGAGAGGAGAGGAGAGGAGTGCAGCCCGGCAACTGTTTCCGGAGACCGAAAACGTCCGATGTTAGACCGGCTATAATGCCGCTATAGTTATCCGTCGGGGCACCAAACGGACTCCGAATGCGATGAAACTTGGCAGGCGACCTACTAACAACAAAACAACGCCGCATGTCAACTTTCATCCCATTCCGAGAACATTTCTCGGTCACTTATAAAATAATATTCGGACATGTCGCGGGCGCGTGCAAGTGTGGTTGGTCTCAGAACGGACAAGGGAGAGAACTCGGAGAACCCGGACGGATGCAAGTTTCGAAAAAATATGATGATGCAATGCAGATGATGACATGGCAAGATGCGACACGCAAGCAAATGACAAGGCAACAACAGCGAACAACTGGAGGACAACTGGCACATCGGTCTCGGGGCATTACAACACTCCACCACTACGAGAGGATCTCGTCCCGAGATCTAGAATGGCACCGGAGGGGAAAACGGAAGAGAAATTGAAGAGGTTAAACTAAGTTGCTTCTTTGGCAAACGAGTGAAACCAACGAACCTTGAAAGGATGAACAAAATGAAAGAACGAAAACAATGAAGATGAACAAAGTTGAAAACACTCCGTTTGAAAAAGGAACAAGTGATACGACGAGAATCAAGAGGTTTAGTGATAAGATAGATATTGAAACCACTGATATGATATGGGCAACACTCCGACTGAAAAGAGAAGGAAAAATTGATGAGATGAAAAGATATTGAAGAGATGATACAACACTCCAGTTAAAACGAGATGTACAAAGAACGATAATGATCACTTACGATAATGCTCCGGTTGGAAAATGGAAGGGATCGAATATGAACTTGAGAAGATGGGATGATACTTGACGAAATCGACAACACACTGCCTCGAAAACAATTATAAGAATGACACAAGGGGTAAGAATGATTTCAGACAGCACTCCGGTTGAGAAGGGATGCAAAGCTTGATAAGATGATAGAACTTGAATGAAGGACACGACACTCCGGTTAAAATGGATAATGCAAGAAAAAGAACATGATCTTGACAAAACAAGATGATGGGTCGAAGAGAGCAACATCACAAAGCCTCCGGAAGAAGAAATAGAAGTTAGATCATTGGAATAAAGGAATGGAGAAGAAAATGACATCTTTGCCACAAATGAACTTGAAAAGCATCCTTGCAAAGAAGAATTGAACGGAGTTGTTGGAGAATCAACAACGAAAAGAATAAGTTTGTAGTGGGCTTATGGAAACATCTCAAAATTATGAGGTGAGCTTCTGCCACCAACGGAAACAAACGATTGGATTGATAACAACAAAGAGACGAGAAACTTATTTCACCGGGAGGATAAATGAAGAACTTGGATCATTTATAAGCACCATAAATAGCAACAATCGTTAGGGAAAGCTTTAGGTGAAATATAACCCAAGATAACTCCATTGAAGAGATTGATGGATTTAAAATACCTCATTCTTGACAACATGTGAGTCACGAGACGTGAACTCCAATAATCAAGAATGACATAATACCACCTCGAATGATACAGTTGAAAGGATTGCACTTCAAAATGCACGATGAAGAATACTTGAGCTCCTCTGAAAAGAATCTCGATGAACACTTCGAGAAGGAATTAAATCCTTGATGAACCATCATGTAGAGCCTCCATGAAGAACTCCGGTAATAAAAGAATGATCACAAAGAAATGTAGGATGAAAAAAATAAGATTGAAGCCTTGCAATGATTCAGATGGATCTTCGTGATGATGAGAGCTTGGAACTCCGGGAAAAGAAAAGATGAAACAATTGAAATCAAGAATTTGAAGAACCTCCGAAATAAGGAATTGAATTTACTCGATGAAAAAGAATAAGGATTACAATATGCTCGTCTTTCACCAACTAAATTGATGACAAGCAAAGGATTTGGCATACTACTTATTCTCGTAGAAAGGATTAAGAGAGATATAGCGTAAACTTGGAAGGGTATTCAACGAACCACCGGTTGGATTTGGAAACAACGAATGAATCTATATGATAACGAAGGAAGAGAACTCTTGAATGAACCACCGTAAGAATTGAAAATGAACGAAGAAAGATAAAGAAACACCGGGAAGAATTTGAAAATGAACGAAGATACTTGAGAGAATTTAGATACACATGAACGAATAGATCACGAGCTGATTAGAGAATACTTGAATGATGCACCGGTAAGATTTGGAGAACGAGAGCTGAAAGCTGAGGGTGAATAATTCTGATATGATGGGCTCCGGAGAATCAAACTGAAAAGACTTCTGAAATGCTCCGGATGGTTGAAAAGAATTCTCACAATCGAAAACAATTATGAGAGGATGGCAACAAGCTAGAACAAAGGATCTTGAAGAGAATGGAGCAAGTTTTAAGATAAACTCTTCTTCGGTCTTCAAATGTTGAGAATGACGACGAGAAACACCAAGAATTTAGTTGAGACACTCCGGAATGAAAATTGGAAAAGTTGAGCCAACGATGAAAGAATTGAAACGATTCTTGGAGAAGGAATATGACTGATGATAATTCATTCTTACGTCAAACTTTGAAAAGAATTTTAGAAGCTCCGGGAAGATTAGAAGAGTCAGGTAAGATCCTGGAAAAAGACCTGTGGGTTATGGGCCCACTCAAAAGAAACACCGTTGAATGATTGCTTGAAAGGGATATTGCACCGGTTGAATTAAATGGCTTGAATGAAATAGCATTCTCAAAAAAAAAACTTGAGTGAATTGAAAATGGAAACTTAAATCTTCTGAGGTATCTTCAGCACTTCGGAACAATTGAATAGCGAGAAGTGGAAGACTAAGAGATACACCGGCATAAGAAAGCACTTGAAATAAGAAAAGGAATATGATCAACACCGAAAGCTTGAATTAATTCCACCGGAGAAGAAAAAGAACGAAGATTGATGAACTTGAAACTGTTGAGCATCTTCATGGGAATCACCGGATAAGAACATTGAAGGAAAGAATGAAGAAGCTTCACATGAATAAAATGGATACTTGATTGAGAACTCTGAGTCCTTGAAGAAAAAGGGTGGGAGGGCGGGAAAACAAAGACAACTTGGAACAGATGGAGCAAACACCGTAGAGAAGAACTGATAAATGATCTTGCAGATGTTGAAGTGATCGGATCCACTTGAAGAGAGACACACCGGTTGAAAAGAATTGAGAAGACAACCTTGATGAACAAGAAGGACTAGCATCCACATAGAAATAAGAGAACACCATTTAGGAAAGGTATGGATTCCACATTTGATTTCGAAGCAACTCGAATACCACAAAACAAAACAAAAACAAAGGATTGGCTTGCAGAATAAGCCGGAAACAAACATATGATAGATCCCATATCGTATCATGTGTCTGTTGGAAAGATATCCTATGAGATACTTGAATTCCCACTTATAAACTCCCAAAACTTTCTGGTTATGCAATCAGGTGTTGGGGATACAGGGGAAGCATAATATCTCACCCAAACTAGCAAATCCTACAACCAGTTGTATCCATCCTTCAACACATAACCAAGAAACCTTCGGAAATCATCTACCTCAACCTTCGAAAACACATCCGTTATACAAGTCATGGCAATACCCCTGCACTCGCCACAGTACTGGGCTATCAGGGTTATCTCACCAACAACTGTACAAAAGAGATTTTCGATGTCGGCGTACTAAACTCAGGTATTCCAAAACCGCAACGATAATATTATGACGACAACACCTCGGAGCTCAACTCCCCGGGACACTGCCACAACCCCTAAATGTCAGGAGGCAACCAAGACAATGTTGTCATCATAAAACCATCGGAACGATTGTAATATACCCACGTGATCCTAAATTTTTTTTTGGTGAACTTTGAGAAGAGAAGAGTCAAAACTCTACGTCAGGATGCCTTACCAGAAGGTCGAAGGGACTGGGGAGTAAAAAAGAATTCCTAAACTCTACGATATATAATTCCTAAATGAATCAAAACATTTTTTCTAGACACAACTCGGCCACTAAAAACGATCAATCAGTGGGGGCTCCTAAGGTCGGGGAAGGCTCTGATTACCAACTTGTAACGCCCTCGATGCGGCTATATCTCCTACGTGTCGAAGCACGACTTAGAGGCATAACCGCATTGAAAGCAATGTCGCAAGTGAGGTAATCTTCACACAACCCATGTAATACATAAGGGCAAGAGATACATAGTTGGCTTACAATCGCCACTTCACACAATTACATGAATAAAACAATACATCAACCAAGTACAATCAGGGCCCGACTACGGAGCCAAAATAAAAGAAGAAACCCCAAAAGCGACAAAGAACCAAGATCGACCCCAACTGGGCTCCACTACTGATCGACTAAAACGGAACAACACAAAGGGCAAGATCTCCATCGAACTCCTCCTTGAGCTCGGGTGCGTCACCTGCACGGACGCAGCGGCACCTGCAAACTGGTATTGGAAGTATCTGGTGAGTCACGAGGACTCAGCAATCTCACACCCGCGAGATCAAGACTATTTAAGCTTATAGGTAGGGTAAAAGGTATGAGGTGGAGCTGCAGCAAGCGACTAGCATATAAGGTGGCTTCATACGCAAAAGAGAGCGAGAAGAGAAGTCAAAGCACGGTCGAACAACTATGATCAAAAAGTGATCCTGAAACTATTTACGTCAAACATAACTCCAACAACCGTGTTCACTTCCCGGACCCTGCCGAGAAGAGACCATCACGGTTACACACGCGGTTGGTGTATTTTAGTTAAGATCAACTTCGGGTTTTCTACAACCGGACATTAACAAATTCCCATCTGCCCATAACCGCGGGCACGGCTTTCGAAAGTTCAAAACCCTGCAGGGGTGTCCCAACTTAGCCCATGATAAGCTCTCGCGATCAACGAAGGATATTCCTTCTCCCCGGGAAGACCCGATCAGCCTCGGAATCCCGGCTACAAGACATTTCGACAGCAATAAAACAAGTCCAGCAAAACAGCCCGATGCGCCGACATCCTGATAGGAGCTGCACAAATCTCGTTCTCAGGGCAACACCGGATGAACACTCCGTACAGCTAAAACCAGCCCTCAAGTTTCCTTGAGGTGGCGCTGCAAAGGGCTCTAGTTCGGACCAACACTTAGACAAGCATTGGCCCGGGGGGGCTAAATAAAGATGACCCTCGGGTTGATCAGACCCAAGAGAAAGGGGTAGGTGGTAGGCAAATGGTAAAACCAATGTTGGGCCTGCTGGAAAAGTCTTATTCAAAGCGAACTGTCAAGGGGGTCCCATAAATCACCCGACCACGTTAGGGACGCAAAATCCGGGAACATAATACCGATATGACGGAAACTAGGGCGGCAAGAGTGGAACAAAACACCAGGCATAAGGCCGAGCCTTCCACCCTTTACCAAGTATATAGATGCATTAGTTAAATAGGATATATTGTGATATCCCAACAAATAAACACGATCCAACAAGGAACACAAGTCCATGTTCCAACAAGGAACAAACTTCATCTTCACCTGCAACTAACAACGCTATAAGAGGGGCTGAGCAAAGCGGTAATATAGCCAAACAACGGTTTGCTAGGACAAGGTGGGTTAGAGGCTTGGTTTAACAATATGGGAGGCATGATAAGCAAGTGGTAGGTATCGCAGCATAGGCATAGCAAAAGAGCGAGCAATCTAGCAAGCAAAGATAGAAGTGATTTCGAGGGTATGGTCATCTTGCCTGAGATCCCGCACGGAAGAAGAACGAGACCATGAAGAAGACAAACGGACGTAGACGAACGGGTCCTCACAAACGCGATGATAACAGAATCAACCCGAAGAAGCAACACCGGAAAGAAGCACACAACATAGTAAACAAACAACACATGAATATGGCATGATGCACAACCAAGTATGATGCATGTCCGGTTTAAAGATGCATGGCATGGCAAAGTGCAACAAACAACACTACAAATTAAGTGGAGCTCAATATGCAACGAGTTGCATATTGACGAAACACCACAACAATTATTTAGTTCTCTCTTGTTTATGCTACCCAACAATATTAAATGTTGTTAAACATGGCAAGGGGTGATGCATATGAAAACTACCTATCTAGGCAAGTTTAAATGAGGCCGGAACAACAAACAACAATTCCGGAAACTCCTCATAAGCAAATAATAGATTTGGAACTGTTCTGACCTAAACACAATTTTAATGTTGTTAAACAGGAAAATAAAGTGCAACATGTTAAACTAGGCATTTTTCTACCCCATTTACATATATAATTTATTTAAATCCGAGTTACGGTTAATTAGTTATGAATTAAATCATTTTAACATGGCATTTGAGAAAATTTAAACAAACAGCATTTTAATCATGTTAAACATAGATGAAAGTTGGATATTATTAAACTACACAATTTTCTGAGTATTTTTCATATATAAATCATTTTAAACCGGTGCACGGTTCAAGAGTTATTATATGCATGAAGCTCGGGGTCCAAACTGTAAAACAGGTAATTCGCTGGATAAATGCTAAAATCGCAACAGGGAAAAAAACACGCATCGGGCCTAAACTTGCTGGGCCAAAAGAGCACAGGAGGGACTGGGGCTGCTCACCCAGTGGGCCTTGGCCCGGTTCAGGAGGGAGGCTGCAGGAGGGGCGCTGGGCGGGGGAGGCACTGGCCCACGTGGTGGTCAACGGGGCGCGACGGGATCGGCACCTCCCGATCCGGTCTGGACGTCGAGCGATGGTGCTCTCCGGCGAAGGCGGCGCGGCGCCGGTCTGCAGGGAGGCCGGGAGGGCGCCGGGACGACGGGAACGGACAGATCCAACGGCGACGGTGCCGGATCCGAGCTTGGCGGAGCTCCAAACTGCGGTGGAGGCGGCGGCGCGACTTCCTGTCGACAGGAGAGAGAGAGAGGTGAGGACAGGAGAGGAGAAGGGTGGCGAGGTCGGGGTTCACCGGAGTTACGCAGCTCCGGTGGGGTCGCCGTGGCGCAGGCGGCGGCGAGAGACCGGCGGCGGCGGGGTTCGATCTGGATCGGGAGCTCCTCTTCCGATCTGGATCGATCGAGCGAGCGGGAACGGGGCGGTGGCGAACGACTGCGGGCCTCGGGCCCATATCAGGGCCCGGGCGGGCCTGGCTCGGGCCTGGCGGCGGAGGGAGGAGGCCGGGGCGACGTGGAGGCCTCTTAGTGGCTGCGGGACTCAGGGTAGGCGATGTGGCGGCGGCTGATGATTGGGAGGTCGCTGATTTCGAGGAGGAGGGAAGAGAAGGCCAAAAATGGAAGGCGGGCTTCCTTTTATAGGCAGAACTAGGGTTTGGGGGGTTAGGAGGGGTTTTCGAGGCCTCCGATCGCGATCCGACGGATCCGATCGAGAGAGAGGGGTTAGGGGACCTAGGTGGACTGAGGAGAGGGGGTTTTCGGACTGTGCTAGAGTGGTTGGGCTGAGAGGAGAGGAGAGGAGAGGAGTGCAGCCCGGCAACTGTTTCCGGAGACCGAAAACGTCCGACGTTAGACCGGCTATAATGCCGCTATAGTTATCCGTTGGGGCACCAAACGGACTCCGAATGCGATGAAACTTGGCAGGCGACCTACTAACAACAAAACAACGCCGCATGTCAACTTTCATCCCATTCCGAGAACATTTCTCGGTCACTTATAAAATAATATTCGGACATGTCGCGGGCGCGTGCAAGTGTGGTTGGTCTCAGAACGGACAAGGGAGAGAACTCGGAGAACCCGGACGGATGCAAGTTTCAAAAAAATATGATGATGCAATGCAGATGATGACATGGCAAGATGCGACACGCAAGCAAATGACAAGGCAACAACAGCGAATAACTGGAGGACAACTGGCACATCGGTCTCGGGGCGTTACACTCGAGGAGTCATTACGGTCAATGGAAACACCGAACGCTCTCTCCGGACAGAGGAGCATACGGCGGCCCTAGCAGCGGAAGTACAAAGCAGCCTCTCAAGGCAATTCTCCAGTCCGGCTATTGAACGTCCGGACACCGTCAAGCGCGCCCGGAGTAACCTACAACAAGACCACCTGGCACGTTTCGAGCAAGCATAGCAATGCGGCCCCAACCCCAGCCCTCGCGAAATGGCGAAATCGGTGCTACGCGTACATAATTACGCTCTGAAAATACCATGGGCACAGGGGGAGGGGCACCATCATGGCACGCCCGAAACACGACTTAACCGCACTAGGGGCTGCCGATTTTGTCATTTTCTTTTTTCCTACTTTCAGGACTCCACTCTTCGGAAGGCCTGTCCGGCAGTACAATTGCCGCACAAACGATACAACAACCAAGGAAGCAGAAAGCTACGCCGCACTACGGAACTCCCAGGCAGTCTCTATAACGAGCAGAATACCTGTCTTACATACTATCTCGCAGCTCGCCCCTGGAGGGGGACATGTCAAATAGTCCCATCTCTTGCTTATCGCACTATTTGTATTGTTCGGCTTTTGCAGCAGCCTTTTAAAATAAACAATGCTTAGCTTCAGCTTATTATTGCATTCTCTATTCATTTCCTTTTCAATACATATGTTCAGTTATGACATTTAGCACCCGTACACTTTGGTACGGTCAATACGCCAGGGGCTCAAGCACCCCATAATAGGGCGTGAGAAGTCCGAACACTTTCACAAGTGCGGCCCTCCGAACTTATAGCATTATATGCATCTGCTCCGAATCATGTCTTTGGTCAATAGTTGGGTTTGCCCGGCTCCCATGTTTTGGTACCTTACGTTCCGCTATATCGGCTAAGGTAGCGCTGGGAGAACTGCTGCGATTGTGCCCCGGTTGAGCTGGGTTAAGCACCTCAGTAGACAAAGCTAAAACTGACTGTCATGATAGGGCGAGAGCTGTTCGTTGTTCGAGAGGTTCCGAGTCCCTAAAGACTTACGCCGCTTAGAGCGAGGAGTCGGCTTTGTCCGGCCTAAGGCATGTATAGCGCCCCGAACTCGGTCTTCCGAATACTAGGGCTTCGCCGAAATTTAAAATTATAGAATTTTCTGGCTAAATGAGAGTGATAACGCATTATAGTCCGATTGCCTTGTTCGTTGTGCTGAGCACCTCCCTTGAAGGACCCAAGAATGGGAAAAAGAGTGCTCAGGTTTATCCCGAACACCCCAGCACCTGTGGCATGGGGCAGAAGCCGACGACTCGCCATCTCTCAAATTTAATAAACGGCCGCATAGAAGGTAATATTTTAAATTAAAACAAGCGTTGCATAGCGCATATGAACAAGTTTTCAGCGCACAGGATAAAACGAACAAGTTTCACTCAAATATTACATCCCTGGCACATTCATCCGCCACAAGGCGGGCACCCTTCAGGACACCCTCATAGTACATCTCGGGGTGGCGATGCTCCTTGCCCGACGGCGGCCCGTCCTTCACCAGCTTCTCCGCGTCCATCCTGCCCCAGTGCACTTTAGCATGGGCAAGCGCCCTACGGGCGCCCTCAATGCAGGCGGAGCGCTTGATAACCTCAAGCCATGGACAAGCATCCACCAACCGCCTTACCAGCCCAAAGTAGCTCCCAGGCAGAGCCTCTCCAAGCCACAGTCGAACTATGAGGCCCTTCATGGTCTGTTCGGCCACCTTATGGAGCTCGACCAGTTGCTTCAGCTGGTCGCTCCAAGGCACCGGGTGTCCGGCCTCAGCATACTGAGACCAGAACACCTTCTCCGTCGAGCTGCCCTCCTTGGCCCGGTAGAAAGCGGCGGCATCAGACACGCTACGGGGCGAATCTGCAAATGCTCCTGGAGAGCTCCGGACTCGGGTAAGTAACAAGTAATTCACTTTCACATGCTTCATCGCCTCAACTTCCTGGAGGGCTTGCTGGGCTTCGGCCTTGGCAGATTTGGCGATTTCAAGGGCCGTCGCAAGCTCGGACTCTCGAGTCTTTGAGTCAAGCTCCAAACTCTCGTGTTTCTTCATGAGAGCCTGGAGCTCTTGCTGCACCTCGCCAACCCGCGCCTCATGCTTCTCCCTCTCGGTGCGCTCCGTGGCCGCCCTCTTTTCGGCCTCGGACAACGCTTGCTTAAGGGTCACCACCTCAGTCGTGGCCCCTAGGACACCAATAGCGATCCTGTCATTTTTTTTGCAACTGCATCTTTTTAAATATACTCCACAAGGTATTACTTACCTTCTTTTTCCTCGAGCTCCTTCTTGGCAAGGCCGAGCTCTTGCTCGGACCGCTCGAGGCTCTGCTTTAGTGCATCCACCTCCGCAGTCATTACGGCAGAGGCCAGCAGCGAAGCCTGCATACACATATTGACTTAATTCAGTTAGATTCCTGTAAATGTTATTAGATCATCTATTCGGCTTTTCTTTATGAACGCCAAACAGAGCATCAGGGGCTACTGTCTATGCGGTAATATTTTCACATATTTTTCACGTACCTCAAAGCCTGTTAGCAGGCTGGCACAGGCTTTAGTCAGCCCGCTCTTGGCGGACTGAACCTTCTGGATCACCGCACTCATAATAGTGCGGTGCTCCTCGTCGATGGAGGCGCCGTTAAGCACCTCCAGCAAATTGTCTGATGCCTCCGGTTGGACGAAGGTCACCGGTGTCATAGGCTTGCCCTTCTTATTAGGGGGCCACCTGCCGGATTCCGGAACCATTGAAGGTTCCGGTGCGGTGTCCGGCCTAGGGCCGGACTTGGAGCCGTCGCGGGTTTTGTCCCATTCGCGCCTGGAGTCCGGGAGGTCGCCTTGTGGCGCATCCGGGACCACCTCCTCCTGGCTTGGAACCTTTTGGGTTAGCACCTCGGTGTCGTCCGTAGGGCGAGGGGAGGTAGCGGTCGAAAGTGAAAAACTATTAACGTCCGACGAATCCAGGGAGCCACGTGACGACACGTCGAGCCGGACCTTGGGCGGACTGCATAATTATATTCGGCGTCAGAAGATACTGCGCAATAAAGGAACGCCATGAGTCATTCTGGTATCCGAATACTTACGATTTCGCCAGGGGCTTGGCCCTGAGCGGCCACTCCTCTTCGCCGTCGTCGACTTTGGTGGAGTAGTCCATAGGAAGGGTCCTCCCTTTCTTGGACCCTCTGGCCTCCCTAGTTGGGGCGGCCTTCCTTTTCTTCTCTCCCCCCGCCGGGGAAGAGACCTCTCTTTCCTCCTCCTCGTCTTCATGGGAGGAGTCTGCCTCGGAGTCGTTGGATGATGAGTCCGACTGCACCGGGCGTCGGGAACTCTTCCGGGTTCCCAAGGCCTTCTTCTCCGGCACCGCGTAAGGTGCCGGAACCAGCAGCTTCGCCAAGCGGGCGTCTGCTGGGTCTTCGGCAAAGGAGTCGGACAGGTGATCTGCCCGGACGTCTCCTGCCAATCCTATCAACGGTATGGGAGTTTAGATCCCGCATAGAGTCAAACTATGAAAGACAAATATCCTATAAGAGGTAAAAACGGCTTACCGCATTGGCTTGACGCTGCATGCTGAATCTGCGATCCTCGGTAGCGGATGCAGGAGCCTCGGCGCCCTTGAATAGCACCTTCCAGGCATCTTCGTACGTTGTGTTGAAGAGCCTGCTCAGAGTTCGGTGCTGGGCAGGATTGAACTCCCACAAATTGAAAGCACTTTGTTGACACGGGAGGATCCGGCAGATGAGCATAACCTGGACTACGTTGACGTGTTTGAGCTTCTTGCTCACCAGGTTCTGGACACATGTTTGGAGTCCGGTCACCTCTCCCGAACTTCCCCATGCCAGGCCCTTCTCTTTCCAGGAGGTGAGCCGCGAAGGGGCTCCGGATCGGAACTCGGGGGTTGCGACCCATGCAGGATCGCGCGGCTCGGTGATGTAGAACCACCCCGATTGCCACCCCTTTTTTATCTCCACGAAGGAGCCCTCGAGCCATAGGACGTTGGGCATCTTGCCCACCATGGCGCCTCCGCATTCTGCCTGGCGGCGTCCGCAACCTTCGGCTTATCATTGAAGGTCTTCAACCATAAGCCTAAGTAGGGTCGGATGCAGAGGAAGGCCTCGCACAAGACGCTAAACGCCGAGATGTTGAGGATGAAGTTCGGGGCCAGATCGTGGAAGTCCAGGCCATAGTAGAACATGAGCCCCCGGACGAATGAATGGAGGGGGAATCCCAGTCCGTGGAGGAAATGGGTAAGGAAGACAACCCTCTCATGGGGCCTGGGGGTGGGGATGAGCTGCCCCTCATCTGGGAGCCGGTGCGCGATGTCGTCGGGCAGGTATCCGGCTCTCCTCAGTTTTTTGACGTCTCCCTCCGTGACGGAGGAGACCATCCACTTGTCTCCCGCTCCAGACATGGTTGGAGAAGGTTGAGATGGGGAATGCGGACTTGGGCGCTGGAGCTCGAGTGCGCGGAAATGGATGAGCAAAGGAGGAAGAAGGCATGGGTGAAAAGGTGGATCCTTATCCCCTTATATGGGCGGACGGAACTACGTGTCCCCACCAGCCTGGTAAAACTCGCTTATCTCCCAAGCGCCATAATCAATGGCGCGGTTGGGTTACCCACGCCTGTATTGATGAGAATCCCGAAATAAGGGGACACGATCTCTGCTTCGACAAGACGTGCCAAGGAAACCGCCTCGCAAAACGCACTGAGGTGGGACAGTAAAAACGATTTGAATAAAGGCTTGGCCGCGATGTGATGTCACGCTACGGAATACGTCCGTAGATTAGATTAGTGTAAATACTATTCTCTCTATGGCAGTATGTGGAACTTATTTTGCAGAGCCGGACACTATCCTTGTGTTCAAAATCTTCTATGAAGTATTCGGAGGAGGAACCCGTCTTGCAATGCCGAAGACAATCTGCGCGCCGGACTCGTCGTCATTGAAGCCTGGTTCAGGGGCTACTGAGGGAGTCCTGGCGTGGAAGGCAAGCTTGGCGATACGGATATGTAGATCTCCTCCCATTGTAACCGACTCTGTGTAATCCTAGCCCTCTCCAGTGTCTATATAAACCGGAGGGTTTTAGTCCATAGGACGAACAACAATCATACCATAGGCTAGCTTCTAGGGTTTAGCCTCTCCAATCTCGTGGTAGATCCACCCTTGTACTACCCATATCATCAATATTAATCAAGCAGTAGTAGGGTTTTAGCTCCATCGAGAGGGCCCGAACCTGGGTAAAAACATCGTGTCCCTTGTCTCCTGTTACCATCCGCCTAGACGCATAGTTCGGGATCCCCAACCCGAGATCCACCGGTTTTGACACCGACAGTGAGTTATGTGTGTGTGAGAGAAAGATAAAAAGAGGGTGCATGACTACAAGTAGAGAGAAACATATATAGTGTGTGTGATAGGAAGCAAGAGTGAGGGCAAGAAAGAAGGTTGATGGAGAAACAGATTAATAGAAAGATAGAGATGCTAGTTAGAGGGAGATCGGCTAGTGTGTGTGTGTTAGAGATAAGAGTCAAGTGGGTCTGAAGGCTTAGTTATGTGTGTGGGTGTGAGAGAGATAGAGAGGGGCGCATGTGAGTCCCATATAGACGAATATTAGAGATAAATGAGATCCCGAGAGATGGAGTTTTGTGTTTGCGAGACAGAAAGATATTTCACAAGGAGAGTCATAGCTAGAGAGACATATCAGGGAACGCGAGATATCCCTAGGGAGAGAGAGTGTGTGTGAGTGACATACAAGGGAACGGTGGAGAGATATGAGATCCTGCGCGACAGAGTTTGTGCTTGTGTGTGAGAAAGGGATATTTAAGAGGGAGAGTCGTAGCTTCTCATACCTATGGAGCTCAAGACATCTGTGTGTGGGAGGGGGTGTGTGAGTGGCATATAGAGGAATAGTAGACAGAAATGAGACCCCGGGAGACGAAGTTTGTGTTTGTATGAGCGAAAGAGATTTCACAAGGAGAACCATAGTTAGAGATACATAAGAGGGAGCGAGATATACTTAGAGAGAGATAGAGTGAAGGTCAAGGGGGAGAGTATAGTCAGTGTGTTACGAAGATAAAAGATCATTGTCGACATACAAGTAGCACGAGAGATACCCGAGAGACGGTGAAGGCATATAGGTCTAGAGAGATATATAGGCATGAGTGATAGCTATATGAGACAAATATTTGGATTAGAGGGGATTCAAATATAAACTAGAGATCACGACATCGATAATATCATAACAAAAATTATTCTATCAAATATGCATATTCATTTGAGTTTGGGGACACGTGTAATGTTATATAGTTTATCAATATTAGTGATACATAGATTCTTTAATTAGAGGTAATGCATGGTTTATATGCAATTAATGTCTAAACGGGATTAAGCTATATGTCGCGTGTGTCAAACACATTATACGTGTTTGAGAAGTAAAAAAACCCGCATGAAACACACATTAATTGGAGACAGTTAGCGAGGAATGCATACATTGGATTTCAACATAAAGTGGTTTCAAATATTTGAAAATCTAAATTAAGATGGATACAGCCTTATGAATCTGAGATCATGTCATTTATAAACCATATTTATGTATAAAGGGTGTTGTGCTTTTGAAAGTATATTTAAAAAATGATGTATATAGATTTGTTTCGAATAGAAAATGGATCCTGCCCGAAAAAATACAAAATGGATTCGAATTGAGTTGACAAGGTAAACATACACTCTTTTTCTGAAAACAAAATTGAACGAAGCGGGAAAACTCGTAGTAACCGCCCGAAACCAAAATATGCGAGATGGGAATTACTGCCTATCCCAGACATGCAAAGCCTATCGGCTCGATTTCTATACGTTTCGATAGGGGTAGGCTTGTAATTTCACTCAAACGTGACATAACCGCCTCCGCCTCTCACCTCCCCGGATTCATACATGGTGGGCGCCAAAACAAACTCTCCTTGGCCGAAACCACCGTCAGAAAATATTCGGTGTATGCGAGCTACTATCCCTAACCGATTAATATTGTTGTGATGTAGGAAATTTTAAACGAGGGCTATGTTTGTAAATTTCCTTGCATTTGAGAGAAGCGCACTCTGAAGACATGGTCCCCCTACCTCTCTCCCTCCATTTCCCCATTCGTACTCCTTGGGCGCCAAAACACCATGTCCACCCCAGTCTCCTCCGTCCGCCACCCCATCCACTGTCGTCCTCCACCATGCCGGAGCTGATACCCCGATGCCATCATCCATTACAAGTGATCGACCTCTCTCATCCACGGCTTCGGACCAGGATGTGAAACCGCAAAATTTTTGGCCTTGTTTTACTAATTAAATTTTTGCCAGGATTTAAAAACTTTATTTTCTGAGCTCCCTTTTTATCTTTAACCTTGTCATTGTGGAGTTTTCCCCTAAGTGTGGACTTTTCAAATGTGTTATTGGACTTGTTTAACCTCTCTAGAAAAACTTTACTTTTATCAGTGCAACTAATTGCTCAATTAAGTTGCTTGATCTTCACTTTCTTGAAAATGGTTTTTCAAGGTTAAATGGCCATATTTGAACTACAACCATTTGATAAATTCACTTAAAATTCCCACCAAAATTTGGAGATGTCATGTGATGTTATTAAATCTCTTTTATGCAAAAAGATCTTTTATTCTTGAAATATTTTGAGCTCTACACCCTTTTTTCTCCTCTGGTCCAGTGGGCAATTTTGCACTACAACCCTTTTAAATATTTTCTTTTAGCATCTACCAAAATTATGGGATGTCAGTAATATCATATGATTCAACTTTATGCAAAGACCCAGTGAAGTTATTTGCAATTTTTTAGTGGATCAGCATCATCTTCATTCTGGACCAGACTGGTGTTTTCTACTGCAACCCTATTATTTCTTGCTCCAGTGACCTTGTGTTTTCTCATGCTCATTATCCTCCCTACCAAACCCCTAAGTCCAGGAGCATGCACCCTTTGGAGCAATTTCGGTTCATGAAATGATGCCATTCATTTCCTGTCCAGAATTGTAATTCTGCAAATCTTACACTAGCAAGTTTCTCCTTTTGCCAAACTAACCTCACCACTCTCTCTTGTTTCTAAGGAGACACTGATCTGGAGTTTTTGACCACTCCAAGACTTGCCTAAGTGCCTTGGCATTTTGTCAAGCACCTCATGGGCATGTTCTGTTTTGGCATGAAACTTTGGTTGCACTGTGACCCAGATCCTCTGACCAGATTGGCATGTCCACTAGACTCCCTGTTTCCCCTAACCTCGACCTGCTAAACCCCAGCTCCAACCGAGCCACCTAGCTTGCCCTGGCATTTCGCCGAGCAGCTGGTGAGCGTGCGCTGGGCGCGCCCAGAGCGCGCATATTGCAGCCACGTGCACCGAGCCGCCGCGTCGCAACCCCCCCCCCCTACCTTGGCCCGCACGAGAGAACCTCGCCACGCACCCCACGCCTCGCCACAACACGCCAACCGCCCTGGCACCCTACAGCTCCACTGCCAGAGCCCTTTTGGCGGCACGCCGGCGTCGGCCGACAGCCTCTGCCACGGGCAGCGCCACCCAAGCCCCTCCCGCTCGCCACCTGGCCCCTGTAACAGCGCGAGCTCATCCGCAAGCGTGTCTGCTAGCCCTCGTCGCCGCCACGTCGCCCTAGCTACAGAATGGCGGTCGCCGGAGAGCTTATCCACGGCCGCCGCGGAACCGCCTTGCCACGCCTATTTAAGGAGTCCCCGAGCCCGTTCCCGCTCGCAGGCGACCTCAGGCCACCACTATGGCGTTCCCCTAGCCCGCATTCGACCCAGGGAGGTCTTCTTCCCCGTCTCCGGCAACTCCGACCACCGCCACTGCCCCTGCCGTTCCGGCGCCACCAGGACCTCCCCCTCTCCACTCTCTCCACCAGAAGCCTCCTCATCCTCCCGTGAACCTTTCCCCCTGCTCAATTTTGATCGGGAGCCACCACAACCCCTCTGGCACTTTGCTCCCGAGGCCACCTCCGCCGAGGAGCTCACTGCCAGCAGCTCCCTCCGCCCCCGCCTGCCAGGCGACCACCGGGAGGACCGCCCCGGTGTAGCGGATCTATCCCCGCCCTCGGAGCCCCGCGAAGAGCCGCCAGTCGCCGGCGACGATCGCCGGAGCTACGCCTCCGCTCGGGACAGAGGAAAGAGAGGGAGAAGACTAGTCAAACCTGACTAGTGGCCCCCCTGGACCCACTGTCAGTGGCACACCGCGTCTTCCATGTGTTTAAGTGAAGGCGTAATTCTCCCCAGTACGTCTCCCCGCTCCGAAAGCGTATTTCCCCTCTGAAACATTTTTCCTTTTCTGTTTTATTTAAATCAGTTTTGACCACAACTTTGACTGCCTATAACTTTTTAAATAGAACTCCAAATGAGTTCATTCTTTTTCCTACCTTCCTCAAATTTGATCTAGTTTATTTTAATATTTATTTGAAAATTTTCCAAAACAGCTTTTTGTACTGTTTTGAAATGTGTGTTGATTCATATATTTCTTTTTCAAAAAAATAGGATTTTTGGAGAGACTTTCAAAGATTTTGGAGAACACCTCACCACTCCACAACTTCAAGGCAAGCATCTTGAACCCTGGCATGATATATTTTGATGTGTTGGTTGACACATTTATAACACCACCTCATTCCGGTGGAATTGATATTTCATGTGACATGATCATTTGCATGGAAGCATATCAACGATTTCCTTGCTATTGGAAATGAAAATGATTGTGGTGGTAATCATCCTCATGTGCCTTGCATGCATATCGGAAAGGAATCCGGAAAAACCTCGACCTTGGGTAGGCGTGAGCTTGTTGCCGGTCCTCGTCGGGACGGTTATGTCCGGTATGGCATGGTAAAGTACATTGAGTGGAGATTTCTTCAATTGTATTATATTTGATATACATGTCATGCAAGGAACTTATGAACCTCCTGAGTCGACCGCAGATCGAGTCTTGTTCCAGTAACCCCCATACTTGCCTCGTGCTACCACTCGTCCCTGCCGCAGGTAGGGTACGGTTCAGTAAGTTGTTAACCCCTTTCCAGCACACACCGTACAGAGAGGCCATGGTGGAAGATATCAGTTGTAGCCGGTAGGCATGCCACCTGGTCAGGGGGCATGGGTGTTTCCGGTTGGGACCGAGAGGGGAGGCCACCCCTTAGAGCGCGCGATATAAATTTGATCCCATGCTACGCGAGGTTGTAGCCTCCCCACTTAGAGTTTTGCTTGACAAGTGTCGTGGGTGATTCCAGACACCGATGAGTTAAGCTGGTGTGTGCAAGTCAGGTGTGTTTTCAACTAAAAGACCGTAGACGGAATTAGTCCCGATGGACTAAAGGAATCCGTTACTCGTGGGTAAAGAGTACACCCTCTGCAGAGATTAAACCTATTCGAATAGCCGTGTCCATGGTTAAGGACTACAGTCTGGGATGGGTCAAGCGTCGGTCTTAGTGTCGGTCTTCGGAGGTGAAACGGTTAAAACCAGAACGGAAATTACTACTTGAGACTTGTGATGATTATGATTATTACTACTGTTGACTAACCCGTGATATCATTGTTATCATCGAATATCTCTGGGATGGTTCTACCTCCGGGATATTCACTATGATTATTTTCTTTTAAAGCCCTTTCTGTGGTGTCGCTCAGACGCCCGACTGTGGCATTTCTTTTAAAGCCCTTTCTGTGGTGTGGCTCAGACGTCCGACTGTGGCATTTCTTTTAAAGCCCTTTCTATGGTGTCGCTCAGACGCCCGACTGTGGCATTTCTTTTGAAGCCCTTTCTGTGGTGTCGCTCAGACGCCCGACTGTGGCATTTCTTTTGAAGCCCTTTCTGTGGTGTCGCTCAGACGCCCGACTGTGGTATTATTATTCCGCATTTTCCGCTCGAGGAGTCTTTCAGACACTCGCTTGGCACCAGTATTTATTATTCTGCATTTTCCACTCGAGGAGTCTTTCAGACACTCGCTTGGCACCAGTATTTATTATTCTGCATTTTCTGCTCGAGGAGTCTTTCAGACACTCGCTTGGCACCAGTATTTATTATTCTGCATTTTCCGCTCGAGGAGTCTTTCAGACACTCGTTTGGCACCAGTATCTATTATTCCGTACTTTCCACTTGAGGAGTCATTCAGACCCTCGCTTGGCACACAGTATTCATTACCTCTATGTGGCCTTTGCATAGATGTTCGGTTGCATGTGAATGACCTGTTTGCATACATCAAGACAATCATTATTATGAATAATTAAGTGAGTGTATGGAGGTTGCAAGCATGAGCATCAACGATTATATTATACCCGTGTTCTTAATGTTTGCGAGTACATTCAAAGTACTCACTGGCTTGTCCCTGGCTATTGTCTTGGCCAGATTGCTTGCTTGGAGAGGAGCGTTGCGACGACCGCCTCGGAACCTGCGCAGCGGTGATAGCAGCCTCGTGAAGATAGGAGTTAACCTGGTCAGCTGTTCCCGTGGGAAATGGAGTCCCACAGCCGTGGTGATCCACAAACCGCTTCCGCCCTCAACCACTAGAAACCATTTGTTGTACTCATAGGCCACAATGGTCTTGTACTTCATATTTTGTACCTTTGCTTGGAATTTCTGTAACAAGTTGGTGCCTCATCAGCTAACAGTAATCCTGGGGCTGATGAGCTCGACGGCCATTTTCTGGAATTTAATGTCTGGAAAACCGGTCGCGACAGACTTGGTACCAGAGCCAGGCTGACCATTGGCTAATCCTATCCTAGCCAGGTCAATAAACTTAGGCATGCCAAACCACCGAGCCATAACCAAACCCGCAGCCAAGCTCCTCCTGCAAGATAGCCCTACAGTGACCCGACACCTTTTGGCAGTCGGTGCCCAACCTACCAGCCTAGCCGTCGATCACGCGCCAGTGACCGGCCCCCTAAATAGTCCTTTCTCGCAAGCGTGCGAAGGAAGACTCCGTCCCCTTTTTCTATAAAAAGGGCACGCTAGTCTCAACCCAGCATAGCCCGGCCGCTATCCTAAACCAAGCCACAATGCCTGGTCCTATTGTGCACCATGAGACCACAGCGACCAACCTTGGAGGTTTTGTGACCATACTCGCAAACCTCACCCGTCGTGCCTATGCATTAGAAGAACCCCCAGAATATGTTGTGTACCAAGGGCCCGTAAGCGGTGAAAGTCGTCAATTCTGGGCCACTGTACACATCTACGGTAGGGGTCTCGCACCCGAACGCCCCTACAGGTTCACCAGAAGAACAACTTCCTTTGAGCCACAAGCCATCCAACTAGCTGCTCGAGAAGCTATAGTTCATCTCCGGCACTTGTCGCCAAGAGTTGACTGTCGCTCGTTCCACTACTACCCCAGGCGTGAAGGGTATGGTAGATCACCCCAAGTTGCCAACGGAGATCATGAGACAGATCCTGCATTGTTGCACCTGGTGCGCTATGTAAGTGCACTGGAAGAACTGTGCGATCAGGTCACAATTGATCTCATCGCAGCTCGTGGAGAGCTGGTTCGTCGAGCCCCTGCAAGAGGAGCGGACGAGCCCAACGTCGACAACCCAGTCGTGATGTTTGGACAACCGATCGAGCCCCTGAGGTCTACCCCAGCCATCGGCCAAGGTGTTGCGATAACCCCAGAAGTGCTACGTCGCATTTTGGGAACACACTCCAACGGAGTTGTGGCCAGCAATCCTCGAGATGGCCATCATCGCTACCCCGAGCCTGCAGCCCCTCAACCCACTCCAGTCAATTCCGACGGCGAGACCCGTGGAGAAGTCTCGGCATCCACAAGGCACGCCCGCATGGATGTGAACTAAGTAGACTAAGTAACCCGAGCTGTATCGAGTCCCAGTGTATCCTCGCTTTGTAATCGTGTGGCCTGGTGTTTAAACGCTGCTTGTTGTCATGCCTCTGCTTTGACGATAACCTTGGCTGAACACCCAGTGCGCAGTATGAGATTGCTACCCCGGCGCAGCTACCAAAAACCTTCCCGACAACCCCCCCCCCACAGTAACATGTCACCTCGGTGAAATATGTGTATTGGTGGCTTTGACTTCCGGATCAGAGCTGGAAAATTCATTACCCTTCACCACGGTAAAAAATGATCCAGCTCCAGTGCTATAAGAAGGCCACCGCGTGACCTTGCCAAGCACCATTCACCGGGTGCACCGCCCTCACAACCATTTCTTGCCATGCCGAACCTCAGCATTTACCTGAGAACCCCAGATGCAACCCCGGGTAGTTTTGTTAAGATATTGTGGGATTTTACCTGCAATACCATGGGCGCTACCCAGCCACCCCAGTACGAGCTGTTCAAATCAAGGATCACCTCTTCCACCTCGAGATACTGGGCAGCAGTGCACATCCCCCCCGTGAACTCAGACCAAGACCCAACAGAGGTTTCCTTCGTGGGGAAATCTATGCCAACCCCACAGATGGCCGTGGAAGCTGCGGCTTGCAAAGCACTTGCTCGCCTTCGATTTGCGGTACCCTATGCCAGCGAGCATGGGTATTATTACTTCCCGAGCCGTGCAGCGCCCGGAGGAGTAACATCGTTTCCTGGTGTGCGAATCGAGAGAGACCCCGTCCTGGCCAACCTTGTCCAGTATGTCATCGCTCAAGAGAGTTTGATCCAACGCGTGATGGGTTATCTCCAGAGCCTCGCAGACTTAAATCCTCAGATCGCCATCGGCAGATCACTGAGGCCCGACCAGGAGAGACACGTGCATCGACTAGTGAATCCGCTTTCTCCGATAGAGGAAGAATGTGTCTCAGTACCAGAAACATTTTCCCTGGACCCCATCCAGTTACCGTTTGCATTATAAATGTCGCTGCTACGTTATTCATTGCAACCTTTATTTGCGTATTGTAACTTGTGCGTGGAGCTTAGTGTGTGCTTTAAGAGTGTTATTTTTGTTAATTTCGATTAATATGAGTGATTCTGTTGCATTACGGTTTTCTTCCGCGTATAATCCTGGAGTGAGACATCTTTTTCTGAGTCGATACTTCGGCACTTTCTCACGACGTGGATTTCACACAAGCACAACGACAACAGCTGACCCACAACCGCAAACACTCGGACACACACACGTGCACCGTTTACTAACTTTGCAACAGTGTTGCAGCTGGCTAACCCCTCTCCTAACCACGGTTAGCACCCGGCATCCCACCTACTCCTCGTGATCACCACCGCCGTGGAGAGCCAACACCCGAGCAGCAGCGTCGCGACGATCATCGAGGATAATCGCGCACAGGAGCACGGAGAGCCCCAGCAGTGTCGCCAGCCCTCCGCATATCAAGATCGCGTACCAGTCCGGCATCGCCTCCGCCATTAGAGCCTCGCCCGAGCTTCTGCAAGCAGTAATGGAGGAAGAAGGAGGGGGAGAGGCAAGGCCAGAGGTGAGGAGAAGAGAGGAACACCTCGGCCGTTTTATAGCTCGAGCTCAGTGCACGGTGGGCGAAGTCCACCAACGCCGCTCGTCGCTCGATCGCTGGTGTTCGGAGTCGAATCCGCGGGCAGTGCCGACAGCGCGCTGGCCCGCGAGGTGAGTGCACGCTGCTCCGGCAGCTAGCACGCCGCGCACTACCGCGGTACGGCCTAGATGCCCCACACGCTAGGCACCGCCGGTGGAGAAAGCGCGCAGGAGAGAGGAAGAAGAAGAGCCAGAGGGAGAAGAAGAGGTTGACTATGGGCCCCGGGTCCACCTGTCGGCCAGAGAGAGCACTATGTTCCCGGGTACGACAAGCGTATATTTAAATTTAGACTTTATTCTAAATTTATACCCAGCGTAGAAATCTCACGTTTTTATCTCAGACCGTAGATCTTTCTCCGCGCAGCACCAGTATTTCACACTGTGGTTTTCACCACTTATTGCCCTCTTACTGTAGCCACTTTTTCGTTGCATGAAATCTTTTCTTATGCGACTTTTAACAAATCTCGAGGACGAGATTTTTCTTAAGGGGGGTAGTTCTGTGACACCCCAAAATTTTTGGCCTTGTTTTACTAATTAAATTTTTGCCAGGATTTAAAAACTTTATTTTCTGAGCTCCCTTTTTATCTTTAACCTTGTCATTGTGGAGTTTTCCCCTAAGTGTGGACTTTTCAAATGTGTTATTGGACTTGTTTAACCTCTCTAGAAAAACTTTACTTTTATCAGTGCAACTAATTGCTCAATTAAGTTGCTTGATCTTCACTTTCTTGAAAATGGTTTTTCAAGGTTAAATGGCCATATTTGAACTACAACCATTTGATAAATTCACTTAAAATTCCCACCAAAATTTGGAGATGTCATGTGATGTTATTAAATCTCTTTTATGCAAAAAGATCTTTTATTCTTGAAATATTTTGAGCTCTACACCCTTTTTTCTCCTCTGGTCCAGTGGGCAATTTTGCACTACAACCCTTTTAAATATTTTCTTTTAGCCTCTACCAAAATTATGGGATGTCAGTAATATCATATGATTCAACATTATGCAAAGACCCAGTGAAGTTATTTGCAATTTTTTAGTGGATCAGCATCATCTTCATTCTGGACCAGACTGGTGTTTTCTACTGCAACCCTATTATTTCTTGCTCCAGTGACCTTGTGTTTTCTCATGCTCATTATCCTCCCTACCAAACCCCTAAGTCCAGGAGCATGCACCCTTTGGAGCAATTTCGGTTCATGAAATGATGCCATTCATTTCCTGTCCAGAATTGTAATTCTGCAAATCTTACACTAGCAAGTTTCTCCTTTTGCCAAACTAACCTCACCACTCTCTCTTGTTTCTAAGGAGACACTGATCTGGAGTTTTTGACCACTCCAAGACTTGCCTAAGTGCCTTGGCATTTTGTCAAGCACCTCATGGGCATGTTCTGTTTTGGCATGAAACTTTGGTTGCACTGTGACCCAGATCCTCTGACCAGATTGGCATGTCCACTAGACTCCCTGTTTCCCCTAACCTCGACCTGCTAAACCCCAGCTCCAACCGAGCCACCTAGCTTGCCCTGGCATTTCGCCGAGCAGCTGGTGAGCGTGCGCTGGGCGCGCCCAGAGCGCGCATATTGCAGCCACGTGCACCGAGCCGCCGCATCGCAACCCCCCCTGCCTTGGCCCGCACGGGAGAACCTCGCCACGCACCCCACGCCTCGCCACAACACGCCAACCGCCCTGGCACCCTACAGCTCCACTGCCAGAGCCCTTTTGGCGGCACGCCGGCGTCGGCCGACAGCCTCTGCCACGGGCAGCGCCACCCAAGCCCCTCCCGCTCGCCACCTGGCCCCTGTAACAGCGAGAGCTCATCCGCAAGCGTGTCTGCTAGCCCTCGTCGCCGCCACGTCGCCCTAGCTACAGAATGGCGGTCGCCGGAGAGCTTATCCACGGCCGCCGCGGAACCGCCTTGCCACGCCTATTTAAGGAGTCCCCGAGCCCGTTCCCGCTCGCAGGCGACCTCAGGCCACCACTATGGCGTTCCCCTAGACCGCATTCGACCCAGGGAGGTCTTCTTCCCCGTCTCCGGCAACTCCGACCACCGCCACTGCCCCTGCCGTTCCGGCGCCACCAGGACCTCCCCCTCTCCACTCTCTCCACCAGAAGCCTCCTCATCCTCCCGTGAACCTTTCCCCCTGCTCAATTTTGATCGGGAGCCACCACAACCCCTCAGGCACTTTGCTCCCGAGGCCACCTCCGCCGAGGAGCTCGCCGCCGGCAGCTCCCTCCGCCCCCGCCTGCCAGGCGACCACCGGGAGGACCGCCCCGGTGTAGCGGATCTATCCCCGCCCTCGGAGCCCTGCGAAGAGCCGCCAGTCGCCGGCGACGATCGCCGGAGCTTCGCCTCCGCTCGGGACAGAGGAAAGAGAGGGAGAAGACTAGTCAAACCTGACTAGTGGCCCCCCTGGACCCACTGTCAGTGGCACACCGCGTCTTCCATGTGTTTAAGTGAAGGCGTAATTCTCCCCAGTACGTCTCCCCGCTCTGAAAGCGTATTTCCCCTCTGAAACGTTTTTCCTTTTCTGTTTTATTTAAATCAGTTTTGACCACAACTTTGACTGCCTATAACTTTTTAAATAGAACTCCAAATGAGTTGATTCTTTTTCCTACCTTCCTCAAATTTGATCTAGTTTATTTTAATATTTATTTGAAAATTTTCCAAAATAGCTTTTTGTACTGTTTTGAAATGTGTGTTGATTCATATATTTCTTTTTCAAAAAAAATAGGATTTTTGGAGAGACTTTCAAAGATTTTGGAGAACACCTCACCCCTCCACAACTTCAAGGCAAGCATCTTGAACCCTGGCATAATATATTTTGATGTGTTGGTTGACACATTTATAACACCACCTCATTCCGGTGGAATTGATATTTCATGTGACATGATCATTTGCATGGAAGCATATCAACGATTTCCTTGCTATTGGAAATGAAAATGATTGTGGTGGTAATCATCCTCATGTGCCTTGCATGCATATCGGAAAGGAATCCGGAAAAGCCTCGACCTTGGGTAGGCGTGAGCTTGTTGCCGGTCCTCGTCGGGACGGTTATGTCCGGTATGGCATGGTAAGGTACATTGAGTGGAGATTTCTTCAATTGTATTATATTTGATATACATGTCATGCAGGGAACTTATGAACCTCCTGAGTCGACCGCAGATCGAGTCTTGTTCCAGTAACCCCCATACTTGCCTCGTGCTACCACTCGTCCCTGCCGCAGGTAGGGTACGGTTCAGTAAGTTGTTAACCCCTTTCCAGCACACACCGTACAGAGAGGCCATGGTGGAAGATATCGGTTGTAGCCGGTAGGCATGCCACCTGGTCAGGGGGCATGGGTGTTTCCGGTTGGGACCGAGAGGGGAGGCCACCCCTTAGAGCGCGCGATATAAATTTGATCCCATGCTACGCGAGGTTGTAGTCTCCCCACTTAGAGTTTTGCTTGACAAGTGTCGTGGGTGATTCCAGACACCGATGAGTTAAGCTGGTGTGTGCAAGTCAGGTGTGTTTTCAACTAAAAGACCGTAGACGGAATTAGTCCCGATGGACTAAAGGAATTCGTTACTCGTGGGTAAAGAGTACACCCTCTGCAGAGATTAAACCTATTCGAATAGCCGTGTCCATGGTTAAGGACTACAGTCTGGGATGGGTCAAGCGTCGGCCTTAGTGTCGGTCTTCGGAGGTGAAACGGTTAAAACCAGAACGGAAATTACTACTTGAGACTTGTGATGATTATGATTATTACTACTGTTGACTAACCCGTGATATCATTGTTATCATCGAATATCTCTGGGATGGTTCTACCTCCGGGATATTCACTATGATTATTTTCTTTTAAAGCCCTTTCTGTGGTGTCGCTCAGACGCCCGACTGTGGCATTTCTTTTAAAGCCCTTTCTGTGGTGTCGCTCAGACGTCCGACTGTGGCATTTCTTTTAAAGCCCTTTCTGTGGTGTCGCTCAGACGCCCGACTGTGGCATTTCTTTTGAAGCCCTTTCTGTGGTGTCGCTCAGACGCCCGACTGTGGCATTTCTTTTGAAGCCCTTTCTGTGGTGTCGCTCAGACGCCCGACTGTGGTATTATTATTCCGCATTTTCCGCTCGAGGAGTCTTTCAGACACTCGCTTGGCACCAGTATTTATTATTCTGCATTTTCCACTCGAGGAGTCTTTCAGACACTCGCTTGGCACCAGTATTTATTATTCTGCATTTTCCGCTCGAGGAGTCTTTCAGACACTCGCTTGGCACCAGTATTTATTATTCTGCATTTTCCGCTCGAGGAGTGTTTCAGACACTCGTTTGGCACCAGTATCTATTATTCCGTACTTTCCACTTGAGGAGTCATTCAGACCCTCGCTTGGCACACAGTATTCATTACCTCTATGTGGCCTTTGCATAGATGTCCGGTTGCATGTGAATGACCTGTTTGCATACATCAAGACAATCATTATTATGACTAATTAAGTGAGTGTATGGAGGTTGCAAGCATGAGCATCAACGATTATATTATACCCGTGTTCTTAATGTTTGCGAGTATATTCAAAGTACTCACTGGCTTGTCCCTGGCTATTGTCT
Source organism: Aegilops umbellulata (assembly GCA_032464435.1). Classification (NCBI taxonomy): domain Eukaryota; kingdom Viridiplantae; phylum Streptophyta; class Magnoliopsida; order Poales; family Poaceae; genus Aegilops; species Aegilops umbellulata. The sequence goes on along the minus strand of CP136058.1, from coordinate 207,118,348 downwards.
TGGCCAGATTGCTTGCTTGGAGAGGAGCGTTGCGACGACCGCCTCGGAACCTGCGCAGCGGTGATAGCAGCCTCGTGAAGATAGGAGTTAACCTGGTCAGCTGTTCCCGTGGGAAATGGAGTCCCACAGCCGTGGTGATCCACAAACCGCTTCCGCCCTCAACCACTAGAAACCATTTGTTGTACTCATAGGCCACAATGGTCTTGTACTTCATATTTTGTACCTTTGCTTGGAATTTCTGTAACAAGTTGGTGCCTCATCAGCTAACAGTAATCCTGGGGCTGATGAGCTCGACGGCCATTTTCTGGAATTTAATGTCTGGAAAACCGGTCGCGACACAGGATCCTTGTATCGCGTCCTCTCGCTTCATCCACCCCATCGTCCACCTTGCCGAGGCCGCTCGTACGACCATCTCGTCCACCGCACCAGGATATTTCCCTCGTCGCCACCATCTGCCCTCCTGGATCTGCTTCCATGCTGCCGACAACCATCGCTACCACATCACCCTCAACGCCTCAGCAGATGCTTACACCGTGCTACACCAGAGGCGGTACTCTTTCGTATCTTCTCAAGTTATTTACCTCAGAAGAAAATAGATCTCCACTTCTTTACTTTGATTTCTTGTCCCTTAGTTAGAATATTACTTGTTAGTTGAGACCAAACATCGGTTGTGAAGTTGCCTTTGTCTAATTTGCACCTTCAGATCCTCCATGGAACGCTCACCACTATACTCGCAATGCTTATAATTGTCCCCTTTTTATTCCACCTTACCTTAAATGCTAGTCGACTGAATTTCAAATTGGGGCCAATCCATTCTTGGGAGTTCATCGGAGGGAAGGAAGGGGCTCGTCGGAGGGCTACCCCATTATCTATTATAGGGTTTCGGGTGGGGACAGTGGTTGTGTGGGGCTATCGTTGGGCTATGGTGGGACGTCGGCGGAGCCAAATTCGACGCGGGTGGGCGGTGGAGTTAGCTAGAGGGATGGTCGGGGGCGGCGGAAGACCGGAGTTGGTGGGCGATTCAGGGGAGGGCGGGGGCCGGTGGTTCGGCCGACGGCCTATGCGGTGGGGTGTAGGGGAAGAATAATAGGCGAGGAAGAAGAAGGGTTAGCAGACGTCGGATCTTCATCTAACCGCCTGAAATGGTCGACTGACGCAAATGACGGAACTGAGGCGACTTGCATGTAGACATTCCCATATATTTAGTACCATCAAGCTAAACAACATGCCACTAATATTTCCAAACTTAGTTGCTCAAATACGAATATGATATGATGATGACATGTACTAAAACAGAGAATGTTTAATTGGCCAGCTAATGTTCCTACTTTACTTTTGAAAAAAACACGCGTCACATATCGTGGGACAACATGGAGTTGTGTTCTTTATGCGCTCTGGTTCATCATGTGTGGGGAACGAACATTTTATTGTCCAAAATCTTCTTGCTCTTCTTTAGCATGCTCCTCTTCTGTTCTTCTTTTGTAAGTACTCTCTCTGTACCTAAATATAAGTCTTTGTAGAGATTCCTCCATTGAGTACATACGGAGCAAAATTAGTGAATCTACACTCTAAAATGTACCGATATACATCCGTATGTCATCCATAGTGGAATCTCTACAAAGACTTGTATTTAGGGATGGAGGGAGTATAATAGTAGTACAGTATGTTATTTGTAGTGAAGAGGAGTGGGGACATTTGCAGTGTACATGTCTATTCGGTTGCTTGTCATGGACGCTTTCAACTCTTCGTGTTGGTCTTCATGTCGCTTGTAATGGACGCTTTCAACTATTCATATTTGGTCATATATGTGGCCTTTGATAGTTAGACTGATAGTAATAGTACTACGCCTTTAGTTGTAGAGAGCTGGTATCTCAAGCCTTTCTAGCCGTACCAGCAATACTAGCACATATTTTCTAGCAATTTCACTATCCTGATTTTACTCCTGATGCTTAGTGAGGGAGTCCCGGATTAGGGGGTATCCGGACAGCCGGACTATATCCTTTGGCCGGACTGTTGGACTATGAAGATACAAGATTGAAGACTTCGTCCCATGTCCGGATGGGACTCTCCTTGGCGTGGAAGGCAAGCTTGGCAATTCGGATATGTGGATCTCCTCCCTTGTAACCGACTCTGTGTAACCCTAGCCCCCTCCGGTGTCTATATAAACCGGAGAGTTTGGTCTGTAGGAGAACAACAATCATACCATAGGCTAGCTTCTAGGGTTTAGCCTCTACGATCTCATGGTAGATCAACTCTTGTAATACTCATATTAACAAGATCAATCAAGCAGGAAGTAGGGTATTACCTCCATCGAGAGGGCCTGAACCTGGGTAAACATCCTGTCCCCCGCCTCCTGTTAACATCCGCCTTAGATGCACAGTTCGGGACCCCCTACCCGAGATCTGCCGGTTTTGACACCGACATTGGTGATTTCATTGAGAGTTCCACTGTGTCGTCACCGTAAGGCTTGATGGCTCCTTCGATCATCGGTAACGATGCGGTCCAAGGTGAGGTTTTCCTCCCCGAACAGATCTTCGTATTTGTCGGCTTCACACTGCCGGCCGGCTCGCTTGGCCATCTAGAGCAGATCGAGAGCTACGCCCCTGGCCACCAGGTCAGGTTCGGAAACTTGAACTACACTGCCGACATCCGCGGAGACTTGATCTTGGACGGATTCGTGCCCATGCCAGGTGCACCGCATGATCACGACGAGCATGATTTAGCTCTGCCGTCGGACAATGTTCGGGAGATCACACCTGCAGCTAGTCTGTCCCTAGATCTGGAGCAAATTGCGCCATCCGAGGACGGGCGGATAGACGCCGCCATGGAGGTCGCACTCTCAGCGACGATGGAGCCGGATGCTGACATCACCCCTCACGAGAGCCGTGTTGCCGAACCACTAGATTCATCTCCGGCCACGGACTCCGAGCCGCCTGCTTCCGTGCCTATCGAATCCGATTGGGCGCCGATCATGGAGTTTACCTCCGTGGATATCTTTCAGCACTCGCCTTTCGGCGATGTGCTTAATTCATTAAGGTCTCTCTCCTTGTCAGGAGATCCTTGGCCGAACTATGTCCGGCTAGAATGGGATGCGGACGACGAAGAAATTCACTCGCCACCCACCACCCACTTAGTAGCCACTGTCGACGATTTAACTGACATGCTCGACTTCAACTCCGAAGACATCGACGGTATGGACGATGATGCCGGAGACGAATTGGAACCACCACCCACAGGGCGCTGGACCGCCACCTCATCATATGATATATTCATGGTGGATACCCCCAAAGAAGGCAATGGCATAAGACAGCGGAGGATGACCCCTCCAAGAAGCAACCCAAGTGCTGACGTTAGCGGCGCCGCTCTAAGTCCCGCCATAGCAAAAGTAGCGATACCGGCACAAGAGACAATGACACTCCGGACAGTGCCGAACACGACGACAATCCCCTCCAGCAAGATTTAGAGTGGGAGGATGAACAAGCTAGCCCTCCAGAATGGGCAGCAGATGAAGAAGTGGAGGAGGACAATCACATGCCTCTCTCCGAAGACGAGGTGAGCCTCGGCGATGAAGAATTTATCGTTCCTGAGGATCCCGTCAAGCAGGAGCGCTTCAAGCGCCGGCTCATAGCCACAACAAATAGCCTGAAGAAAAAGCAACAACAACTTCGAGCTGATCAAGATTTGCTAGCAGACAGATGGAATGAAGTCCTTGCGGCCGAGGAATACGAACTGGAGCGCCCAACCAAAAGTTATCCAAAGCGCAGGTTGGTACCTCAACTAGAGGAGGAAGCATTGAAACCTACATCACCAGCGTATGATGCGGCTGATCGGCCACCTCGTGGCCGAGACAGAGAGGCATTTCAGCCCGAAGTGCAGCCCGCACCTCGCCGCAAATAAAAAAATACCAAGGCACGAGGCAACATGCGGGACCTGCGAGGTGTATCGGAAAACAAGGCAAAACATGCAAGATCGATCTATGGATCCCGGGGGCGCGCACCAACACATGACGATGATCGTCATACCGGATACACTATAAGTAAATCTGGCCGAGCCGAACACGGCAGACAAGATTCGTATTAAGCTGCATTGAATCATACGAGCTGATCAAGATTTGCTAGCAGACAGATGGAATGAAGTCCTTGCGGCCGAGGAATACGAACTCGAGCGCCCAACCAAAAGTTATCCAAAGCGCAGGTTGGTACCTCAACTAGAGGAGGAAGCATTGAAACCTACATCACCAGCGTATGATGCGGCTGATCGGCCACCTCGTGGCCGAGACAGAGAGGCATTTAAGCCCGAAGTGCAGCCCGCACCTCGCCGCAAATCAAAAAAAATACCAAGGCATGAGGCAACATGCGGGACCTGCGAGGTGTATCGGAAAACAAGGCAAAACATGCAAGATCGATCTATGGATCCCGGGGGCGCGCACCAACACATGACGATGATCATCATGCCGGATACACTGATGAAGTAATGGATCACGAATTCCTAGAAGGGTTTAAACCTGTAAACATTGAATCATACGATGGTACTACAGACCCCGCGGTATGGATAGAAGACTTCTTCCTCCACATTCACATGGCCCGCGGGGATGACCTACATGCCATCAAGTATCTCCCGCTAAAACTCAAAGCGCCGGCTCGGCATTGGCTCAATAGCTTGCTGGCAAAATCCATCGAAAGCTGGGAGAACCTGGCAGAGGCATTCCTGGACAATTTCCAGGGCACTTATGTGCGGCCGCCGGACGCTGACGATTTAAGTCATATAACTCAGCAGCCAGGGGAATCGGCCAGGAAATTCTGGACACGGTTCCTAACCAAGAAGAACCAAATAGTCGACTGTCCGGATGCAGAGGCCTTAGCGGCATTTAAGCATAATATCTGTGACGAATGGCTCGCCCGGCACGTCGGCCAAGAGAAGCCAAAATCCATGACAGCCCTCACGACACTTATGACCCGCTTTTGTGCGGGCAAAGATAGATGGTTGGCTCGTAGTACCAATATAGCAAGCAAACCTGGCATATCAGAAGCCAGGGATAGCAACGGCAAACCACGACGCAACAAACACAAGCGGCGCAAATATGGTGAAAACGCCGAAAATATGGCAGTTAATGCCGGGTTCAGGGACTCAAAGTCCGGTCAGCGGAAAGGGCCACCCAAAAATAAAAATCCGGGTCCATCCAGTCTGGGCCGCATACTCGATCTTCAATGCCAAATTCATGGCACCCCAGAAATGCCAGCCACCCATACAAACAGAGAATGCTGGGTCTTCAAACAAGCTGGCAGAGCAGGCGCTAAATACGAAAGGGGGTCTCAAAGGGATGATAGCGACAAAGAGCCCAGACCACCGAACATAGGAGGGTAAAAGAAATTTCCCCCGCATATTCAATCGGTGAATGTGGTAAATACCACCCAAATTACCAACTCGGACCGGATATGCATCCATAGGGATAGCGACTCAACAGAAGTAGTCGTCCCACAATATAAACTGGGGCCGGTCACCTTCAACCGCACGGATCCCCCGGTTAGCGCCAATCAGTGCAATCCAGCCGCATTAGTCCTCCACCCAATAATAGATGGGTCCACCTCACTCGAGTCCTTATGGACGGCGGCATCAGTCTAAATCTGCTTTACCAGGAGACAGTGCGCAAGATAGGCATTGATCATTCGGCGATCAAACCCACTAAAGCCACCTTCAGAGGCATTATACCAGGTGAGGAGGCTCGCTGTACAGGCTCCATCACCCTTGAGGTAGTCTTCGGATCACCAGAAAATTACCGTATCGTAGAGTTAAACTTCGAAATCGTCCCTTTCCACAGTGATTATCAAGCACTGCTTGGACAAACCGCATTTGCTCGATTCAACGCGGTGCCACATTATGCCTACCGTAAGCTCAAGATGCCCAATCCACGCGGCATCATCACGGTTAATGGCAAGGCCGAACCTTCTCTCGGCACCAACATATACACCACTGCCTTAGCAGCAGAAACAACGAGCAACACCTTGCAGCCGAACCTCGAGTGGACGTCCAGGCCTCTGGACACCGCCAAGCGACTCCGAACTACTTCGCGGAAGGATAGCCTGGCCCATCCAGGGCTCAACTAAAACACTCCGGCAAAGGCCAGGACAGGCCGAACTCAGCGGCTCAACCGCCCTCCGGCACATAAATATTTCTTACATTTTCTTCGCAGGTTCACCTTTGCGTCGACCAGGACGGGCTACACGAAGGCAGCTTGAACGCGTAAGGGAATGCTGAGACATCCCCAGTAGTGACCGTCCGGCTATACTATGTATCCGCACTCAGCCTCTTCCCCTGGTCTCAGCAGGTTCCGCAATTATATTCCTTTTTTATCACATTACTTGTACCCATACGCATAGACGTACTATTCAAATACAACATGTGGATTTATATGACGTTTACCTGCTGTTATTTCTTATTGACATCATTCTGTCAAGTGGCATCCGTACATAGCGATATGCCTTAAAATATGCCAGGGGCTTCGTTTTACCCATAACACAGCAGTAAAGTCCGAACACCTTCATGGAAGTTCGGCACCCCGAACTTATAGCATTATATGCATCAGCTCCGAATCATGTCTTGGGTCAATAGTTGGGTTTGCCCGGCTTCCATGTTTTGGTACCTTACGTTCCGCTATATCGGCTAAGGTAGCACTGGGAGAACTACTGCGATTCTGTCCCGGTTCTTCCGGACGAGCACCTCAGTAGAGAAAGCCGAAAACTGACTTTCATGATACGGCGAGAGCTGGTCAGCTGTTCGAGAGGTCATAAAATCTTTAAGGATTTCTCCTGCATAATACCATAACCAATGCGGCGTGCGATGGATCGGTTTTTTCTCCGATCAGGTGCTTATAGAGCCCCCAGTACGGTATTCCAAACACCAGGGGCTGCGCCGACCATACTAAAGCTCCTATGGCTAAGTGAGAGTGATAAATCCCTATAGTCCGATTGCCTGGTTCGTTGTGCTGAGCACCTCCTTCGAAGGACCCAAAAGTAGGATAAAGAGTGCTCAGGTTTATCTCGAACACCCCCGTACTTCATACGTGGGGGCAGAAGCCAACGACTGGCCAACTCTCAGATTTAACATATAAAACGGCCGCACAGGAGGGTAAACTTTCATATAACAGGCAGTAAATAATATAATTGACCTTGTTTAAACATTACAAAGGACAACATGATTTGCATTCATGGAAATATAGTCCTTTGTGCATAATTCTGCGGCAAGGTAGGATCCTTTCAGGACACTCTCATAATATAACTCGGGCTTGCGGTGCTCCTTCCCCTCCAGCGGTCCTTCGTTCATCAGCTTCTCTGCATCCATCTTCCCCTAGTGCACCTTTGCGCGGGCGAAGGCCATTCGTGCACCCTCTATACAGACGGACCGATTGATGATGTCAAGTCGAGGACAGGCACTCACAAGCCGCTTCACGAGCCCGAAGTAGCTAGCTGGGATCGGCTCAGCAGCCCATAGCCGGATAATCAAATCCTTCATGGCTAGTCCCGCCGCCTTATGTAGTTCGATCAGCTGTTTCAGTTGATCGGCAGAAGGCACCGGATAATTCGGTGCCAAATACTGCGACCAGAAGAGCTTATCGGCAGTATTCCTTTCTTCGGCTTGGTAGAATTGAGCGGCATCTGGTATGCTGCGAGGTAGCAATCCGGATTCAAAATTATAAACATAAGTCTTCCCCCCCCCCCCAAATACTTACCCTACAAGGAAAGAGCCTTACCAGCCGCGATCTTTCTCGCCTCTTGGAACTCCTGCAGGGTGCTTCGTGGCCTGATGAGCCTTGGTGAGTTCGGATTCTTTCTCCGTTAAACTCTACTCCAAGGTCTCGCATTTCCTTACGGCCTCTTGTAGCTCCTGCTCAGCTTTAATAACCCTGGCCTCGTGCTTCTCACGAAGAGCCTGCTCAGTGGCTGCCCTTTTCTCGACCTCGGCCATAGCCTTCTTGAGGACTTCGACTTCGGTCACAATTCCTAGCGCAATGTCATAAAGCTCAGTCCATATTGAAAATTCATTCGCAATAAACGCGAACAAAACTTGTGCGTACCCTGTTTATCCCTCAACTGCATTTTCAACTGGCCAAGCTCTTCCTTGGCCCGCTCCAGACTTTGATTCAGTCCAGAGATTTCCGCAGTATGGGAGGCAGCAGCCGCTACAGACGCCTGCTTGTAACAGAGGAGAAATGGATGCCATTCAATGAATCTTCCTGCGAAAATAAAATTCGATACTCTGTCCGGTTCTTTCTTCCACCAAACAGAGCATCAGGGGCTACTATCTATACTATGACACCCTTCGACAACTCATAAAACATACCTCAAAGCCTTTTATAAGGCTGATACATGCCTTGTTCAGTTCAGTCTCAGTCGACTGAATCTTGTCAATCACCGCACCCATAAGGGCACGGTGTTCATCAGTGATGGAGGCGTCTTTCAACGCCACCAACAAAGCATCCGACACTTCTGGATAGACAGAGGTCGCCGATGGAACAGGCATGCCCCCTCCAGCCGAAGGAGGCTGCCTGCTTGATTCTGGAGCCATATAGGTCTCTGGAATCACATCCGACTAGGAGCCGAACTCAGGGTCGCCTCCGCCGTCAGCCCCCATGGGAATATATTCCCCCACATGTCTGGCCCCTGAGGTTTGACCTCCAGGCGCCGCTTTCACGTTTTTCTCCTTTCCTCCTTGGCCGGGGTCCTTCTGGGACAAAGCCTCGGTGTTATGCACCTGTTTGGAGTAAGGGGCCTTTTGGGGCGTCCCGGTCTCCACAACATTTAAGTTCAGCAAGTCCTCTAATGAGGATTGTTTGGTACTGGACCGCGCCGGACTACAAAAAATATGGCTTAGATTAAAATACTAAGCCACGATGAGTCCGGACGCCTAAAACATACTTAGATTTTATACACTTACGAGTTCACCAGGGGCTGGGCCCTGGATCCCCAGGCCGGGCCGCTGTTGGTGGCGGCAGTGGACTCCTTCGGAAGAGGAGCCTTTCCCCTTTTGGGCAGCTCGGCCTCCAAGTGTAGGGAGGCCGTCCTCTTCTTTCTTCCCCCTGCGGGGGATTCATTTTCCTCCTCCCCCTCGTCCTCTCCGGAGGCGGAATGGGCATTGGAACCTTCGGATATTGTGTCCGGAGTGCCGCGGCGACGAAGGCCGCCCCGGGTCTTTTTGGCCTCCTTCTCGGCCATCTTCTTCTGCACCCTGTAAGGCGCCGGGACCAACATCTTCGTCAAAAGTGGGATGGCCAGTTCCTCGGGCAGCGGGGCCGGACAATGGATCTGCTCTGCCTTCTTCGTCCAGCCGTGGGAGAGTCGTATAAAACACGTTATGTCCTTCCTTTGGGTTACGCGGATAGAAAAGTTTGATAACTCACCGAACTTGCTGGGCGGGACAGTTGGTACCCATGGTCTTCGGCGGAGTCTGACCACGATTTGCTGGACTTGAAAAGCACCTTCCAGATGTCCTTGTGCGAGGAGCCGAAAAGCTCTCGCAAGGTTTGGTGCCTGGCCGGATCAAATTCCCATAAATTGCAAGTCCGGTGCTGACAAGGCAAGATCCGATGAACTAAGATCACCTGGACCACATTGGCAAGCTCAATGTTCTTGTCTCCCATATCTTCAACGCGCATCTGGAGCACCGACAGTTTGTCGGACGAGGACCAGTCCAGGCGTTTCTTGATCCAGGATGTAAGCCGAAGGGGGGCGCCGGATCAGAACTCGGGAGAGGCGGCCCACTCTGTGCCGCGCGGCTCAGTGATATAAAACCACTACCGTTGCCACTCCTTGACAGAATCATTAAAGGTTCCCGTTGGCCATATGATGTTGGGCAACTTGCTCACCATGGCGCCCCCACACTCGGCGTGCTCGCCGCCCACCACCTTGGGCTTCACATTAAAAATCTTCAGCCATAAACCGAAGTGCGGTGAAACGCGGAGAAAAGCCTCGCACACGACAATGAATGTCGAGATGTTGAGGAAGGAATTAGGGGACAGATCGTGAAGATCGATCCCATATAGTTCGGCCCATCTGCAACACCGCTGAGGGAGTCCTGGATAAGGGGGTATCTGGACAACCGGACTATATCCTTTGGCCAGACTGTTGGACTATGAAGATACGAGATTGAAGACTTCGTCCCGTGTCCAGATGGGACTCTCCTTGGCGTGGAAGGCAAGCTTGGCAATACGGATATGTAGATCTCCTCCCTTGTAACCGACCCTGTGTAACCCTAGCCCCCTCCGGTGTCTATACAAATCGGAGGGTTTCGTCCGTAGGACAACAACAATCATACCATAGGCTAGCTTCTAGGGTTTAGCCTCTACGATCTCGTGGTAGATCAACTCTTGTAATACTCATATCATCAAGATCAATCAAGCAGGAAGTAGGGTATTACCTCCATCGAGAGGTCCCGAACCTGGGTAAACATCGTGTCCCCTGCCTGCTGTTACCATCCGCCTTAGACGCACAGTTTGGGACCCCCTACCCGAGATCCGCCGGTTTTGACACCGACATTGGTGCTTTCATTGAGAGTTCCACTGTGCCGTCACCGTAAGGTTTGATGGCTCCTTCAATCACCAGTAACGATGCGGTCCAGGGTGAGGCCTTCCTCCCCGGACAGATCTTTGTATTCGGCGGCTTTGCACTGCGGGCCAACTCGCTTGGTCATCTGGAGCAGATCAGGAGCTATGCCCCTGGCCACCAGGTCAGGTTCGGAAATTTGAATTATACTGCCGACATCCGCGGAGACTTGATCTTCGACGGATTCGAGCCCTTGCCAGGTGCGCCGCACGATCACGACGAGCATGATATAGCTCTGTCTTCGGACGGTGTTCGGGATATCACACCGGCAACTACTCCGGCTTTCAATCCGGAGCAAATTGCACCATCCAAGGATGGGTGGATAGACCCCGCCTTGGAGGACGCACTCTCAGTGGCGATAGAGCCGAATACTGACTTTACCCCTCGTGAGAGCCGTGCTGCCGAACCATTGGATTCGTCCCCGGCCACAGGCTCCGAACCGCCTGCGTCCGTGCCTATCGAATCCGATTGGGCACCAATCCTGGAGTTCACCTTCGCGGATATCTTTCTGTACTCGCCTTTCGGCGACATGCTAAAATCATTAAAGTCTCTCTCCTTGTCAGTAGAAACTTGGCCGAACTATGTCCGGCTAGGATGGGATGCGGACGACGAAGAAATTCGTTCCCCACCCACCACCCACTTAGTAGCCACTGTCGTCGATTTAACCAACATGCTCGACTTCGACTCCGAAGACATCGATGGGCATGGACGACGATGCAGGAGACGAATTGGAACCACCACCCACAAGGCGCTGGACCGCCACTTCATCACACGACATATACATGGTGCTTATACCCAAAGGAAGCAATGACGAGGAACGGGAGGATGCGGCAAAGGATAGCTCCCTCGAGAAGCAACCAAAGCGCCGGTGTCGGCGCCGCTCCAAATCCCACCTCAGCAAAAATGGCGATAACAGCAGTGAACCAGCAAACGGTGAATGTAGTATGGATCCGCTGTCCGGACAAGGCGACGCCGAGGATATTGCTCATAAACCTCCCTCCGAAGAGGAAAACAGTCCGGACCAAGAGGCACAGATCATCCCGGAAAGGCACTTGGAATAAGAGAACCTCCGCAGAAGGCTTATAGCCAATGCGAGGAGTCTGAAGAAGCAAAAGCAAAGGCTTAAAGCCACGCAGAATACGCTCAACAGTAGATGGAACAAAGTGCTCGACGACAAAGAAAAGTATGGTGCTAGTTACCACATGAAGAGCTATCCAAAGCGCAGGTTGTTGCCTGAATTTGATGACGAGGCCTTAGAGCCCACACAGCAAAAGAATAAAACAGCCGACCGGTCGGATCAACCACCTTGTGGCGGCGATAGAGCGGCTAATAAGGCCGCACATAAGTCCGCACACACCTCACATGAAGACTCGCATCAGAAGACCGGCGCAAATAGATCCATCTACGGATCAAGGAAACACGCTCCAGCGCACAACCAAAACCGAACACTACAACCGTTAGAACGCCTCGACACAACAAAATACAGGGGTGCCGCACACCCCCTATGCTTCACTGATGAGGTGCTGGACTACGAATTTCCAGAAGGATTCAAACAAGTGAACATAGAGGCGTACGACGGAACCACAGACCCTGGAATCCGGATTGAGGACTTTATCCTCCATATTCATATGGCTCGCGGAGACGATCTCCACGCCATCAAGTACTTGCCCCTCAAGCTGAAAGGACCAGCTCGACACTGGCTGAAAAGCCTCCCCGAAAACTCAATTGGAAGTTGGGAGGAGCTTGAGGATGCTTTTTGAGCTAACTTTCAAGGGACTTATGACCAACCTCCGGATGCAGACGATTTAAGTCATATAGTTCAACAACCCGGAGAGTCAGCCCGAAAGCTTTGGAACAGATTTCTCACTAAGAAGAACCAAATTGTCGACTGCCCGGACGCTGAAGCCTTAGCAGCTTTCATACACAGCGTCCGACACGAATGGCTCGACAGACATCTCGGACAAGAAAAACCGAGAACAATGGCAGCCCTGACAAGCCTCATGACCCGCTTTTGCACGGGCGAAGATTGCTGGCTAGCTCATAGTAGCACCAGCAACCTAGGCACATCTGAAGTTAGGGATGGCAATGGAAAACCATGACGCATAAAAAACAGGCGCCGGAATAAAGAAGACAGCCCAGATAACACGACGGTAAACACCGGATTCAGGAGCTCTCGACCAGGTCAGCGGAAAAAGCCTTTCAAAGGCAACAGAGACGGACCATCTATCCTAAACAAGATTCTAAACAAACTATGCCAGATTCATGGCACCCCGATAAACCTGCAAATCACACCCACAGAGAATGCTGGGTCTTCATGCAGGCCGGTAAGCTATATGCCGAACACAAGGGGAGGGAGACACCAAGTGAAGACGAGGACGAGCCTCGCCAGCAAAGCACTGGGGGACAGAAAAAATTCCCACCAGAGGTCAAAACAGTGAACATGATCCATGTGACGAAGAGGAGAAGCAAACATGCACTCCGGGACAGACGAGCCGTAGTGCCCGTCACCCATAAGCCCAACCCCTGGTTGGCCCACCCGATCACTTTTGATCATAGGGATCACCAGATAAATATCCGGCACGAAGGAGCGGCTGCCTTGATGTTAGACCCAATAATAAACAGGATACCATCTCACACGAGTCCTTATGGACGGCGACAGTAGTCTAAATCTGATATATCAGGACACAGTCCGCAAAATGGGGATAGACCCGACAAAGATCAGCCACGGTAATACTACCTTCAAGGGAGGAATACCAGGCACAGAGACTCGCTCCACGGGCTCTATAATACTAGAAGTAGTATTCGGTTCACCCGCCAACTACCGAAGTGAATAGTTACACTTCGACATCGCTCCATTCCGAAGCGGCTATCAAGCACTACTCGGTCGAACAGCTTTCGCTCGTTTCAACGCTATACCGCATTACGCTTCTCTTAAGCTTAAGATGCCTGGTCCGCGCGACACCATCGCAGTTAATGGAAATATTGAGCGTTCTTTACGCGTGGAAGAACGTGCGGCTGCTTTAACAGCCGAACACTAGACGGCCTCACCAACCAGAACAAATTACCGGTTTAAGACCACGGACATGGTTAGACGAGTCCGGTGCATCATTAGATATACTTGAGATAGGTTTGGTGGTTATACCCTTATAGACGGTACCAGGGTGTAGCGACCCGACCTTAGATGGTCAAGTCTCTGTGCTCTGGTGTCATCCCTGGATCAGTAATGCTGACACCACACAGTACTTCGAAGGATTTATAGCAGAGTAGCAAACACACACTTATTACATCGGTGTCTCAAAGAGAACTTATTACAATAAATATGGCTTAAGGCCATCTAATAATGATAACAGCGGAAGACTTGGAAGATAAGTGAGTCCACCAACTCCAACGGCATCACTGAGTATAGAACCACGACCTAAAGGCACCTTACTCGTCGTCTGAAAAGTCTGCAACATGAAAGTTGCAGCCCGAAAACGGGTCAGCACATGGAATATGCTGGCAATGTAACACATAGAGAGTAATGAATGATAAACCTATACTACATCATATATGGCTGGTGGAAAGCTCTATGGTTACAATTTTGCGTAAAGCCAGTTTTTCCCTACTGCAAAGGAATAAATTTTATTTAACTATCATGGTGGTTGAAACATCGAGAATGGTTGACAGCATTCCGATCCCAATTAAGTGAACAATTAAAACCCAATAATATTAATTAGAAGTAACATGATGAGATTCACATGATATTCAAGTACTAGACACTCAAGTTGTCCATAACCGGGGACACGACTAATCATGATTTGTTTGTACACTCTGCAGAGGTTTGTGCACTTTTCCCCACAAAACTCGATCACCTCCGTTTGGTTTCTCGCACTACATGATGTTTGAGAAACGGATGACCGAGACATAGTCTTTCAGAAGCGCTAGCACCTTACATTGGATAGACCAGTACACCTACTTTCCCCTACACCTGCTAGTCTACCCTGTAAGAGTTCGCACGACTCAATCAACTGTGCCAGAGCCCATAATGGCTTGTGGCTGCACACGGAAGTTACTAGCATGAATGATCTTATGATCCCTTTGAGCCTGGGTGGCGGTCCAAAAAATAAAACAGGCAAGTCCTGATAGAAACCAGGTGCCTCAATCCACCCAGATGTGTGTTTAAGTTGCCACCTTAGATAAACCATTAATTAACATAACTCACATCTGTCATGGATATCACTCACCCAATCCACGTCTACTAGCATAGCATGGCATAATAAGCAAACGTAGAAGTAACTCCCAAAGGTTTCATAAGTAAAACAGGTAATAGGTACTACCTCAACTACTTCCCATCCCACAGTTTAATTAGATCCTAATCATGCAATGTGTGAGGATTGATCTAATGCAATAAAAACTGGGCAATGAGAAGGTATGATCAAAGTGTTACTTGCCTTGCTGAGGATCTGCGAAACCTATAGCTTGGAAATAACAGGCGGCGCACTCCGGGTGATCTATCGCAGACAAACAACAAGCATACAATAAGTACTCATCTAATGCACAGGTAAAACTCGAACAAAAGATCGAACCAGAAAGTTCAACTTAAGAACTCCGGTTGCAAAGAGAAACGAACCGAACAAAACAACGGAAAACAAACTGCGGAAGAAAGTAACTCGGTTCTAGCAAGTTGAAACTAGGTAATAGAGGCGGGGTGTCCCGATCTTTCGATGAGATGATAACTATCGATTTGGTGGAGACGACTTTGGCGATCCGACTACAAACGTGCACGACATTGCGCCTTAGCAATCGCTAAACCAATCTCCTAAGGTTACTTACGATGCCGGAAGCACGAACAGCCTGACCACGAAGGTCTATTCCTCCAAGCAATCGAAGAACAAGCAAGAATATGAAAAAAGCAATCTGAATATTGCGAGTATATATGAAGTATTGATAAAGGTGGGGATCCGGAAGCGGTCTTGGTCTGGTCGTTGGACACAAACGAAGTACACGAAGTTGCAATGGCTAACTTTTAACTAAACAAATCCCAAGGAAAAAGCTACTAGGTGGATCTACTTATATAGGAGCAAAGGGTGGCAGCCAAGGAGGTGGGAGGACGTCCCAAGGCAGCCTAAAACCAACCCTAGGTCGTACAAGGCTCATGGGCCCAAGTGGAGGTGATGCAACACCTTTGGACTTGTTGTTTGACTCGGATTCTGCTGCGGCGTCAGATTGTTTCGTCCATATCTCAACGCTCTGGATGAATTTAAAGGTGATTCCAATTGTTTTGGAAAGAGGATGAAATCTACTTTCCAACAAAAAAAGAATCACCCAATTCGGAGTCCATATGAAAAAGTTGTTGGCGTTTTGAGTCAGGTATGTCTGTGCAGTCCGAATCTGAATCCAGAACGTGAGAGACTTGGACTCTATCTTCTCTTGGTCCAAAAGTGACGTGAGAGGACTTTTTGAACAGCACCTGAACTTCTATTTTTTCCTTGTCTTCATATGTGGATTGCACAAATGTCCCATACACCTGCAATTAGACAAAACACAAAAGTGTGTGAAGTATTTTTGTTCTGGATAACATAAATAGATTATTGATTAGTTTGCACTAGAAATCACCTGACAAATATGC
The DNA here is from genome assembly GCA_032464435.1 of Aegilops umbellulata. Taxonomy (NCBI): domain Eukaryota; kingdom Viridiplantae; phylum Streptophyta; class Magnoliopsida; order Poales; family Poaceae; genus Aegilops; species Aegilops umbellulata. The sequence goes on along the minus strand of CP136058.1, from coordinate 207,102,145 downwards.
ATGTATGCAATATTTTTGGTCGTATCCAAGGTAGTCATGTCCTCATCATCCTCCCTTTTTTGAAAACAAAGCCTTCCTCGGCGTTGCTTAATCTGAAATGTGGCTAACAAAAGAGACAAGGTGTACATGTTGTATATGTATATGTCATCCATTTTTACTTCCCTTGGTTTTTGCACATATGACACATGTATAGATGAGTAACTTGCATATTTCATAAAATCTGAGGCCAAAATATTATTACTAGAAGTAGAAGACATGAAAATATTGCAACTCAATTTGCACATATAAGTGATGCTCTTATTCATATCAAAAGATTGACAATGTTCATCATTAAACCATCCCAACATTGGTGAATAAACCTTGTTGGTATTTCAGTTGTTTGATCACATGACGCATTCATGACAGTATCAAGATTCTCTAAAATAGGTGTTGTGCTCAAATCACCAGGTAACTGAACACATGATGCATTTAAGTTAACTAGGGATGCATCATTCTCATGTGAAGTTATATCATCAATACCTTTACTGTTACCTTGTCGCAAAGACGTAGCTGATGTAGGTATGGACGTTGACAATGCACCATACTCTTGAGATGATGTCGCGCTCACAATCCGAGGTGGGGCTGCTCTAGTAGGTGCAACGGTGGAGGAACCAACCGGCGGTGGTGAGCACGAACTGGAATAGTAGTTGTTGTAGTCACCCAATGCATCGTCCTGCATCTGTCTCTCAAAGGTACAAGCACGAACATACATACCAGTAATGCCACGGGGAATATACTGAAATCTTGCCTGAATATCATGGTTCAAACCACTAAAAAATCTATTCATTGTATCATCCTTAGATTCTTCTATGTCACAATCATGCATATAAGATTTGAACTCTTGGTAGTAAGCATGAACAGTGTTGTTGCCTTGTTTAAATTGTTCAAATTTGCGAAGCAATTCACGACGATAGTAAGGAGGGAAAAAATGTTGTCTCATTACATCTTTCAAATCTTTCCAAGTTGTGGGTTGGTTATCAATGTTTTTCTTACAATGCACATTCCACCAAACAGAAGCAAAACCAGTAAATGCTCTAGTGGCAGCTCGTACTCGCTCAAGTTCAGAAAAGTCATGGTGACTAAAAACTTGTTCAACTTCAAGCTCCCAAGCCAGATAAATAGCAGGATTAAATCTACCCTCAAATGACGGTAAGATAACCTGACCATGTGCTTCTGTGTGTTGTCCCAACTCTCGTGATGGTGAAGATGTGTCCGTCATCCAAGAACTTCTATCTCCGGAACCTGTCATGATTAGTAGAAACAAGAAACAAAATTCAAGAATAATGTTCCTATGAACTACTAGGATGTGGTTGTAAAGTGTTCACAGTAAAGCAAATATCAATATCTTACAAGTTCTTACCATGCGGCAGGTGGTGACAGGCAACTAGCGGTGTCAAATAACTCCGAAGGTTGTGTAAATCGATTGCCAGGGGAACGTACGTATACACGGTGTAGAAATATGTGGAGCTGGGTTGGCTATATATGGTAGCAAAAGATTAGCAATAATCAATTCAAAGATGCAATGTTGAATAAACGCTCAACAACGGTACTGTGCTGGTCCTAGGCTAGACCAGACTAGAGACGCGAGCCTAGAACACTAATGAGGTCACGGCATAGCACAACTAGCATCAATGAAGTATTGTAAGTAGCTCTGGACAGCAAGATATAAGTGAAGATCACAACGGCAGTAAAGATAATGATGAAAAACAACTACCAAGCAGGATATACAATAACTTTCTCTCCAACTTTTCTCTGGAAAAGTTTGTGCCAACTTTCTAATAATTTTTGATCCTACTTACACGCTACTTGACACGACGATGCAACCGCAAATTCAACAAAGCAAATATAGAAAAGATTATGCAAAGGCTCAGATTGGTTCGGATAGGATGAACTAACCCTGAATTTTTTTTGGCTTTTTCGTGGACTATAGGTATGAAAAACAGACTCGATCTAACTACGAAAAACTGTAAAATCTCACCGAGCAACCTGAAAATCTGATACCACTTATTAGAGGCGGGGTGTCCCGATCTTTCGATGAGATGATAACTATCGATTTGGTGGAGACGACTTTGGCGATCCGACTACAAACGTGCACGACGTTGCGCCTTAGCAATTGCTAAACCAATCTCCTGAGGTTACTGACGATGCCGGAAGCACGATCAGCCTGACCACGAAGGTCTATTCCTGCAAGCAATCGAAGAACAAGCAAGAATATGATAAAAGCAATCTGAATATTGCGAGTATATATGAAGTATTGATAAAGGTGGGGATCCGGAAGCGGTCTTGGTCTGGTCGTTGGACACAAACGAAGTACACGAAGTTGCAATGGCTAACTTTTAACTAAACAAATCCCAAGGAAAAAGCAAATAGGTGGATCTACTTATATAGGAGCAAGGGGTGGCGGCCAAGGAGGTGGGAGGACGTCCCAAGGCAGCCTAAAACCAACCCTAGGTCGTACAAGGCTCATGGGCCCAAGTGGAGTTGATGCAACACCTTTGGACTTGTTGTTTGACTCGGATTCTGCTGCAGCGTCAGATTGTTTTGTCCATATCTCAACGCTCTGGATGAATTTAAAGGTGATTCCAATTGTTTTGGAAAGAGGATGAAATCTACTTCCCAACAAAAAAGAATCACCCAATTCGGAGTCCGTATGAATAAGTTGTTGGTGTTTTGAGTCAGGTATGTCTGTGCAGTCCGAATCTGAATCCAGAACGTGAGAGACTTGGACTCTATCTTCTCTTGGTCCAAAAGTGACGTGAGAGGACTTTTTGAACATCACCTAAACTTCTCTTTTTCCCTTATCTTCATATGTGGATTGCACAAATGTCCCATACACATGCAATTAGACAAAACACAAAAGTGTGTGAAGTATTTTTGTTCTGGATAACATAAATAGATTATTGAATAGTTTGCACTAGAAATCACCTGACAAATATGCATGTATGCAATATTTTTGGTCGTATCCAAGGTAGTCATGTCCTCATCACTAGGTCAAATTTTACAGTAGCAAAAACTTGTTTAAGTTGATTAGTCGGAACGGCGGTTTCGAAACGAAACTCAAGGCGCTTGAATCACATGATTCCGATAAACGAGCAGGAAGATAAACTAGAAAGAAGATAGGATCTGAAATCACGATCAGAAAATCGCGGAATAAATCCGACGAAAAAGAAAACGACGAATGGTTAAACGAACGGACGTTCGTTAACCGAGAATAACCGGTGATCACGTTCATTAAGACGAACGGTCCAGCGAACGCTCGCTAAACAACTAAACTGAAAGGAAAACGAAAACCGATCTAGGGTTTCGAAAAAAAAACGAAACATCGAAAAGAAAATAAACCGGAATGGTTTTTTTTTAAAACGAACCGAGAGGAGGGGCGGCGCGGCGCGGCGGCTACCTCGGCGAGGGGCTCCGGCGGGGCGGCGGGGCAGCACGGGCGGCGGCGGCGGACGACGCTGGCGAGCGGCGGCGGGGGCGGCGGGGCTGGTGTGGGGAGGAGAGTGGGGGCTTGGGTATAAATAGGAGGTGGGGAGGTTGCTTGGGAGAGGGGGCAAGAAAGAGGCGGCGGCGGCAGCAGAGTCCGGCTCGGACTTGGCGGCGGGCGGCTGCGCGCGGCGCGCGCGCGAGGGGAGGGGCGCGGTGCGGGCCGGCTCGGCTGGGCCCTTGGCCCAGTCGGGCGCTGCGCTATTTTTTTAAAACAATTTCGTGAGCAGAAAAAAACGAATAAAAGAAAATCTAAACAAACTCCAAAAATCCCGAAGTTAATTTTTCCCGATTCCTAAAAATGAGCCGAACAAAATGAACTTTTACCCGGGGCCTAAATGCAATATTTTAAAAACACGCATTTTTCCCTAATCCAAATAAAATGCAAATAACTCCGGAAAAATCCAAAATTTGATTTATTTATTTAATCTTCATTTTTTCCTAAATTTGGGAAAGTCATATTATTCCTCTCTTATGTTTGATATTGGAAAAATAATTGAAGATGAAATAAATAAAATCAAATGATCCTCTTTTCAAAATTTGAGAAAACTCAAATATGAAAATAATGAAATCTCCAACTCTCTCCGAGGGTCCTTGAGTTGCGTGAAATTTCTAGGATCGACCAAAATGCAAGAAAATATGATATGCATGATGATCTAATGTATAACATTCCAAATTGAAAATTTGGGATGTTACAAACCTACCCCCCTTAAGATGAATCTCTTCCTCGAGATTCGTGTTGGCTAGAAAATAGGTGAGGGTGGTCCTTGAGCAAATCTTCTTCTCTCTCCCAGGTGGCTTCATCCTCTGAGTGGGGGTTCCACTGAACTTTGCAAAACTTGATAACCTTGCTGCGGGTAACTCTGCTGGCATAATCGAGAATCTTGACTGGCTTCTCTTCATACGTTAAGTCATCCTTCAACTGAATCGCTTTAAGCGGCACTGTATCTCTTAGTGGTACCTCCGCCATCTCGGTGTGACATTTCTTCAGCTGAGAAACATGGAATACATCATGAACTCCTGACAGTCCCTCTGGTAATTCCAACTTATAAGCGACTTCTCCCATACGTTGCAAAATCTTATACGGTCCAACGAAACGTGGTGCTAACTTTCCCTTAACTCCAAAGCGCTTAACTCCTCGAAGTGGGGATACTCGAAGATAAACTCTGTCTCCGGTTTCGTAAACTGTCTCCTTGCGTTTAGAATCTGCGTAGCTCTTCTGCCTGGACTGGGCTACCTTGAGCCTATCGCGAATCAACTTAACTTTCCGTTCAGACTCCTTAATCAAATCTGGTCCAAAGAACTGACGGTCTCCAACTTTGTCCCATGACAACGGTGTCCTACACCTCCTTCTGTATAAATCTTCGAAAGGTGCCATCTTCAAACTGGTTTGGTAACTGTTGTTATAAGAAAACTCCGCATACTGCAAGTTATCGTCCCAACTAGATCCATAATCTAGTGCACAGGCTCTCAGCATATCTTCCAAAATCTGATTGACTCTCTCAGTCTGTCCATCCGTCTGTGGGTGAAAAGCTGTGCTGAACTCCAGCCTGGTTCCTAAAGTTTCATGCAACTGATTCCAAAACTTTGAGGTAAATTGGGTTCCTCTATCTGATACGATACTCCTCGGAACTCCATGCAAACAAATGATTCTAGTCATGTATATCTTGGCCAACTTAGCACTGGTGTAAGTGGTCTTAACTGGGATGAAATGTGCTACCTTCGTCAAACGATCGACTCCTACCCATATCGAGTCATAGCCTGCCTTCGTCCTGGGTAGTCCTGTGATAAAATCCATGCCTATATTATCCCACTTCCATTCAGGTATCGACAATGGTTGTAACAATCCGGCTGGCTTCTGATGTTCTGCCTTCACTCTATGACACACATCACAAACTGCTACATATGCTGCAATATCCTTCTTCATTCCGGTCCACCAGAATGTTTCCTTCAAATCCAAATACATCTCGGTATTTCCTGGGTGAATCGAATAGGGTGAATCATGTGCCTCTTGCAAAATCAACTTCCTAATCTCCGGGTCATTGGGCACATAAACACGGTCCTCAAACCATAGGGTATCGTGCTCATCCTCACGAAATCCCTTTGCTTTTCCTTCGCTCATTTTCTTCTTTATATCTGCAATCTCCTTGTCAGTTTTCTAAGCTTCTCTGATTTTATCCATCAAGGTAGATTGAATTTCCAATGCTGCTACATAGCCTTTCGGAACTATTTCCAAACATAGCTCACGAAGATCTTCGGCCAATTCCCTCTGTAACTCTCCGGTCATCAATGTATTGACATGGCTCTTACGGCTCAATGCGTCAGCTACAACATTAGCCTTTCCTGAATGGTAATGCAATCTCATATCATAATCCTTGATGAGTTCCAACCATCTCCTTTGTCTGAGGTTCAACTCCTTCTGCGTGAAAATGTACTTCAAACTCTTGTGATCTGTGTACACCTCACAATGATTTCCAATGAGGAAATGTCTCCATGTCTTCAATGCATGCACTACGGCTGCTAACTCCAAATCATGCGTAGCATAATTTAGTTCATGAGGTTTCAGTTGTCGTGAGGCATACGAAACAACTCTTCCTTCCTGCATAAGCACTGCTCCAAGTCCTCGGCGTGAAGCGTCGCAATACACCTCATAATCCTTGGTCTGATCTGGCAGAATCAACACTGGTGAGGAAACCAATCGTTTCTTCAACTCCTGAAAACTGGCCTCACATTCCTCAGTCCAATTGAACTTGGTATCCTTCTTCAACAATTCAGTCATAGGCTTTGCAATCCTTGAGAAATTCTCAATGAATCTCCGGTAGTATCCTGCGAGTCCAAGAAAACTCCGGATCTCTCCAACTGTCGTTGGTGCTTCCCATTCGGTTACGGTCTCAACCTTTGTGGGGTCAACTGCTATCCCTTCTCCGGATATAACATGTCCAAGAAATCCAACTTCCTTTAACCAAAACTCACATTTGCTGAATTTGGCATATAACTGATGTTCCCTTAGTTTCTCCAAAACCAAACGCAAATGTTCCTTATGATCTTCTTCATTCTTTGAGAAAATCAGAATGTCAACAATGAACACTACGACGAACTTATCCAAAAACTCCATAAACACTTTGTTCATTAGGTTCATGAAATAGGCAGGTGCGTTAGTCAGTCCAAATGACATAACGGTATACTCATATAGTCCATATCTGGTGGTAAATGCTGTCTTGGGTATGTCCTGCTCTCGAATCTTCAACTGATGGTACCCTAACCGCAAATTGATCTTGGAAAACACTTTAGCTCCTTGCAAACGATCAAACAGATCATTTATCATTGGCAGTGGGTACTTGTTCTTGATGGTTACTTCGTTCAATCCACGGTAATCAACAACCATTCTTAATGATCCATCCTTCTTCTCCACAAGAAGTACGGGTGATTCCCAAGGCGAAGAACTTGGGCGAATGTAACCTTTATCCAGTAACTCCTTAATCTGCTTCTTAATTTCCACCAAATCCTGTGCGGGCATCCTGTACGGTCTCTTCGATATTGGCCCAGTGCCTGGCAAAAGCTCAATTAAAAACTCAATGTCTCTATCCGGTGGCATGCCTGGCAATTCCTCAGGAAATACATCAGGGAAATCCTTTACTACTGGTACTTCCTCCTGTACAACTCCTGATAAAGAATTTACTTGTGTCCTGTTTGGCGCATGTTGAGATACATACTTGATCCTCCTTCCTTCGGGCGTTGTGAGCAAAATTGTCTTACTAGCGCAATCGATGTTTCCTCCATGCATCGACAACCAATCCATACCGAGAATTACATCCAGACCTTGGGATTCCAGAATGATTAAATCCGTTGGGAAAACATGCCTTCCTATACTTAATGGCATTTGAAAACATCCTTGTTTGGCCATGTACTCTGCTCCTGGCGAGCTTACTAGCATAGGTGTTTTAAGAATCTTAGTGGGTAGGTTATACTTTTCCACAAATCCCCTTGATATGTATGAATGCGATGCACCAGTATCGAAAAGAACGAGTGCAGTAAATGACTTAACAAAAAACTTACCGATTACTGCATCAGGCTGAGCTTCAACCTCCTCCACGCTAACGTGGTTCACCTGTCCCCTGTTGAAAGGGTTTGGCTTCTTTCCAGAGCTTCCATTGCCATTCTGGCCTTCGGGACATTCATTGGCATAATGTCCGGTCTTGGAACACTTGAAACAGGTGACTTGACTCAGATCTCTCTTGGCTGGGGTTGATGGGGTGGTACGGTTCTGGCCATTGCTTCCTCCATTCCCATTACCATTCTTGTCGCCATTATGGTTGTGCGAACTACCTCCTCCATGGGTATGCTGAAACTGAACTCCCGGTTTAGGGGTAAAACGGGGCTTCTGCTGGGCTCCAGAGTTATACTTCCCCTGTCCATACTTCCTCTTACGGTTCTCAATCTGCTGTTGCTTCCCTTCAATCATGATGGCACGATCTACCAACTCTTGGTAGTTGTTGAAACTTGCTACCATCAACTGCATGCTTAGCTCATCATTCAGTCCTTCCAGAAACTTCTCCTGCTTAGCTGCATCCGTAGCAACGTCATCTGGGGCATAACGTGTTAACTTGCTGAAGTCGTCAACGTACTGGCCAACTGTCCTTCCTCCTTGGCGTAAGTTGCAAAACTCACGCTGCTTCATGGCCATAGCTCCTGCTGAAACATGGGCAGTGCGGAAAGCTTGCTGAAACTGATCCCATGTGACAGTGTCAACTGGGTAAGTGGCTGTGAAATTCTCCCACCATGCTGCCGCGGGTCCGTTAAGCTGATGTGCGGCAAACTTCACTTTCTCAACATCTGTGCATCCTGCAGTGGTCAACTCCCTTCCTATCTTGCGGAGCCAATCGTCTGCTACTATTGGCTCGGTGCTACTGGAAAACAGCGGCGGATTCGGCCTAAGGAAACGGGTTAGGTGATCAACAGGTGGCGGCGGCGGAGGGTTGTTGTTGTTGTTCTGCTGGTTCTGGACTAACAACTGCATCAATTGGTTCTGCTGCTGGATCAACTGGGTGAGCTCCGGTGGGAATCCATTGTCACGTCTCGGAGGCATCTGAGGGTTTTAGAAAATATGAGAATTAAGAATAGAGTGAGGTCTAAGGAGAAAACACTACCCAAATGCACATGAGACAAATGCACACAAATTCACTTCATTCAATTCGAACAAGGGCTTACAAATGGTCTAGAACTATCGCAGAAGTGCTCGAACTATAATGTATACATGGGGGAAATACTACTAATATTTGGTGGTCATCTAGAAATTTGAATCGGTGGAAGACTCCATGATGTCTGCTCCAGCTTCATCTTCAAAGTCGGGTTCACTTGGATCCGAATCGGTGTCGTCGATGATGATGTAGTTGTCCGGACATGCGACGTACTTGTCTTCCTTCTTGGATGCTAATCTCTCCTTGAGTTCTTCAATCTCCTGCTTAAGATCGACATTGTGCCTTGCTAGAGCTACGATCTCGTCCATGTAGTCCTTGCGCGTAACCTTCAGTTCTCCTTCTAGCTCGATGATCCTTGCCTTCGCATTCTTCAACTCTATCATATCATTGCACATCTGGTTCTCTTGGCATCGAATGTGCTGGTTTAACTCCTGGATGAAAGCTGCAATTGATCTATCGTTCTTGGTGCTGACTATCTCCCATTGTTCATCTCGGCATCCGCAAATCTGGTAGATAGTGTCCTTGAGGTCTTCTTGATAAACTTCTCCAATGCGTCCCATGGTGATATGAGCTGCCATGCTCTTTCCCAGACTCCAGGTTGGTGCACTGAAAACACTATCTATGGGCTTCGTGATTGGCGCGAATGTCCTTCCCGAAACGTGAGCTTGAATCTTGCAGCGCTCCTCTTCAGGCAGAGTGGCGTTGAAGGTCCCGGTGAAGCTTGGTAGTCTAATGTTCAGGTACTTGGTGACTTCCTTCAAGTGAAATCCAAAAGGTGTGCCTTCATCCGATTGAGCGTACTTGATCTTCGCGTCCGTCATCCTAAAAGAGTAGAAAAGATGAGGAGTTAGAAAATGAGAGGAGAATAGTGATCTATGGCTTTAACTTAGTGGTCGTGTCCTACAGTCAGCGTGTGCTCTGATACCATCTCTGTAGCGACCCGACCTCAAATGGTCAAGTCTCTGAGCTCCGGTGTCATCCCTGGATCAGTAATGCTGACACCACACAGTACTTCGAAGGAATTATAGCAGAGTAGCAAACACACACTTATTACATCGGTGTCTCAAAGAGAACTTATTACAATAAATATGGCTTAAGGCCATCTAATAATGATAACAGTGGAAGACTTGGAAGATAAGTGAGTCCATCAAATCCAACGGCATCACTGAGTATAGAACCACGACCTAAAGGCACCTTACTCGTCGTCTGAAAAGTCTGCAACATGAAAGTTGCAGCCCGAAAACGGGTCAGCACATGGAATATGCTGGAAATGTAACACATAGAGAGTAATGAATGATAAACCTATACTACATGCAGATATGGCCGGTGGAAAGCTCTATGGTTACAATTTTGCGTAAAGCCAGTTTTTCCCTACTGCAAAGGAATAAATTTTATTTAACAATCATGGTGGTTGAAACATCGAGAATGGTTGACAGCATTCCGATCCCAATTAAGTGAACAATTAAAACCCAACAATATTAATTAGAAGTAACATGATGAGATTCACATGATATTCAAGTACTAGATACTCAAGTTGTCCATAACCGGGGACACGGCTAATCATGATTAGTTTGTACACTCTGAAGAGGTTTGCGCACTTTTCCCCACAAGACTCGATGGCCTCCGTTTGGTTTCTCGCACTACATGATGTTTGAGAAACGGATGACCGAGACATAGTCTTTCAGAAGCGCTAGCACCTTACGTTGGATAGACCGGTACACCTACTTTCCCCTACATCTGCTAGTCTACCCTGTAAGAGTTCGCACGACTGAATCAACTATGCCAGAGCCCATAATGGCTTGTGGCTGCACACGGAAGTTACTAGCATGAATGATCTTATGATCCCTTTGAGCCTGGGTGGCGGTACAAAAAATAAAACAGGCAAGTCCTGATAGAAACCAGGTGCCTCAATCCACCCAGATGTGTGTTTAAGTTGCCACCTTAGATAAACCATTAATTAACATAACTCACATTTGTCATGGATATCACTCACCCAATCAACGTCTACTAGCATAGCATGGCATAATAAGCAAACGTAGAAGTAACTCCCAAAGGTTTCATAAGTAAAACAGGTAATAGGTACTACCTCAACTACTTCCCATCCCACAGTTTAATTAGATCCTAATCATGCAATGTGTGAGGATTGATCTAATGCAATAAAAACTGGGCAATGAGAAGGTATGATCAAAGTGTTACTTGCCATGCTGAGGATCTGCGAAACCTAGAGCTTCGAAATAACAGGCGGCGCACTCCGGGTGATCTATCGCAGACAAACAACAAGCATACAATAAGTACTCATCTAATGCACAGGTAAAACTCGAACAAAAGATCGAACCAGAAAGTTCAACTTAAGAACTCCGGTTGCAAAGAGAAACGAACCGAACAAAACAACGGAAAACAAACTGCGGAAGAAAGTAACTCGGTTCTAGCAAGTTGAAACTAGGTCAAATTTTACAGTAGCAAAAACTTGTTTAAGTTGATTAGTCGGAACGGCGGTTTCAAAACGAAACTCCAGGTGCTTGAATCACCTGATTCCGATAAACGAGCGAGAAGATAAACTAGGAAGAAGATCGGATCTGAAATCGCGATCAGAAAATCGCGGAATAAATCCGACGAAAAAGAAAACGACAAAGGGTTAAACGAACGGACGTTTGTTAACCGAGAATAACCGGTGATCACGTTCGTTAAGACGAACGGTTCGGCGAACGCTCGCTAAACAACTAAACCGAAAGGAAAACGAAAACCGATCTAGGGTTTCGAAAAAAAACCAAAACATCGAAACGAAAATAAACCGGAACGTTTTTTTTAAAAAAAAACCGAACCGAGGGGAGGGGCGGCGCGGCGCGGCGGCTATCTCGGCGAGGGGCTCCGGCGGGGCAGCGCGGGGCGAGGCGCGGGCGGCGGCAGCAGGCGGCGGCGGACGACGCTGGCGAGCGGCGGCGGCGGCGCGAGCGGCGGCGGCGGCTGCTGCTGCGGGGGCGGCGGGGCTGGTGTGGGGAGGAGAGGGGGGGCTTGGGTATGAATAGGGGGGGGAGGTTGCTTGGGGGAGAGGGCAAGAAAGAGGCGGCGGTGGCAGCAGAGTCCGTCTCGGACTCGACGGCGGCGGCGGGCGGCTGCGCGCGGCGCGCGCGCAAGGGGAGGGGCGCGATGCGGGCCGGCTCTGCTGGGCCCTTGGCCCAGTCGGGCGCTGCGTAATTTTTTTAAAACAATTTCGTGCGCGGAAAAAAAAATGAATAAAAGAAAATCTAAACGAACTCCAAAAATCCCGAAGTTAATTTTTCCCGACTCCTAAAAATGAGCCGAACAAAATGAACTTTTACCCGGGGCCTAAATGCAATATTTTAAAAACACGCATTTTTCCCTAATCCAAATAAAATGCAAATAACTCCGAAAAAATCCAAAATTTGATTTATTTATTTAATCTTCATTTTTTTCTAAATTTGGGAAAGTCATATTATTCCTCTCTTATGTTTGATATTGGAAAAATAATTGAAGATGAAATAAATAAAATCAAATGGTCCTCTTTTCAAAATTTGAGAAAACTCAAATATGAAAATAACGAAATCTCCAACTCTCTCCGAGGGTCCTTGAGTTGCGTGAAATTTCTAGGATCGACCAAAATGCAAGAAAATATGATATGCATGATGATCTAATGTATAACATTCCAAATTGAAAATTTGGGATGTTACACAAGGGCTTCCCGCGTGTAAACAGGGCTAGTTCGGCTCAACCTTACTTATCTTGAATTTTAAATGGGTTATAACCAATTTTTTGCACGACAGCTTTCAACTAAGTTCCTCTCTTTTACAGATGACAATCGTGCTACTCCCGTCCAGGATACGGCACAATGGAGACATAGGCGCAGACGTGTAGCAGGGACCCGCTCAAAGGTTTCTTTTTAGATTAAGACCCTGCGTAAACCTTTTTTAATGTCTCTTGTTGTTCACATCCTCCGGATTGTCAGTACAACCGAGAAGGATGCTGACGTTACTGGCATTTGGCCACGTCAGAATATTGCACGTACCTGGACACTTGGGGTTCATTATTAAGGGAATTGTTCAGCCGGGAATATGTTATAAAGACCGAATACTTTAGGGAGTGTTCGACGTCGCGAGTTTGGCCTTATATGCATCAGCTCCGAATCATGTCTTTGGTCAAATGTTGGGTTTACCCGGCTCCTGTGTTTTGCTACCTTACGTTCCGCTCTATCGGGTAAGGTGGCACCAGGAGAACTACTGCGATTGTGCCCTGGTTCATCCGGACGAGCACCTCAATAGAGAAAGCCGAAAACTGGCTGTCATGATAAAGCGCGAGACTAGTCATCCACTCGATGACTTAGCGAAATCTTCGGGATTCCTCCGCATTAACGAAGGGCTGTTTCCCGGCCAGGCATGTGCGCGCCCCGTATACGAACGAGCGCGGAGCCACCAGGGGCTATATAGTAGCGCCACCGTCAAACTCCTATGGCTAAGTGAAAGTGTTAAAGCAATATAGTCCGATTGCCTAGTTCGCTGCGCTGTCACCTCCTTAATGGACCAAGACATTGGATCAAGTGTGAACACGCGTCTTCTGCGAACACCCCCGCATTATATGCATGGGGGCTGAAGCCGACGACTGCAAACTTTCAAGTTATATACATATATACATAAACGGCCGCACAGGAGGCATCATAATACTTTCAGGCAAAAGTATAAACACAGCCTTTATAATTCAATAAAACATTGTTTTTACAATGGGAATACATGTCACTAGAACATAATATTCTTCGGGCACTGAGCCTCTATTGAACGAGAGCCTTCAAGGACTTCTTCAAAGTAGTGCTCGACAGCTACTCGGCCAATAGCCGGACCCTAGTTTGCAATAGCGGTGGCCTCCATGTCTGCCCAGTATGTCTTCACACGGGCAAAGTGCCATCCGCACCCTCTATGCATGCCAACCGCTTCATAGCGTCGATATGCGGCAGAGCATGATAGAGGCGGGGTGTCCCGGTCTTTCGATGAGATGATAACTATCGATTTGGTGAAGATGACTTTGACGATCCGACTACAAACGTGCACGACATTGCATCTTAGCAATCGCTAAACCAACTTCGAGAGGTTATTGACCACGCCGGAGCACAATCAACCTGACCACGAAGGCCTATTCCTGCAAGCAATTGAAGAACAAGCAAGAATATGATAAAAGCAATCTGAATATTGCGAGTATATAGGAAGTATTGATAATGGCGGGAATCCGTAAGCGGTCTTGGTCTGGTCTTTGGACATAAACGAAGTACACGAAGTTGCAATGGGTAACTTTTAACAAAACAAATCCCAAGGAAAAAGCTACTAGATGGATCTACTTATATAGGAGTAAGGGGTGGCGGCCAAGGAGGTGGGAGTACGTCCCAAGGTAGCCTAAAACCAACCCTAGGTCGTACAATGCTCATGGGCCCAAGTGGAGGTGATGTAACACCTTTGGACTTGTTGCTTGACTCGGATTCTACTGCAGCGTCAGATTGTTTCGTCCATATCTCAACGCTCCGGACGAATTTAAAGGTGATTCCAATTGGTTTGGAAAGAGGATCAAATCTGCTTTCCAACAAAAAAAAAGAATCACCCAATTCGGAGTCCGTATGAAAAAGTTCTTGGCGTTTTGAGTCAGGTATGTATGTGCAGTCCGAATCTGAATCCAGAACGGGAGAGACTTGGACTCTATCTTCTCTTGGCCCAAAAGTGACGTGAGAGGACTTTTTGAACAGAACTTAAACTTCTCCTTTTCCCCTATCTTCATATGTGGATTGTACAAATGACCCATACACCTACAATTAGACAAAACACAAAAGTGTGCGAAGTATTTTTGTTCTGGATAATATAAATAGATTATTGAATAGTTGACACTAGAAATCACCTGACAAATATGCATGTATGCAATATTTTTGGTCGTATCCAAGGTAGTCATGTCCTCATCATCCTCCCCTTCTTGAAAATAAAGCCGTCCTCGGCGTTGCTTAATCTGAAATGTGGCTAACAAAAGAGACAAGGTGTACATGTTGTATATGTATATGTCATCCGTTTTTATTTCCCTTAGTTTTTGCACATATGACACATGTATACCTGAGTAACTTTCAAAGTTCATGAAATATAAAGCCAAAATATTATCACAAGAAGTAGAAGGCATGAAAATATTGCAACTCAGTTTGCACATATAAGTGAAACTCTTATTCATATCAGAAGCATCATTAAACCATCCCAACATTGGTGAATAAACTTTAATAGTTTCAGAATTACATGCTAGGACATGCTGTAAGAAGCAAACATGCAACAAGTCATTCAACACAAAATCATTATCAAGATTTGAGGTCATATCAAAATGATTAAACATTGGCACGATTATATTCAAACGTAGTTGATCCAAATTTGTTTTAGTGCCTGATTCACATGGTTCTTTCACATCAACGGTTAATTCAATGGGTGCACTCAAAATTCTTGATATTGCAGTTGTTTGATCACATGGCACAGTTAAATCATCAGCATAATCATCTAAAATAGGTGGTGCGATCAATGTAGTGGCTAGAGCATCACATGGTGTATTTAAATCGACAAGGCATTCATCATTCGCATGCGAAGGTAGAAGATCAGTACCTTTGTCATTACCTCGTGTTATCAACTCAGACGATGTTGGAACTCTAGGCAGTGACGGGTCATAATATGGAGCTGATGCAGTGCTCACAACAATGGATGTTGCTGTCATAGTAGGCGCAGTGGTAGAAAGAAGGACCGTCTCAACTCCTTGGATGTGCACCTTATGCTTGTTTGTCTTGTGGACATCACGCCTCTTTATTTCCTGTTCAGCTTTGCAAGCAAGATGAAACAAATGGTCCATAGGATAACATTCTTCATGAATTAGTATCTCCTGAATATCATGGTTTAATCCTCCCCAAAATCTATCCATAAAATCTGCTTCACTTTCCTCTAAAAAGGAATGCAACAAGGTAGTTTGTAAATCATCATAATATTTTCTTACAGTGTCACTACCTTGTTTTAAATGTTGTAGTTTTTTAATCATGCCACGAGTATAATAAACATCGACGAATCTATCTCTCATGACAAGTTTTAAATCATCCCAAGTAGTAGGTACATAATCAGGGTATAACCGACAATGTTCACTCCACCAAACAGTAGCAAAACTAGTGAAAGAACCAACCGCAAGCTTAACTTTTTTAGGTTCCGAAAAATCATGGGAAGCAAATATAACATTTAGTTTGAACTCCCATTCAATATATAAATCAGGCTTAAAACGACCATTAAAAGGTGGCATGGAAACAAAAACCGGATTGTGCGTATTCTTATGTCTTTGCACCTCTTGTGACGGTGGTTGTATTTTCGGAGCTGGTGGCACGTCTCCCACGATTGATGAAGCCCAGCTGACTCTGGAACCTGCCATATTTAGTAGAAAAACAAGAAACATAATTCGAGAATAATGTTCCTATGAACAACTAGGATGTGGTGGTAAAACGCTCACAATATAGCAAATATCAAAGTCTTACAAGTTCTTGCCATGCAGCAGGTGGTGACCGGCAACCAGCGGTGTCAAATAACTCCGAAGATTGAGTAAAGCGATTGCCAGGTGAGCGTATGTATACACGGTGTAGAAATATGTGGAGCTTGGAAGGCCAAATATATGGTAGCAAAAGATCAGCAATAATTAATTCAGAGATGCAATGTTGAATAAACGCTCAACGACGGTACTGTGCTGGTCCTAGGCTAGACCGTGCTAGAGACGCGAGCCTAGAACACTAAAAAATCATGGCGCGACGCGTAACAAAGGCGGAGCACACTCTGAATATCTTTTTTTTTCTCCTTTTTTCACGGAATTTTTTTCACTTTTTTCCTATTTTTTTTCCTCTTTTTTTTCTCACTTTTTTTTTCTTTCTCTTTTTTTTCACAAACAAGCTAGATAAGATGCAGATTGGATCTAGTGATGACGCGAATGACCTCAAGTATGATTATGACAATGAATGATGGGGAGTACGTGGTGGAAATTGATGGATGGCGGTGGTGGAAGCACTTGATAGAGGCGGGGGTGTCCCGATCTTTTGATGAGATGATAACTATCGATTTGGTGGAGTCGACTTTGACGATCCGACTACAAACATGCAAGACGTTGCGCCTTAGCAATCGCTAAACCAACTCTGAGTGGTTATTGACCACGTCGGAACACGATCAACCTGACCACGAATGTCTATTCCTGCATGCAATCGAAGAACAAGCAAGAATATGATAAAAGCAATCTGAATATTGCAAATATGGATGAAGTATTGATAAAGGTGGGGATCCGTAAGCAGTCTTGGTCTGGTCGTTGGACACAAACGAAGTACACGAAGTTGCACTGGCTAGCTTTTAACTAAACAAATCCCAAGGAAAAAGCTACTAGGTGGATCTACTTATATAGGAGGAAGGTGTGGCGGCCAAGTAGGTGGAAGGACGTCCCAAGGCAGCCTAAAACCAACCCTAGGTCGTACAAGGCTCATGGGCCCAAGTGGAGGTGATGCAACACCTTTGGACTTGTTGTTTGACTCGGATTCTGCTGCAGCGTCAGATTGTTTCGTCCATATCTCAACGCTCCGGACAAATTTAAAGGTGATTCCAATTGGTTTGGAAAGAGGATGAAATCTACTTTCCAACAAAAAAAGAATCACCCAATTCGGAGTCCATATGAAAAAGTTGTTGGCGTTTTGAGTCAGGTATGTCTGTGCAGTCCGAATCTGAATCCAGAATGTGAGAGACTTGGACTCTATCTTCTCTTGGCCCAAAAGTGACGTGAGAGGACTTTTTGAACAGAACTTAAACTTCTCCTTTTCCCATATCTTCATATGTGGATTGTACAAATGTCCCATACACCTGCAATTAGACAAAACACAAAAGTGTGTGAAGTATTTTTTGTTCTGGATAATATAAATAGATTATTGAATAGTTGACACTAGAAATCACCAGACAAATATGCATGTATGCAATACTTTTGGTCGTATCCAAGGTAGTCATGTCCTCATCATCCTCCCCTTCTTGAAAATAAAGCCATCCTCGGCGTTGCTTAATCTGAAATGTGGCTAACAAAAGAGACAAGGTGTACATGTTGTATATGTATATGTCATCCATTTTTATTTCCCTTAGTTTTTGCACATATGACACATGTATACATGAGTAACTTTCAAAGTTCATAAAATATAAAGCCAAAATATTATCACAAGTAGAAGGCATGAAAATATTGCAACTCAGTTTGCACATATAAGTGAAACTCTTATTCATATCAGAAGATTGACAAAGTTCATCATTAAACCATCCCAACATTGGTGAATAAACTTTAATAATTTCAGAATTACGTGCTACAACATGCTGTAATAAGCAAACATGCAACAAGTCATTCAACACAAAATCATTATCAAGATTAGAGGTCATATCAAAATGATTAAACATTGGCACAATTATTTTCAAACGTAGTTGATCCAAATTTGTTTTAGTGCCTGATTCACATGGTTCTTTCACATCAACGGTTAATTCAATGGGTGCACTCAAAATTCTTGATATTGCAGTTGTTTGATCACATGGCAAAGTCAAATCATCAGCATAATCATCTAAAATAGGTGGTGTGATCAATGTAGTGGCTAGAGCATCACATGGTGTATTTAAATCGACAAGGCATTCATCATTCACATGCGAAGTTAGAAGATCAGTACCTTTGTCATTACCTTGTGTTATCAACTCAGACGATGTTGGAACTCTCGGTAGTGACAGGTCATAATATGGAGCTGATGCAGTGCTCACAACAATGGATGTTGCTGTCATAGTAGGCGCAGTGGTAGAAGGAAGGACCGTCTCAACTCCTTGCATGTGCACCTTATGCTTGTTTGTCTTGTGGGCATCACGCCTCTTTATTTCCTGTTCAGCTTTGCAAGCAAGATGAAACAAATGGTCCATAGGATAACATTTTTCATGAATTAGTATCTCCTGAATATCACGGTTTAATCCTCCCCAAAATCTATCCATAAAATCTGCTTCACTTTCCTCTAAAAAGGAATGCAACAAGGTAGTTTGTAAATCATCATAATATTTTCTTACAGTGTCACTACCTTGTTTTAAATGTTGTAGTTTTTTAATAATGCCACGAGTATAATAAACATCGACGAATCTATCTCTCATGACAAGTTTTAAATCATCCCAAGTAGTAGGTACATAATCAGGGTATAACCGACAATGTTCACTCCACCAAACAGTGGCAAAACTAGTGAAAGAACCAACCGCAAGCTTATCTTTTTTACGTTCCGAAAAATCATGGGAAGCAAATATAACATTTATTTCGAACTCCCATTCAATATATAAATCAGGCTTAAAACGACCATTAAAAGGTGGCATGGAAACAAAAACCTGATTGTGCGTATTCTTATGTCTTTGCACCTCTTGTGATGGTGGTTGTATTTTCGGAGCTGGTGGCACGTCTCCCACAATTGATGAAGCCCAAGTGACTGTGGTACCTGCCGTATTTAGTAGAAAAACAAGAAACAAAATCCGAGAATAATGTTCCTATGAACTACTAGGATGTGGTGTAAACCTCTCACAGTATAGCAAATATCAAAGTCTTACAAGTTCTTACCATGCAGCAGGTGGTGACCGGCAACCAACGGTGTCAAATAACTTCGAAGATTGAGTAAAGCGATTGCGAGGTGAGCGTATGTATACACGGTGTAGAAATATGTGGAGCTTGGAAGGCCAAATATATGGTAGCAAAAGATCGGCAATGATCAATTCAGAAATGCAATGTTGAATAAATGCTCAATGACGGTACTGTGCTGGTCCTAGGCTAGACAGTGCTAGAGACGCGAGCCTAGAACACTAAAAAAATCACGGCGCGACGCGTAACAAAGGCGGAGCACACTCTGAATATCTTTTTTTTCTCCTTTTTTTTCACGGATTTTTTTTCATTTTTTTCCGTCTTTTTTTATTTTTTTTCTCTCTCACTTTTTTTCTTTTTTGTCTTTCTCTTTTTTTTCACAAACAAGCTAGATAAGATGCAGACTGGATCTAGTGATGACGCGAACGACCTCAAGTATGATTATGACAATGAATGATGGGGAGTACGTTGTGGAAAGAGGCGGGGTGTCCCGATCTTTTGATGAGATGATAACTATCGATTTGGTGAAGATGACTTTGACGATCCGACTACAAACGTGCACGACGTTGTGCCTTAGCAATCGCTAAACCAACTTCGAGAGGTTATTGACCACGCCGGAGCACAATCAACCTGACCACGAAGGCCTATTCCTGCAAGCAATCGAAGAACAAGCAAGAATATGATAAAAGCAATCTGAATATTGCGAGTATATAGGAAGTATTGATAATGGTGGGAATCCGTAAGCGGTCTTGGTCTGGTCTTTGGACACAAACGAAGTACACGAAGTTGCAATGGGTAACTTTTAACTAAACAAATCCCAAGGAAAAAGCTACTAGATGGATCTACTTATATAGGAGTAAGTGGTAGCGGCTAAGGAGGTGGGAGGACGTCCCAAGGCAGCCTAAAACCAACCCTAGGTCGTACAAGGCTCATGGGCCCAAGTGGAGGTGATGTAACACCTATGGACTTGTTGCTTGACTCGGATTCTACTGCAGCGTCAGATTGTTTCGTCCATATCTCAATGCTCCGGACGAATTTAAAGGTGATTCCAATTGGTTTGGAAAGAGGATGAAATCTACTTTCCAACAAAAAAAGAATCACCCAATTCGGAGTCCGTATGAAAAAGTTCTTGGCGTTTTGAGTTAGGTATGTCTGTGCAGTCCGAATCTGAATCCAGAACGTGAGAGACTTGGACTCTATCTTCTCTTGGCCCAAAAGTGACGTGAGAGGACTTTTTGAACAGAACTTAAACTTCTCCTTTTCCCCTATCTTCATATGTGGATTGTACAAATGTCCCATACACCTACAATTAGACAAAACACAAAAGTGTGCGAAGTATTTTTGTTCTGGATAATATAAATAGATTATTGAATAGTTGACACTAGAAATCACCTGACAAATATGCATGTATGCAATATTTTTGGTCGTATCCAAGGTAGTCATGTCCTCATCATAGCACCAAGGAACTGTTGCACCAAAAAAAAATAACTATTCGGCCGTGGCCCTCTCTGCCATAGATGATCCACAACAGACCCCATGGCAAGCCCGGACAATCTATGGAGCGCGGCCCACTCGGTCATTCGCTCATTTAACAGCAGCGGACGCGGTGGACCATCCAACTGTGACCAGAATATCTTTTCCACTTCACGATCTTTTTGATCCTTGAAGTACTCGGCCGCGTCAGCAGCACTGGCTGCCAGATCCGCATATGCGTCCACAGAACTCCATAGTTGATCAAGAGGGGCATACTTCGGATCTCCGAACTTTGTCCGCAACAAGAAGGGCTTCCCAGCCGCGATATCTCCAGCTTGACGTAGTTCCTCCTTCGATGCTCTGATCTTAGAGCAGGCTTCCTTGGCTGCTACCATGGCCTTCTCCAGCTCCGTCGCCTTTGCTCGGTTTTCCTTTTCAAGAGGCTGGTAACGGTCGGCGGCATCTTTCAACTCAACGGCCATCTTGGCCATTTTTTCCTTGCTTTGGAAATGGGCAGCCTGTTCGGCCATCAGCTCTTCGGCCGCCTTTAGAGCGGCTGCATCATTATTCCTGGCTTGTTCTTTGGCTCGGGCAAGTTCCGCCCGAAGGGTCTCCACGGCTGCAACTCCATCTACAGTCACAACATATTAAAGATACTGGCATTATGCTCCTCTTACTATGTGTAGATCATCGGAGAAATCACATACCCTGTGCCTTGTCAAGCCGCTTGTTGACAAGCACGATGTCGGCATCCGCCGCATCAAGATGCCGCTTTAGCTAGGCAAACTCACCAGTCCGGCTAGCGACCGGACCTTTCGCCACCTGCATATGAAGGCGGCCTGGTTATTACCTGGGACTATGATCCTCTGTTTGCCGCCGTTCTCGACGACAACCAGAGTCTCAGGGGCTACTACCTGCATAGGGCACACCTAACGTGTGCGCTACTGCCAAAAATACACACTATTTCACATACCTCAAAGCCTTTCAGTAGACTCATAAAAGCTTCATGCAACCCGCTTTCGGCGGATGAAATCCTCTCAATCACCATACCCGTTAGCGTACGACGCGCTTCTGAAATAGCCGCTCGCTCTAGCAGATCCTTCAGTACGTCTGACCTCACACCGGACGGTGCCGGACTCTTTCGGTTGCTCTCTTCAGGAGCCGGATACTGAGGACTTCGGGTGGCCGAAGGATTACCCTATGGCCTTGCCGGATCAGGAGAAACCCTCCGCGACGACACTTCAGGGTCGCCCGCCTCATGAGGTGGGGTGGCATGGGGAGCTGTTTCGCTCTCCATCATCTTCGGAAGAAGATCCCCCGACGACGAACTCTGTCGAGAAGGGCTACCATCCGAACTACAAGATAAATGCTTCGGTTATTGTCCTCAGAAGAAAGGCATGATATTTTACCATTAAGTACCTTTTTACTTACAGCTCGGTGGAGGGTTGATCCCCTTGAGGGCACTGTGCGTCAAGGGTTGAACTCCCACATGCGGAGGGGTCGATGTTTGCAAGGCAGGACTCGACGAATTAACATGACTTGCATTACCGTGGCCAGACTGACATCTCTCTCGAGGAGATCTCGGATGCGGCTCTGCAATGTCGGCACATCCTTTACCGGCCACCTGTCTAACCCCTTGTTGATCCATGACATCAGTCGTGGCGGGGGGCCCGAGCGAAAAGCAGGGGCGGCCACCCACTTGGTGCCCCGGGGAGCTGTGATATAAAACCACTCCCGTTGCCATAAGCGGGACACCTCCTGGAAGGAACCCTCTGTCCATATGGCATCGGCCCTTTTTTGCTTATTACGGCACCTCCGCACTCTGTGTATCGCCCCTCGATCATCTTTGGCTCCACATTGAAAGTCTTGAGCCACAGGACGAAGTGAGGGGTAATGCGGAGGAAGGCCTCACATACGACGATGAACGACGAAATATGAAGGACTGAATCCGGGGCGAGGTCATGGAAATCCAGACCGTAATAGTACACTTGCCCTCTGACAAAAGGGTCTAGGGCGAGGCCTAGCCCTCGGAGGAAGTGAGAGATGAATACAACGCTCTCGCTGGGTTCGGGAGTGGGAATGACCTGCCCTCGAGCGGGCAACCTGTGCGAGATCTCGCCGGTCAGAAACCTGGCCTCTCTTAGCTTCTTGACGTCTTCCTCTGTGATAGAGGAAGGCATCCACCGACCTTGAAGGTTGGATCCGGACATGGTTGAAGGTCCTAAGCGCCTGACCTAAGCCTCGGGTGTTGAAACTCGAGGCGGGGCGGGGGGGAGGATTCGATTGAGTTCGAGAAGAAAAAAGGATAGGCCTTGGTCTCTTTATAAAGAGGGTGATTACCAACCGTCCTCCTCGTGACCGTTTGAGACTTGCCTACAATCGAGGAGTCATACCAACGGGCACGATTGGGTTACCCACGTCCATGTTGATGAGAATCCCATAATAAGGGGGACACAATCTCTGCTCCGACTAGACGTGCCAATAAAATCGCCTCGCAAAGCGTGCGGTGGCAGGCTGATTGGGAAAAACAGTTCATGTAAAGAACAGGCCATGGTGTGATGTCACGTTATGAAGGGCCGTAAGTAGATTAGATTGGTGAAAATATTATTCTCTCCATGGTAGTATGTGGAACTTGTTTTGCAGAGCCGGACACTATCCTTGTGTTCAAAATCTTTCATGGAGTATTCGGAGGAGGAACCCGCCTTGCAATGCCGAAGACCAACTGCGCGCCGGACTCATCGTCATTGACGCCTAGTTCAGGGGCTACTGAGGGAGTCCTGGATTAGGGGGTATCCGTACAGCCGGACTATATCCTTTGGCCGGACTGTTGGACTATGAAGATACAAGATTGAAGACTTCGTACCGTGTCCGGATGGGACTCTCCTTGGCGTGGAAGGCAAGCTTGGCAATACGGATATGTAGATCTCCTCCCTTGTAATCGACTCTGTGCAACCCTAGCCCCCTCCGGTGTCTATATAAACCGGAGGGTTTAGTCCCTAGGACAACAACAATCATACCATAGGCTAGCTTCTAGGGTTTAGCCTCTACGATCTCGTGGTAGATCAACTCTTGTAATACTCATATCATCAAGATCAATCAAGCAGGAAGTAGGGTATTACCTCCATCAAGAGGGCCCGAACCTGGGTAAACATCGTGTCCCCTGCCTCCTGTTACCATCGTGTCACACCGACAACCGTCAAGACAAGACCCGCGCGAAGGGCCAAGCATCGTGAGGCGGACGACACCAGGACTTCCCGAGGGAGCAGCCTCCCCGGGCGGCCTCCCGAGGAGCAGAGATTTCTATGTAGGTACCCAACATCACGAGGCTACCATGACGCAAGACATGATGACCAAGGCAGGCGGGCGCCAGCGGGCGCATCAAAGAAAGTTTTCTCTTTGGTGCCAAGGAGGCTAGTATAGGCATGGGTTCCCGAGGAATCTGGCAAAGGTTTCCATTCTGGTGCAATGAGACCAAGACCACCAGTATGGCGAGATGATGTCATCGTCGAGCCCACCGCTGCGTCACGACCAGAAACTTTGCAGGCGAAGACCACCTTTCATCAGGATAAGATGTACTACTTGTCCCCTTTCAAAATTGGCCACTGTGGGATCCCTTCCTGCCTACATTTTCGGGGAAGAGGACCGAGGCCACTATAAATATAGGTTAGCCACCATCATAGAAGGGGTCAACTAATTCTCGCGAGGTTGTCCGTCCTCTGTACCAGTTCATCCTCAATCCCTCGTGAGGCCAATCCACCACAAAGCAGGAGTAGGGTCTTACACCACATGGTGGCCCAAACCTGGGTAAGCTTCCATGTTCATCTTCTTCCTTGCTCGCGCTAATCGGGCTAGGCTGTGGGGCGATGAGTTGGTAGGCTTGAGTGGTTGAGTTCTTCGCACACGCGCCAGAGTTTGAACCTTCTTGGGTCCGTGGACCCATGAATTCGACATTTGGCACACCAGGTAGGGGGCGTGTTGAAGCTTTGCCTCTCCATCAACCGCGCTCCGCCCGCACTTCGTGGTTCCCATGGCGGGTGCCATCCCACCCGCCGGCCGCCGGACGCCAGCGGTGATGTTGCGGGCAACCGGTCCTTTACCCCCAGCCTGCGGTGGGTGCAGTGGTCGGTGAAGTTCAGGCCGACGTTGCCCCCGCGGTAGGATGGCGTGGCGGACCCTGAGGAGTTCCTCTGGTTGTAGGTGCAGGCCATCTGGGCGGCGGGCAACAACGACAAGGTCATGGCAAACTGGCTCCCTATGGCCCTCACAGGCGTGTTGCACTCCTGGATGCTCAGCCTGCCGGAGTCTTCGGTGGCCTCCTAGGAGGAGCTGTGCAGCCTGCTCATCGCGCGCTTTGCGGCACTAGCGCCCCACGCTGTTGCGTCTATCCTTGGTATGCCGCGGGTGCCAGCCTCGGCCGCCACGTCAAGTAGCTTCTCCGTCGGGTTGGAGCTGCTCGGCCACGGTAGGGGACTCCTCCAGGCTGCGCAGCGCATGAGACCGATATCACCTTCGACTCGAGGGATCACCCGAAAACTGCGGTCAGCGCCGGGGCTCCCCATGCCATGCACACCCACCATCAGCAATGTCGCGATCACCAGGACCCTCATCGACGGCAGTGCTGGCCTCAAAATCCTTTCCGTGGAAGCCTTCGACTTGCTTCAAGTGCCTACGACTAGCTCACGCCCACCAAGCCCTTTTCGGGGGTGGTCGATGGCTCCATCACCCCCTTGAGAAGATCCGCCTCCCAGTCACCTTCGGCACGCGCTACAACTAATGCACCAAGCTCATTGACTTCGAGGTATCCCACATCGGCCTCCTGCATAACACCATCCTTGGATATCTGGCCCTTGCCAAGTTCATGGCGGCAACGCACCCTGGCTACAATGTCGTCGAGATGCCTGGAAGCAACGGCATCATCACCATGGTGGGGGACACCAGGGATGTACTCTTGCCCTCGAGCTCGCTTTCAAGGCCGCGACAGCCACACGACGAGGCGCTGGGAACGCTCTAGAGACCTCGGAGGCCGTGCCCGCAAAGAAGAAACAATTGTTCTCTCAACACCGGGCAGAGACGAAGTAGGTGCTCGTCGACGCCGGAGGTTCAGGCCCCACCTTCACCATAGGCACTAGCCTCCCCCCAGATCAGGAAGAGGCACAGGTTGGCTTTCTCCATGCAAACAAGGATGTGTTTGCATGGGGGCAACAAACTTGGTCGGCGTCCCGTGGGATGTGGTCGAACACCATTTGATGGTGTGCCCAGTGCACGCCCGGTGAAGCAGAAGGCTCTGCGGCAAGCCCAAGAGAAGCAAATGTTCATTGTCCAGGAGGTCCGCAAGCTGCAAGAAGTCGACATCATTCGGGAAGTGCGGCACCCGGATTGGCTGGCCAACCCGGTCATCATCCCCAAGAAGGGCGGGAAGGAGCGCATGTGCATCGACTTCATGAGTCTCAACAAAGGCGTGCCCTCAGGACCTGTTCCCCTCTTCTGTGCATCGATGGGATCATTGATTCCGCCGCCGAGTGCAACCTGCCGTGCTTCCCGGATGCCTTCTTGGGATACCACCAAATCAGGATGGCAGTGAAGGACATCAAGAAGACATCCTTCCTTTCCCCGTGCAGAGTGTACTACTACACCTGCATGCCCTTTGGGCTGTGGCAGGCCGGCGTGACCTTCGAGCGATGGATGCACATTGCCTTGGGCCAGCAGCTCGGGAGGAGCGCTGAGGCGTACGTCGATGACATAGTGGTCAAATTACGGGAGGCAAGGACCCTTGTCAAAGCACTGGAAGAAACGTTTGCCAACCTGTGCAAGGTAAACCTGCGGCTCAATGCGGAGAAATGTCTATTAAGTGATCTATTCGTCAAGTTGCTGAGTTTCCTGGTCTCGCACAGAGGGATCGAGGCTAACCGTGAGAAGGTCAAGGGAATAGAAAGGATGAGCCCGCCACAGACCCTCAAGGAGATGTAGAAGCTCGTGAGCTGTGTAACCTCGCTGCGGCGCTTCATCTCCAAGCTGGGCGAGCGCGCCCTCCCATTCTTCAAGTTGATGAAAAAGTAGGTCCCCTTCGAGTGGACTCTGGAGGCTCAGGCTGTCGGTGTTCTGGGACCGGGGGTTCCTAGACTTGCCTACCTGCGGCCCACGGCATGGCTCCACCAACGGCCCGGTATGGCCCAGCTTCGGCAGCAACAACTCAAGACCCTTGAGAGGGGCCAAGCCTCGCGAGGCGGACGACACCAAGACCTCCCTGGGGGCGGCCTCACTAGGCCGGCTCCCGAGGAGTGGAGATATCTATGCAAGGGGCACCTCGTGAGGTTCAAGTGACGTGAGCCATGACGACCAAGGCCAGGCGGGCGCCAACGGGCGCAGTGCATCAGTTTCCTCTTTGGTGCTAAAGAGGCAAGCACGGGCGAGGAGTCCCGAGGCATCAGGCAAATGTTTCCATATCGGTGCAACAAGACCAAGACCGCTAGGACGGAGGTCATCGCGGAGCCCACGACAGCATCACCACCAGAGCCTTTGGCAGGCAAAGACTGCTTTTGTCAGGATAGCTTGTACTAGTTGTCTCCCTTCAAAATTGGCCGTTGTGGGATCCCTTCCCGCCTAACATTTGGGAAGAGGACCAGGGCCTCTATAAATAGGACTAGCCACCACCATACGAGGGGATGGACTAATCTTGGCTTGAATCCATTCCATCCTCATATCGACCAGCTCATCGAGCCCAAGAAAACCTCACCTCCTGAGGCTGTTCATCCACTGTACTAGTTCTTCCTCAGCCACTCGAGGCAATCCACCACACACTAGAGTAGGGTATTACACCGCAAGGTGGCCCGAACCAGTATAAACCCCCGTGTCTCTTGTCCTTTGGGTTCATCGAGCTTGGCCGTGGGATCGTTGAGCGAGCGAGCTAGGAAGAGAGAGTTCTTCGTGCGCACCCCAGAGTTTGAACTTCACAAGGGTTTGCCGAAACCCATAATCCGACATTTGGCGCACTAGGTAGGGGTGCACCGAAGCTTTGCCTCTCTGCTTGCTTTTGATGAGGACATCAATACCATTATTACACCCACAACCCCTACTGTTACATATACTGGACCAAATACTAGAGCTCGCGCACGCCAATTAAATTACCAGGTACTTTCGTTTCTTTGTAATGATTCTAATGTTCATGAGAATATGATACTACCTAAATTGGATACATTTGTTTTGCTTACAAATGAAGGGCCTAGCTTGGAGAAGGATGAACATTGGAGCAAGAACACGCATGGAGTTGATGGCATGCGCAAGTGGATCAAGAACGGAGTTACAAGTGATGATTTCAGGACTTTGAAGCCACCATAATGAGTGCATGAAGCCTTGGACGAAATATACAAGATGCCACTTTATAATAGTCGTCCATAGGCTATTCTAGGTGCTGCGTCACCTTATTATTGGGCCAGGCCCATGTAATTTTGAAATACTTAAGTATAGGCTATTTTAAGAGTCCGTATGTGTGGGGAAACAAGAGTTAGGGTTGGTTTTGGACCCCACCCTCAAGGGCCACGAAATTCCCTCCTCTTCCTCCATATATACAGCCCTTAGGGCGTCGTTTAGACTTTGGGTTTTGTTTAGATTAAAAGTTCGCCATAGCTGCAACTTTGCGTACTTCGTTTGTGTTCAACCACTAGACCAAGGCGTCACAGAACCCCACCTTCATTAATAAAGCTTTCCTCCTTTATTTGCAATATCCAGATTGCAATATCAGTTTCTTGCTTGGTCTTCGTTTGCTCGCAGGAAATAGACCCTCGTGGTCAGGTTGATCGTGCTCCAGCGTGGTCAATAACCCCTCGGAAGTTGGTTTAGCGATTGCTAAGGCGCGACGTCTTCGCACGTTCGTAGTCGGATCGTCAAAGTCGACTCCCACAGAAAACGATTGCTATCTCATCGAAACATCGGGACACCTCTGGCTCTATCAAGTGGTATGAGATTTCCAGGTTGCTCGGTGAGATTTTACTGTTTTTCGTAGATTAGATCGAGTCTGTTCTTCATACCTACAGTCCACGAAAAAGCCACAAAAAAAATTGGGTTAGTTCATCATATCCAAACCAATCTGAGCCTTTGCATAATCTTTTTAAGGTTTTTGCTTTGTTGAATTTGCGGTTGCATCGTCGTGTCCAGTTGCTGGTCTTAGAGTCTAGTCTTTTAGAGTTTCGAGTTCTGGTCATAAGTTGTCACGCCGCCGCCGCACCATCATCATCGCCTTGCCATCTACCACCACTGCTTATCCGCCACCGCTCTGAATCCGTATCCATATACCACCACCGACCCGTATCCATATACCACCACCAATCCGTATCCATATACCACCACCGCTACCATATACCACCACCGCTGCCATATCTTACCATCATATATCCACCACCAATCCGAGTTCTTTTCATATTAAGTTTGTTTTCGAGATCCATCTAGTTTTCGTTTTTGTTTCCTTGCCTGAGTAGGTCTCGGAAAAAAAAATTCGGCGACCCCCGGGCAGTTTTTAGGCCAAAATTTCAGCGACCGAAAATATTTTTTCCCTATCCTATTTTTAGGCTGTTCTGAGTCTTTTGAGACACTCGCCATCATAGTGATTTTTGGTCGCACTTTTTCGTCGTCGCTGCCCTGATTTCCGAAAAAAATTGTCGAAAAAATTTCGTACCCATCCTGTCAGTTTGACCTGGGAAGAGTTTTGAGACACTCGCCATTATAGTGATTTTTCGCAAAAAAAAAGAGGAGCGCAAAAAAAAGCAGAGCGAAAAAAAATTCAGAGTGTGCTTTTCCCTTGTTTCCGTGCAGCGCCGTGATTTTGTTAGTGTTCAAGGATCGCGCCTCTAGCACGGTCTAGCCTAGGACCAGCACAGTACCGTCGTTGAGCGTTTATTCAACTTTGCATCTCTGAATTGATTATTGCTGACCTTTTTGCTACCATACTATAAGCCTTCCCAGCTCCACATACATCTACGTCGTGCGTTTGACTCTCCCTGGCAATCGCTCCATCCAAGCTTTTGAGAGTTTTGACTACAACAATTGTCGTTCACCGCCTGCTACTTGGTAAGAACTGGTAAGAATTTCAGATTTGCTTGACGGATTTGTGACTGTCCACCACACCACCACCACCACTTCCTAGTAGTCTGTCGAATCATATTATTGTGTGTTTCTATTGCTGCTAACCATGGCAGGATCACAAGCCGACGAGACTGACTGGGAGAACATGACAAACAAAGCGTTACATGATAAGTTTCAACAAATGATGAGTGGACAGGTAGAAGATGTGCTAAATAGATTTGAAGAGGCGATGGAGAAGATAGATGGCATTGAGAAGGCATTCGAAACAAAGCTCGATAACAAGTTTAATGAATTGCTCACGCGTCTACCACCACCACCGCCGGCTGCACCTAACGCACCTCTACAACAGCAACAACAACTACCTCCACATCGCGAAATAGCCCTCCGCCGAGCGACCCATGTCCCTCTTCAGCCTGGCCAAGCTGCTGGTGCTGTTGTTGATACTTCTGTGGCTCCTGCTGCTGATGTGGGGGAGGATGATTATGTGGGAGATTACGAGGATGAGGTTGATCAACATCAGAACTACGTGCAACCACCAGCACCACAACCACCAGGTCGTCCACATGCAAATAATGGCAATGTTAGGGATCCCCCTCGGGTACGAGATCATGACCATCTCCCTAAACTGAAATTGAATATTCCACCATTTGAGGGTAGATATGTTCCAGATATATATCTTACTTGGGAGTTAGAAACTGAACAACGATTTACATGTTTACAATATCCTGAGGAGAGACGTGTTCCTGCTGCTGTTTGTGCTTTCACTAGGTTTGAATGTGTTTGGTGGTATGAACATTGTAGATTATATCCTGTTCCAGCTACTTGGGCTTCTTTGAAAACTGTTATGCATACTCGTTGGGTTCCACCATATTATCAACGTGAATTACTTCAAAAATTGCAACGCTTAAGACAAGGCAAAAATTCGGTAGAAGAATATTATCAGGAATTACAAACTGGCTTGATTAGAAGTGGTATTGTTGAGGAGAATGAAGCTATGCTTGCACGTTTTCTGGGTGGATTAAATAGAGAGATTCAGACCATTCTAGACTATAAGGATTATAATAATATCACTCGTTTATTCCATCTTGCTTGTAAAGCTGAACGTGAAGTGCAGGATCGACAGGCATTGGCGCGAACTAACTTTTCTGCAGGTCGACCTTCATCATGGACACCACGTGCATCATATACTTCCACACGTTCTGCTACACCGGCACCTCCGTCGGCTGCCACCCCCAACCGTGATACAGTAAAGCAGGCACAATCACCACTATCTGCCAAGAGCACACCTTTTGGGCCTGCAAAGAGCTCTTCTTCATCCATGGCATCAACAGGGCAAACACATGATATTATTTGTCGATGTTACAAGGGTGGAGGTCATTATGCGAGAGAATGCCCATCTAAGCGTGTGATGATTGTTACTGAGGATGGTGGGTATGAGTCCGCTACTGACTATGATGAGGAGACTTTGGCTCTTATTACACATGAAGAACACGGTGGAGATGATTCTGATCATGAGACGCAATACATGGCTGCTGAAGATGCTGACAGGTATGAATGTTTAGTTGCTCAACGTGTTTTGAGTGTGCAGGTTACACAAGCTGACCAAAATCAGAGGCATAATTTGTTCCATACAAAGGGAGTTGTGAAGAAACGTTCTATTCGCGTCGTCATGGATGGAGGGAGCTGCAACAACTTGGCTAGCATGGAGATGGTGGAGAAGCTATCTCTCACCACAAGACCACATCCGCATCCTTACTACATCCAATGGTTCAACAACAACGGCAAGGTTAAGGTAACACGTATTGTTCGTGTGCATTTTAGTATCTCTACATATGCTGATTATGTTAATTGTGATGTGGTACCTATGCAAGCATGTTTCTTATTACTTGGTAGACCATGGCAATTTGATAAAAATTCTATACACCATGGTAGCAACAATCAGTATACTCTTGTTCATAAGGATAAAAATATTATTTTGCTTCCTATGACTCCTGATTCCATTTTGAAAGATGATATTAATAGAGCTAATAAAGCAAAACAGGAGCAAAATAAGAGTGAAAATCAGATTGTGGCAAAAGAATTTGAGCAACAAATGAAGCCTACTAATAAACCATCTAGTGTTGCTTCTGAAATTAAATTGAAAAGTGCATGTTTACTTGCCACCAAATCTGATATTGATGAGCTAGATTCTAGCAAATCTGTTTGCTATGCTTTTGTGTGCAAAGAGGCATTATTTTCATTCGAGGACGTGCCTTCCTCTTTGCCCCCTGCTGTCACTAACATTTTGCAGGAGTTCGCTGACGTCTTTCCACAAGACGTGCCACCGGGATTACCACCTATTCGAGGGATTGAGCATCAAATTGACTTAATTCCCGGTGCATCGCTACCCAACCGTGCACCATACCGTACCAATCCAGAGGAGACGAAGGAGATTATGCGTCAAGTACAGGAGCTGCTCGACAAAGGTTATATACGCGAATCTCTTAGTCCTTGTGCTATTCCTATTATACTAGTGCCTAAAAAGGATGGTACATCGCGTATGTGTGTTGATTGTAGAGGCATTAATAATATTACTATTCGTTATCGTCATCCTATTCCTAGGCTAGATGATATGCTTGATGAATTGAGTGGCTCTACAATATTCTCCAAAGTTGATTTGCGTAGTGGATACCATCAAATTCGTGTGAAATTGGGAGATGAATGGAAAACAGCATTTAAAACTAAGTTTGGTTTATATGAGTGTAGTCATGCCTTTTGGGTTAACTAATGCACCTAGTAGTTTCATGATACTAATGAACGAAGTTTTACGTGCTTTCATTGGCCGATTTGTGGTAGTCTATTTTGATGATATACTGATTTATAGCAAATCTTTGGAAGAACATTTGGAACATTTACGTGCTGTTTTTAATGCTCTACGTGATGCACGTTTGTTTGGTAACCTTGGGAAGTGCACCTTTTGCACCGATCGAGTGTCTTTTCTTGGTTATGTTGTTACTCCACAGGGAATTGAAGTTGATAAAGCTAAGATTGAAGCTATTGAGAGTTGGCCGCAGCCCAAAACGGTCACACAAGTGAGGAGTTTTCTTGGACTCGCTGGTTTCTATAGGCGTTTTGTGAGAGACTTTAGCACCATTGCTGCACCTCTCAATGAGCTTACAAAGAAGGATGTGCCTTTTGTTTGGGGTACCGCACAGGAAGAAGCCTTCACGGTACTGAAAGATAAGTTGACACAGGCTCCTTTACTTCAACTTCCTGACTTTAATAAGACTTTTGATCTTGAATGTGATGCTAGTGGAATTGGATTAGGAGGTGTGTTATTACAAGATGGCAAACCTGTTGCATACTTGTTTGAAAAATTGAGTGGGCCTAGTCTGAACTATTCTACTTATGATAAAGAATAATATGCTCTTGTTCGGACTTTAGAGACATGGCAACATTATTTATGGCCCAAAGAATTTGTTATACATTCTGATCATGAATCTTTGAAACATATTAAAAGTCAAGCTAAACTGAATCGTAGACATGCTAAATGGGTTGAATTCATTGAGACTTTCCCTTATGTCATTAAACACAACAAGGGTAAAGAAAATGTTATTGCTGATGCTTTGTCTCGTCGCTATACTATGCTTTCACAACTTGACTTCAAAATATTTTGTTTGGAGACCATCAAAGATCAGTATGTGCATGATGCTGATTTTAAAGAAGTAATGCAAAATTGTAAAGAAGGAAGAACATGGAACAAGTTCGTTGTTAATGATGGTTTTGTGTTCCGTGCTAACAAGCTATGTATTCCAGCTAGCTCTGTTCATCTTTTCTTGTTGCAGGAGGCACATGGAGGAGGATTAATGGGACACTTTGGCGTGAAGAAGACGGAGGACGTACTTGCTACACATTTCTTTTGGCCAAAGATGAGACGGGATATTGAGCGTTTTGTTGCTCGCTGCACTACATGTCAAAAAGCTAAGTCACGACTCAATCCTCATGGATTATATATGCCTTTGCCTGTGCCTAGTATTCCTTGGGAGTATATATCTATGGACTTTGTTTTAGGTTTACCTCGAACAAAGAAGGGGAGGGATAGCATATTTTTTGTCGTGGATAGATTCTCGAAAATGGCACACTTTATACCATGTCATAAAAGTGATGATGCTGTTAATGTTGCTGATTTGTTCTTTCATGAAATTATTCGGTTGCATGGTGTGCCAAATACTATTGTTTCAGACCGTGATACTAAATTTCTTAGCCACTTTTGGAGATGTTTATGTGCTAAGTTGGGGACTAAACTGCTTTTTAGTACTACTTGTCACCCCCAAACTGATGGACAAACTGAAGTAGTCAATAGAACATTGTCTACTATGCTTAGGGCTGTTTTGAAGAATAATAAGAAAATGTGGGAAGAATGCTTGCCTCATATTGAATTTGCTTATAATCGTTCATTGCATTCTACTACTAAGATGTGCCCTTTTGAAATTGTGTATGGTTTCCTACCTCATGCACCGATTGATTTGTTGCCTCTTCCATCTTCGGAGAAGGTTAATTTTGATGCTAAACAACGTGCTGAATTGATCTTAAAAATGCATGAGTTAACTAAGGAAAACATTGAGCGTATGAATGTTAAATATAAACTTGCTGGAGATAAGGGTAGAAAACATGTTGTCTTTGCACCTGGAGATCTTGTTTGGTTACATTTGCGTAAGGATAGGTTTCCTAATTTGCACAAATCAAAGCTAATGCCACATGCTGATGGTCCATTTAAGGTGTTAGAGAAAATAAAAGATAATGCATATAAACTTGAGCTGCCTGTAGATTTTGGGGTTAGTCCCACTTTTAACATTGCAGATTTGAAGCCTTATTTGGGTGAGGAAGATGAGCTTCCGCCGAGGACGACTTCATTTCAAGAAGGGGAGGATGATGAGGACATCAATACCATTGTTACACCCACAACCCCTACTGTTACATATACTGGACCAATTACTAGAGCTCGCGCACTCCAATTAAATTACCAGGTACTTCCGTTTCTTGGTAATGATTCTAATGTTCATGAGAATATGATACTGCCTAAATTGGATACATTTGTTTTGCTTACAAATGAAGGTCCTAGCTTGGAGAAGGATGAACATTGGAGCAAGAACACGCATGGAGTTGATGGCATGCGCAAGGGGATCAAGAACGGAGTTACAAGTGATGATTTCAGGACTTTGAAGCCACCATAATGAGTGCATGAAGCCTTGGACGAAATATACAAGATGCCACTTTATAATATTCGTCCATAGGCTATTCTAGGTGCTGCGTCACCTTATTATTGGGCCAGGCCCATGTAATTTTGAAATACTTAAGTATAGGCTATTTTTAGAGTCCGTATGTGTGGGGAAACAAGAGTTAGGGTTGGTTTCGGACCCCACCCTCAAGGGCCACGAAATTCCCTCTTCCTCCATATATACAACCCTTAGGGCGTCGTTTAGACTTTGGGTTTTGTTTAGATTAAAAGTTCGCCATAGCTGCAAATTCGCGTACTTCGTTCGTGTTCAATGACCAGACCAAGGCGTCACAGAACCCCACCTTCATTAATAAAGCTTTCCTCCTTTATTCGCAATATCCAGATTGCAATCTCAGTTTCTTGCTTGTTCTTCGTTTGCTCGCAGGAAATAGACCCTCGTGGTCAGGTTGGTCGTGCTCCAGCGTGGTCAATAACCCCTCGGAAGTTGGTTTAGCGATTACTAAGGCGCGACGTCTTCGCACGTTCGTAGTCGGATTGTCAAAGTCGACTCCCACAGAAAACGATTGCTATCTCATCGAAACATCGGGACACGTCTGCCTCTATCAGCTTTTGTCTCTCCATTCGGCTCCCATGGCAGGCGCCACTCCGCATGGATCGACGGGCGGGCGCAGAGGCGCCATGGGCCTCTGGGCCTTCACCCCCGCCTTGCGGCAAGTGCGGTGGACGCACGGCGTGGCGGATCCAGCAGCCTTCCTGCTGGCGTACGAGGAGGCCGTTCTAGAAGTCGGAGGCGACGACAAGGTCATGGCCAACTGGTTCGCCATGGCCCTCGCTGGCTTGCCGTGCGCCTGGTTGCTCAACCTTCCGGAGTCCTCTGTGGCCTCCTGGGAGGAGCTGCGCGACCTTTTCATCGCATGCTTCGCGGCACCGGCGGCCCCCGCCGTCGCATCCCTCCTGGTTGGTTCGCAGGCGCCGCCCTCGGATCACCATGTCAACTAGTTCGTCCGCCAGATGGGTGCCACATGTATACAGCAGGGGGATCCTTCGGGATGGGCGGCACCCAAGACCGACCTCACCTTCGACTCGGGGGACCATCCAGCGACCACCGCAGGCTCGGGTGCGCTCCCGATGCTCTGCAAACTCACCATCTGCAATGTAGCAGTTACCAAGACCATCATCGATGGAGGAGCCGGCCTCAACGTGCTCTTTGTGGAGGCCTTCAGCTTGCTCCACGTGCCACTCAGCCGGCTCCGCCACACCAAGCCCTTTTCTGGAGTTGGTGGTGGTTCCACAGCACCCTAGGGCAGATCCGCCTCCCCGTCACCTTCGGCACCCGCAACAACTACTGCGCCGAGCTTATCGACTACGACATCGCCCACATCGGCCTCCCGTAGAACGCCATCCTCAGGTACCCTGCCCTGGCTCAGTCCATGGTGGCAACCCATCCCGCTACAACCTCATGAAGATGCCGGGGAGCAGCGGTGTCCTTACCGTGGCCGAAAAAGCCAAGGAGGCCTTGGCGGCCCTAAGGCTCGCACTCAGGGCCGCAGCGGCGGCTCACTCCACTAACGAGGCAGTGGCTAGGGCCCAGGGGGCTGCGCCCGCAAAGAAGAAGCAGTTATTCTCACAAGATCAGGCCAAGACAAAGCAAGTACCCGTCGAGGATGATGGGGCCTCGGGAGCCACCTTCACCATAGGCACCAACCTCGACCCGGACCAAGAAGAGGCACTGGTGAAATTCCTTCGTGCGAACAAGGAGGTATTCGCCTGGGAGCCGAAGTAGCTCGTGGGGGTCCCAAGGGAAGTAATCGAGCACCACTTGTGTGTGTGCCCCGATGTGCGCCCGGTGAAGCAGAAGGTGCGACGGCAGTCCACGAAGAAGCAGTCCTTCATCGTACAGGAAACCCGCAAGCTACAGGCAGCGGGTATCATCCGCGAATTCTGGTACCCGGAGAGGCTGGCAAACCCCTTCGTCGTGCCCAAGAAGGGCGGGAAGGAGCGCATGTGCGTCGACTTCACCGACCTCAATAAGGCCTGCCCTCAGGACCCGTTCCCATTTCTGTGCATCGATCAAATTGTCGACTCCACCGCCGAGTACGACCTGTTATGTCTTCTAGATGCCTTCTCAGGTTACCACCAGATCAAGATGGCGGTGGAGGATGTAGAGAAGACGGCCTTCTTGACCCCGCGCGGGGTGTACTGCCACACCTGCATGCCGTTTGGGCTGCGCAACGCTGGGGCGACCTTCCGACGATTGATGCACATCGCTCTGGGCCAACAGCTCAGGAGGAACGCTGAGGCCTACGCCGACGCCATTGTGGTAAAGTCTCGGGAGGCGGGGGCCCTCATTATTGACCTGGAGGAGACCTTCTCCAGCCTGCGCAAGGTGGACCTGCGGCTAAACCTAGAGAAGTGCGTGTTCGGCGTTCCCTCCAGCAAGCTGTTGAGTTTCCTCGTGTCGCATAGGGGGATCGAGGCGAATCCGGAGAAGGTCAAGGCAATAGAAGACATGAGCCCACCGTAGACTCTCAAGGAAATGCAAAAGCTCGCAGGCTATGTGACCTCGCTGGGGTGCTTCATCTCCAAGCTGGGAGCATGCCCTCCCGCTCTTGAAGCTGATGAAGAAGAAGGGCCCGTTCGAGTGGGCCCCGAAGGCCGACACGACATTTCAAGACCTCAAGAGATACCTAACCAGCCCACCGGTAATGGTAGCGCCTCGTCCCCTTGAGTCCCTGGTGCTTTACCTAGCCGCCACGCCTCATTCCACCAGCGCAACATTGGTGGCCATCCGGGAGGATCGCCAGGCCAAGGGCCTGCCGCGCAATGCCGCACCTTCGGTTGGGATGGTGCGGCGCCAAGACGGCACCCCTGAAGACACAACGGCATCAGCAGATGAACATGCTCCACAAGACGGTGCTTCTGAGACTGAGGCGGCCCCGATCGGCAACTAGGCTCCTGAGGTTCCCCGGCCTCAGGAGGCGTCCCAACCTCCGAAGACCTCGAACTCCATCGACGCTCCCGCCCTCGTCGGGCACCCGGTGTACTTTGTCAGCATGGTGTTACGGGACACAAGGGCATGCTATCCCATGCTATAGAAGCTTCTACTCGCGCTCCTCATGGCCTCGTGAAAGTTGCGTTACTACTTCCAAGGCCACCCCAATAAGGTCTTCTCAGCGTACCCACTAGAGAGGGTACTCCGGAGCCCCAGTGCTGCAGGGAGGGTCACCGAATGGAACATCGAGTTGCAGGCATTCCAGCTGGAGTTCAGCACAACCAGGGTCGTCAAGGGAGCCGCACTCGTCGACTTCGTGGTGAAATGGACCGAAGCTCCAAGGCCTAAAACGGGCGAGGACCAATATCTCCCGCTAGGAAGCGAAGCACCAGACGGCTGGGGTCATGTACTTCGACGACGCTTTTGCACGCCAGGGCGCGGGAGCTGGCGCCGTGCTCATCTCGCCCACCCAAGACAAGCTCTAGTACTCCGTGCAGCTCTGCTTCCAATGGGGCGAGAAGGTCTCCAACAACATCGTGGAATACGAAGGATTGATCGCCGGCCTCAAGGCTACGGCGGCCTTGGGGGTGAAGCGCCTCACCATCAAGGGCGACTCTCAGCTCCTCATCAACTTTTCCAACTAGGTGTACGAGCCAAAGGACGAGCACATGGAGGCATACCTCGCGGATGTACGCAAAATGGAGAGGCAATTCTTGGGCCTGGAACTGCAGCATGTGCCCCGTAGCACAAACAAGGAAGCCGATGATATCGCCAAAAGGGTGTCGAAGCATCAGCCCCAAGAGCCCGGTGTCTTCGAGGAGCGACTTTTCAAGCCTTGAGCGGCCCCTCCAGGTGCGGAGCCTGCACCGCCTCATGGTGAACTTCCCACGCCGCCAGCCTCGGGAGCCCCCGCCTGCGGCCCAACCTCAGGAGCACGCCTGGTCCTAGCGCTCGAGCCCCAGGAGGGGAGCTGGACTAAAGAGTTAAGGGCATACCTGATGCAAGGAACACTGCCAGAGAAGGAGGAGGACACGGAGCGCGTGGCCCAGCAGGCTACAACGTACTGCATTCAGGATGGTGAGCTATACCGGAAGCGACCGAATGACGTTTCCTTGCGATGCATCTCCAGGAAGCATGGGTGCGAACTGCTAGCTGACATACACGGTGGAGACTGCGGGCATCATTCGTCGTCGCGTACCTTGGTGGGCAAGGCGTTCCACGTCGGATTTTACTGGCCCACGACACTCAACGACCCAACCGAGCTGGTGAGATCTTGTGAGGCCTGCCAGTTCCACGCCAAGCAAATCCACCAGCCCGCTCAGGGCCTCCAGACTATCCAATTCTCGTGGCCGTTTGTGGTTTGGGGGCTGAATATCTTGGGTCCATTCCCTCGACCGCCTAGGGGCTACCGCTACCTCTACGTTGCCATCGACAAGTTCACCAAGTGGGTGGAGGTGGAAGCCGTCCGCACCATCCCAGCCGGCTCTGTAGTCAAGTTCATCAAGGGCCTCGTGAGCCGGTTCGGAGTCTCTAATCGCATCATCACCGATAACGGCTCGCAACTCACTAGCAATCTCTTCAAACTATATTGTCTAAGCTTGGAATGCAGATATGCTATGCCTCAGTGGCACACCCTAGGAGCAACGACCAAGCCGAGCGCGCCAACGCGGAGGTCTTGAGAGGCCTCAAAACAAGGACCTTCAAGAAGAAGCTCGAGGCCTGCGGCAGAGGCTGGCACGATGAGCTCCAGGCCATGCACTGGTCCATCCGCACCACCGCCACCAAGCCAATGGGCTACACTCCGTTCTTCCTCGTCTACGGAGCTGAAGCGGTTCTCCCTCACGAGGTCAAACATCGCTCCGCACGGGTCTTGGCGTTTGACGAGGCACGCCAGGATACCATGCAGGGGATGGACCTCGTGCCGGGGGAGGAATGCTACCGCGAAGCCTCACTCCGTGCGGCGAGGTACCAGCAGGAGCCACGGTGGTACCACTGCTGCAGCGTCCGCTCTAGGACGCTCGAGGTGGGCGATCTCATCCTGAGGCGGGTGCTCTCCAGGGAAGGGTTGCATAAGCTCTCACCCATGTGGGAGGGCCCGTTTAGGATTGCCCGCGTCTCCAGGCCCGGCGCCGTGCGCCTGGAGACGCAAGACGTGATCGCCATCCAGAACACCTGGAACATCCAGCACCTCCGGAAATTCTACCCATGAAGCAAGGCCCAGTGCCTACGAAGGTCTCCGCCCGTGACACTCTCACGTAATAACGAGTGGGGCTGTACTTGCCCCGGAATCTCCGGAGTGCCGCCCTCGGGCCTCGGGGGCTCCCTCCCACGTCCTAGTGGCAGCACTTAGCTCCGTGCTGGTGAGAAGACTAGACTTGGTGTCGGACGCGGCTGTTCATTTGCTCTCTGTAGCTGGTTTGCAACCTTTTAATCAAATTTGGAGTTCTGTCATTTCTCGATTGCTTGGTTGAGTTCCCCTCTCTTTTACTTCTTTGCTCGCTTCTTTGTCTTGTGTCAGGGAGGACGACAGTTTCCCGACGCTCTCCCTCGTGCACCTCGCGCAGGGGCTGGGCAGGTGTGTGCGTGCACTGGGTTAGCCTAAACCACGGACACACCTCACCGAAGCCCTGCCACTCCAGAGCTTCAGCTCCCTTGATCTTTGCGAGGCGCCCCCGAACGGGCTCGTGATTGGCGCACCCTCCTAAGTCCGTGCCCCATGGGTACCACGACACGGTGCACTAAGCCATGATTAGCACATGCCTGAAGGCTCGCGCAAGGAGGAACAAGGCACCCGATAGATGTCCTAACAAATTTCTGCAGCTTCGCGGTGCCTCCTGAGGTCAGCAGCTCCCGAGTCGGCAGCAAGGAAGCCTCACCAGATGCCAGGAGGGACGCCCTCACGAGACGGAAACCAACCCCGAGCGTACTAAGCTAAGTCGCCCCTCCTACATCTACATGGAGCACGAACAACGTCGGAACAACAAGCATAACATAATAGCACAAAGACCATAGTTCATTACACGCCTCGGCAGGGCCATCTACCTTTTTTCAAAATGCAGGAAGGAGGGAAATGTCAAATAGAAGCGGCCCGCACAACCGTGGTGACTCACAAGGCCCGGCACCGAAGGCCTCCCAAACACGGCTCAGTCTGAGCCCCTCTCGCGCTTCACCACCGCATGGCGGCGGGACGACCTGCCATTGTCCTCGAAGCGGGCGTGGTGGCGAGGAGGCTGGTCGTAGCCGCCGCCACTGGTGCTCTTGCAGGCGGAGAAGCTGCCGCCGCTGGGCGAACCGCGGCCATTGCCAATGGCGAATTCACCGTCAACTTCGTCACGGCCGTCGCCTAAGCCGAGCTCGTCGTCGCCGCGCTATCTGCGGGGCAGCACCCTGCGTGGCGACCATCTTCCCCGAAAACGCTTAGGAAGTGGGTCGCGGTGCCATTGTACTTGAAGTGGACGGTGCACCACCCGCTTAGGCCGCACGCGCGGGCAAACGTCTGCCACCCGCAGGCCAGTGCGATGTTGCACACGACGAAGGTCTCCACCATGACCCACGAGGCCTGGCTGCAGCAATCGTCGGCATGAAGCCAGAGGCCAGCAAGACCCCCATCCGGCAGCTCGCCGGCAAAGGAGCGCGGAAGCTCGAGCCAGGTGCCTGTCGGACTCTCTGACCACACAACGAACTCCGGGAGCACCTCCGGCGAATGGAGGACCAACCGAGTAGGCTAGGCGACCACGACACGCCTACCCTCGGCACAAGGGCTGCTCCACCTAGAGTAGCCCCCGCCATGGGAGGAGGCACAGCTGCAGCCATCGAGGACGACACCAGCCCCCGAAGGAGTGCGACCGCGCCCCTGACGAGCCATGGCGGGGGTCGCAACATGCTTACGGGAGCGTCCTCGCCCCCTTTTGGGCGGTGGTGAGCCAGGCCCCTCCTGGCGAGCCTTCCCTTTCTCTGCGGCCGAGGACCTCTTGTCCGGCGCCATGGGAATACAACGAGCCGGCGAGGCGAGGAGGAGGAAGAAGAATCAGGCGGAGTAGAGAAGGAGATGAGCAATGAGGGCTCTACCACCTCCTCATTTAAAGCCAGAAGGAGTCCAACTG